>QNUK01000319.1:137500-802689 GCA_013621035.1 Clarias magur | reverse complement strand
TATGTTATACTGTTCACAGATACCTAAAATACAAAAAAAGTATTGTGGTTAACAAGATTATCTTCATTCAAATTAATTAATTAAAATATTTTTGTTCCAAGGCATTCATGACTTATAAACACACACTAGCAGTGCTCTTATTTCAAAGTGGTGTACCAGTGGTAAATATAGTATTTCACCCAAGCTGTATTGCAGGAACCCTCACCTGTATGGATTTATAATACTGAACGACCACTCCATGTGTCTGGTTCCCAAGGACATCTGTGAAAACCAGGAAGTGATAGGAGTCCTCTTGACTCTCATTGACGACTCTCAACCCATCTAACCAATGAGAGAGAATAGAGAAACTGTTATCACATTTAACAGTAGTAAAATGTTCATGTGAAGTATTAAGGAGGTTCAGAAAGCTTCACCTGGGAAACAGAGCTGAGGCAGGGCAATGAGGTCGATGTCTTTAGGTACACTCTGATCATCTGTCGCGATCTTGGTCCCATTACTGGATGACTCGGATCTCTCTCTTTTCTTTTTTAAGAACGAGCGTCTCCTCTGGACCCTACTGAAGGCTAAGGCATTACCTTGATCATCGCTTGTGTCTCCTTTAGTCACAAAAGGTGGGGCGTGGACCTGTAACACCTCAGCCTCCAACAGCACTGGCTCTTTCTCTTTGCCATTCTGCAGCTGAGAATGAGAAGATAATAATTACTCATTATTTGTGACCTATAATTATGTATTCATTTACAGTATGTCTTTGTTAAAGTATAGAGCTCAGTGCAAAAGTTTGCATCCTCTTGGTTTCGAGGTAAAAAAAAAAAAATATATATATTTTACCTTAATTAATAAAAAAAAAAGTTTCCCACTAATTTAATTAAAATGTGTTTATTAAAACCTGGCAGAACATGTCTTTAATATTACAGAGTTAACCCATATGAGAAAAGTTGTTGCCTCACGTGAACTCTAGCTAATTAATCTGAACATGATTCATTGAGGTAGCTATGTAATTGCTTAAACTCATAATCATGTTCAGAGTAAAGTCATGCAAACATTTGCCATTAGCTGTATGGAGTCACGTTACCGTGTGTAAATCCTTCAGGCGATCACTGGATGCTCCTACCACCACACAAGCTTCCAGCAGTCCTAAGGGGATGTTATTGGCCATTTGAAGGACGCCTCATCTGATCACACACATTCAGGTCCCTGTGACAACCCTTTCTCCACAGTCACAATAACCCTGCTTGACAGTGCAGCGTGAAATGTGCTGGAACATCGGCCTCGTCTAGCCCTGTTCAGACAGACATGCGGCAAGACAGTTTTCAGGTCAAAAAGAGAAGTACGATGAATATCGATTATACTCTTTATATCAGGATGTAACTAACAACCACATTGTTGAGATACATGACAACAGACAGTTAAGACAAGTAGGAGGTTCTGGGCTCATATATTATATATATATATATATATAAACACAATGACATAAACCTGCTACATCTTAATTTTATAATAGTGAAGAAAAAATATATCAAAATGGTAGCTAATTATTTTCTCATGTAAAGTATACTGTACAGTGTCTTTTTGCCTGTATTGCAACATCAAACATGAGAATGCTAAAATAAGATTTTTGAAGCTTATTTCTAATTAAAATCAAATACATATTTAGGAACCATAATCAAATAAATATTTTGATGCACTTTAAAAAACAAACAAACAAACAGCTTAATTGTATTGACTACATTTTTAACAATGCAAATTAGGACTAGTATTTAGTTTTCTTGAGCCTACGCACTAAACATGTTAAACAAGGCATTCTCAGGTGTTCATTTCAAAAGCACCTGTACGGTTGACTGACTTGGGGAGGGAAGTGTATCCCTAAGACCAGCCTTGCTGTCAAGACTACCTTAAAACTCAGACATTAAGGGGACTGCTATAAATGATGAGCAAAGCTTTGAACCTACATCGGAGTACTGTGATAACCAGTAGTACAAAGCAGAATAAATTTTACGGCTAAACGCAGACACTACATATAGGCCTACTATTATATACTACTTGTATGAGAATATGCTCACCGGCAGACCTGCAGACCTCAACAATATCATTGACTCTTTACAGATGTGGTCTCTGTGGGAAAGTTGCCAGAAGGAAACCTCTTCTGACAAAGATAAACAATAAGAAAATATGGCAGCTTTTGAGCAGAAAAATAAATAAATAATTAGATCTTATGATATTATCTAATCTATCTAATATCTAATCTAATAATTAAATCAAATATTATCTAATACAATGCTTTTTCAGATAAAATACAGCACAACGCATATAGTAGGCAACACAATCAGGTACGTTTGGTCCTTCCATCAAGTATGGTTGTTTTCGCATCATGGTCTGAGTTGGTGTTCAGCAAGAGAAACTGTGAAACTTGTTGGCCCAAGGGCAACATGGTCCAAGTGGAAATTCAGGTCAAATTCTTGAGGAAAACATGTTCTAGTTAGCCAGAAATGTCACAAATAGCACAAATTGTACAACATGTAATTGTGCAAAAGGACAATACAATACAGTACTGTAAGTACTGATTTTGAATACTTTCCAATAAAGCATTGTTTTATAGCCAATATACTATCTATCTATCTATCTATCTATCTATCTATCTATCTATCTATCTATCTTTTCAGTATAGAGTCACTTTAAAGAGGTAGAAGAATTTGATGGTGCAATACTTTCTAGAAGCACATTACACATAAATAAACTGTATAAAAGACATAACAGAATTTTTGTCACTTTAGACAGAAACCTCCTAAGAACAGATAAGATGACTATAAACTGACCATATTTATTTAAAATACATTGCTTTTAATGTAAGAAATTATATTACATATAACTATACAATGAATGAATGAATAAATAAATAAACAAATAAATAAATAAATAAATAAATGGGGTGATACATTTTTGAGCTACTATAATAAAATTGGAGTCTACTCACACACTCATTATCTATACCGCTTAATCCTGTATGCAGGGTCACGGGGGGCCTGGAGCCTATCCCAGGAGACTTAGGGCACATGGCAGGGTACACCCTGGACAGGGTGCCAATTCATCGCAGGGCACAGGCACACACATACACTCACTCATTCACACACTACGGGCAATTTGGGAAAGCCAATTAGCCTCACCTACATGTCTTTGGACTGTGGGAGGAAACCGGAGTACCCGGAGGAAACCCACCAAGCACGGGGAGAACATGCAAACTCCATGCACACAGAGACGGGAATCGAGCCTGGTAGGAGCCTGCAATGCGACAGTGCTAAAAAGTGGAGTCTATTATTTAATTAATTACAGTGATGGAAATTACAATCCACCCTTATTAAAATTATTATATTTATTAGAGAGCATGTCTGGTTATTTTGATTAAATGGGTTTAATACCATCCTCTCACTCACTTCTATATCGCTTTATCCTGTACTCAGGGTAACAGGAGACTTAGGGCACGAGGTGGGGTACACCCTGGACAGGATGCCAATCCATCGCAGGGCACACACTCGCATACTACGGGCAATTTTGGGAATGCCAATCAGCCTAATCTGCATGTCTTTGGACTGTGGGAGGAAACCAGAGTACATGGAGGAAACCCACCAAGCACGGGGAGAACATGCAAACTCCATGCACACAGAGACGGGAATCAAGCCTGGCCGGGAATCGAACCCGGACCACTAACCACTACAACACCGTGCCGCCTTTAATACAAACCTTAATAATAAAAATAATAATGAGAATAATACACTTTGGCTGGACAAATATACCAAATATTATTGTAAACAGCTTTCTTTCTTACAAATTATTATTTTTTATTGTAATGGTCTGCATGGCTTGCTCATTAAATCTGCTCTGTGGCAAGCTATGGTTCAACATTCTACACAAATAAGAATTAACCAAATAATAGACCTTAACTCATTCTGAAACTAAACTGCGTGTTAAAGTACTGCTTTTGTATGTCTTCCTAACAAATTTCAATTCTTAGTTCAGTTGACACAGGAAATGATTCATGATTAAACAAACCTATCCTGGATACTCACTAAAATAGCTCAAAGGAAATCACTTACGAATGTGTAAAATCAAAACAAAAGACAGCGGGTCCCCACCTTTCCTCACTCAAAATAGAACGTAAATTAAAAATGTAAATTGTATGTACATAAAAAAAACACAAAAGAAATACACCATTCCCTAACTGTACTTTTTTCTTCTCTTACATTATCCTATAATGACAGCCAATGTGAATCCAACCCTAGATAACAATTTTATTTCAGGTCATACTCTTCTGTACAATTGACAGAACCATATAAACTAAAATAACGAACATGCTAGCAACTTCAGAGACAGTTCTGTTGATGGTTTGTACATGGCATTACATAATCAAAAGAAACATTTCTCCAAATCCTGCAAGAAAATTAAATTTCGAGCGTCATGTGTTAGAAGCCATATGCTGGCGTGCTCACAATTGCTCAAAATGCACTCATTTTCAAATTAAGTTTTGCTAATTTGGAGGCATTTGAGGTGGCAAAATGGCAGGTTTGGTGGTAGGAGTGAATTATTGGGCAAGTTTGTTTAAAAATAAAAATTGTGGAAGATGACATAATTCAGAGAAACATGCTGCCCAGTAAAAAAAGAAAAAAAGCTTTTTGTTGAATTACATTTTAAGTTAAATGTTACACATTTTCTATCGTAAAAAAATTGTATCGGCTAAAAATAAACACAAGTTGTAGTAATAATTTTAAGGGTTAAGGTCTTATATGAAATATTATACATAAAGAGTCTAACAAAATTATAAAGAAATATATATATATTGAATAGGGATATTGATAAAATCCTGACCTTTACAGAATCTCAATTTAAATATACATCAAGTGGTTAACATAGTAACCATACAGTATATACAAATATATATCTGGTGATTCCCCTCACCTAATAACAACGTTATGAACATGTCTTCAAATTCTTATGTGACCAAT
The DNA here is from genome assembly GCA_013621035.1 of Clarias magur. Lineage (NCBI taxonomy): Eukaryota > Metazoa > Chordata > Actinopteri > Siluriformes > Clariidae > Clarias > Clarias magur. The sequence goes on along the minus strand of QNUK01000319.1, from coordinate 797,695 downwards.
TAGAACAAGTGCATTACTATAAATTAAATGTAGCTGAACTACTGTACAGTCAATACCAGTTGAAGACACTTTCAACACCTTCTGACCAACTGGATTTGCAGATTTAACAGTGCTGTCATATAAACGGTTAAATCCACCAAGTACTAAATAATACATTGATTCAATCTCTTAACATACACAGTATTTACCTTAGTAAGTAAGCTTACATCCTTCTTATCAGTTCATTCACAGCACCACTGACTCATGATTACAGACTGTTAAAGTGATTATTTATAAAAGTTGCACACATTATGCTTTCCTTGTTGTTTTATCGATGAGTGTAAAGATATCAGGCTGCTAAGCAAAAAAGCAATGAGAACCAAAAATGGCTTCCTGGTCATGTTTCGAATTAATTTGAGATATTCCGGAATTTTGCCTAGACGCGTTAGATTTTTACTTTATCGAAGGATGATACTTAAACCTCAAATATGATATACCTGAACTTGTAGATTAACTTACATACACAATATACAACAGATAGTATAACCTTTGAGCTATTTAGACACTGCTTGGTCATATTTTTAAAAGGGAGCCCTGCTACTGGTTACACCCAGTTTTCACATTTCCAGGGTTTAGTTTTCATGTGAATCCTTATCCTTTATGGGATATGAACCTTATCACACTGGCCCATGCTTGCCAAAGTGCACACTAAAGCCCAGGTTTTCTTTATCTCCAACTCCCAAACTGACATCTGGTTTCCATTGACATGAAAAACTACAGTAGAAGCACACACAAACACACACATGCACGCACCAAGAGAGACTGTTGAAGTTAGTGGATTGGGACGCGGCCACCTTTCAGTTTTAAGGCAGGGCAGGTCTGAGGTAACGCGGGCTGGGACAGAAAGCGCATTCACTGCTCAGAAAAAAAAAGTGTTTATGGCAAGAAATACTGTAAGTCGCAAAGGGACCTGGGGTTGTGTGAGCATTTGAGTTTCTCCAGCAGGAATGGAAAGGGCTGTGTTTCAGTAACTAAACTACTGTCTAGAACTGTGTGTATGCAAAAAAAATGCCAGAAATGTACAGCGACCTTCTCACACTGACTGACGCATTAAAATTACAAAGACAAAACGTAGTTTAGTGAGTGGAAAAACAAATAAACAAACAAAAAATATTTTACACTGGCATTGGAAACATTTAAAGACACACACCGTCCAGGTCTAAAAACTAAAACAAACCCTAACATTACATTTACTTGAACCGAATCATATTTACTTGGAACTTGTAGATTAGGTTAAGGTTTAGGAGAAGAAGAAGGGGAAAAAAACTACCACAGCGTGGGAAGTGTTACAAAGCCTGAACATTAAACATGAATTTCTACACACACACGCGCGCGCGCACATTCTCGTTTCCAGCAATTTCTTTTTTTCTGTCACGAGCACATCGCAACAACGTAACAAACAAGCGTAAACGAACCTGCATCATGAAAGTGTTGCTTTTCCATGTGCCGAGGGTCTGTCAGTCTGTCACTAACCAAACAGTTCAATTCTCCTCCAACCGGAATTAGCTTTTCAGGTGACAGTCCAACCTGTTCCAGGTAAAATATGACAGTCCTGCGTCACACACCGCCAATTTCCCGTGTGCCTCTCTCTCCCTCTCTCACACACAACTGCTCAAATCAGAAGCATGTCCCGACAACCACTTCCTGTAAGATCGGACTCCCGCTCTCTCTCTCTCTCTCTCTCATTAGACAAGGCGTATTAATTCCACCTCCCTGTCATGTACTACAGTAGTATCCTGAGTGGGACAAAACCAAGAAAACGATTTAATTTTCCCAACAAACCCTAGTAATACTATAATAATCTCGGCAAAGTGTTATTATCTCTTAGTTGCTGTTACAGGTTACTTTTGAAAAATGTATGGTTTCACATGAGAGCTCAAATTCATAATAAAACGTTTTGTCGCCATCTTGTGGTGAGTCATGCACACTATATGTACACCGGACCATGGACTTCATAATAAGTGGGTCTGTTTTGTATCGCCTAAACAAGAGACTATGATCATGCTGTGCAAATGTCTTAAGGAATTCTGAAAAAAAAGAGTAATATTTGGTGTGACCACACTAAATATTAAAACTGTCATGGACTTGGTCCTAAGACTTTGCTTTTGTTTCTGCAGGTAGAACCAGAATATCCTCTAGTATATACAGTACCACTCTTATATAGTACCACAGTTTGGGATCACTTGCAATTTTTCTTTTTTGTTCAATGATTTATTTTCTACATTCTTCAACAATACTGGGAATTTCAAAACTATGAAATAACACATAAGGAATTAGGTAATTATGTAACAACAACAGTCAGTTATGTAGAAATAAACAAAAATGAGGAACAACCATGAAATTAGAAAGTGATCCCAAACTTTTGAGCGGTAATGTGTATAAAATGTGATTTTTTGTGAACAGTGGTGATTTGACTTCCTTTACTTTTTCTCTCTCTTTATTATTTAAATTGATTGATTTCCATTTGGAAATCAAACATTTGCAATCTTTTACAGATACACTTAACATAGAAAGTATAAAACAGACATTTGTGACAAAACATAAGAAATAAATGTATAAAACGTATTTAAAGTAGTGTGACTGATATTTCTTACAGGATACGGTACATCATTTACACAAGCAAAAGTGATTTTTGCTACTAAAAAACAAACCAACAAATGAAAAATTGAAATTGAACAAATAACAAAAATAATCATGAAAAAACTATTACGAGAAAGTTACAGTTCAAATACTTTCTCAGCCATTGATTATTAAAAAACAAACAACAACAAAAAACCTCCCAAATACAGAAACAATAAAAAGTATCTTAGAGTCTGTAGCTCACAAACTGTACATAATATATACACATAAAAAAAAATCTAGTAGCTCACATTACAAATTAGCATTGTCCATGTGCTGGAGGAGCTGCAGATGTGGAAGATGATGAGGCAGAGGATGTGGATGGTGAAGGCTCATGAAAAGAGCTCATTTCCTCTTCGTTGGCTCCACAGGTGTCTACCACACAGATGAGGCAGCTGGTGACAGGGAAGGCACGCTCTTTGTTCGACATCAACCATTTGTCTGTCTCGGTGTGGTACTCCATGATATGACCCAAACGGCCCACTCCCTGGAACCCGGCCAGCACGTAGATGATGGAGCCCACGGCTGCACACTTCACTGTCACACCTCTCCACGGCATCGGCGATGCCATTTTCCACTCGTTACTGCCTATATCATAATACTCCACTGAGTCCAGACCACCTGCAGTATGAATTATTGGTATAATGGTTCACACAATGCAACACAAACCACTGCTTTTGTATTAGTAGTCAATAATAATAATAATAATAATAATAATAAATAAAACAGGGATATATCACTGAGAGAATAGGCAGTTGTGGCTCAAATGATTAAGGCTTTAAGATTTCTGATCAGAAGGTTGTGGGATCAAGCCCCTGCACTGCAAAGCTGCCAATGTTGAGCCCTTGAGCAAGGCCCTTAAACCTATCTGATACAGGGACGCTGTATCCTGGCTGACCCTGTGCTCTGACTCCAGTTACCTAACTGGGTTATACATAAAAAAACAACTACACAGTATGTCACAAAAGTGAGTACACCCCTCACATCTCTGCAAATATTTAGTTATATCTTTTCATAGGACAACACTGCATAAATGACTCTTTGACACAATGAAAAGTAGTCAATGTAAAGTTTGTATAGCAGTGTAAATTTATTGTCCCCTCAAAATACCAAAAAACTAAAAATAAAAAAATACAGCCAATAAAAGCCAAACCCCTGGCAACAAAAGTGAGTATACCCCTAAGTGAAAATGTACACATTGAGCACAATTAGTCATTTTCCTTCCCCTTTGTCATGTGACTCATTAGTGTTACACTGTCTCAGGTGTCACCAGATAGCAGGTGAGTTAAATTTGGTATAAATGCTCTTCCACTCTCTCAACTTGGCCATTGAAAATTCAACATGGCACCTCATGGCAAACAACTCTCAGAAGACCTGAAAAAAATGAATTGTTGCTTTACATAAAGATGGCCTAGGCTATAAGAAGATAGCCAACACTTTGTAACTGTGCTCCAGCACATTGGCCAAGACCATCCAGCGCTTTAAGAGGACAGGTTCTTCTCAGAACAGGCCTCGCCATGGTCGGCCAAAGAAGCTGAGTGCATGTTCCCAGCGTCAGATCCAAAGATTGGCTTTGGAAAACAGACGGATGAGTGCGTCCAGCATGGGAGGTCAGCCTGTCAGTGCTCAGACCGTACGCCGCACACGGCATCAAATTGCTCTGCATGGTTGTCGTCCTAGAAGGAAGCCTCTTCTAAAGGTGAGGCACAAGAAAGCTCGCAAACAATTTGCTGCTGACATGCAAACCAGGACCAGGATTACTGGAACCATGTCCTGTGATCTGATGAGACCAAGATAGACCTATTTGGTTCAGATGGTGTCAAGCGTGTGTGGCGGCAAACAGGTGAGGAGTACAAAGACAAGTGTGTTTTGCCTACCGTCAAACATGGTGGTGGGAGTGTCATGATCTGGGGCTGCATGAGTGCTGCTGGCATTGGGGAGCTACAGTTCATTGAGGGAAACATGAATTCTAACATGTACTGTGACGTACTGAAGCAGAGCATGATCCCCTCCTTCCGGAAACTGGGCCGCAGAGCAGTGTTTCGGCATGATAATGACCCCAAACACACCTCCAAGATGACCACTGGCTTGCTAAAGAGGCTGAGGGTAAAGGTGATGGACTGGCCAAGCATGTCTCCAGACCTAAACCCCATAGAACACCTCTGGGGCATCCTGAAAAGGAAGGTGGAGGTGCACAAGGTGTCAAATGTTCACCACCTCCGTGATGTTGTGATGGAGGAGTAGAAGAGGATTCCAGTGGCAACCTGTGAAGCTCTGGTGAACTCTATGGCCAAGAGAATTCAAGCTGTGCTGGGAAGTATATATGTGTATATATATTTTTTTCACTGTGCTATAAGGTACATGTGACAAATAATGGATTCTTTCTTTCTTCTGAGAGAGTGGTGTACTATGCACTAGTGGTTGTGTAGAGGAAACATACCAAGACCATTCTGTCCACCCACAGCGTAGATCCTTGAGTGGACCACCACCAGGCCGTGGTTCTTTCTGGCCTCCCTCATACCGCATAGCACCCTCCATCTCAGAGGAGAGAACACAGGTTAATCATCAGTTATCGTTAACATTAGTGCACTTCAAGAGCTTGTTTTAGATTCAAGCATTCAACAGAGCTGGGTCTATAAACTCATGTTAATGATTCATCTTCTATAAAATTTAAGCTGCAAGATTTACACGAGGGGCGTTCAAATCAAACCAGGATTTTTGATTGCGCAGAATAACAAAACATATTTGTTTCTCGCTATAATCCCCTGCTACTCTAATGCACTTATCTCAGCGTTTCACTAGTGCTTGGATACCATCAAGGAGAAGGAATATTTTTTTTTCAGCCACATTTGCTGGAGCCAGTCTGAAACACTGGCCTCCTAGGAACTCCTTTAATGGCCCAAACATGTGGAAATGGCTTGGAGCGAGATCAGGACTGTACAGGGGGATGTGGCAATAATTTAATCGATTGCATTAAAGCATTACAGAGCATACAGACTTCTTTAAAACATTTGCACCAGACAAATGTTTTACTGTCTCATCACTGTACTGTGCTTGATGTATTCTGTAAACGTCAATCTGTTTTATGCCTTCATTCATAAATAGGTCCAGGTTTGACTTGAACATACCTCCTATTAACAGTTATGCTGGAAAAAGTTTCAGGCTTCTAAGACATTCTGTAATAACTGGCATTCTTGATTGGACATGACTAGTTTAAAGATTTGTAGACAAATTTATATCACAACAAATTGGGATTATGTACAAGGTGAGCTGAATTGGTAATTGAAGTACAGAGAGCATATTTAATGAAAACAAACCCATGTCATATAATTACAATAAGCCAACCAATGCAATGCAATGATTTCTTGCAAAAAGAACTGAACCATTCTAAAATGTCAAATGAAATACAGTATAACACACTCGTGCATGAAGTCCTCAGGGCCTTGAATCTGCACTATGAGGTCAGTGTGTGAGAGAGGTGACCTTACTCCTCTGTGTTGGGGTCATACACTTCACAATTGTTGAGGACTCTGCCAGATACGTTATTCCCCAGGCTGCCTCCGCATACGTAGATCAGACTGTTAGCCTCCACTGAGCCGTGGCTGCAGCGGGGCTGGAGCATGCTGGGTTTGTTCTGCCACGTCTCTGTCCGAGTGTCATAGCACTCAAATAGGTTCAATGCAGAGCTCCCTATGACATGCACACCACATGTTAGACAGGCTTTACAATCTTTACCAGTGTTAGTGTTTAATTTAATAGATTAATAATATGCTATGTGCTATCTGAGAATCTTTAGCTATGAGAACGTGAGCAAAGCAAAGAGAAAGCAGATTATAGACATCAAGTAAAATGATGAGTTTAGTGTCAAACTCAGAAATACTAGTAATAAAAGAACACAGATAAAAGTGTCTATTTCTTCAAATAAGCATAAACTATTAATATTATTAAACGAAAAATATCCTTGTTTTTCATGTATTGTAAAAGACTTTATTGTAAGGATGTACGGTCTTCTTTAAAAACTTTTTTACTGTACCATTCAAATCTTTTACTACAGCTAAGAACCTCTGTGCAATCTTCTGTAAGTGTTTTGTGCTTTCATTCATGATACATTTCATCACAAATCCCTGTTTGACTTGAACACCCTTAGTACAGCATCAGTCTTGTTTTTCACTTCCTCTATGAACTCACCCACTTCCGAGCCACCCGAAGTGTAGATCTTGCCCTTGGATGCGCAGGCTGCCAGACTGTCTCTGGGGTTCGGAGGCCCCAGTTTGGAATACCAGCTGTCCTTCACCACATTATAACAGTCCATTCTTTTAATAGGGAAAAGCTGTGATCCTCCGAGGATGTACACGACGTTGTCCCAGAAAACGGCTGCTGCATCGCGCCGTTTCTCGAAGGGGCAGCGGATATCGGTCCAGCTGTAGTCCTGAAACGGCCATAAAGAACAAACAGATGTTTCACAGATGTTTGCCAAGCAGCAAGAAACAGCAAGTCTAATGAATTCGAAGGGAACAGCTCTTTAATTTGTTTTACGAGCCCGCAGGCCCATCCACTTGGTTTCGATTAGCTCACAAGTCTCAGCCTAGTGGATTCAATCAATCCACCAGATAAAAAAAGAGTGAAGTGAAAGTAACCGCTATCATAAGCAAAGGTGACTTTCAACATCCTATTTCTCTTTCCTGCCTTTTTTTTACCCAGTTAATCTTAATTGCGTTTCTTCTGCAATTAAGTTCTTCTTTACCTGTGTAAGTTATAGCACTAAGGATAGGTATAGCACTTTTCTTTATGTCTATACTGTACACATTAGTAACAGATTTGCACCTTGGGGTTAAAGTAGCGGCAGGACTGTGGCTGTGAGCCACCGAACAGTGCGATGCGGAAATCATGTTTCTTGCGCCGTGGACGACTGCTCTCACCCAGTTCCTCTCTGTCCTCAGGAGACAGGAGATGGTAACGCATTCCACCTGACGCACACGCACACACACACACACACACACACACACACACACACACACACACACACACACACGTGCAGGTGCACACACAAAAACAGGAAAGCCACTTTCGGATGTGCTGTGCTGATCATGCTGTTGAAAAACAAGAATCGGTAATCACGTCTAACACACTTAAAGTATTTCCCTTAATAGAACAATTGCTATTAAAAATAAATTAATTCTTTCAATTTAACAATAATTTTTTAATGTTTGAATGATCCGTGCAGTTAAAGCGGCTCACAGATAACCATTTTGAGGCACTCCGGATTGTCCTGGATGAGAGGCTCGGCCTGCACGGTCTTGCTCAGGAAGTTTTTGGACACGAGCGGGAAGCGAACTTTGCTCAGTATGTCCACGATGTACTTCTGCCGATTCAACACGTCATACTTCAACCACCGAACTGCGGCATCATAGATCTGCAGGAGAACAGACATATCAATTCTACAGACATCTACATCTAGCTGTAATAAAGGATCTGCCCCCTCAAGGGGTCGCGGATAGCGGAAAACCTATATCACCTGGTCTTCGGCTTTGACGGTCAGCGTATCCTGGTGCAGCAGATGTGTGACCTGCTTCACGTCCAGCTGCAGGAACTCATCCAGTTTGTACACATCTGTAAAGTGCTGATGGATGAACTCGTCCGCGGCAGCCTTCAGCTCAGGACAGTGAAGGCACTCAGCCAATGCACTTATACCTGTAGGGTTAATTTGAAGACATTTAAAATGCTTCTTTGCTTTTCCTGCTCTATTTGGTGAATTTGACAAGGGATTGTACACCCTACATAGCGCACTCCATCCATCCATCCATCCATCTAGGAAACTCTGTGAGGACCCTGGAGGTGATGACCATTTCTAGCCAATAGTGACCATTGTATTTATTCCCATTTGTACGACCTTGGTAGGACCTCCAGTCAACATTCACACACTACGGGGCCTCCGAGTGGCGCAGTAGTAAAAGCGCTCGCACTATCATCCGGAGATCGCCAGTTCGAATCCCGCAGCCGGATGTCTAGAGAGAGCTGATTGGCCGAGCTCTCTCAGAGGGGAGGGATGAGGTACTTAGTGCTCCCACATTAATCATGGCTCTACAGCCTATCAGGGGCGTCTGTGAGTTCGCGCAACAGAGGGGGAGCGAGATGCGGTCGGTTGGCGTCACATGGTTCGGAGGAAATAGTCTTCAGCCCTCCCGGCTGAAAGGTAGTAGTAGCCTTAATGTGGAAGCCCCCTAGTGACGGGGAGGAATTGTACACGACTAAATTAGGGAGAAAATCTGGGGGATGGCAGGGGGGAATAATTAAATAAATAAATAAATAAACATTCACACAAACGCCAATTAGCCTAATCTGCATGTTTTTGGACTGTGGGAGGAAACCGGAGAACCCGGAGGAAACCCACCAACATGCACACAGGAGTTTCTGACGGAGGAATCAAACCCGGGACCTGTAGGTGCAAACCAAGTCTTAATTTAAAACTATTTGGGATTTAACTCCGCAACTCAGAAGTTAATAGAGCTGATATTCTAAAGCAGAATAATTATATCACCTCCATGGCTTATTCTACTTTCACCAATTTTAATGACACTAACCCTCAGTCACCAGCCAGTTGTGGTTGTGTTGGCGGAGCAAAATAATTGGGTAAATAAACAAACAAATCAGTTAATAATCTGCTGATAATATATGGTGTTTTTGGAACTGTTGTATAAAAGCAATAACACAGGTCATGTTGTGCTGTTGTGCTGCATATCAGCACTCCCTCTCGTGTGATAAAAAAAAAAAAGAAGAAAAAAAAAAGGTATAAAAAAAAGAAGAAAAATACCAAACATTTTTTATTCCTTACATATATTTTGTAATGTTTATATTTGATCATTATAGTGGTACAATACAGTATCCAACAGTAAAAATTACATTTTGGATCGCAATAATTTTACATATTTTCCCTAGAACCAAATGGCTTACTTTTGTTCAACACTAGTATCTGCTTACTTCCTCTTACCGAGGCAGTTAGTCGCGTCCACTTGCTCTTTCAGAAAATCCACACACATTTTCTTGACTGGTTCTACCTGGTACTGGTTAGCAGCATTCAGTAGAGACTGGACATTGTTGCTGTTGACAGAGATGCTTAAAGAAAAAGAAAAAGAATACCCTTATTAAATCCAAAGTGTCTATTTCTCCATAGAAATAAAAAAAAGCTGTTCCTAAGGTTGAGAAACTTCTAGCACATATCGCAATTGTACACAATAATGCATTCTGCATTTTCAGCAAACTGGCACACTCGAATAGAAAGAAAATGTGATTATATAAAACAGTCATCTACTACACCATACTGTATGTGTGATTTTAAATATATTAGTGTTACCGGGCGGTGTAGACGAATTCCACCAGCAGCTCGATGATCTCAGGCTCTGCACCTCCGAGCTCCACCTCATGGTTTGTCGACTCCATCATGTTGGCTGTGGCAGAGACTGAAACATTACCGCTCGTATTTCATGTATTTCGTTTCTGGCTTATGACCCAAACCAGTTAAACTGTCCTGCTGGATTTATGCACATCACAGCGAGAATTTCCATCATTAACAATAAATGCATTGGCATTACAGTACAAAATACACAAGGACTTACTGGTAAACATCAGGTTGAAGAAGTGACTCGCGGCCGCCAGGACCACTCTGTGTGCGAGGATGTGTTTCCCCTGTACCACCAGTATGACATCGCACAAGATTCCCTGAACAGCAAAGATGACAGCTTGATGTTTCAGGTAAACTGGCTCATCTTTAAAGCTGTAGGGATGTCTCTTTCGCCATACTACTGTAATATGACTTGCAACATACTGTACATTTTCTCTTACTGTATATATTTTATTATATTTATATTTTCTGTATTACTTTTTACAATACAATCCTACTGTCTTATCAATGTTGCTGCAGTCGTTCCCATGAACATTCAGCTAGTGGAACGCCTGATCCTTGAAAATCAACGGGTAACTTGTAGAAGAGATGCCTCTTTCTGTAGGACTGTACACACAGTCGTTCACCAACACCACTTTACACACATTACAGGAACTCGGCTGGGAGTTATTGCCACGTCCCCCATACAGTCCTGACCTCGCTCCAAGCCATTTCCACATGTTTGGGAGTTCTTGGGAGGCCAGCGTTTCAGACATGAAACGCAGAGGATTATATGCAGTAGAGACATAAAGGGAGGTTTTTACTCTAGTGTAGTCATTCTGCACAACCAAAAGTCATGGTTTGACTTGAACGCGCTTTAAAGATCGATAGAGACCATCATTAGAAAGAACAGAAGTTTATTCCTGAGAGTAGATTAAATTATTATTTAATGGAAGAAGGAAATGTATAGCTATCTGCACATAGATAGATAGATAGATAGATAGATAAATAGATAGATAGATAGATAACAGTTCTGTTTCAGCTCTGATTTATTAAACCCTACTTTTGCACCTTTACTACAGCAATGCACCAAGTCACTGGATCAAATCAGACTACAATCTGAATTACAAAATAAAACTCTGGACATTTCATCCTACCTGCTTTCTCAAGTTATTCATCATTCCCATTATATTAGACAGCAGTCTATACTCCTCCTTAGATGCGATTTTCTTTTCGTTTTTCTTTTTAATGCCTGCAGGTTTCTCACAGGACGAGGAGGCCATCCTGTCCATGTCCTGATCACACTACTGTCAATATGTTTACAGTAATGAGTCAGGAGGAGCTGAAGCCAGAAACACACAGCCACATGGCCCTGGTTGTTTGTCAAAATAAAAGTCATGAACCGCTTATTTAAACGAAGTTTCCTCACTAAATTTAAGGTTTAGCAATTTGGTTTTAGCAACACAATATGGGCGTTATTCTAAACAAAATGGACAGTTTGTATCGTTTAAGCTAAAATGCGTACGGTACCTGGTCCCTGCAGCTACGTAGAGCAAAACTATTCCTTCAATACATTTAAAAAAAAAACGACAGGGGGCGACATACACGACTTAAAATGAATTCCAGTAAAAAATAAAAAATAAAAAGTATCTTTGTTGTCGCTAGCCCTCTGACTTATTGTTTATTCGTTCACTTATCTTATATACTGCTTATCCTGAAGCCTGAAAAAACTTCCCAGAAAACTTCAGCCATAAAGGAGGGTACACCCTGGACTGAGTGGCAATCAATCGCAGGGCACAAGCAAACACCACACACACACACACACACACACACACACACACACACTATGGGCAATTTAGGAACACCAAATTAGCCAAATCTGCATGTCTTTGGTCTGTGGGAGGAAACTGGAGTACCCGGAGGAGACCCACCAAGCACTGGGAAAGCACACAAACTTCACACATACAAACCTGACGAATTGACCCCTCGACCCTGGAGGTGCTAGGCCACAGTGATAACCAAGATCCCCTACTATTTTTTATGATGATGATGATGATTACTACTACTACTACTAAATTCTCCTCTATAGTAGTTTGAGTGGGGGTAAACTTTAGATGTGAGGTAGGAATCCACTCAAGATATCAGTTAAATACAGGCCATTGTGCACTATCTATCTTCCTATGTATCTATTTATCTATCTATCTATCTATCTATCTATCTATCTATCTGTCTGTCTGTCTGTCTGTGTTGTTCTATAAAAAACAGACATTTAGACACATGGGAAATTTCATTATTATTGCTGTAATGACTTTCATTTTCATTTTGTACATCATGTGGAATACAAACATAATTCAAAGTAAAAAGATTTTGTGCCTAAGAAATCTCTTGGGGAATTAAATTTTACAAATGAGATCCCCCAAAACAGTGTGAAGTAAGTTTGTGAGTTGTACACTAGATGTCAGTGTTTCCTATGATCAAGTATCAGTGAGGTGTAAGTAATGGCCTTGCAAATACACAGTTTGCTCTCATAATGCATCTTAATTTCCTAACATTTATAGATTATGTTGACAAAATTGTAAAACACACACAAAAAAAGTTTATATGAGAAAGTGAGAAAAAGACTAATCAAAGCCTGTCCAACATCCTTTGATGCAATTTGGAATCTTTTGTATTATGTTAAATCAGGTACAGTACGGCCGGTGATGTAGACGAATCAGTAATAATAAGTGTCTAGCCATAGACAATAATTTCTGTTAGCTCGGTAGGTTAAATATCTCCTGTAGTGAGACAGGTGGCAGGTTGACATCTGGTCTCTACTGATTTCAGCTTAATCACACCAACTTGATGTGCAGGCCTTTGCCCATTAGGAGCACTAGCTTTGAAAAGTCCCACTGGAGCTCCAGGTATCCATGCAAAGAGAGAGAGAGAGAGAGAGAGAGAGAGAGAGAGAGAGAGAGAGAGAGAGACGCCTAATTACAGACGTATTGTTGTCCTTATACCTTCATTCTGTTGTCAATTTGTCAGCATTCATTTGATTGCACATGTGGTTGAATATGTGCACATTTTCTTTCAGTGGTTCCTAATGACATAACAGAACCATTTCCAGAACCAATATGCCATCTGACCATGGTGGTGTAGAGTAGGTTAAGGTGTGATGTAGCGTGCATCTGCACTGGGATGGTGGTGCTTCGGATGAGCTAGATGAGCAATAAGTACCACGGCACACCTGAGCCCTGCTGTTTCCCAGATCATTTCAGTGAGCTGAGCAGAAAATGTTGAGCATGCTGCAAAGCTGCAGTATTTGTTGTACAAAGATCTTTACCTTATTGTCTGGCTCCCAAGTCAAGGGCATGAGCACAGACAGAAAACCTGTGTTATATGAGTGGTGTACTGAAAAGATTTTTGCAACAATACTGAATCAGCCACTCATCTTTATGAATTCCTACAGTTAGTTTTTGGTGAATTATATGTGCAGTTTTTATGTGCGGTTTATAACTTGGTTGTAAATTTGTCATATAAAAGTTATATAAACTGCACATACTTGTATAGTCGTGCCATTTATTTTTCGCATGTTGCAGTTTCCAGCCTCAAAATTAGCTCCAGCTCCAGCTGAAGCAGAGCTACACATCTCATCCTGTTTTGCATAAAAGACAACTCATGAAACATATGTAGCTTCAGCAGGGGTGGCGCAGGGTCAGATGGATGCGGGCTTCTGATGTGCCGTTAGTATTGCAGGCAAGCTCACGCTCTAAAAATGACGAAAACAGCTCCTGGATTCGTTGAATGTGTTTATTCTGGTTATTTCTGACAACTTAATGAATGTTAATAATAGCATCTTGCCTCAGTGGAAAATCATCTCAGTACTGTGGATCTCAATCTTGACAATGTTGCATCTAAGAACTGCTGCTGTTATACCGTACCTGTAATCAAAAAAGCCCTCCTGTGCTCATCCACAATTATTTACAACCTACACATACAGGACACCCGTCAAAAAAGCATATAATACTGTTTCACCTTTTACAGTTTGAAAAGAAATTATAGCTGTATGATCCAGTGTCACAGAAGAGGATGTGTTCTAATTTTACATCTGTTTCTTCTTACCATAAGGTTTCTTTCTTATGTTGTCACATGTTGTTTTTTTCCCGCTCAGCACTGTAATTTCTAGCTTGCTTATGAATGTGCCATCTAAAGTGCCATATACAGTACATATAAAATGTAGTTTATTTAATCGGGACGAATTTGTTACATCATTTGTTACTGAAATCTTTCTACTGTATGTAGTCGTGCTTCTTTCCACTGCGCCCATTAAGTGTTGCAACAGCATGGTTTTTTTTTCTGCTTATTTGACGTGACGTGACTTATACTAAGATCTTTATACAAAAACGTCTCAAATCCCTAAGGACAGTGGTCCCCATTCAATCCTCATCAATTCTCATCTCGGTTCTGTGTGCATGGAGTTTGCATGTTCCCCGGTTTCCTTCCAAAGACATGCACTGTTCCCAAATTGTCAGTAGTCGTGTGTCCCGGAATGGATTGTCACCCTGTCCAGTGTGTACTCGAACTCATGCCCTGAGTCTGTACAGGGTAAGCGGTATTGAAGATGAGTAAATGAATGAATGATTGTCTTACCCCAACATGTCTTTGTTTTATGCCATCTTCTTTTAGTTTGGAAAGAAAACTTGAAATAGGATTTCCAACAATAATTGCTACTTGACCTCATCTATGACATGTCTATAAAGACATCTATAAATATAATCCTAATATAATAATTATAATGTATATAATCCTAAAATATGTCTGTCATTCTCGCAGAATCACTAAATCGTATGTCACACGTATTAACTTTCAAACTCTGTAGTGTTTCTTCAGCATTTGGTCAAAGAGCTCGAGCTAAAAGCTAAATGCTATCCATCCAATAGTGTACCCTGATATTCTGGTTGTGCATTTTACACCAAAAACAAATCACATATCCATTGAGTAACACCTCCCCACCACCACCTCAAGTCTAAAAACCTGAGCATACTATATCACGTCAATACATAGCTCTGATACTGTAATTTACCATAAGCTTTATATTGTATCTTAGTCCTACAATCCATTGTCACCCGAGGACTGGGTGACAATGGATTGTAGGACTAAGATACAATATAAAGCTATCTTATGAGTCTGTTTCCTTTGTTTTCTTCATCACCTCGTTTTAGGGAGGGCTTTCTTGGAATTGTCACTTCTTGCCTCTCTCATTAGGGGTGTAGGCCCAGATTTCTGTGACAATGTTTACTGTTAAACTTGAATTAAACTGCACTGAAGTGGATTAAATGGTAAGAGCCACTGTTTCCTGAACCAAGGCGCTTTAGACAGGCTGTGTCTTTCTGGTTCCTAATAAGAGGATGTAGGCTGTCAGAAGGTCCTCTAATTAATCTGCTTGGTATGCCAATTTGGAAAAAAACTGGAATTGTTACGCACACCCTTTAACCATGTTATCAGTGTTCCTTAGAGCTTTAATTTGGTTGGTTATGCATGTGAGGTCTCCTGACATACAGGTACAGGGACGTGTGCAAGTTTGAAAGTTCTTTCCTCTCGTTGCTTCATGTAACTGCTCTCATACAGTAATATGGTAATCGCCATGATGAGGTAATGTCGAGGAAATCTTTGGATTACTGTTATTTCCATGTTTAATGTGTGTGGGAAAGACTGATGAGTTAAAGTTTTTAATATGATTTAATAGTGGTTGGCATACTCATGAGTGTGAAAGTTTCCTTGTGGTTTTTATGGGTGGAATAAAGAAAAACATGCATATACTGTTTAAAAAAAAAAAAAAAAAAACATTATCTACAGGAAAAAAAAAAAAGATTTCAAGAAGTTACCATACATGAATCAAGGATGTATCCTGTAACAGGAATGGACGCTTACTGTATATCATACAAGAAAACTGTAGAATATTTGTAATTGACATACTGTATCAACAAGAATGATTAACGATTGGCCAAGCACTCTGGCAGGTAGGTGAAGATGAAGTTATAAAGGCAAAGTGTGGATGTACAGTATACATTATTAAAGGACATATCTAGATCATTAAAAATGTAGATACAGATTTTCGAGTGGTACAATTTGGATATGGCTATCATTGGCAGCATGGTGGTTTAGTGGTTAGCACTGTTGCCTTTGCCTTGTACCTCCAAGTCCTAGGTCTAATTCCTGTCCATGGAGTTTGCATGTTCTCCCTGTGCTTGGTGGGTTTCCTCTGGGTTCTCTGGTTTCCTTCCAAAAACTTGCAGATCAGGCTAATTGGTGTTCCCAAATTGCCTGGAGTGTATGAATAAGTGTGTGAATGTTGGCCAGAGGTCCTATTACTTTCATACAAAATGGGAATAAATACAATAGTCACCATTGGCCTCTGGTATGTCTACAGAGGTTCCTATACAGTATGCATGAATATTATTACTATCTTGGGTTAGTAGTTTCCATGGACAAATTTAATTTACAACATCAGTGGGATTTGTCCTTTATACATACCCACAAATTTAGCAGAAACCTTTGTCACAAGTACAGGAGAACAAAGTGAAACCATTTTCTATGAATATTGCAGCTTGTTATCTGGAGCAGAGAGGGTTTAGGATCAAGTGTTAGGGGACTCACCAATTAATACCCAACAATTAATATCACCTGGAAGTGCTGGGGCTTGAACCCCTGACCTTCTAACCAGTAAACAAAAAGCTTAACCACCAAGCCACCACTGCCCAACTGGGGCTCATCGGGTGTTTGTTAAGTCCCTTGTCATTTCGAGACTGGACTACTGCAACTTTCTCCCATGCATGACTTGTTTTCAAACTTCCCAATTCCTGCCACATTCCTCCATTTCTGTAGCTTGCCTATAGAAACCAAAATGGACCAGCACCCGTCTACCTTAAAGCACTTATCACACCACATTCTGCACCTGGTTAAAGAGTTTGTATTACCAACCAATAAATAAAATTAAAATATGCTCACTCTGCCTAAATGTCTTACACCTTGTGATGATACTGTACTGATACAGGTACTGTTACATTAAGTAAATAATTGATCGTTAGTTAAATGTTGTAACAAAATGAAATATGCAAAATGTATTGTATACAATATTAAATATTTAAGATTTCATTATGGAAAGGTTTCACTCAGACCTCTACATATACTGTACTGGAATAATTATTTCACACAGATTGTCTACAAAGCCAAGTATAATATACGTTATGGCGCGAAAGTGGCATAAAGCTAGGATATTAAAAAGGGTGTCTACTGCTAACTGGAGCAGATGTGATGGGCTTAAAACTGCCCCCCATGGGTTTATATTATTGATGTCATTCCCAAGCTAAAGATCCCTTTGTTGAAACTGGTTCTCCTCTGGGATAACTGAAATGGGTAGGACAAAGTGTGAAGGACAGAGAGAGAGAGAGAGAGAGAGAGAGAGAGAGAGAGAGAGAGAGAGAGATCATACATGAAGCCAAAATACAGTATGTTCATGGCTGTAACACTTTGTACTAACTTAACACCTATTCGCTTTTTCTTTATTTGTGCATTTATTCATGTTGTCAAGCTATTTTAGGGTGCATTTTAATATCTGAGCAGGAACACCCAATAATAATAATAATAATAATAATATATAATAATAATAAAACCATATGAGTGATTTTAGGTCATATTGATATCAGTCCTGCACCAGACTGTTAAAACACAGGATAAAGCACACATCCACTGCATTGATGAACATATTTGCACGTTGGTGCTGTTACAGATCTTTTCAATGCCTGAGTCAGTGCTAATGTATTCTGAAAGTGGAAAAAGTTGAAAAAAAAAATCACACTTTCTCAGTGCCAAAATGCATATCAGTTCACATGGTCTCTCAAAAAGGGATAGAGAGATCTCTCATCACATCATGTGTTGGCTGATTGGGGGAAAAACACACACAAAACACACAAAACACACACACACACACACACACACACACACACACACACAAACACACAAACACACACACACACACACACACACACACTACACTCTTATCTGAGTCGTCATCTGCTGTTTTTCACTGGGGTCTGTGCTTTCAGAAAAGCTTCATTAGCTCCTGTAAATTCAAATAACACGGCAACGCATCACATCAAAAGATGACACACAGCGCAGGATGCAATTATCCCATCATACCACAGACATCTCCATACACATACACAAACATACACTTAGATCAAATACAACCACCAAACTAGTATGAACAATTCTATCATCTGTAAGATTTCGACATGCAGTTGTTTGATGTTTGACATGTAATTGTTTGCATTTACCTAGTATATAATTTTATGAGCTGTGTGTGCGTGTGCACGTGTGTGTGTGTGTGTGTGTGTGTGTGTGTGTGTGTGTGTGTGTGTGTGTGTGTGTGTGTGTGTGTGTGTTGGAGGATGTAAGATCTGTGGTATGATCAGAAAATGAACACCTGGACTGACCCCTGTCATAATATGGATATCTGATAATAGTCCTTACATTGATGTGGAAGCTGCACTGATAGTCTGAGGCTATAATGTCTTTTGTCTAAATGATTTCTCTTTGTCTTCACTAATGCTTATACATGCTGGTACATGGTTAATCATATTATGATTATATTGTCCTCGCGTGAAAGATTTCATTTCCACGTTGCTAGTCAACTACTTAGTCGACTCTTGCCTGTCCTTTAATGTACCGTATACAGTCTGTGGATAGCTTGACATTCATTGCACCTTGAACTCGCACCTTCTGCAGTCACTGCTGCTGATGTCTCTGAAATATGTCTGCTCAAATTAATATCACATCTCGAGTATTTGTATTCTCACTTTGAGTAATCGCCTGCCATGACTGGAACTGATGAATTTGTAGACTGCATGAATCTACACTCCGGGTTGGAACTAAATCAATTCCACCCATAATTCTTCATATCCTTCTGTGTAGTTTTCTTATGACTGCTATAAAAGAACCTGCCTTGCTATAAATAATCTGACATACACGACAGTAGACTAGCAGTATTGAAAAGGCATTAGGGATTGTATGATTGTTTGTGATCTGATCGGAGTAAAGATCATAATCAATCATACAATGCCTAATGCATCTTCAATATTAACACAACTGCCAGGTTAATTAAATAATATTGATTATTAATTTCACACCAGCACAGCTGGAGACAGATCAGAGCCACCCGAAGCTGACCTGGAATTGACTGGGAATTCTAGAAAGGCACCGGAATTCCCAGTGCACCATAGCCCGCCACTAACCCAGCCTCCAAAATCCCCAGATCTCAATTGGTTCGAGCATCTACTGGATACCCTGAACAGATCTGTCCCACCCTGTAACCCTGTGGCAGACATCCCAGCACATCTCCAGAGGATTTACTCTACTATAATCTACTGTAGATTATTTAAATGTCAATTTTTTAAATGTTATAGCTCTTTGGCGGATACAGTGTGTGAGTGTGTGTGTGTGTGTGTGTGTGTGTGTGTGTGTGTGTGTGTGTGTGTGTGTGTGTGTGTGTGTGTGTGTGCGGGTGTGCACCGCATTTAGCATTACCTTCTGTGACCGTGCATCTTTTGAACTCATTCTAACATAGCAAGCCTTTGCGCTATTACTAATTCCTATCCTGATTCAATTCTCTTGATTCTCGGACTCATTTCTGTGCAGTGGGTTTTGATATGGCCTCATGTGGATTGTCTGTAAAGGCCAGAAAATTAGCAGCAAAAATCATACTTTTTTAAACATATACTATCCCAGTTGGCACTGTGTCTGGACCTTTTAAGTGACGTAGTGGAGGAGTCATGCAGATCCTGCAGGAAACGAGGCCTTTACATGCAGAGAACCAGGGAGCAGAGCGAAGTCTCATATTGTGACTCGCTGCTGGGGGCTTTTGTAATTATCCAGAAACCCGATGCTGTAAATAAACCTCCGAGCTTCTTCTTAGACTTTCTTCTGCGATTCTTTAACAGTTTCAAACATCCGAAAAACATAATTCAACATCTAGTAATAGACTAAGTTAATGAAACTGACTCAGTTTTTCCTGCAGCAAGGCGGGTTAATAATGTTGCTGTACTGTACAAAGACGAAAATGGTGTAAAAAGTTGGATTTATTAAAGCCTGGAGATCCGGCTAATTAACCACAATGCAATTTAAAGCGCCATATTCCCCAGTACCCATAAACCCTTGCAAAACTCTGTCTCATTTTAAGGTCATCGCTTAATAATGACATTTGGACTCAGCTTGTGTTTAGAGCTCTGGAAGCTGATTAGAATTCACGGTCCATGATCTACCCTGTCACTTCTGTATCTCTTTAAAGACAATGCTTCTGGGGAAGTTTGGGAAAATCTACAACTCACCATAACCTTAAGTGGAACAAAAGTGAAATTTGTATAGGCATATGAAAATAAATGCATAATATTGCGGCACAGTGGTGTAGTGGTTAGCACTGCCGCCTTGCACCGTCAGGTTCCGGGTTCGATTCCAGTCTCTGTGTGCATGGAGCTTGCATGTTCTCCCCGTGCTTGGTGGGTTTCCTCCACGTACTCCGGTTTCCTCCACGTACTCCGGTTTCCTCCCACAGTCCAAAGACATGCAGATGAGGCTAATTGATGTTCCTAAATTTCCCGTAGTGTGTGAATGAGTGTATGACTGTGTGTATGTGTGTGCCCTGTGATGGATAGGCTCCAGGCCCCCCACGTGACCCTGAATACAGGATAAAGCGGTATAGCCTAATTAAGCATGACCTGTTTTTTTCTCCACAAATATAATTTTCTCACGACCACCTTAAGGGACAGTGGAACAAAAATAACAAAGACACTGACACCAGTCTGTCTTTAATAAGACACATAGGACTCAGTGGGAGGAAATTAATTTACGAGGCATCTTCGCAAATAGGGGGGCAACAAAGACATGCTTTATTCCTCACATTAAAAGATGCTCTGGGATTTTCTGCAAGCTCTGTGCTTCCACACATGGCCCAGCAGACACCTCTTCTGTTTCCCGCCAGCCCGCCTGGCTTGGCTCGTCGAGTCGTGAAAAGCTCCTCGCTAACAAGCTGCCGTTTGCACATGAAAGCAAACAGAAGGATTTCTCTCTACAAACAGCTCGCCCGATCCAAATTTGCATACTAGACTCCGGGGCCCCCGATTCTGAAGTCCAGCTAATGATCGGCAGCATAGAAACTAAAATTAGGTTCAAATGAAAGACCGTGGAGGAAAAAGGAATAAAGATGGCTTCCTGCCTGAGGTAATTTGCTGAAAGTTTACATTGCTGGATGTCAGAGCTATTGTCATGAGAGAAAAAAAAGGAAACAAAACATCATAGCAATGTTTCACCCTCATATTTAACTAAGGTAGACACACGCTTTGGTTCTTTGTGGTGCATGACTTGCCCCATCGATACAGCACTGTACTGTATGTACTCTGTCATGTTTAGTTTATTAGGCTATTAAATGGACCGTTTTTTAATTCATATTGCTTTATTAAATACTGCCTACATACTGCTCTCAATAATCGAGTTTGTCAACATTCAATTGAAGTCTTACTTAACCCATGTATTCAGTGTGCAGTTAGGATTCAGGACCTAAGACGGAATACTAATGCATCCTCACGATGTGGGAACTAGGGCACTCTCTGTATTCAGCTCCAGATAGCGACCGAGGGGTTGGCAATGCACCTAACGCTTATTATTTTGTCTGTGCAAGTGACCATCCCCCACCAAAAAATGCATCGATCTTTAATCATGTTATAGACTCGTTTGTCTCCTGAGCAGGAACATGTTTGATAGTACAACAGGGCTGCTTTCAATAATGAAAGCAAACATTAGACAATTCATCAGACCGTTTAACTGTCATACTTTTGTGAACATTTTGCAAGCGTTCTCAGGATTGAATGCACTCATGCTGTGCTCCAGTACTTTCATGCTCCATTCACTATGAATGTACTTGGATGCACATGCCAGCAAGCAGTTGCTGATGTGAATTGCAAATGGCCAAAACGGAAAATCTCCTTTTTTTTCTCACTGATGCCAGTAAGAGTTTTCCAGGGTCCCTATCTGTTAAGGATGATTTATGGGTCTACCTACTGTGTGTTCTACCCACTACCTAAAATCTACCTCACTTGTGGTCTCGCTACCCGATCGCGAGTTCGATTCCCGAGTGATACTGTAACCTCTCGCAGCCGGAGGTCTAGAGAGAGCTGATTGGCCGAGCTCTCTCAGAGGGGCGGGATGAGAGGTACTTAGTGCTCCCACATTAATCACGGCTCTACAGCCGATCAGGGGTGTCTATGAGCTCACGTAAGTAGAAGGAGCGGATAGCGCTGTCCTCCATGTGCGTTATGGAAACAACTAAATTAGGGAGAAAATCCCCCCCCCCAAAAATAATAAATAAATAAATAAATAAATAGGTTCCTCCACTGTGGAGATATGAAAAAAATATTTTAAAAAGTTTTATTTATTTTTTATATAATACTTAAAGTAATCTTTAAAACCTGAATAGCAATAATTATTAAATATAAATATAATGTTAAATATATAGACATATGCATATACACAAAAATGTGGAATAAAGGTACACATTTAAATCACTATAATGAAGTGGACTCAGGAGATGAGAATTAATGTGTAGGCAGTATAGTAACAAATCTAACCTGTAAACAGCAAGCACAGTACAGTATAAGGTGTATACAGTACATCCTAAGTCAAGTCAAGTCACTTTTATATGTCCTAATTCCTAATTGCAGGACTTTGTACATTAATGTCTAAAAGTTTGGACTGAATTTGTAAAAACTATAAACCGTAAAGTTGTGAAAATAGTGAAAATTGGTGGTGATGTTGATGTGAAAGTCAATCAATACCGTCGCACTGTATTGCACTCATTTGTATCTGTGAGTTTCAAATCAGTTTAATGGAATCAAGTTCATTCAAGACTCTCAGGGTTGAGTCAAGACTGGGGGATTATGCTGTGTACTGGCAACAAGACCAAAAGTGCAGTAACCTTTGGTTTTTCAATATTTTGAAAAGTCAAGACTTGCGATGTCGATAAGTTTTAACTGGTTTTATATAATCTGTAAACAAGACGTTTATGTGAAAATCGATCATTACAGTCATGTTATTCTGCACTCATTTAAATATCTAGGACCTTTAAATCAATTTACTGGCTGGATTAAATTGTGATCAATGAGTTCTGAAATCTCTAAATGTGTTGCATGCACCTGATGTGCATTAAGCATCATCAGGTCATTCCTGGTTTATTCTGGAATCACCAGACGTCTCATTTGAGAGCTACGGTGGTCCATCACTTTTTCCCCCACTAATACCTGCATTAAAATGATGACATGGTGCTATGCCTCGAACCCACCCTAACCATATGCGCAGATTTAAAAAAAAAAAAAAAAAACTATGTGAAATTCGATAGCACATAACTGATATAGTATTGGACAGGCTTAAAGTCTCCAATTGCAGCTGGATTTTTCAGATAACTGAATTCCCTAGGGCCCTTCTAAACTATTAATGGCTTTAGGTTCATTATGCACACATCTGCCAAAATATAGCATAAAATCATATGAGTGTGATAATAATATTATACATACCCTAATTTGAAATTATAGTTATTTCAATAATAAAAAAAACACAAAATACTATAAAACATGACGTAAATATATTGCCATAAAATCACAAACTCACTGCCAATGTGACATTAATCTAGCTGACAACAGTGCAAAACAGTTATTTCTTTACTTTTTGGAATGCATTCATGCATTGAATATCACTGCACTAAACAAACCTAACTGCGTCCACCTAAATAATAAATATAAAGATAATGTTTAGCTTTGGTTACGGTTCTTTAGGCAACATCTGTATACAGTATTTGCATGACTTCACCACCAACTGTAATTTTAGGATATATTTGTGGAAATGTTGTAGCTGCAACTCACTTACTTGCATTTTACATACTTGCAGTATGTTTTTCATAAGACAAAGCAATATACTGGCAACAATATATGAATATAAATATTTAAACAATGTGGGTTCACACCTTACAACAGTTTTCACATATTCTTTTTGTTGTGGAGGTTGACATTATGGCACAGACAAAGAATAATTAAGGAATGTGTGTGTGTGTGGGGGGGGCTTTAGCAAAGGAGTTGTCGGAGGAAGGTGCAAGACATAACTTGTAGGTGCCAGTGTCATTTTTGTTTATTATAAGGAATAATTAGTGCTGTTTCCAAAAAAAAACAAACAAAAAAAACAGAATGGAACTACCATTAATATTTTAATCAGGAATCTTTATAACAGCCCACAGACTGTGTGTCAGCCAACTATTACGAAAAACAATCATGCATTCACAAAATCCATACCACTAATAGAGACCTCGCTAACAATATTTCCATTTCTCAATATTAATAAATTATTAGCCAGTCCTGTGGCAGCCATTACTTTGGCAGTTATTCTGCGCTTTTAATATTATTATCATTATATATATATATATATATATATATATATATATATATATATATATATATATTTGGAAATGGTGTTTGTTCTAGAGAAATAAGTTATAAGTTTATTCATTTTTCCACCCATTGTCTGGACCTCTTATCTAGTGTAAGGTCATAAGGGGCCTAGCTCCTGTTCCAGGGAACTTGGACACAAGGCTGGATGTAGTGCAACACATCATAGCGCACAAATGACATGATAGTACAGTAACACTTGGCATGTTCATTTCATTTATGATAAGTGTATGTACTGTAGTACAGTATATCCAGTACAAATAGGTGAGAAATAAAAGGAACACATGGTGGCTCTGTTATGCCGTGAAGTGCATTTGTTTGTTTTATTTGCTGCTTTGGATCCACTTAGAGCAAAGCTTCACAGCAAATCAATAGCAAAGTTCTTCTGACTGATCCCCTTTATCCAGTGGTGAAACTTTCTATCCTGATATGAATAGTCTCTTCCAGGACGACTACGACCTGGCCAGGCAGTTATATTTATAAATATAAATCATGCTATAGGAAAGTGCTTTGCCAATACATGGAAACCATACATGAAATGTGTATATTTTTAAAATAAGATATTGTACAATGTATACTGCTTGGACAAAAAAAAGTTACAAAATTTAATATTTTATTGGACCACCTTATGCTTTGATTAAAGTCAAGGCATTATGCAATGTCACAACATTTATTACAGTCTAGAGTCGCATTACTGTCTCTCCAAGATCTGATGAGTCGGACCCCTGACTAAAGCCTGAAGCAATCCCAGATCACGGATTGTTTAGTCCCAATCCCTTGAGTTACTGTACTTTCGCTATTACACATAGCTGTTTTTTTGTGATTTGATTTCACTAAGCATTTAAGTGATTTAAATTGTTCACGCTCATTCAGGATAGTTTTCCGACCACATTTCTTCCTCAAAAATGGTGGTTTTAAAAATATGATTTTTTTTCTCTACCCGTTTGTCAGGTTCAACAATCACCTTATTTCTTTCTTTTCATGATGCAAGACAATGATCTGACCCTTCGGGAACAAAATTCACATGGTTATGTAAGTTAAGAAATGAGCAGCTACTCACTGGATCACTTCTGCTTAAGACACCTGTTGCCAGCTGAACCATATTAATCACTGCTTAGATAAATGCAGGTGGTGCATTACAAAAACATTTGCATTACATTTCAATTTTATACAGCGTATTTATTATCTCATATATTACCATATAAAATGTTATACGCTATTGCACTATTTAACTGTGGAAACTGTACTTTTTCTTCACACAAGGTAATTCTTCGCTGTATAATAAATGACATGCAGTCCTCATATTTTTCAGTGATGTTCTTATCATCATTAGATTCACATCAAAAGTTCAGACTTAGGATTTTTAGGATTCGGATCCTTTTTTTTAAAAAATCTAAACATAACTGTGTTGTTTGCTCTTGAAGATTAGGTTTATTCAAAGATTACCCAAAGATTAATATTCATGGGCTTAATCTAAATTTAAAATGAAAGGTGCATGGAAGGGAGGGAGGGAGGGAGAGAGAGAGAGAGAGAGAGAGAGATTTCTGTGTTTTATCTCTCAGTAAAATGAGAACAGGATTCTTTGAGCAGAAGCAGATTTGCAATCTTTTTCAGGAGGACCGTGTTGCCATGGAAGGCTTGCACTATGTCCTTGGTTTTTTTTATTTTATTTTATATATGGTTACTCATCACTTGGAAACAACAATGTAATACTGACACATTTTTCTCACACATTATGTAACAGTTGTTCTTCACTATAAACCAGAAAGCCAAGCAAACACCACATTTCTGTCAATCCAGTCGAAATGAAATAAACTATTAATACTTGTTCATCTTTTTCATCCTTTTCTAATTTGTCTGTGCGCTAGCAAAGGAGGATTAGCGCCGTGTAGAATGTAATTAGGGGAAAATTAAACAGGTGCTCACAGGGCTTGCATTTGAGTAGGAGGTAACCCTTAACTTAAGAGAATGCACTTAATTTTTTTTTTTTTTGCATGTGACCTTGAATCTATTACATAAAGATCATCAGAATAAGGGAATAATCACTACTGCAGCATGCCTACTTACTGTATGCAGAAGAAAAGTAGAGCTGATCTGTGGAGATCATAGTGATTGTACAACTCTACTGCTGTGGCTCATCTTGCCCTCTGGGGCTGCCTGATTCATACTCATGCTTGTTTTCAGCAACTTATGACTCACCTTCTGCTATTGTGGAAAGTCCCACATGGAAACCACAAAGATCTGCCTTTGCCAGAAACAGTTGATGCCGAAATCTTTTAAATCATAAAGATTTGTATTTTTAAGAGTTTCAAGCAAAATCATAATTATAACCCTAGGTGTGAACTACATCAATGGCTAATTTCTTCATCTCCTTAATGTTATCTTTCCATTCTTCCTGAAAGCGCTCACCCCAGTTAGATGTTTAATTTGACTGGGAATCAGAAAAGTGTAAGTTATTTTCATTGTACAAACTTGTCTCTAGTTGTAAACTTGGTGGGTACTCTAATGCCCTGTATATACTGTACTGTATATGGGAGGAAAAATAGGCTTTGGTGTCATCATTGCTAAAAGCTGCTATGATGATAAAAACCAGTTGAAATCTTTTCATTTAAACCAGAAATGTGGAGTTTCCGCAACATGGGGTGAAAAATACCAGGTCAAAAGGTCATCAAATCTCAAGGGTATTTTGCTCATTGTAACCATGAATCTGCATGAATCTAGTATGGGTTGGAATGAAGTCAGCCATAACCTCAATTTGAGTTTTTAAAAAACTACAGTATACTTGTATACCATGTGCATTAATCAGTGATGCCAAGATGAAACCTCATTTTAATGTCTTATCACCTTTAAATGACAAGTATGCTTAATCCTGCACTGTGGTTGACCCTGGGTTTGAATGCACAAGAACCATACGTAAGTGCATATTCAGCATAGTTATTTTAACTATAGAAGAACAAACTTCTTCTCGCACCTTATGACACCATGGCCATACAGGAAATGATAATCAATGTATCTGTCTCTTGCACAGCAGTAATACAATCAAGCTGAAGTTCACCTGGAAATTGTACGTATTATAGAGCACTCTGAAAAAAAATGTTGATTGAAGGATTCTGGGAGGAAGGCCAACATAGCAATCTCAAGTTTATCTGAGATAAAGGATCAGCAAGAGTCACATTTCACTTCCCTATTTGACGTCTATTGACATCTATGAGGTTTTATCTCATCCAGGTCATTCGGAATGTCTGGAATTATTAATCTTATGTGACTGGATTTCAGTAGATGATCATTTTTCTCCATGACTCAATTTCCCCAATGCCAAAAAAGGTGAAAGGGTTTAAATGGGAATTTATTTTTCTGGAATATAATTAGGTGTCAGCATCAGCCATTACCGTAAAGACTAAGAGTACCATGGATCGATGGTTTCAATGTTTCAAATGGCCGAACAGACCAACCTATTTTTTCTCCATTAATAATAAATAATCATTAAAGATTTACTGTACATTCAACATATTAAACTCTTATTACTATTATGATTATTATAGGGATTTGTCATATAATAGAGTAACAATGATTTTAATAAAAGAATAACATCCTCACCTTTGCATATTCTCAAAGTTTTGCTTATTGATTAGTTAGCAAGATTTAGCAATTAATATCATAAGTTTCAAATCGAAAAAAGCCCAAGCCTGTCCAGCTCACATGCCACCATATTCTGATGTGAACCTCTCTGAACAATTTTTTTTTCCACTTGCATGAAAATTCCCATGTAATGCTCTTGTATAAAATTTCTCGGTAAGGTGATAAAATCGGGCGGCACGGTGGTGTAGTGTTTAGCACTGTCGCCTTGCCCCGCCAGGGTCCTGGTTCAATCCCCGTCTCTGTGTGCATGGAGTTTGCATGTTCTCCCCGTGCTTGGTGGGTTTCCTCCGGGTACTCCGGTTTCCTCCCACAGTCCAAAGACATGTAGGTTAGGCTAATTGGCGTTCCCAAATTGCCCATAGTGTGTGAATGAGTGAGTGTATGTATGTGTATGTGTCTGTGCCCTGCGATGGATTGGCACCCTGTCCAAGATGTACCCTGCCATGTGCCCTAAGTCTCCTGGGATAGGCTCCAGGCCCCCCGTGACCCTGGATACAGGATAAAGCGGTATAGATAATGAGTGAGTGAGAGTGAGGCGATAAAATCAAATATGTTTAGATAATAAATTTTCTAATAAAACTTTCAGAAGTTTGAATGTTTCAAACCTTGGTGTAGTTAAAATAAGCTACCACGCTTGTTTTTGCTATTGCAAAATTTGGCTTTACAAGTCCACATATAACAGGTCAACCATGTGAACATTAATTCAGACTGTAAATGAATTGAGGTGTGGGTGTACAACATGGTGCATAGTGAATCCATATTGAATATTGAACGAACGATTGAACTTTGCATTTAAATCTGGTAACCTTCAACTTACCCCCTCAGTTGTAAGCCGCTTTGGATAAAGGTGCATGCCAAATCAATACGTGTAAACACCTCTGAGACAATATTGAGCTAATAACCAGAACTAAGATGACATCAAGGATTTGCAAAAGGGATAACGGTGTATGTGTAATAGAATATTAAAATGGAGGGGAAATTGTAAGGCTTCTCAGTAGAATTGGTCGGCTTAGATGAACAGTGAAAACCTGTCAAAGATT
Organism: Clarias magur; assembly: GCA_013621035.1. Classification (NCBI taxonomy): domain Eukaryota; kingdom Metazoa; phylum Chordata; class Actinopteri; order Siluriformes; family Clariidae; genus Clarias; species Clarias magur. The sequence goes on along the minus strand of QNUK01000319.1, from coordinate 768,461 downwards.
ATAATACTACAATATCACTGGTCCGCAGTGGATAAAATTATGTTATTCCAAAGGAATTTCACCTAATTATAAAAATGACATCCATTTCATTGTGTCACGTACATTTTTAATGAAAATGATGTTTTTCTACTTGTAGAGAATAATTGAGCACTGCTGGCATCAGTATAATTATTTGATTAGTTTACTGGGTGGCACATGGTTAGCACTGTCGCCTTGCACCTCCAGGCTCCGGGTTCCATTTGGTCCATTTCGTTCTGTGTTGCATGTTTTCTCTGTGCCTGGTGGGTTTCCTCCCACAGTCCAAAGCCTTGCAGATCAGGTTAATTGGCATTCCCAAATTGCAGGTAGTGGGTGATGGGTTGGCTCCCCATTCAGGGTGTATCTCATCTCATGCCCTAAGTATCCTGGGATAGTTAAGCTCACCTGGACGACTGAGAATGATCATAATGACACGGAAAAATTTATTTATTTATTTTATTTCCCTCAGAACAGTTAGTTAGTTAGTTATAGCAATTCCGAAGCGAAATAAGTAAAAATATGAAGAGAAATTTATGAGATTTACAGGACTGCCTCCCACCTCCATGGTTTATTCTATTCGCTTTTTGGCTACATAGTGCTGACAAGAATTTAAATGTACTTTCACCTCTGCTTATTACAGTATGTCATAGATCAGTGGTTCTCAGCACTAGTCCTGGAGCACCATTGCCCTGCATATTTGAATCTTTTCCCTGCTCTACCACACCCACTTTAATTAAGAAAAGACTTGAGTAAGAAAATGTATTTTTTATATAACATGCAACTGATTATAGATTACATTAACCTATTGATTGAATTAGGCTCATTATAAAAAGTAAATGCAGTTGTCTCTTGAAAACCTTACATAATAAAATTATTCTGATTAACCAAGTAAAAATATACAAATGTCAATCAGTTACTGTATACTTAGAAGACAATTTCATTTTGAAATGTTTCAGTTACTGTATACTTAGAAGACAATTTCATTTTGCAAATTTGGTCACCAGTGTAATAAGTCCAAGCTCTGTATAAAACCATGTTCTGAGATAAAAATGGTGGTACTGTATAGGCTGAAAAATGGACAGGGACGTATTTACTGTCGGACATCTGGTCCTGGTCTCCAATGAAATAATAATGTTTTGGGCCTTACAGTTTTAGCACATTTTTGTAAATATTCTGAGTTCCTATTGTGGGTCGTCTTCCAGCTGTGAGCCCCTAGCGTTATCGCCATCTGTTACCCAATAGCACTTTGTCTGTTTCGAAGGCTGGGAGTAAAAACTACATGCAGGCTGAGATCCAGAGAATTTAACGCACTGGACTGAATAAGCACAACACCGTACACTTCCTGATCCTCCACTACTGCGCTAAGCCGCTTGGAATGTTAAAGAGCTGCTGTTAAGTAGACTCGGGGGTCCTCATCCAGAAATTTGCAACCCAAAAATGATGAACTGCATATGACTAATTGGGGACTATTATACCAGAAATGATCATGAATATTAATACAAACCCAGTGGTTCTGAAACGTAATCCTTGGGACCTGAATTTGGCATATTTTTGATTTACTTTTCTCTATCACAACTGCTAAGCTTGATAATTATTGGAGGCTGTTAGCCATGCAAGCTGGAATAGAGTAATTAGAAAAACACAGCATCACAGTCGAGCACTGATAAGGACTGCAAAACTCATCAAAAATACGTTTCTCAGTTATATTTTGTGTCTTTTTCCGCTGATCATTTTTTCACAGATTTTGATTGTGGTGGGATACTTTTGGAACATTAGCTTCAGGTACACACCCAAATTTATTTCTACAGTTTTTCATCAGTACAGACTCATTGCCTGACTGAGCCAATGTGTTTACTCTTTCAGTTATGATTAGGTTAGATCCATCTAACTCGCTTGGTGATGGATTTAGGCATTTCAAATCGTTCATGCATTGCCTTGAGTTAGGAAGCATTTCCCTTCGTTATATACAATATTAATCTTTTTTTTTTTTTTTAGCTCAATCCAATCTCAAGCAGGAGCAACAGCTTCATTTTTCAAACAGAGAACTATCTAAATAAATGAGACTATGGTTAAGCATACTGTGTCAATTCATGAGACTAGTGTATACTGTACATGAAGTGCAGATTTTAAAATATTTGCATGAAGTGGCTAAACTGCATATTTTATTTTATTTAGAATAGAGACATCCATGTCCATTTTAATTAATTGGAGATTAAAATCCTGGCAGTACACCAAAGATATTATTATTATTATTATTATTATTATTATTATTAATAACAAATAATATAAACATATAAATACATATACAATAGTATACAATAGTTTTTTTTTAATGGGTAAACATTTAAGTAGCTTACAAATGTACATTTGCCTAAAAGCTGCCTAAAGTAATACTATTTTAGAAAAATTTGTCTAATTTGTACATGATATAGAATTATAAGCATAATTAGCCTATTTTAAAAAAAAATCTGTTAGAAATGAAAGACAGTAGGACTGTTAACTTAGCAGTAATTTACAGTAACACTCATACCTTTGTTATTTTTGTACACCTAAAAATGTTATTACTGGGTGTGCATTTGTTGGTTTATATCATCTTAATTACCAGATACATATCCAGACACAAATCCCAAACTTAGAAACAGATTAAGGCTTCTGTTAAGTCATTCCTCTAACACTGTGTATACCGTACATGCAATGCATATGTTTTTTTTTATTGTATCACTGTACAGTGTAAATAACTAGATATAGCCCCAATATACAGTACTTTTAAATCTAGAGCAATCTAGTCTTTTAAACCTCAGATGCACAAAATAAGCCAAAAGTGACCATAGTGAAACATTTTAGTTTAATACTGTATCTTTGTGTGTGATGCATATAATCAGTCAATATTTTATAAAATTCCTCTACAAGGTTGTTTTATTTAAAGAACCGCAAACAATACTTGTACTAGTTAGGAGAACACTTAATTGTGATCCACATCTCTCAGGGTCACAGTTTCACAGTCTTAAGTAAAAGCAAGATATGAAGTTATAATTCAATTGTTTGCGGACATGACTTGGGGCCCACTTGAAAATTTGTTTTGTTCTGTACTGACAGTGCCTCCATGGCTGCCTGCACTCATGCCAGATTGTAATATGATTTTTACTGTAAAAAAAAAAAAATATATATATATATATATATATATATATTTTTTTTTTTCTTCTTCTTTTTTCTTTACAAACCTAAACAAAAAATACTATAATGACATATTTTTAAAAAATTATGTTGATAAAACATTATTGAAAAAAATGTCATTTTTGACCCATCTTGCACATTAAAGATATAGAATCATTACATCAGAGGGTATAAAAAATCTGTAATTTCTATGAAATAATCACTGTATATGGAAGTACCATAAACATAGTGATGTACTATAAAGCCTATTTTCATTAGCCTTCTGGAGGATGAATTTTGAAAAAAACTCAGTCACAGGTTCCCATTTGATGTTTCCGACCTTAAAGTATCTACTGTATGTAGAGCCCTTTATTTAAGTGCTTTCATTTAATACCAAAATATATATATAAAATATTTTTTTCTACAGTATATCCAATGTTGGCCACGAGAGGATGAGATCTATTTTGTTTCTGGTTCCTCTCATGGTTTCTTCCTTATACCAAGGATCTTTCAAGATTTCTATAATATTGCTTTGCTTGCTGGTAAAAATAATATTTCCAAATTCTACAGGTAAAACAGTATTTCAATTTTTTTTTTTTTTAAGTGTAACCATCTGTTCCAAGTTTAAGTATAAAATATTTCTCTTGGAGACATTAAATCTCTTGGGGATGCTAGACAAAATATTCACGAATGTACAGTATAACGAAAGGCACTTTTATATTATAATATTTCACATTTTAAGACTTTTGGAATAAACAGAATGGTGAATTTGTTCTGAAAACTTTCAGTTAAAAAACTGTAAAAGTGTTTCCTTATCAAAAGAAGTTTCCATTACAATAATAAATATTTAAAGAAGCTTAAACCTGAAAGAAGCACATTTGCATCAATCTGAGCACATTGTTTCCCATAACGGGGGCAAGAGAACTGAACTTGGTTGAACTTCTTTTTAACAGTTAAAATCATTATGAGGGATTTATAACACAGGGTCAAACCAAGTTTGGGTCATTATTTTGATTATCATTTGCATTATACTGTAATGTAAGAGGTCAATCTACAGGTTGAAGGATTTTGCATCAGGCTATTTCATAACTTATTACATTAAAGAAGACTGTCTTTTCCTTTTTTCGTTGTACACTGTGGCGGCACGTTGATGTAGTGGTGTAGTGTTTAATTCCCTGCTAGGTTAGATTCCTGCCTCTGTGTGTGTGGAGTTTGCATGTTGCATGCTTGGTGGGTTTCCTCCGGGTACTCATGTTCCCACCCACAGTCCAAAGACACGCATTAGGATTAGGATAACTGGCATTCTTAACTTTTCCGTGATGTGTGAATGAGTGTATATGTACATGTGTGTGTGTGTGTGCCCTGCGATGGATTGGCACCCTGTCCACCCTGCCGAAAAATAACAAGTTAGTGCTGGTCTGATGCTGGTTTAGCTGGTGAACTGATGGAACTGACGGAAGACCAGCATACAGTATCTATCCTGATGAAACCTCACCACCAGCATTGGTCTTGCTGGTTAGTGCTGATCTGGTGCTGGTTTAGCTCGTAAACCAGCATAACTGATGGAAGACTAGCATGCTTGCTGAAAAATCCAGCATAGACCAGCATGATTCAAATGCTGGGCCACGGCAAGGTTTCGGTTACCATTTTAGCTCATTATCTTGTATTTTAATAGCTAGTCCTGAAAATAAGTTTGATATAAATAGATGGACCGTGTAGTGTTATATTTAAATGCATTTACATATAAGAGACAAAAATAATCCATTTACCAAAAACATGTAAATATATTATTTTACATCTATTAAATGACCATCATACCAGCACCAGCATCATGGCACTATAATGTTATATAATCACCAGCATACAGTACCAAAACACAACATATGCTGGGGTAATTGCTGGTCAGGCTGGTTACCAGTTATTCTGGTCTATGCTGTTTTTTCAGCAGGGCAGAGTTACCCCTCCTCATGCCTTAAGCACTACAGAGGATTAAGCGGTACAATGAGTGTGAGAGTGAGAGAGTGCAAATCACATTACAGGTTGTTTGTTTATTTTATTATTATTTATTTTTTTATTAATGAGTGTTTTCAAATAGGTTATTGTTGCTACAATAACAATGAATTAACACGTGTAATTGTTGATCTATGATACAGTATGAGTTTTCTGTGTTGAGTTGTTTATTAAGCATTTTGGAAGGCTTTTCTAGTCCAATCAAGTCAGTGGTAAAGCTGTAACGTTAGGTTCTCCGGCATGGAAACGTCTTCAGGACTGAGGACGTAGTGGTTTGGTTGTCTTGTAATATGAGAAGCTGCATTTTTTTTTATCTTTTAATATAATGTTGTAAGTGATGACAGTAATCATACACCATGGAAACATGAACACATACTGTATATAAAGGAAAACCATAGTTCAATAATAATAATTTTAAAAAATTAATTGGATGGAAGTTGATGTGTTATCAGAGCAATAAACCCCTTTGGTTCATGATGTTAAAAGTAATCAAATGAGCTCATCTCCTTGTCAGGCCCCATCACATCAGCATTTCATGAATTACTTTCCTACAACAGGCACACCCCGTCATGCTTTATTTCTTATGGTAGACTTCTACTATGAAGGCCTGTTTCTTTTTTCTTTTGGAATTATTCAAATTTCAAAGTATCCCCTAAATGAGGAACTGTTTGATGTCTCATTTCATTTGCAAACATGTACAAAAACCCACGAGAACTCTTTACAGGAGAACGGCTCTTAATTACTGCCATAAATCTAAAGCATAAACAGCCATCCAGGCAGAGATAACGAGCAAAGTGCTGAGTCATGGTCCTTTATCAAGCTCATTCATTCACTCTTTATGTAAAGAGGCTGTAATTGCATAAGCATATGCACATAAGTAACTATGGAGCATAAAGGTTTTTCCATATTTAAACCTGATTTGCTTAGACTGTACAAGTTAGCTTCTGACAGCTTATTTTAGAACTTAATTTCTAGTTCCTGCAGTTATTTCTTTTGTAAAAAATTTCCTTCGCCTGCTGGTAAGCCAGAAATACGTTCTGCATATCTGTGCTCTATAATTTGTCCTTTTTGGACAATAACCATGAGGTATGACGTGGTGCTGCATGATCAAGGATTAAAAATAGGTCCTATCCGAAGAGAGTAATTTTAGAGCAATTTATTATTCAGAGCTAGCTGAAACTATTAATATGCAACCATGCTTCAAATAGTGAGCCATCCACATCAGCGAGACAGCAGCATTCATGTCGTCCCATACTGATGCTTTTAGTGAACCGCTGACAATTCGGCTCTCGTCTCACTTCAAACGCCATTCAGCCCTGACTGCCCCCTCATCAGCATTCATAACATGGTTTATTCATGATCATTTATTGTGCATTTAAGAACCACTATTACTACCGAATGCAAATTTCCACATGTTTTCCTGATGAGACGGGTTCATAAAAATGGAAATTCTGTCGTATGAAGATGACCATTACACAGTGTATGTGGCTTGCTAAACACAATCTACCAGAATGATTTTTGTAGGGTCATCCAGAAGCTCTCTGACTGCACAAGTATACTGAATAGTTTGCATTTATGTAAAATAACAGGGCAAGTCAATAAAACATTAGTGTCCTTGATTAACCTTTTTTTTTTTTTTTTTTGCACTTATGAACACTTTATAAACACAGTACAATATAAATGGAGACCATCCCCCCCCCGCCAAGCCAGAGTCTTTTTTTATTTATTTATTATTTTTTATTATTTATCATTATGTCATTTTCTCCTCTACATGCACTTCTAATGTGATGTACCATCAATGGTATTCAGTGTTCAGGTCTTCAAAATCAGTTACTATTTTAAAACAGAAGACAGCTTGATGCTAACCAAGTAGAAAAACTATACCGGGAAAATAAAAATGTAAAACAGGCATGGAATAAAATCACTCTGCGATCTGTTTCTTTCCTCCACTCTTATCTGGCGGAAACGAAGCCGGAGCCATTAACTCCGCATGCCACTCAACGATTTGTCTTCGGACTTCTCTCTTTGCGCTTGTGTAGAAAACATCCAGAAAGAAGAACGTTTCCATTTCCCCAGGACCCGGCATGCATGAATCAGAAACGACAGAACGTATGGCTGACGGTCGAACGGGATATTGAAAGACGAGTTATTTCAGGCACTTATAAAAATCTTCCGAGTCCTTGGCTACACCGTGCTTCATTGTGGATTATGCATTGTACGACGGTTCCTGTCACTTTTAAGCACTACACGGTGTGTGAGTATATGTGGAACTTCTTCTGCAAGACGGAGCAACGGACATTCAACAATGCAACAATGCTTTAAAGGGATCTCCATCTGCTGTCGTCTTTACGCAAGTGTTAATTCTAAAAACACAGTATAGAACTGTAAACACACAATCAGTTAGGATTTTTTTTTTATTGAAAGGGTTATGCTTAAAGCACCTTGTGGCTAAAACTCTCCCAGAAAATTTGAAAGTAATTAAAAATGCTTTTTTTTTTTTTTTTTGGTGGGGTGGAACCATCAATAGTAAATCTTTTATACTTTTAACTAGTTTAGTAGTAAGTAGTAAATTAGTAAGTATTTTTCTCATAGTAACATGGATATAATACACAGATCAACCATAACATTGAGACGAAAAACATTAAGCCCAATATAAATGACTTTGGGAGTGTGCTGTGGTGTCGGGCACCGGAACATTAGTGGCAGTTCCATTAGGTGCTTGGGTTGCTGGGTGGGGACACCAGACTTGGATCAGACTAGTTTGTGGATGCTTGGAGGGGATTTTAGATTTGGGGAATTTGGAGGCCAGGTCGCCCCGGGCTGTGGTATGCTGGGTGTTCTGGTGATTTTCCATGTGAGTTTTGGCCAAATTGGTTGACCCTGCGGGCATGGGTGAGACTTGGGATGCCCATGATATAACTGGTGATCAATGTTACTGACGTCACCTGTTAGTGGTCATAATGCTAAGGCTGATCGGTGTATACCTTTAGAATGTGAATTTGTGCTACATAAATGGACCGTGATTAGTTTTAGAATAAAGCGTCAAAGGTCCACTACTATTGCACAAATTCGATTAGTTTTTTGCTCAAACTGGATCTCTCTCATGTCATTTGCTTTACATTTGTAATTGCATACCTGTCTTCCAACACACAGCGGATCAATTTCGTATGATTCACATGTCACATCGACCGAAGTCATATTTGCGACACATTCCATCATAACAGAAGCAACAAATGAACAAGCTAGTAGCCCAAACCTGCGTCGGTTTGCTTTGGAGATCAGCAAACAGCTCGGCAGCTGCATGTGATCAGGTCGAGAAGGCGAAAAAAAAAAGAAAAAAAAAAAAAACGCCAAATGCCCAGCTTTTGCTGTTTTTGCAGCCATTACTGCGCCCTGCTCTGCCAAGCGATATGTGGGTACGGGAAAGGAGCCAGCAATGATGGGACCGCGCTCTGGAGGGATTCACAGAGTATTTATACGAGAGAGTGTTTCTTGGGCACTGTAGCCACAATCATTTTTGGCTATGCTTTGCCTTTTCTTAAACAACTCTTTCGAATCTACTTAATTCTGGTAGCAATCAGGTTATTTCTCTCAATATCCTTACATATATCACAAATGTCTTCATCCTTCCACTGAATATAATCATTGCTGTGACTATACATTACCGAGAATTAAAGCATGTGCATTAGAAAAAGGTGACATCGTTCATGTGGCATGGCCACATGAATGGATATGTATCAGATCTAGGACTACATATGAATGTGGCTTAGGTCTAATTTAAAAGCTTTATTTTTAGGAAAATCTGTAGCACATGAGCAGAAAATCGGATTTGTGTCACTTCAACCTGGTGAGTTGAAACAAGACATAATTAAGAAAAGATGTACCTTAGAGAGTACCACCGAAGCAGTTACCAAAGTTGAAATTTAATAGGCTTTTTATCTGAGAGCTAGCAAGGTGGGACATGAATTATTCGTCCCATATCTATCTCAGGATTGTATCATTTGTTGCTTCCTGTTTTTCTGGGCCATTGAGGTGGCAGTGAGTACGCCCTATCAGGAGAATAACAGCTGGAGACTGACATCTGCAATTAATCGTTCACATTTGGCTGGTTAAATTACTGTACGCACATGATGATGTTACAGAGACTGACCGCACTGCCCTCATCGTTCCTCTTATGACATCCCATAATTACTACGCAGGTCTCACCTCCGGAACAGGGAAGCAATATGGAAATTGGTATCCGAGCTGGAGGTTTCATTTTTTGCATTTCATTTCATGGAAACACATCACTCAGCCCAGACTCTTTGTTCGTAACATTGATGGCTAATATGAAGTTGATGATGGCTGTTGTATACACGAGGGTTATTAGAGACACCAATAATGAGCCTGACTGCCAGCCTGTGAAGACCCAAGACAAAGATATTGACTCGGTGTCACTGCTTGGGCTCTCTGAAGCCCGAAGAAATCAACATTGACACTCTAAGATTACACTGTTCAACAAGCACAGATTAACAACAGTGAGGTAATGGAGATTACGTAAACATGACCTTTTTCAGAAGGTTGGAAGAAACGTCCAATTTCAGTTTCCGAAGCACTGTGGCCTCTCTTCTGTGATTATCAATTAGCTAATAAAGTCTATGGAGTTTAAAGGGAATCAAATGTTTTTCATGCGTTTTTTTTTTTTATTACATCCTGAACAATTATGTGTGTGTGTATATATATATATATATATATATATATATATATATATATATATATATATATATATATACTGTATATATTGTATATACATATATACACACACTTAATAAGATTTCTATTGAACTTCAAAACAAAACACTTTTGGGGTTTTAAAAGTCATCTTGACATTTAAACCTGAGATCAGAATACCAAAAAACCTGTACTGGTCATAAAGGTGTTTAACAACTGTTTATAGATGTGGGTCGATTATAATATGGATTATTGGTGCATTTTACCAGCTGGAAAATAAAGCCCACATTCCAATGTCTGAAGCAGGACATTTACACCATCTCCTTCTTAACGAGCTAGTGATTATTATACTAATGCCACTTTTGAAGTTAAAATCTCTTGTGGACACAGGAAGAGTTAGGAAAAGTATTACAAATCTGACCTAAGTACTCTGTAACAGTAATGCACGACTGGAAAAAGTGAAGACACATCTTAAGTATTAGACTACATCTATGGTTGGTGTCTTAGCTTGAATAAGACTAAATTGCTCTCTGGGATGAGAAGGTTCACCCCTGTGTTTTTTCCTCCACCCGCTCAGTCAAGGCCCTATTGGCGTAAACAATGACGTCACATAACGGTGCTGATGTCCTCTGGTTCGTCTGGCTTTCTGGGTTTACTTGGTAGAGACTTGAGGTACTCCAGGTGGCGCCGCGCATCCTCCTGGTTCTGCCTGACGTAGTATACGACATAGGAGATGACCATGGCGAACCAGCCGAACATGGTCACCAGCATGGCATAGTCGGTGGTGCGTCTGGCCAGGTTGCACAAGTCGGCTTCCATCGCCAGGAACGGACGTCCCTCCTGGTCCCTCAGCTCAGAGCTGCGGCATAGGACGCGCGCTGCTGCTTCATGATTGTGCGCCATGCCTCCTAGTGCCTGCTGCAAAGCACAGTCGCAGTGCCACGGGTTGTCATGGACCAGTACACGTGCCTTCAGCCGTGCAAATGCATCCTTGTGCACGCTCACGATGCGGTTGTGTGACAGGTCGAGAAGCTCCAGTGAAGCCTCCAGGCCAACAAATGCACTCTCGCCTAGCGTCTCCACTGAATTATGGGACAAGTTCAGCCTGCGTAACATCCGTAGGTCCTGGAAGGCGCGCTCGGGCACAGCATGAATTTGGTTGCGATCCAGTTGGAGGAGCACCGTATCTGCAGGCAGGTCCGATGGGATCTCCTTGAGCTCTGCAAGGCTGCAGGTTACGTTGAGGCCATAGGGTGGGTACTCGCCCCGTTGACACACACACCCTTTGGGGCACATGCTGGCTGATGGGAAGCAGAGGGCCATGAGCACCAGGCTCTGCAGCAGGAGGCACATGGGGATGGAGCGTGAGAGCCAAAGGTCCAGCGGAGTCATGCTGGACACACGTCAGCATAATCCCGCTGCTGCCAGCTAACCGGACCAATCATGCCTGCCCCATCGCGGCCTGTGAGGTCCCGCCGAGCCACGGCACTTTCATTCTCCACTCAGGCCTGTGTGTGAACGAAATGACACATTAATATATTAAAATTGAAAGTGCAGTGATTTCTCAGAGCACCTTTCATCAGTTTGCATGACATTGGCAGCAATCTTTTTTAGCTGTATGTTAATCAGCTGTTTCTACGCATCTTGAGGAATAACTGGTTGCTATGGATTTTCTGCATAGCCTTTATAGTGTAATACTGTATGGCCACACAAACTAAATAGCTAGCTACAGATCGTGTGTTTAGGCAAAGCCTATATTAATTCATTTTTTGAGTACAACATAGATGCATTAAAAAAACTATTTAACATGCACTGGAACGAAACGATCCACTAGTGTCAGGAAACAATCTAAAAGTAGTATTCTTTTCTTGGCCATTTTTTTTTTTTTACGTTCAAGCCCAAAAACACAGATAGTTTTACAGTATGGGGAAAAAGGACACTCACTTACTGTATATGATTTACTTGCATACTATACACTACTTACATTTACTTACATTACACTATGCATAAAATTTGTGTTGCCTGTCTGACCAAAGTATATCATCAAAACTCACTCTGCCTTCTCTTCCTAAAAATTGTCACCTCTGATTGAAAATGAGTGATTTCCGTCTGCTTAGTCACACCGTATCAGTGCCGGTGAAAATGCAGGGTTATGTGTACAGAGATGTAAAGAAACATCATTAGACAAATGATTATCATCATTTGAAGAAAGAAAAGAAAAGAAGAATAACAATGATGTATCATGCCCCTGTATGACTTTTTAACATTTATCCATCACCCAACTCTTTCTCATTTTTCCCGATGATTGCATCAACCTATAATGACAGATTCATGTTTGCTGCTGTTGGGCAGGCGAAGCAATGTGAATATGGTTGAGCCAAAAGAAAACAACAACATGGGTGACAGGCGTGAGTGTTTCCTTGCTCAGTGGAGACACGTACTGTACAGTACATACAAATCCAATCCCATAGGAACATCAGTCCTAAAGCAGCCTGAAATAGGAAAACAACTACTATACATGAGAATGTGTTTACGGATCTAGCACTGCACGCTACCGTCATTGTGTAACACATTGTACATTTTATGTTAAGAAATTAGTATACTTTAATTAATGATGAATTAATGCTGTTATTTTTTCTTCACTGCTTATAAACTACTTAATAAACACTATTATTAAGTATATGTGAAGCTACAGTACTGTGCAAAAGTCTTGAGCCACCACTCATTTCTTCCTTTTAATTTAATTTAAATGATTTAGATTTATGTGAACAAATCTTTTACCCTGACAGGTTACAAAAAGCTTAAAGATTTTTTGAACAATTACAAAAATGGTTGTTTACATACGGTAACAACCTGAGCAGCAACCTCTTTCTCCTCTCATCTGTTCTAAACACTTAGCATTTAGCATCACCAGTATACTAATCAACCGGCCTGATCATCCTGCACCTGTTTCTCACTTTTTCATGTTAGATGGTTTTTATCTGCGAATGATTCAAAGGTCATTGTGTGGCTTAACAATGTCCTCAGAAACTGGTCAGGTAGAGAGATTGGAATAAAAATGAGAACCAAGAAAGTCCTTCAGGAAGCTTGGAGGATTACTGTATTCCTCAAGACTACATTAAAAAACACAAGAAAACCTAGCTCTTTGGAAGCAAAATATGAAAAAATGACTTGAGTGACTCAAGTCTTCTGCATGGTACTGTGTGTATGTACAGTATGAACAAATGTACACGTTTACCAGCCAAAAAGATATGCACTTACAATTTTCACAAAATACCTCAGAATACCATTACCAGTCACTGTGCAGTGAATTACTATGTATATGCAAATATTTACAGGTTTAAAAGTAAAAAATTGCACTGTAAATAAGCAAATGGTTTCTATAGTAAACGGTTAAAGGTAGCACGTTTTGACTCTAGGTAGCATGTTTCAACATAACGGCCATAAGTCAAATCACAGGTTCATTATTAATGTACTTGACAAAATACATTACTGCTCATACAATACAATATATGTGCTCTTAGAAGAAGTAATAATTAATATAGTGAAGCTTTCTTTAAGGAGACATTTATTTATTGTTATTTATTGTCTCCATTTTCAGTGCTTTGTAATGGTCAGGAAAGTTTCCACAACTGGGAAATCTTCAGGACGCAAGAGTTTGCACCTTGCACATTCTTGGTATCAATTTTCTTTTTTTCGTTTTCTCTAATTAACTACTGGAGAGAGGAAAATGAGAAATGTGATAAAAAGACGTAATAACGTTTATAGACGTTAAGAGTTATAACAGGCACTATATTGTTTTTTATATTAAATATAACTATCATTTAAAAGTATGATATACGAGAGGGGTATCACAAGGTTTTAAGATTAGCCCTGTTTACAAGCTCTGTTTCCCGTTGTAGTTCCTGCCTCAGATGCCATAAAACCAGGCAGTAGAATTAGCTATTGACAGTCTGGACCCTGGGGACGAATTCTCAATGCCACAAATGTTGAAAAAGACGACGAGCACTTGTTCATGCTGCAGACCTGCCTCGTCTTTTTCGCTCGTAGAGATGATGGGCTCTTTTACTGTGAAGACTGTTGTCTCGTCTCACGGTCGTACTCATACACCCAAGTTTTGTCACCGGTAATGATCCTCGACATGAAGGATGGATCATCCAAGGCACGCTGACAGAGTTCTTGGCAGACTTCCTTCTGTTCCTGGGTCAGCGGCGTGCATGTTCAAATCACACATGAGGATTGCCTGGATAGTCCTGTATGACAAATTGACAACGGCAACCAAGTTGATCATGAAAAAAATCATCATTTCCAAATGTGTCGATTTCGGGGGTTGAGCACATTGAAGGTCTTCCTGGTCTCTCGTCATCTTCCAATGACTTTCTTCCGCTCTTGAAGTACGAATACCACTCAAAAAACACCTCGACTGCAGCATCGCTGTTAACTTGCCGAATCATGTCAAACATTTTTGTGACATATTTGACAAGTAAAATTTCACATTCGCTCTATGTTCTAACTTGATGTCCCTCATGAAGTAGCAGAGGTGGTAACACATAGGGTCAGAATAGCACCAGTTGCACAGCTCCTGATGTACACAGGACAGTGTCTTTCTACCACAAACTGTTGTGGTAAAAAAGGATGATAGACTTTAAAACACTTTAGACTTTGACACCACCCAGCAATTGATTGCGCTATGTAACAAAAACATTTACTTATTTTTTCTTTCTGCTTATGAAGTAAATGGGAAATACATATTTTTCTCTATAAAGTGTGCTTCTGTGACCTGGGTAATAAAAGGTTCAAATGTACCCATTTTACAGAACCAGGCCAGGTTGATTCAATGCTGATTAGCTGATATAGAATTTTCTAGAACTTGCAAGGATTTCAAGAATTTTCCAGAATGTTGTAGACCTTTTAAGAGAATTCAAATATTTTTTCAAGACCCATTTAGAAATTTCTAGAACTATCCATAGTCATATACACTGCCTGACCAAAAAAAAAGGTCACCAACAACATTTAACTAATCAAATAGTTAAGAGCCATCCAATAGATAATTACTTCAGTGATTAATAATGTATGGTTCAACTGGCAACAAGTTATTTAACCCTAACTGATGCAGGGAGAAGCTTCTCAATTTCTTAACTACACAACCATGTCAAAAGACAGATCCTGTCGTCTTTCAATAAATGAGGTCCGCTGACTACCTGAATATGCTACCTGATTTCCATCAATTAATTTTTTTTCTTCCTTGATGGCACAAGCATATTCCAAGATGACAATGCCAGCGTCAGGCTCAAATTATGAAAGCATGGTTCAGAGAGCATGAGACATCATTCTCACACACGGATTCTCGACCACAGATTCCAGACCTAAACCTCAGTGAGAGTCTTTGAAATGTCCAGGAGAAGGTTTTACGCAGGGGTCCAACTTGCCCATCATCGATGCAAGACCGTGGAAGGGACATTAATGCAAATCTGGACGGAAATAAATGTTGTGACATTGCATAAGCTTATTGAAATGATGCCACGGTCATAATTAAAGCAATTAAATATTACAGTGTGCGCCACCGTACAGAATAAACGGTATAGAAGATGGATGAATTCATTCATTCATCTTCTATATCGCTTATCCTGTACAGGGTCACGGCCTGGAGCACACTCTAATATCTCACCACTTCAGTTTAGTTTTAGCTGCCTAAGTGAGAACATAGACCGATCAGAATTTATCACAGTTGGCACCAGGAAGCTGCAAGCATTCTCCAGACACATTCTGCTATGTACTGTATGTAGCCAATTTATCAAGACAAGAGTGAAAATGTACTCTGTGACAGCATCTGCTAAAATGGGTGATTCCTACAAGATGTACTTTGGCATGCCTGTCGGGGATCATGACAAACCCGGGCTCCTCCATATACACTGGACTTTGAACATTGCCACAAAGGAGTGTATAACAAAAACATGATAGGAGACTATATTTGGAGGCTGATATTCACAAATCTAAAAAAACCTACTCACTTCTAAACTTTTTTTTCTTTCATTTTTGTATAAATTGAGTATAAATATATGTAAATTTTGATTCATATGTGATTTTATTCAAACTTTATGTAAATGAAAACATACATATTTGGCAGTTGTTAATACAGGATAGCAGCATAGAAAATAAGATAATTTCTATTTTTTTTTTAAATCAAAGTCACAAAAGCAAAGTGTCAACCGAACAATGGCCTTTTCTATACTATTACAACATACGTAAGCAATTATAATAAATACTGTACTATGAAATAACTTACTACCGTGAAACAACATTTACATTGTAAATTATGCAAAAGAAAGCGTTACATAGTGTTATTTTGCTATAATACAATATTTTTAGTTAATATTTTTATAGACAAAATATAAAAGGATTAGCTTTTGAGCATTTTAACTAGTGAACTGTAAAAATAAATCTGTAAATCTAAAGAATTATATTTAAAAAATAAGTAAAACTTATTTTAATTTTGAAATAAGTTTCTAGACCAGCATCGATTATATGTAAACATGAATTTTTTAAAACACGCTTATGAGTGTGCAATTAAATTCCGTGGGCAAGTCTAGTTTTAAATGAAAGCCTCTTACACATTTCTGGCCCTGAAATTACAGTAGCTCTGCCTCCAGACAGAACAAACAGCTCATAAAAAAGTGACACATGAATTGTGTGTTGTTTGACCTAAAGATAATGATGAAAGCCATGTTTATGTTTTATTACATTTTGCTGCTCATCTTACAGAATTATTTTATCCAAATATTTGCAAACACTGGAGATTTTCAGTCTATTCTAAGCCTCTGTGTATTACAATAAATAAAACAGTGTTGCCACTTTCTTTAATGTTCAATTCCACCCAAAAGACCTGGTGCTCAACTTGATCTGTCTGGAGTCACCAGTGTGTAGGTGTGTTTCTGGCAGGGTTGTGTTTGTTTGGATCAAGTCAAGTCATCTACAGTCGACTGATCCAAACCGACACTCTGGCGCCTGCTCAGAATCAGATGCTGGTGTGTGGAGATGAGCCATATACATATCGATTCCTGTTTTAAAATATCCTCTCTCTAAGTGCTTTCAGAAATCCCAAAATAATATCATGCATATTAAAATAAGTACATTATATCCGAGTCCTAGCCTATCTATCATGAAGTAGTCATTCGTTTGGAAAACAAGAGTCTGAAACATTTTGAAGAACGCATTAGAGGAGCATTACATTACATGACTTGCTTTCCTTCCATTATGTTTCCACTGCACAGAATTTCCACAAACTCATCATTATAAATTTGTGATAAAGACGATACTGAAGGAAAAAAAAAAAAAAAAAGAATGTGTTATTATTCCACCAACATAATGATTGTATAACACAATTAATATCTTCAGATCTTTGTCTACGGTGAGACCCAGTGTAAAATTAAAAAGTTAAGCTAATAAGTAAACAACACTGATTACAGTAAGCAATCACAATTATTTTAGATGACTAGGATTATTTGTGTTGATTAATTATTTGATTCCACAATCATATGCTTCAGTATAGATACATTCAGTTGCTTATATCAGAATCTGCATCATCATATTGAAAGCATTATTCTTAAGAAAAAGCTATTTTTTGAACTGTAGGTTGATGAAATGTGTCATTTGAATTATGTTTTGCGATAAAATATACAGTACACAATATACAGTAATATCAGCATAGTTACAATAATAAGAGTTAAAAAAAATAAATTTACTATCAGAATATTATTATAACTATTTTTAGAATATATTATATACAAATATAGTATAAAAACGAATACCCACTTCAGGAAAAGAAAAAGCAATTTCTATTTTATTACTAAATTTATTGTAAAAATGTTACAATGACAATTTTATATTAATATAATATTCATCATACTATGTATACATTTTTTGCACAATTTCTGCTAGGGTATAATGCTTTTTTAAAAATATATTTATTTAACCATGCAACTTCAGTAATATCTTCTACTTATTAGTTTATTTTATTTTTTATTTCTTTTTCGACTAAAATGTAGAAACCTTTACTTAATTTAATTTACTCATGGCTGAATGTGCAATATTACACTACTGTTAAGTTTTTATTATTATTGTTTTTAATACAAGTCAATATAAAAGCTACATTTTCATAAACATGCGAGACTAACTATATTATGCAGATAAGCGTGATAATGTGAAAAGCACGTTCATCAGAAGGAATTCTTATCCAAATATGTGTCTTATACTGTATGTCTTAAGAATATATTTGGGTTGTTTTGTGTTATAGTTGAATTCTGAATGTGTTTCAGAAATAAACAGCACCATTTACCCTGCCAACCTAAAATAATATTTGCAACTTACAGCCAAACAGGGTATCCATTAAAATAAATCATCTGTTGGTTCCAGCTTTATTTCCACACTTGAGAAAGCTAAAATTGCCTGTTTGTGCTTTGGTGAGTGTGTATGTATTATATGTGTCTGTTAGACACAATCTGTGAGTGTGTATGTGTGAGATTGTGTGTGTCTGCCAGAGGTCCCTGTGGGCCAGCTCAGCCCCAGTCCCAGGCCAATATGGTGTTATTTGTTCAGCTGGTACCCTGTTTTATCAGACATGCAGCCTGCTGTGACTTCTATTTGGATGTGGTTTTGGTGTGTTCTTGCATATGTAAGCTGCAACCTAAAAATCATCATATGCAATAAATAAATAAATAAATAAACAAATAAATAGACCAGTGTGGTTTCACAAGGAAGGATCGCTTCATACTGATAGAGTTAAACAGTAAGTCTGTAATGTATTGTACAATGAACCCCAAAGCAGTTTTGAATAAACCATTAGCTTGATGATGCATCGAAATCTTGTAACAAAACAGTATTTGTTTAGTGCAAAGCATTTTCAATTTCATTAAATCTGTTATTTTTTGAAAAAAAAAAAGAGATTTGTTTAAAAATTATTTTATTGCACAAATATGAAGAAACTAGTCATGAGGTGAAATGTTGCTCCAACTCATTAACCAGCACAAGATGGGACTGTCACTGTTGTATTAAAAGACACAGGAGGCGAAAAACATAGCACCACTGCAACATTGGGCGATTCTGGGTATGCTGTCATCATTTTGAAATGATATGCAATAGAATGACACGTTTGTTTCTCTAACCGATTCTGAATCAGCATGAAAATCAATAGCACTGATATCAAATCTCACCTGATTGGGATCTTCCAATGGACCAAAACAACTACCTTTTCTTAGGGACTATACTATTTCTACTATTTCTTTTCTACTAAGGCATCAGATAGGTCTGTTGTAAAAGTGCGTTTTCTTCTTTTTAACTTGTTTGGTGAATTACTGTATGGCCGGGTGATCACATAATTGAGCGCATTTTATTTTAACGCCAAATAAAGGCAAAATTAACCTGTAATTTTTGCAGCACGGAAATCATAATCACTCCCACAGTGAATTGCGGCAGAAAGATTGGAGGAATAAATTACACACTAATTAAACAGAATGAGAGACAATGTATATGCTCAGTGTAAAAATAGACAGACTCTGATGGCTTTGGTGCACCAAAGCAAGCTGAACGGTATTTGGATTAGGATATGTCCTATGTAATCTATCACAGCTGCAATTCTGCATCTAATGTGGATTTAGTTTTCATTTTAGTCTTTTGACAGAAATACATAACGTATCACGTTTACAGTAGATTGCTGGCAATTTTTCTTTTTTGGTAAATGAATATGAAAAGTTGATTCTATTAGGCCTTCCATGCCTCATAAACCCGCACTTTCTATAACAGCACATATAATTACTAACTTACAAGTACAGTTCTTGTAATAAATATCAATTCTGGTATATGCAAAATTGTTGAAACAGTTGATTTTTACTTTTATCTAATTTGTGATATTTCCGTCTCATTTTATTCATTACATTGCACAAATAATTTAGTATCATCTTCAGACTGAAACATTTCACCTCATAATTTTCAACAATAAAATTACCACTATAAGGAGTTATCTATAGATGATATAATAAAAAAATTAAAAAAAAACTTTCAACAACAGAACACAATACAAAATTATTAGATATTTGCCGGTCAAGTCTATCTTTTAACCATAAAACCATCACTTTCACACTGTTTTAATTAACAGTTACGTTAATAATTCATCTGAGCATATCATCCCTTTAAATTGTTATTGACTTGTGTAACATACTGTATACTAACGTTTACTAAAAGGAAAACTAGAATAGGAAAGTAAAAATGTCAAAGTACTTAGTAACATACTGAATTGTTTTGAGGCTACTCCATGTATTCTAAAAAATTATGGCTAATATTGAGCTCTAATTAACACTAAAATTCCTTTGCCATATTTTAAACTCCAGTAAACTATAGATGGTTGTGCAGGTCTATTATTCACTCTTACAGCAACATACCTAATCATCATCCATTTTTTCCCATATGGATACTTAATACTTAGTAGCCTTAGCATTTGACTGACCATCTGAAGGAGCATAGGTTAGGTAAAAACAAAATTGACAATAAAGTTACACATTTTCGAACATGCTCCATAGTCTTGATGAATCGTGGTGGGGTGTAACACTAACTTATCTCAGTTATCTCCAGCCTCAAACCTTGTTGGGTTTGTGATGCCCTAAGAGGTGCAGGGAAGCTTTATTACCTGAGTAGCGCACTTTAAAAGGGAAGCCGGGAGCCATTTCAGATCTGGTCTCCTACAATTAAATTTCTTCACTGCATGAAAGCATATTCAGGATGACCCTTATTACACAATTGCAATATTCCAATGCATTCTGAGTGATTTAGAAAAAAGTTCACAATCAGACACAAATACAGAGAGATAAAACAGACTAATGGGTGATTTCTTTTCTCTCTGGTACAGTTCAGATGAGCACAGATGTTAATTTGACTGGGTTGAACTGGATTTTGGCAATGATCATCACCACCACCACCACCACCACGATCCCTCATATGATATCACAGTCCTGGCGCACATAAATAACGCGATTTCATTGTATTATTGTGCAATGCATGACTCGCTACAGATACATGCATGGAAAAATCTTCATGCATTGCAATTAGACACATGCACACAATGCACAGACAGACATCTGAGCAACAGGCGACATGCGTTTCCTCACCTGCAATAAAACAGGAATCGGTCGCCGCGTGCATTCCGCTGACATTTTTAGTAGAATGACGAACAGGAGAAGAAAAAAAGAGGTCCTTAAGGGAAGCACGGTCGTATCCTGATGTGAGAGAGGAGGCCCGCGGTTTATTCACATATTTGAATGTGTTTGTTGACGCTCATGCACGGCGTCGCCAGGGAGAGAAAAGGGAGGGGCGCCCGAGATCCGAGCGGCGCGCGCTTGAAACGAACCGACGGGCGCGTGCGTTGCCCGACTCACTTTTGTCTCGACGCCCTTTAACGTGACACCGCCGCCGCCGCCGCCGCGTGTGTGTACGTGCGTGCGTGTAGATTCACGCCCAAGCCTGAGTGCAAGAGTCCAGGATCTCAGCTCGATACGGGGTTCCAGAGAGAGAGAGAGAGAAAAGAAAATCAAATCACTGATCATCACCCAGCCGTCTTCGCAGCTCGCGCATCCCATCTGATCGAAGTGCCAGCGCATGTGCCAACCCGGATCATGAAGTCACGTGACACAGTGATGGCTTTGACATTATGACTTCTGCACCTTTTCTCCCTAAAATATCAGCATGCTTTATGATAAACTATATATATATTCACTATTTTAATATTTAATATTTTAAAATCACTATTTTAATATTTCCATCTATCCATCTAGGAACCTCTTTTAGTCCAACAAAGGTGATTATTTATATACATTTTTACAACCGTGGTAGGACCTCCAGTCAACATTCACACATGCATTCTTTGGACTGTGGGAGGAAACCCACCATGCAAGAACAAGACAAAGCAAGAACATGCAAACTCCATGCAAACAGACCCCAAGGCGGGAATCGAACCCCACGCCTGGAAGTTCAAGGCTACAGTTCTAACCACTAAGCCACGTGCCACCACTTCAATGTTTAGATCATATTTTTATATGTTCTATTAAGCAGCAAATCTCTTCTTGTAAATTAATACAAGACTCAAAATGCATGAAAAGGATCCTGAACGCTCGTCCATACACAACACGTCAAGCTCCTTTACTGTATGTTATAAAAATACATGTTTCCCACATCTTCTCTATCCAAAGTGAAATCTTGTGCTTGGATTACTGTCTGTGTGGAGTTTTGCAGTGTGTTGCTGTGGGTTTCCTTCAGGGTTCACCAGGTTCCTCTCACCTGCCAAAAACATACACTTATGTGTGATGCACAAAGACATAGTGTCCTGTAATGGATTGTCCTTCCATCTGGAGTTAATTCCTAGAGTACCACTTGGTCAGTGTTCCCTGAATGGGCTTCAGAAGATGAAGATGAACAAATTTGTAATTAACTAAAATGATGATAACAAAATAAATAAGCCACTACGGAACACTAAGATAATAGCTAACTTAGATAATGACAAAAGGCTTTAAATTGTGAACAACCTGCAGGCAGTGACGAATATACAAAAAATATGCAAATATTTTTTTATTTGAAAAAAAAATATTTATAAGGTGCCTTAATACATTTGCTTTATGTATATGTGTATTATCATTTCGGGGGAAGGTTTTAATCATGATGCATCTATTTTATGTAATTATTTCCCCCATGCTCTATAATTGCACCAACACTTTTGTGTCTTCAGTTCAGGAAATGATACTTTAGTATGTTTCATTACATAACTGTTTGTATTACAGATCACAATGAAGGGATTTAATCCTTTTTCAATGTGCAGAGTATATTGCCAGAGAAGAGGTTTACTTCCTGCATGTGTCCATGAGAATGGAAGAAAATGGAGCATGCTTTCTGTTGTCATTTAACCAAGAAGGTGTACCATGGATAACCATGTAGTCTAATCAAGCATCTTTACAAGAACATGATTACGTTTGCCCTTCAGCAAAATTCCACTGAGAACAACAGCCTATTCATAACAATGGCCACATAACAGCCTTGAGGGCTAGTTAGAGTTAAAGCTCTCAGCTTCTTTTATGACAGATGAGATATATCACCGTTAAAAGGACTCTGGTTGCCAATGTTCACAGTAATAAATGAGACACATGGCACAGCAGTATAGCATGACTCTCTCACCAATTCCTCAACAATGTATCAACAATTTATCCTCTTTAAATAACTGTTAATATTAAACTAATTAAGTGCCGATTATTCACTTTCCTTCATTTCTAGAAGAGCCGGCATCTTTTCATCTACTTGAAGCAAAATAAAATATGTTATTGTGGGATCCCCAATAACTAAGGCATAAGTGATTTTTAACTAATTATTTTTGTGATTAATAAATGAACAGTATTAATACAAATATACCCATGATTGCAGTTTATATTATAAGCACAGTCTCTTTGGATAAAACATCTCTGTGCACATTTTTCTCTTTATTCGTCTAAAAAGTGTCAGGATTTGAAAGGTGTTAATTAAGGGAATGTTGTCGAGGCACAGCCCTCGTCTCAAATATATCACAGCAGTGTTGATATTCAGTATTCCAGAACAACCTCGAGTGTGACGTTGCTTTTATACAACAGTTCCACAAACACATGAACAGATTACGATTTGTTTGTTTACTTAACAAGGTTGGCTTAGTGGTTAGCACTCTCACCTTGCAACTCCAGGATCCGGATTTGAATTCCGTCCAGGTTCGATTCCCGCCTCTGTGTGCATGAAGTTTGCATGTTCTCCCTGTACTTGATTGGATTTCCTACGGTTTTCATCCCAAAGGCAAGCAGTGTGGGCTGATTGGCGTTTCCAAATTGCCCCTGTAGTGTGTGAATGTGTATGTGTGCCCTGTGATGGATTGGCACCCTGTCCAGGGTGTCCCCTGCCTCGTGCCCCAAGACTTCTGAGATAGGCTCCAGATCCCCCGCGACCCTGTATACAGGATAAAGCAGTATAGATGATGTGTGAGTGTTTGCTTAACCAGTTATTTTGCTACATATCCTTCTTCCGCTGGTGGAACTGGTAACCAAGAGATAACAAGCAACCAAGCAACAGTTGTGTAGTTATCATGAAAGAAAGTACTTTTAAATTCTATTTTGTTGCTGTTGGTGATTTTAAATGCTGGTTTTGGCAGGCAGCTGCTTTCCCCTCTTTTTGGTACTGGGGAACGTACCGATTTACTTTCACCCATGCTGGTGACCGACACAGTGCGGTTAGGCTGTGTTATCACCACTTGGATTACTTGGATGGAACTAACTGTTGTATAAGAAGTGTTTTAGAACTAGTGGTCAATTTGTTCATGAAATCAAAAAGGTGTTGTGTTAAAATGATGATTCGTAGCTAAATGATGGTATTCATCAATTATATACATCAATCAAAATAAAATAATAAATCTAATTAAATTTACTTACATCTTTCATTTCTTTCAGGTTTTTTATTGCAACATTATGTTTGCTTTGCTTCTGGTGTCTGCTTAAACTGCAGCTATTGAACACCATAAACAAGCATGAATCTTTAACAGAGTTGTTACTGTAGATTTGCATCTCATACGTTTAATAAAAAATCTTATTAGACTAGAAGTAAACAACTTTGCGCTAGTATGTATAATTGAGTGTGGTGTAATTTGGCAACAGCTTTGAGTTTTTTGTCAAGCTTGTAATGAATTAAGTGCTGATTTGTTCGGAAACAGTGCATCCAATCTGCAACCACATGTTCAATATAACTAGGTCTGTTTGAGGCTGGTACGTGCTTTACCTTAATTACTAACAGTATTGATTTGACAAAGAACTTCTAATGCATATTCGATTGCATGGTGTTTATATCTGACATATGTATTTATTTAAAATACTGATAATTATGCATATAGGACGGCTTACTGTATGCAGAGAGTCCTGCACGTCTCCAAAACTCATGAAATCCCCAAATAGAACGAGGCAAATGAGCATTGGTTATGGGCCAGTGCAAAGTTTGTACTTAATTGGGGCCAGACACACATACTGTAGTACTAATGCCAGTGTCACCCAATTCATACGTGACACCCAGTTTAATACAAATATGACAAACATAGCTAACAAGTGGTATTTCAGTCACACATGTGGACCTCCATTCATTCTTTTCAAAACTACTACTAACGCAACAGACCTAAAAAACTGACATAGAGCTACTGAACATACTTTCAATTTCGCAGGCACATACTGTACTGGAGTCTACCATCCATTTATGTCAACATCTTATTTCATCTCATTCACTATACTGGAGCCTTAGGGTCTTAGGGGACTTGTGGCATGAGGTGGGGTACCCCCTTTATGGAGTACCAGTACTTTGCAGGGCACAAGCGTACACACACACACACACACACACACACACACACACACACACACACACTCACTACGTGCAACTTGGAAACACCACTTAGCCTACTCTGCATGTCTTTGGACAGTGGGAAGAAACCTGAGTTCCTGGAGGAAACCCACCAAGCACAGGGATGACATGCAAACCTGAGGTGGGAATCAAACCATCAACCTTGGAGGTGTATCATTATGTATCATTTTTGGAAGGGGTTTCCTCATTGCTTTAAGAAGTTAAGCTGTAACTTTTTATGATATGATAGATACGTACACCACTATTTATAGTCGCTATATGCTGCATATATGGAAATAACCTGTTTTGTAGACTTCCCCCAGCATTAACAATATAATACATAGACAAAAACTAGTCGACTGTTTGTCCTCTTTAAGTTAACAAATATTTTTAAGTTTGGGAAATAGCTGATAAAACTCATTCTTGGGACAGGCTGCTACAGTTACTGGTCATTTGTCAACTTCAAGTGGTGTCTTTTTCGATCCATAATACATTCACACAATTATGAACAGTTTGTCTACAGCTTTATGAATGATAGTTTTCTCCACAGTCAAATAGCTGTGTTGTCAAGAGCACCTTGAAACCTGACCATGAGTGGGTGATGCAAATTTTGGCTCGCATGAATCAGGAAGTGTGATATTTACCTAGGTTATTTATTCACTCTTTACATTTAATCATATGTTTGCATACAGTATACAAACATTGCCTGTTGGAATCAACACTGCTGAGGATATGACGGATGTGGAGCCTACTTTGAACTCCTCTACTGATGGAAATAGCTCTGACACAGGACACAAGATGTAATGAAAGAAACAGCTTTCATGATTAGGCCCGAACTTGCCTGTTATTTTCCTTGCAGTTCCTCTCATCCATCTCAGATACAGTACATCCAATGCACTCACAAACACAAAAACATTGTATACACATTATGACATGGGATCCTTACAGGCTGGACGACTATTTGACAAAGTAAATAAAGGTCTAGTTCCCATAAAGCTCATTCTGCAGCACACAATAATAAGACATTACATTACACCGAAACAATTACGTTGCACATAAGGGCATAGCATTTCATCATACCGTCATGATTTGACACGGTTAATTCATCAAATGGATTTAGTGCAGCCCTTAATGCAATTCTTACACTTTAAAGTATTTTTCAGTGTCATTTGGCTTCTGGAGAAAGCAAATTTTACACTGCCATTCAACCATATTTCAATGTATATATGCTGATAAAACTGAGTTTTCAGCAAAATGTCAGCCAAATAATTCATTATAGTTTATATGAATGATGAAGCACTTCGGGTTTTCTATATAGTTAGTCGTATAGAAATGTCACAACAAATAAAACACACTGACACAGTGACTCAGTTATGGTGAAGAACCTGAAACTTGTTTTATGGCCTACTTAATTTTTTTTTTTTCATTTTTCGCACAAAAAAAAAAAAAAAAACTCATATCGAATAAAAGGGCAGACCTAAAGATGTCCTCTGGTGCTTTGAGGGGCCTTAGTATGGCCAAAGTGTCTTATGAATTTGTGTGATTTTTATTTCTTCTATTAATCTTACAAGGGAGAAAAAAACAGAGACTGGCTGGTGCAAGCATAAGATCACTAGTTCAATGCGGAGAACACTAGTTTGATTCTGTAACCTCTTGCAGCCGGAGGCCTGGAGAGAGCTGATTGGCCGAGCTCTCACAGAGGGGAGGAATGACAGGAACTTTGCGTTCTTACATCAATCACGGCTTTACAGCCACTCATGGGCATCCGTGAGACCAAGCAAGCGGAATTAGTAGATAGCGCTGTACTCCGAGTGTATTACACCGCCCCCAACGATACGTGAGGAAGCAGTTTGGAAAACATGCGGCTCGCAGACTTCGGCCCTCCCTGACTGGTAGTGGTAGGCTTAAAGGGGGAACGCACCAATGACGAAAGGGAATTGGATACGACTTAAAATTATGGATGTAAAAAAAAGGAATGTTTCATTGAAACCTGATATGGAGATATTCCACAATATTAAAACTACACCAATCGGTCACAACATTAAATCTACTGAGATGCCAAGTTAATAACATTGATTATCTTGTCACATGGGCACCTGTCATAGAGTGAACAGTCAGTTCTCAAAGTTGTTTTCAACCTCAAATTGTCTTCATCAAAAAAATTTTTTTTGACAAAATGGTGGACTTTCAGCGATAGCTAGGATTTATTTTGTTTATACTAACAAGCAGTTGTTTTTTTATGGTTTGTCCAAAGTTGTTCTTTGTTTAAAATCAACTAGCTACTCTAATGCACCATCAATGATTATGTATCTAGGATATAAGGTTAATTAGTTACTTGTTGTAAAGAGGCAGCTACTTCTGATGCCAATTGCATTTTAGCTACAGCATTTCCACAATTACAAACAAAACTATTTTCGATAGAGGATGAGAGTACATGATGAGATGTAAAAGTTGATGAGATACATATAAAGCATTAAGCTCTCTCTCATGCACCCTGAAGGTGGTTAGTAGACTGTCACATGGATCACAAAAGAAAAAGGACATTTACACAACCTCGGTGCCTGATTTGATAGTTATTGATCACGCTGGACCTCCGGGTTTCATGTTGCAACAATAAGCAATCAATACATGCAGCCGTGAGACAAAAATCCATCTGAGCTGCTATAGTGTTTCCCTGAGATCCGGGTATCACTGACGGCACCTCCCTCTGTCTGTTTGAAGCCTAGCATATGTTTTTTAAGTGCTTTTAGAAAAAGACATTTCCTGACAAGTGATGGACAACACCGTATTACAATGTCTTGCATGAAGCCTGCTGAATATTAATTGAACAGGCACTGGGTAATGCATCTTCTTCAGATTGAGTATTTAAATGTTGTTTCATCATCAGTGGGCAATTACAGTACCATTCTGCCCCAATAAACAAAACGATCTCCTCATGGCCATCCTTAGCACCATTAAAAAAGCTTTTGCGACACTTGTGGAACACATATGGAACCTACTGAACGATCTCCAGGCAGAACAAGGTGCTTATCTATTTGGCTGAGGTCACCAGAGACAGATTATGATTGAGCTAACCCAGTCCTGTCTGTCCTTGATATGATTTTGTTATAATGTTCATGAGTCCTTGAGTGTGCTGCTGCAGCTGGGCCACCGCTTTCATGCTCAAAGCCTCTTATTAAATTTGACATCCTCATGAGTAGCAGAAGCCACTGGATCCAGACCTGCCTACACGCCTTCGATTCTATCTGAAGTTCACAGTCATACAGTAGATTTATAGAGAAGAACAGCACAGGAACACTGAGACCACACACTAAGCAGAGGGGAAAAAATGCAATAATGCTCCTGATGAAAATAGCACAAATAATACTGTATGTTGAGTTCAGAAGTTCACAACTTCAGAATAATAGGAATAAAAAAAAATACAGGCAAATAATAATAAACAATGCATTGATTGGATGCAGTCCAATTCTTTTCAGATTCAAAGTGTGGTTACTCTCACCACTCAAAATGAGCATATCATGAAGTGTTTTATTTTTCTTATTCCTACAGTAATTAGTCAGTTAACACATACACACACACACGCACGCACGCACGCACGCACGCACGCACGCACGCACGCACGCACGCACGCACGCACACACACACATGCTAAAATATTATGTCATTTTGCCTTACACCAGTGTTTGTAGCCATGAAAAATTGCAACTTCATCATCGTTGTCTATCCTGCTGTATCCTGTATACAGGGCCTCGTGGGCCTGGAGCCTATCCCAGGAGACATACATGCAAGGCGACAGTGTTAACCACTGCAAATTGCAACTTACTATCATTAATATACGGATCATATAGATAAGCTTATGTGATTATAAGATTACAATTATCTTATAAGATTTCATTTGGAAACCAGGATGTAGCATTTAAAGCAGGATACTACTTATGGTAACTAATGCCACAGCTTTCCACTGTATCTCATGTTTCATGTAGTGTTGAAAAATGATTTCTTGCTTGATTTTCTTTTGCATGTACAGATCAATGTGATGTGTATCATGGCCCCCAAATGCAGAAAAACTATTGAAGAATACATATAAACTTTGCAGACAACCTCTGTATATTCACCAAATTTAATGTTCAGGAAAGTACATACTGTAAGACAAGGTAACCCTACACTACTGGCTATAAAAAAAAAAAAAAGATTGTTTGTCTCACCAGCCTCTCGTTCTTTTCTCTTGAAAGTGAAAAAAGAAGCTTGTCATGTTACAGAGAAACCACAAAGCACAAAGCCCTTTGTTCTCAAGACTTGTGTCTGAAAGGATGAAACCTTATAGCTTGACCTCTCAAGGTCCAAAGCTCTGACAATACAGGCTCTTTCCAAATTGTGAAAAATAAATATTGTTTAAATAAACCATCGTGTAGCTATTTTTTAAGTCTTTAAAAAAATGTTTAGGTCCAGCACCCAGCGCAAACATTTCATGTTTAAGTTGTTGCTATAGCAACAGTAGCATCATTATTAGGAATACATTTATATAAATATGACCTTAGCACTCAAGAATTGTTAAAAATGAATTAAATCATTTCGATTTGAGAATTTGACAGTGCTGTGATATTAAACAAAAAGAATACTGTTTAAAAAAAAGAGGTTGATTTAACGATAGATGAAAGTGTTAGATAGCATCAATGGTGCATTTTCAGATATGATTTTGGCTCTGAGATAAGAATCCTTACAGTACAGTATATCTGGCTATTTCTTCTGGTGGTTTTAGAAATTAAATTTAATCCTGCAGCCAAAATCCTATCAGATCACTTCTGAACATCCCACGCTTTAAGCAGGAATAGATGCAATTCAACTCATTGCATTCTGCTTTTTCATCAAAATGATTCTGAGATAAACTGATCATCAAAGAAATGGGATTTAACCGTTTAAGGTCTAAGGAGCCATCGGCAGCTGCAGTGTTAGCTTCTGCAGTGTCACATACTGTTAGTGTATGGAACTCTGATGCTGCATTAGCTGCTGCTGTTAGCTTCTACAACACATCAAGGCTCCTGTCAGATTTGCTCCTAAGCCAGTGTCGGTGGTACTAAACAGTCTGCACAAATCTGTGGGCACTTTTAATTCAGCTCGCAGTGGGAGCAATCTGTAAAGTCACTCTAAACACAGATCGATACTGTTGATGTCTAGGTTCCCAGTGTGGCATCCAGCTTTCCTATCTATGCTGGTAACTGCATACTGATTAGTTTCAATGTAAATGTTCAATGATTCATGAGGTGAATAATGGAATAATATACTGGTACTTTAAGAGGATAATGTGGCTTCCTGAGTAATTGCTATCTTAGCAGGTCTTCTATTATTTTACTATAAGAACAATGTCATGGGTGACCGGGCTGTGCATTGGGAAGCATTTCTGGTGTACGGGCTCCCTGGCTTCATGCTGAGTTTGGGTTATTCTCATGTGTCTACTCATGTGTACACGGTGCCCTACATTGGATTGGTGCCCTACTCATGTAGCAGTCCACCTTCACATGATGGTAAAAAGCAAGCAAGCAAGCAAGCAAGCGAACAAACAAACAAACAAACAAACAAATATATGACAATTAATTATAATAGTGCTATATTTATAAAATTCACAAAATATAAGACTCTTTACCTTCTAATGAAATGTAGCTGTACTGTACCTTGATGCAGACTCTTGAGTTTCCTTTTGATACTGTTCACAAGGAAAACTACTGTACAATATGTAGTACAGTATATAACAAACATACTGTAATAAATTGCATAAAGCAGTTCATTGATCTCTATATGAAACAGACTTTGAAAGAGCTCAGAAGGTCATAGATATTGTAGATACATAGCATCATGGACGAAACACTATAAATGTGATAACCTGGTCATTCAGCTGAATTGGCAGCATTTTATTGCCACATGAGTCTAGACCTGTCAAACTGAAGCAAGCCCAGAACATACAGTAACACCACCTCTAGAGGCCTGTACAGTGGCCACTATGCATGATGGTGTATCGCTTCATCTGTCTCTCTTCTTGTCCTGATGTGCCCATCACACTGGGATAGGGTCAATCTGAACTCATCAGACATGATGCCCTTTTGCCATTGCTACAAAGTCCATTCTTTATGCTTCCCACCAAAAGAAGTGGTTTTCTTATGGCCACACAACTTTTTTTTGTGTCAATTGTGGTCATTTTAGTCATCATATTGTGTTTGTGAAAGTGTTCTTCCTTTCATTAATAAGCATTGTTTACTTTCACTAAAAATCATTATTTCTACTGTACATTTTTATGATGCAGCTTACGGTCATTCATGATTTTTTTTTTCCGGACCACATTCCTTCCACTAAGGTTATGATTCAGCCCGATCCTTAACCCAATTCCAGTAATTTTAATGTTTTGTTTTATTGATGCAGGCCAATAATTTGACCCTTTTGAAATTGGCCACTTTTTGGCATTTTGGCACAACATTCTGGCAACAAACTAGTTTTCTAGTTTTTTTATACTGTAGTATAAAATGTGTATACACAATCAGTATTGCACTGTAAAACCCTTACTATTTATTAACAGTGTTTCTGTGGAGGTAACACTTATCTGGTCGTACCCATGCTTCTTTTTATAAACCAATTCTCCTCTTATAGGTCGTTCTTCATTTGTATCCCATGTCTTATTCATAAAATATATAAAGGCTCACAGAGATGGGCACTGGCTGCGGAGCTTCCGCTGCCTGCACCATTGTTCACGTGTACTATGGAAATCGCAGCTCCATCCCTGCTGGCAGCCAGGAAATAGAATTTCCTTGAAACAGCGATTTATTTCAGCATTATGCAGCATTTTCAGCCTGTCAAAATCCCAACAGTATTTTAACCCAATTGCCAAACAAAGTAATTACCCACAATTATATTAAAGCAAGGGATTAGGAATGATTTCTGGAAGGCACCCAGCAGTCATTGGAGCCTCCTACACAAGCATGAGGTTGTTCATCTGATTACAGATGACAATTCCAGGCAACAAGATCATCTTGTCATGTCCAACATAGCTTTTGGCTAGTAGACACATTTGTTCTTAACATGTTTACTTAAGAAAATCTTCTCCTACCTTCCTTTCAGGAGCTTGAAGTAAACTTACGTGTTTTAAACATTAAACATTTACAGAATTACAGAATTCTTTTTTGCATATGATTATCATTGAGGCTCAATATGAGCTTAAGGTTCGAAACGGGCTAAGAGAAGGTTCCTGCTTACAGTAATATGCATTATTATGTTAAATGTGGTTCTGAATTATATCGCAGGTGAAAATAGCCCATCACATTTACACTGTCGCTGCAGAGAAGCTATTTTCTTCAATCTTATGATTGTCCGGCTACAGAGACCCATCACAATGCAATAAATGTCGCCTGAGGACAATTTGCTCTCAGTCACCAGACAATAACAAATGACCACATTAGAGCAAGCTACCTAATTTTCCTGTGCATGGCTGTTAGAAGGAGATTATGAATAGCAGGCAAACTCAAAGAGGACAGTCTTCTAAACTTTGACAGTTTAACTTCAGAACCATTCACAAAATAATTAGTTAAATGTGTCTATTAGATTCTGTTTACAGAAACAGATTGCAGGTGGGGTTGTGAATGTTTTATTAAAATTATCAACAGCATGGTGGTATGATCTAAGAAGGTAATTCTAGAGCCTGTTGTGGCCCTAGACCAAAACTCTGGAGGGGGCCTCTCCACCCAGCATCCATCACTATTATCTTATAAATAATAAATATGTTTGTCAGCCCTCAAGGGCCCCTTTTAACCTGGGGCCCCAAGCAGTTGACTGCCTTACCTGTTGACAAGCAGTGCCTCTGGTGATGCAGTCTAAAGAGAAATAAATAATACCCTTCTGGCATTCTGGATCATTTCCCACAGTGGCATCTCCTGAAGGGTTTTTACTCCCCTATAGAGCACACCAATTTCCCATAACTAACATTTTTTCCCCATCTTTTGCAATTGTGGTGAGAAGTTTCCATATAAATATTATAGCATCAATGGGTTTGCAATCATTTCTCTGTCTTTTCTTTTCGGTCTTTTCCTGGTAAAAGTATAACAAGTTTTATAAATATAAACTGGGGATTTCCAGCTTCATTACAGTTAGAGCTGCTGTGGAAAATTAGACCTTAATCTTTATTTATTATGAATGAATGAATGAATGAATGAACGAATGAACAACAAAACGATCAAAATGGTGAAATCAATTTCCTATATGCCAACATCCTCCTTTTATACCTGCCTTCAAACTCGTGAGTTCCATAACCAGGTTTTGATCCTCTCAGCTGTAGCGTATATTTTCAGTGCAATAGAAAAACATAACGCTAAAGCTTCTTGCACATTTAAGACCTATTTAAATACAGTATAACTGGGTTCTATTTAGATTTGATTTGGGTATTTTTTAAAATTGCATTTATTTTTTGCTGCCATTAGGTGTTAATAGTGTGGAATGAGTCAAGTTTAACAAAGTGCAGCTATTTTTGTTCTTTTTGCCAAATACACGCCCTGACTAACCGCAGTGAACCACTTTGGTCTTTTTAACTGTGATTCATTCCCCCGACCAACTGCTGATTCTTACTTTCATTTCTCTCATTGTGGCTTCAGTAGAACAACATTCTGTCATTACTGTCCCTGAATGTTTTAGAAAAGGGATTTATAAGACTACCTGTAGTCAGCTATTAGCTGTTATGTAATTCCGTAGTGCATGTCAGCATGAGACTGTTCGTGTGATTACAGATGAAAAGTATAGTGAGTGAGATTGTCTTGTTTTACACTTTCACTACTTCAGCAGGAGCATTAAACATATCCTTGAATGATAAAAAAGTAAACAGCTTTCCGATATGTTATCAATGACTTTGCGAGGACCATAAACCTCCCACTGTCTGTGCCTGGCAGGAATTTGCTTCATATGTTCACAAAGTGCTTGAACTCGGTCCATTTAATCCAGCGCCGAATGTAATGGCCCTTCAGAGGATGTCACAACTGGCTTTTGGCACGAAGAGGACAGATTCTCAGTAGGGACAGCTCTGTGTCTCAGCTGTTGTAAAACGGCCAGACGTTCCTCTGGGAAGCATGTGTCAGATTGATATCTAATGCTTTTTAATACTCTTTAATATCTCATAGCTACTGTAATGGTGCAGGGACTGAGCAGAAACAACTTTATAGTTATTTTGTATATTACCATCTAAATCCCTATTATTAACAGTTAATGAAAAATTATGAATAATGAATATCTCAGTAAGTACTACTAAAGTAATAGACTGGTGGTTTATAAAGAATTAATCAATAGTCCTTGGACTATGTTACCTGGAGAAATAGTAATTAGTCATTTACTCATACAAGTCAAGTGTACAGCCACCAAATATGTAATGAATCTACTGTATATAACCGTATAAGATACAGTTACTGTACTTATATTAAATGATGATCTAGAATGTACTGCAAAATGAAACACACAATTACTTATTAACATAATGACTAGTTAGACAGTAGTTCTCCAGGAGGTAAATAAGAATGATTGTTATTGTATAATGTTCATAATAGCCTAATAAACCATTACTTTATTATCATCTAATGTCAAATTATGTTCTCTGTATTAACACTTAATTGTAGTGACTGTTGGTGTTGATGAAGATGACGTTATGAAGTCTTACGGATTAACATATTATTAATGCAGGTTAAAGGAGACTAAAACAATAA
The DNA here is from genome assembly GCA_013621035.1 of Clarias magur. Taxonomy (NCBI): domain Eukaryota; kingdom Metazoa; phylum Chordata; class Actinopteri; order Siluriformes; family Clariidae; genus Clarias; species Clarias magur. The sequence goes on along the minus strand of QNUK01000319.1, from coordinate 733,422 downwards.
CACTTTGTATCTGTCAGCACTCTCTCAGCATGTCATGTGAACTCTGGCAGTGACAGTTTCATAACCTCAACTACACCACATAAATTTCAAATGAAAAGGAAATGAAAATGGCGCAATTTAAAATAGGAAGAAAAAATAAAATAAAATAAAATCAGGAAGCAGAAAAAACCCCATAGCAAATTTTGTTGCTCAGAATGAGCTTTTTCTTCTCTCATGAGACTGAATTGAGCGTTCTTCATACAAGCTCATCTTTGTCTTTTCTATTTCTCCTAAAGCTGACCTCGGAGAAGCAAAGAGACATAAGTGAGACACAACTCAAAATAAACAGACATAAGTGCGAAACAAACATTTGAGAAATCTGAGATGTAGATGAGAAGCAAAACTGCATTTGAAGGAGAAGCAAATGAGCCATATATAAGACCATAATGAGATTAAAGCCAGATATAAATCAGATGCATGAAACACAAATGAGAAATATTATAGTTTTATTGAACATATCAAAAATCCTCAATTAACTGTATACAAGTGTAATAAATTTGCAATTCACACAACATAACAGACACCAGCAAAATCTGGCAAATCAAGACACTAAATGATACAAAATGTCACCTAACCTGACAAAGATATTAAGTGTCACACTGCTCAACTCAAAGTATGATTTATACAGGAGTTACACAAAGGCCACAGCATTGTGACAATTTTCCAATGAAAAGAATCAGTCAAAAATAAGGAAAATTGGTTGCTTGCTGTTTGTAGTGCTACAGGAACGGGTCAATGCCTGGAAACGTTCTTTCCCACCGGCTACATCAGTTTTCTCTTGTGGTGGATGTCCAAGACGTTTGTCCAAAGTGTGGAAGAAATTGTGGGAAATTATGTCTTTATTAGAATCTACATGTACTGTAGACTTAATTTGGTTGGCCATGAGAAAATGTTAAAGATAAATGTATAATCAAAAATAGCTTTGGCCTTAAATTATACTTGTATAAAGAAATCACTGAACACAGACATTATCTCATTGCTTCACTTCTTGATAATAAAAAGCTCTGTATATTATATTTTAGTTCTTTATTGGGAATAAATTCATTAATGTAAAAGGTTAGCCATGTTGATCAACTAGAGACACCTGAGTGTACTGTATAATAAAATATCTGGTGGTTGGATTTTTTTTTTAAATAAAGTAAAACATTTTGTAATTGACTTTAGTTATTTCCAACCTACAAATCTACATATCTTCATTGAACACATGGTGGATTAAAAGAGAAACTTCCTTGCATACTCTATTTTTTTTTCAATTCTAAAGCAGAAAGTTCAAATACTTTGAGCATTGCAGTGTTTCCCACAAGTGTGAAATATACCTGTGGTGGTAGCCAGCACAGTGGGCCACTTTACCTGCAGCACACTATACTATACTACAGATCTACTATACACAACTGACATCAGATATACAGTATATGACATAATATTTTGATTTATTTTATTTTCTGTTAATTTCACATTTCACCATCTACCCGTATGTGAAGAGTAAGATGAAGTGTATATAAAAAAGTACTAAACACTCTTTATTGTAGATGGCACTGTTTGTCAGAGAACCCTAGCCCTTAAACCCCAAAGCATTTTAGCCAGTCTTTGCATTATTACTGTATGTTTAGATAAATATACTGTATAGGAGTCAGAATTGTACAATACAGAGTGACATTTTTTCAGCACAATATATTCTTCAATATAAAGAACTCATATAATACAATATAATGACCTTATTTCATTCTAACTAACTATACACACATGACTGAGCAAAATGTTTTTTTTATTATTATTATTTTTTAAAAGGATCATATAGGCTAGAAATAGGACATATTTATAAGATCATGTCTGACCATAATAATAATAATAATAATAATAATAATAATAATAATAATAAGACGAAGAATGCATACGGTCTAAAATAAAGTGACGTGAAGAAAACCCTCTCTGTCAGCAAACATACATTTTATATCAAGGACATAATATATATATATCAATATGCGTATTTTGTGAGTTCTTCATTTTTGCATCGTCATTCTGGTAGTAGTAAAACAGACATTTTTTCAAAGTAATGATGAGTTTAATTCAACACGACATATCAGAAAGACCAAATGAACATTTTATGTGTGGGAAACACATAAAACGCTTTGGGTAAAAAATGTGTGAATCTCACACAAGACAAATATAAATTATCTCTAAGATTTAGAGGCACATCTGAGAAGATTGAGAAAATGGCTAAAATCTCATTCAAGTCTCAAGCCGGCTCATTTCTGCCCATGTAAGTCACACACAAGACAAATATAAACTATCTCTGAGATTTAAAGGTAATGAACCACCTTCGAGACACCTTTGAGAAGATGCAGAAAACACCTAAATCTCATTCATGTCTCAAAGACGGCTCATTTCTGTCTAGGATTCAAAGAAGAAATTAACATGAGATCTCATCTTGGAGTTTCTTTGCTATGGGAAATCACCAGTATTGTAATGTACAAATGTAATACACAAATACATTGCATTTGGGATACTTGAGGGCAGGCCTGGCACGAGCGTTCTGTCAGTGCAGGTGCAAGTTAAAGCTCACCTAATCTCCACATGAACAGGGAGGCACGAGTGCACTGAAATATTAAAAAATATGTGCATGTACTGTATTAAAAACTTGCGTCTTGGACCCAGCAAAGCTTATCCTTATACAGTACATCCTTATACAGTACTTTCAATGGACAATCAAGCCAGTGCAAAGAGTCTTTCCTGGGACTCCTGGGAATTAAAAAAAAAAGAATTTTAACATGATAAAATAATTAAATTTTTTAATAATATTTTATTTTATTCCCCTTGCAACTTCAGCAACCTTTTTTTCTTTTTTTTTTTTAAGACACTCTAGGTTAACACCATCTGAGGATGGACCATAATGACAGACACCCATAGCCTTGTACAGGAGCACTAAAATGGGAGGAAGAGGAGGAGAGTGTTTTTATTAACTGTTCAATGGCAGTTCAATATTGGGAAAATAATTCACCCTAGAGTAACTGGAAATGAAGCAAAGCACAGGCGCATAGGTCATAAAATTATGGTTCCTGAGTCGGCCAGGAAAGCAATGAATTCATACACAACACAGTGACCTTGCATAAAAACCATCATTGACACAATGCAGTTTATGCAGTCCTCGAAGCCCTGACCTATGACTACTCTCTTGACATTTAAACTATAATTGCAAAATCAACAACATATGTGAACAGATATAAAGGACAGATATACAAACCAGATTCAGCAAATTCTCATTGGCATTTACCATGTGACTTTCCCTCAGCAAAACACAACAGAGTGACACCATCAGTGTTCAGCTCAGTGTGCCCATACTTCATTAAAGTCAGCTCGGATCAGGCTGCTGTCTGATAGAGATTAACGCACAAAGGTAATTGGGTGATGTTTACCAAGCTGGGGACTTCACAAAGCACTTTCAGCTTTCCTAGTGGTCGATAGCATTTCATCTGAGCCCTCTAATGACAAAACTGAACGTATGCCATGGAGGAAAGGTCAAGAACGTGAGCACCATGTGTCAACTCAACCATCGAATCTACAGCAGTCTTAAGTCAGAGAGAGAGGGCAATTCTTCTGCAATACACATGCTCAATATAATAGCTTATAATGTAATAATGTAATGTCACAGATAAGCACAAGAATATATAACCATACCGTAGATACAACTGTAGTCAATATTTGAACTTTTTGCCTTGTCTTTTCAAAAACAGTGCGTGTCTAATACAGTTGATTTCCTGTCACAAGCAATCAAGATATGAATTTAGAATTTATGAATTTAACCAATCACAGCACAGCACAATCTTGCGTGACTACTGCTAATCATTCACAAAGTCATACTTTCTAGATCTGACTATAAAGTACAGATTTAATTCCCAGACTTTAGTAAGTTTCCATCATTATTTTTGGAAGCTAATTTTAATAAAAAAAAAGAATTCTCATTTAATTTGGACGACACACGAATAATAATTTGTCATTTGAATATTGTAAGCTTTATGGTGACTTTGTTATTAGATTTAGACAGCTTCATGTGATTCGGATAAGATGTGATTCTGGTTCATTCTTGGAAAACTAAACTAGTTGAATTAGGGACAGTTTTTTTTTATATTTTTTTTATTCTGAAGTTCTGAAACAACATTTTTCGATCACATCACAGGCTAGTGACCTGAATAATATTAACTGAAAGCACAAAGAGAACTACAATCTCAAAGTACAAACTGATTCAATAACAGCTATCTATAGAGACAGTTGCCATGGTATTATCGATAATATTTTAAATATTTATGTACAGTATCAGTTATGCGGGTATATAGTATAAAGGTTTACAGTAAGTGCTTGTTTGATGACTGAGTTCACAATCCAAGCTCGCTTAATAACCCTTTGTCTGTACACTGGAGGCAAGACACAGAGCACAAAATGAAGGAGAGCAAGAGCAAAAGACATACCGAAAGTGTGTGAATGTGTGTGTCATGTGTGAGAGTGAGAGTAATTTCTATTTTTAGAGCCTGGTGATAAACCCTGCTACCCAGTGGGACAGGATGTGTTGCCATGGTGAGCAGAACTCAGCGTGAACGTTTCCTAATTGGCAAAGATGATGCGGTATATGTAGAATTGTAAAAATGGTGGTTTCTAGTAATAGGTGGCATAGCTACACTGTACTGTAGCTTTAAATGCTAGTTTAATAGCTCAGAAAAATGCTCTGATTGATCAGCTACCAAGGTTTCTTCCAAATGCTATTCAATGGCCTAAAGCATGTTTCATTAATTATTTCCATGCAGTCACACATCAAAAATATTACTATTCAGAAAAACAAAAACAAAACCTTATTCTTGTTTCTTGAAAATGCGAAAATGCCGGACTGAGAAGGGAACACCACAAAATTATCACCTTGTCTGATGTGGTCCATTTCCCCAAATGGACATGGTAGAAAAGAGTTGACAAATTGTGCTGAAACAAATCGACTGGTCATTTTTGCAAAATTTTTACAATTCAAGTCCTGGAATATGCCTGCACCATCACGGATGGAAGAAAAAACTTCCTAGATGTGATACCCTGTTTAATCAGAATATGCAGGGCATTAGCTGAATTTATTTCATTGCCACATGATGTTGCTGAGCCCAGACCTGACCATCTGAAACACTAACACATAACACTGCCTCCAGAGACTTGTACATTGGGCACAATGCTGAAAGTGATGTGTGCATCACTTCATATGCTTCCCGTCTTATCCTGCTTAAATATTTTTTTATCATCGCATGCTAAATGCTAGCCTATAGCATGCTTTGAATAATAAGATTGGAAAAACATTATTTTCAATATATACTGTAGCAGTTCAGTTTCGGTTACCCATTCTAGCCTTAAATAACTGGATAATAACAAGTCAACCACACAATGTGGCCTTCTGCTGTTGTAGCCTAACTATCTCAAAGAAAGCTCTTTCTGAAATACTCAAACCAGCCAGGTCCTGGTCACTGAGGTAACATTTTCCCAATATAAATATTTAAATCCTTACCTTAGATGACTTCGTTCAGTCGATTATTAGGTGGACATTAACTGAAGCGTTTCACCTGTATCTGCAATTTTTTATGCATTGTGCTGCTGCCATATCATTGACTTATTAGATAATGGCATGGATCGATAGTGTACAGCCATTATGGTGGCAGGTAAGTGTAGGCTGAATACTCACTCAGGTTTTGAAAGGTATATAAAAGCTGAAGCAATAATAAAGGCTATAAGAGGAAATAGATCATACATGGAAGGTTAAAACCAACAATGTCCCACTGGTGAGAGAGAGAGCGACAACCTCTAATCTAATACAAGGGCTTCCATACAGTATATTATACAGAAAATTCTTCTACAATCTGGATACTTTATAATGATCACTACACTGCTGTCTCCGCCTCCTTTCTGCTTTCGCAACTTAATACTGCTCGTCATCTCTTGAAATATAATATATCACACCCTGCGTCTGCACTCCTATTAGGAATGTAGATAAGAAATACAACGGCTCGAATTTCAAATGCACTATACAGTGCAAACTGTCTATCTTAAATAGGCTATCTAAAGTAGTGACTGTTTATACATTCTGTATTATGTTCTCAAAAGATCAATTGCGAATATGAAGAAAATACCTGGACTGGTCATAATATATATGAAAGGAACGGGCATGTATAGAAAATACTCTCTTTAACCAGCTCTTATTAAAAAGGTTTATTACAAAAAATGAAGGTAAAGGTACTGATCCTGACATGAGTCAGGAAATAGCACCCTGCGTCTCATCAAAGCATAACAGTCTGACGGGAATAAATGAAAAAAGAATGAATAATTGATTTCTTCATTATAGAAATAAGACATCTGCTTTGAGCTTTATGACATTAATAAAATGCTAATGTTTCTAAAAATGGTCTTGATTCATCATAGCTTCCTCTTGAATGTTCTCTAATATTCTCTGTTCCTCCCTGAAGGACCTGTTAGGTGTCCCTCTCCTATTAAGCATCTTACTCACAACCCATTTGCAAAATGGGAGCATATGGAACATCGACAGGATGTACATTCTAATCCAGCTTTTACTCCCTTTCACATCACACCTAAACAATGATTTATTTTAGGTGCTTATCAGGCCTTTCTTCCCATATTTCTCCATGGTGGTGACACTGTGTTAATAAATTCTGGTTCCAGTTTGATTCATTTGAGTTTATGAGGAACTGAAACACAACTGTCTCATTAGAAGATTCGACTCAATATTCATTAGTCACTTCAATTCATTTCATTTATAGAGCAAATTTAAAATGACCAAAATGTTGAACACCTGAGATGAGTTTAAATAAAAAAAAATATATATAGGATCATCAGCATTATAGCACATAGCAGCGAAAAATAAAACACACTAAAAGATAAAAAATACAAAGCATAACTTCCCTTATTAGAATTATCAAATAGACATGACTGAAAAATACAAGAGATTAAATACACTTACCATTAATCAGTAATTTATCAGTAGATCGAAGCCCCCCAAGTGTAAGTACTGATCATGTCACTGATGTACTGTGGAGCAGAACAAACAGTAATTTACTTTGACATAAAGTAAATTAGGATGCTCACTAAGCATACAGTTTTAAGGAAAGATCCGCACTTTCGTTCTTACATTCTCAAGCCGAGAACCAGTGCATTATCCCTGGCCATATAGAAAATGTAATATTTCTATACAATATACAGTAAGTATTATACATACTATATATACTGTATATATATATGCCATATAGAACATGTAATATTTACTCTATATACAATATAAGTATTATACATACTGCATATACATATTGTATTATAAGTATTCACCCTCTTAACCTGATCAATGTTTCAAGTATTACAACCTAGAATTGTAATGGACTTTTAACTGTTTGTTTTTTAGCATTTCATTTACAAAATACATTGAGCTTTTGAATATTTTTGCTGTGACCGTTGGTTGCAATTAAGGATGCAAATCATCTGGGATTTGTCTCTATCAGGTTTGTTAAAATGGGTACTGACATTTTCCTTGCCAAACTGCTCAAGCTCTGTCAGATTAGATTGAGGGAATTCATGAGCAGGAGTTTCTATACTATAGATCCACACTTAGATTGAGATTTGTGCTTTGACTGGGACGTTCTAACACAGTCCAGTGTATCTTTGCAAATATCATTGTGGTCATTGTCATGACAGGGGAAGATGGACCTCCACCCCAGGTCTCTTGCAGATGTTTGTTCTCAACACTGATCAGTTTTCCAGTTCCTCGTAAAAAGCTTCCAGATAACATGATGTTAGCAGCACCGTTGAGGTTCTCAGGGGTAATTCATTTGTTCATCTTTTGGGACAGGGTGAACCTGTATGCAATCTCAGGAACTTTAAACATAAGGCTGGAATATGCCTTAGATAGAAGATGCCCGTCCATTGCATTGGCACAATAAACACATTCATTAACACCTATGGATAATTAAGCACCACCAATCCCCCTACTGTCATGTTTTTTCATAGACAGAAGAAAACCACGGAACCCTGATGAGACAGTCATGTTCAAATGTCAGTACCCCTCCTTTTAATTCAGTGTGTTTTTGTTTTGTGTAAAAACCTCATAAAAAGAATCTGATCATAGTTGCTCTTAGAATTAGTACAAATAACAACATATGATTTTTTCCCTGTGCTATTTTTTATTTAACAACAATGAAGCCAAAATAAAAACCATACATGGGCAATACTAATTACCCCTTACTGTTTCCACAGGATTTAAAAGCGTAAGTTGCAACCAAGTAAAAGCTAATCAATCTCCAGCGATTGATTAATTGATCCTCAGCAGGTGTGCAGACCTCTATAAAAGCTGACATCTGGCACTTTGCTTGTCTGCAGCATACAGGTGAGTATTAACACACTTTCCTAGGAGTGGATGTCCCAGCACATTTACTACATGGCCAGACAGTCGTGGCCAAAAGTTTTGAGAATGATACAAATATTAGTTTTCACAAAGTTTGCTGCTAAACTGCTTTTAGATCTTTGTTTCAGTTGTTTCCGTGATGTACTGAAATATAATCACAAGCACTTCCTACGTTTCAAAGGCTTTTATCGGCAATTACATGACATTTATGCAAAGAGTCAGTATTTGCAGTGTTGGCCCTTCTTTTTCATGACCTCTGCAATTCGACTGGGCTGCTCTCAATCAACTTCTGGGCCAAATCCTGACTGATAGCAACCCATTCTTTCATAATCACTTCTTGGAGTTTGTCAGAATTAGTGGGTTTTTGTTTGTCCACCCGCCTCATGTGTATCAATGATATGAATGTGATTGACCACAAGTTCTCAATGGGATTAAGATCTGGGGAGTTAATTTCAACGTTATTCATGGCTGTGTTTTTGGGCAAAATTGTGAGTGAGCCCATTCCCTTGGATGAGAAGCAACCCCACAAATGAATGGTCTCAGGATGCTTTACTGTTGGCATGACACAGGACTGATGGTAGCGCTCACCTTTTCTTCTCCCCGGACAAGCCTTTTTCCAGATGTCACAAACAATCGGAAAGAGGCTTCATTCCAGAATATGACTTTGCCCCAGTCCTCAGCAGTCCATTTGCCATACTTTTTGCAGAAGATCAATCTGTCCCTGATGTTTTTTTTTTGGAGAGAAGTGGCTTCTTTGCTGCCCTTCTTGACACCAGGCCATCTTCCAAAAGTCTTCGCCTCACTGTGCGTGCAGATGTGCTCACACCTGCCTCCTGCCATTCCTGAGCAAGCTCTGTACTGGTGGCACTCCGATCCCGCAGCTGAATCCTCTTTAGGAGACGATCCTGGCACTTGCTGGACTTTCTTGGACGCCCTGAAGCCTTCTTAACAAGAATAGAACCTCTTTCCTTGAAGTTCTTGTAGCCACAATATCCTTGCCTGTGAAGCCATTTTTATGCAACGCAATGATGGCTACATGCGTTTCTTTGCAGGTTACCATGGTTACCAATGAAAGAACAATGATTTCAAGCATCACCCTCCTTTTAACATGTCAAGTCTGCCATTCTAACCCAATCAGCCTGACATAATCATCTCCAGCCTTGTGCTCGTCAACATTCTCACCTGAGTAAACAAGACGATTACTGAAATGATCTCAGCAGGTACTTTTATGACAGCAATGAAATGCAGTGGAAAGGTTTTTTTTGGGATTAAGTTAATTTTCATGGCAAAGAAGGACTATGCAATTCATCTGTTCACTCTACATAACACTGTGGAGTATATGCAAATTGCTATTATAAAAACTTAAGCAGCAACTTTTCCAATTTCCAGTATTTATGTAATTTTCAAAACTTTTGGCCATGACTGTAATACTCAGAGACATATAAAATAAATAAAAATAATAAAAAACAACCAAAGCTACATCTCAAACCTTACAGGCGTAACCTCTCATATTAAATGTTAACATCCAAGGCAGCACAATTAGAAGAAGACTGAAGAAGTATGGTTTGTTTGCTAGGGTTGCCAGGATCAAGCCTCTTCTGTCTAAAAAGAACACGAATGCACGATGAAGTTTGCAAAGCTATAGCTGAACAAACCCCAAGACTTCTGGAACAATGTCCTACAAAGTGGAGTTTGGCCTGTATGCCTAGCTCCATTGTTTGGCAAAAACCAAACAGAATTTCAGCAGAAATACCTCATATCACTGTCAAGGGGTGGAGGGGTGATGATTTGGACTTGTTTTGTAGCCATAGATCCTGGGCAACTTGTAGTCATTGAGTTGATCATGAACCTCTGTATACCAGAGTATTTTTTGGAATGGCCTAGTCAAAGGTCAGACCTCAATCCAATTGAAATGCTGCGGCAGGACCTTAAGAGAGCAGTGCATAAGCAAATTCCCAACAACCTCAATGAGCTAAAATAATGTTAAAAAAAGGGGGGACAAAAAAGAATGGGCCAAAATTCCTCCACAGTGATATGAGAGACTAATAAAGCCATAAAGGAACCTATTTCAAAAGTGGATCTACAGGTTATTGAATCATTTTGGTACTGTACTTAATATTGCCCACATATTTTTCTTTTTTGGCTTCATTTCTGTTAGTTAAATAATGGCACGGTGAAAAAAAGTTATATGTCGTCTTTCATCCGAGGTTGGCATCTGAGGTTGACCCGCTACAACCAGATTTTTATTATATTTTTACACAAAAACATAAGATTAAAAGAGGGGATACTAACGTCTGAGCATGACTGTACACTGAACCAGAACTCAGGATTATATCATTTGACCAGCTTTACAAGTACATAACACAGATAAGGTTTTCTTTATGTGGTCTAGGTTTTTTTATTTACCCTATGAGGAAATGCGAAATATGAACCTAACACAACCACATAAAGGGGGTGCATCTAAAACCACAAAGGCAATACCATTCTATAAACTGCTTAGTAAACCATAATGAGATTTGGGATAATACAGATATGGCTGTACTTAAAGTGAATGAGAACAGTCTGGAGAAAAGATAAAATGCATTCCTGCAAAGAGGTATTTAAATAACCCTTCAATTATTCCACCAACCACACACATCTCTAAAATCTCTAGAATACATCACCTTTCGGAGACCATCCGACTGCTCTTTCAGCCTTTTATATTTAGAAAATTGTTCAGTTTATGTGGAACGCTATTGAAAACACGGCTCAGTATGACTAATATTGTCTGATTGTCTCGCAGTTTTATGATATTAAATAATAATTCTGCAAATTAGTGCTTAAGGTGAAAACAGCAAGAGATAAAAAAAAAGTCTGGTTTGAGAAAAGATGTCTGCTTGTATTGACATGCACAATGCCTCCTCCTTTGTTTAGAAGGCTATTAGCATGCTAATGAATGTTAATGAATATTGGGAGTTTGAATATTAAACGCTATGAGTTGATGGAGGCAGAAAAACACTTACATAAAATGGCAAAATCTTCTGATTTAAAACCATTTCTTATTTCTTGAACATTCATGAATAATATCTTGCCTGAAAATAATAAAATACACAAATCACAATATATTTGTAACCAGTTTTAAATGTAATCAGTTTATTCAGTGACAGTTATCCACTGGTCACTTGCCCACCCCAGGGAACTCATTATTCATGACCATTCCATTTCTTTGGTCTGAAAACCACAGAATCTCACAGCGACATAACTAGGATAAAACATTTACTGGTCAACAGTGTTGGATGTAACACGGATTACTTTTTTGATGTAACAAATAATCTAACACGTTAGGTCCGCCATTCAGGTACTCAGTTGCTTAGTTACTTTTTCAAAAATATAATCCGTTATTCAGACAGTTTATGTAATTCGTGAGCCAGACAGAAGTCATTCCCAATCCATTAGTGTGTGTGTGTGTGTGTGTGTGTGTGTGTGTGTGTGTGTGTGAGAAACTCGTCCTACAAGCCCCACCCTCGATAACCCGCCCCCGTCTTTTAATCACAGCGCCAAAACTCGGGGTGAATCATGGCGAACTGTACTTATGGCCACCGCGCGAAACCGTGTAGGTGAGATAGGGGTATTAGTAGTTAACAGATTATGGGCCAAACTTCATAAATGCTCATATATTTCTTTAAAAAATGACAAAATTTATTTAAAATATACAACTAATTTTTGTTTATTTATTGAAACCTATCACTATACTTTACAACTCATTTTAAACTCAATTTAAACTCTTGTGGCATAGTTTCCAAAGTATTAAACTAATTTCATGTTAACAAAAAACACAGTAGAGATCTCAACATATACACTACTTACTGTCAAACGTCTTGAGTCACCCCACACTTCTTCAGATTTTGCGGCCAGACTTTCTTGCATTTTTATTATGGTCTTGAGGAATAGTCCTCCAGACTTTGTGAATAACTTTTTTGGCTCTCATTTTCGGCCCACTCCCTGTACCTGAGCATAAAAACTTAAGGTATGAACTTTAAACAGGTGCAGATGATGACAGGTGATCTGGTGATGTGAAGCAACCATTTTTAAAATTGCATCTTTATTTTAAAATTTAATCTTTTCTTTGCAGTCTGCCTATGTTTCCTATTTTGTCTACATTATTTCGAGAGGTGGAAAGAGTACTAAAATTTTGTAAAAGTACTCAAGTAAAAGTACTGTTATTTCCATGAAATTTTACTGAAGTACAAGTAAAGTTACCATTATACAAATCTACTTAAGTAAAAGTAAAAATTAGCTCATAAAAAAATGAGCCATTCTAGCGTAGTTCAAAAGAGATGAGCAGATAGAAATCTCAAACTACAGTTATTTTTAATTGAAGGAACACCTTTGCATAATAAAGCTGTTGTCTTTCTTGTGCTTGAAAATCAAAGTGGTCACTTAAATATGGCGTACAGAAAAAGAATGGTTCAGGTTTCTATTTTAAACTGGACGGAAATGGTGGTATATGGCAGAAAGAACTAGATCCAGTCATTAACCGATGAAATAATGAGGTTTGTATTACTTTACAAAAACAAACAAACAAACAAACAAACAAAAAACGACACAAACAAAAATACAGGTCCCTTCCCTGCCTCCCTAAACCAAAAACAGTGAATAAATTCCCTCCTCCCAAAATAAATGGCAGCCACCCCCCTACTACTGGTGAGTGCACAAACATACAGGGAAATTATCTACAAATATATACAAAGACCAACCAAAGCAATAATCAAAGTCAATGGGAGGCAAAAAATCAAAACCAGAATACACAACCAAATATCAAAACGCCAAAATCACAATCTCTTTCCCGCGTCTCTGTCCGGTTTATTTAAGGTCACTGGTCGATGACGTCACTCGCAGGGCGGAAGCGACCGTGTGGAAGGTCAGGTAGATGCCGATGTGGCGACAGTCAGAAAACCTGGAGTGGAGTCTGGAGCGGCGCGCGACCAGGACACAATACACACACGCGGGCGCAACGAAGCGTTTATATAAAGCATAATATTTTTAAACATTATTATTTTTGCATTTTCATCCGTTTGTTTTACTTAATAGCGAACATGATTTAAAATGTAGCGAAGTACAATACTTCAAACTAAACATACTTAAGTAAAAGTAAAATTACAGATTTTAAAAACTACTTTAAAAATTAGAAGTACACACACACACACAAAAACTACTCAATTACAGTAACGCGAGTAAATGTAATTCGTTACTTTCCACTTCTGATTATTTTATATTTAATGACACAAGACTTTTGCACAGTATTCTATTTCATTATTTTTCTTTTTAAATGATAGAACTGAGATTTTTGTTAGTTTGTATATTACAGCACATGTAAATAAAAATGGTATATCACAACATAGAGCAAAGTGAACATTCTATTTAGTCTGGGAAAAAGATGTTAAGTACAGTAATCAAGCAGTGTGCATGTAAACTTTTCTAGTGTCTACATTTTGACCAAGACAGACTAGTGTCAGCTTGTCCCCCCCAAGCACATGGTGTTTATCATCATACTTTGTATATATGCATAAAAGAAACCCCCAAACCATGCAAAAGTAACAAGATCTGGACCTCGTAGCTGTGTCCTCGTAGCTTGAACAGGACAAATGCATCATTAATACACAATGCAAAACAGATGCTAGCATGCCAGCCTGAGGGACACCACAAGCAAACATACTTGCGTCAGAGATTGTCCTGTACACATGCATCATGCCAGTAAGCTTTGTAGGAAGGAGGATTGCCATGATACAGTGTTTTATGGCAACCACCCCTTTGACAGACAATGTCTTAATGGCCCAACATGATATATGGAGACAACTTCAGTATTTTTAGTGGAAGACTATTGGAACAAGAAACCGCTCACTCCCTCCTGGGATCTAATACATTCACCCCACTTAACCTACTCATCTCTCAGGAGTCCATATTTGCTTTTGCATTTACTCAGCGTGCATAGTGTGTTAAATGCATATCATACACACACACACACACACACACACTCACACGCACACGCACACACACACACACACACACACACACACACACACACACACACACACACACACACACACACAATCTATCCATGCAGGTGATCACATACGATTTAGTAGAATAACAAACCTAGTCTAATCAAAAACATGTTTCAAGGCAGCCTTCTGGTCTTTTCTACTTAAACAAATTTAAATCGTTGTTCATTTATCCATAACCACTTTAACATGCTGTAAGTTCATCTGGGTCATGGTCCTCAAATGGCTACAATTGTTTCTTGCAAATAGAAAGTTTTCGGTCATGAATGGTGATTTCTCTTCTTCCGGTGCTTCTCGGTCCTGTGGGGTGCCACAGGGTTCTATTCTTAGCCCTATCCTCTCCTATCCATTGCTGTAAATACTTCCTCTGGAGTAAATATTTAAGCAGTACAATATTTCTTTTCACTGTGAGGCAGATATACAAATTTATATGCCTATAAAGCCAAAGGGGAGCAATGCACTTCAACTTGTTTGGAACCACAGCCATGCAAGGAAGTTTAAACTTAGACCTTGGGGATCTTACCTCATACAGTATGTGAAACCAGTGGTTAGAAATCTGGGGGTTATATTCAACAGCAGCTTGAAATTCGATAAACAGATTAATTCTGTAGTGAAAGCATGCTTTTTCCTACTTTGCCTGCTGGCTAAAATGAAATCTTTTTATTATACAGCGACCTTGAAAGGGCGATCCATGCTTTTATCAGTTCCAGATTGGATTACTGTAATGCACTTTATGTTGGTGTTAATCAGTCCTCTTTCTCTGTCGACCTTCAGTTAGTACGAAATGCTGCTGCTCATCTCTTAACCAATTCTTCCAAACGTGATGTTCCAGTATGTTTTAGAATTGATTTTAAATTATTGATTTTTTTTAAAGGCCTACATTTAACAGATCTTTTAATACCTCATAACCCTGGAAGAGCACTCCGATCATCTGGTCACCTTCTTTTTTACCGATCAGGCATTTGTTGTAGCGGCTCCCAAACTCTGGAATTCATTACCACTGGAAATTCAATCTGTTATGGATCAGGCCTCTTTAAAATCCAAATTAAAACACAGCACTTATTTACATTAACTTTTAGTTTATAGTAGTTAGATAATATACATTTTAAACCTCGGGTTGACGTTGAATGCTTGCATGTTAAAACATTTTAAACGAAATAATGGAAACTCTTATGATTCCTTCCAAAACTCCCAAATCATATAAAAACAATTGATACAAAATATAAAGTAAAAATAAAACAAATTAACTTGCACTTTACCTTTGAAAAGAATCATGTAAGAATTAAGATGAAGTAAGAAGAGATGAGAGGAGAAGGGAGGAGGCTACTGTGTAGGACGACTTTCACACACACAAACATGCACGGATGTTGACTGTATAAGTGCCGCACATGCACTAAATGAACATGGGAGACAATTACCTACAATCCCACAGCAAGCAAGAGAGAAGAACCATTAGCTCAGTTGTGATCACGTGGCACTCGGTAGACAAAGTGCATGTGTAGACAAAGCGCACGAGCACTACTCGTATGTCAAGCCCTCACTGGTTTATCAACTTAAAATTTATTAAAAAATTTTGCTCGTCTTTCAAAAAACCTGCCAGACGAAATTACTTGAAATCCAAGGTTCCACTGTATTTATTTTATTTATAATAACATTCTCTTAAAATTCAGTTTTTTTATTTCTTAATGTCCTTTTTTAATCCTATATTGATCTTCTGTATATTCCTAATGCTGTTGAGATATGTTGTTAATATTATTGTTTTATGCTTTCTGTTTTAACGTCTATCCATTTCTTAATTTCACGTGTTCATTTTTATTTTAACAGCTTGTGTTGATTTACAATTTTTTTGTTTGGTGAACAACAACAACAACAACAACAACAACAACAACAACAACAACAACAACAACAACAAAAAGTAATAGCCTGTTTAGCTAGGGCACACACTGACACTGAGTTTTTACCCACATAGTCATGCACAGAGCTTGGCACTCACACTGACACGATGAACATCAAAATGGATGGATTCATTCCACAGATGTTCTTCATGGGGCCTTTTTTCCCCCTAGATACCTTGCATTGCAGTGCCACCTAGTGTCTGGATCCATAGAATTGAACAATCTTAATAATTACAATAAACAGCACTGCTGAAGTGTCATTTTTTTGTGACACATGATGAAATTATAAACAAATAAACTTTTTTTTTTTAGATTATGTATATTAGCAATAATTTTTCTCTGACAGCTGCTCTGCCAACATGTGCTCATGAAGCTGGTTGACAGAGTGCCAAGTCTATGCAAAACACTTTGAAGAATCTAAAGTTTACACAATTGGCTTTTTACATAATTTAACGTGTTATTTCATAGTTTATGTCTTTGGTATTGTATAAAATAGTAAGAAATTAAAGAAAAATATTCAAGTGTTCAAATTTTTTACTTATACTGTGTCCATTGTTCAGTAATAACATTATGACAAATATTGAGTACATCCCCACTTCACCAAAACAGTAATCTCGTTTCTACTGGAACCAGCATTAACATTTTCCTCAATTTGAGCTACAGTAGTTCTTCAATTGGATAGGACTACATGAGTCAGCTGTTACTCATGTGCATCAGTAAGCCTTGGCCACCCATAAAACTGTTGACAGTTCAGAAGTTTCATTCCTTGGATCACTTTTGGTATTTTTTTGGTATGTCCACTGCCACCTGGGAACATCCCACAAGACCTGCAGTTCTGGAGTTGCTCTGACCCAGTTGTCTAGGCATTACAATTTGCCTCTTCTCACAGTAGCTACTTTTCTACTTTTATCTAGTAGATATTTTCAATATCTGTTACAATGGAGATTGGAAGTGGGTGGGATTTATTAGGCAGCCAGAGAGCCTTTTGTCTTGAAGTTGATGGAAACAGAAAAAATGGGCAATTATAAGGAATCAAGTGACTTTGACAAGAGGCAAATTGTGATGGCTAGAGGACTGGGTCAGAGCAACTCCAATACTGCAGCTCTTGTAGGATGCTTCTGGTCTGCAGTGGTCAGGACATACGGTACCGAAAATAATCCAAGGAAGGAAAAGTGTTGATCTGGGGACAGGGTCATGTGTGGCTAAGTCTTACTGATGCACATGGGGAGTAAAGGAAGGCCCATTTAATCTGATAGGATACAATTGCTAGTGTAGATCAAATTGATAAAAAGGTTAATGCTGGTTGTGAAACAGTTTTGGTGGCAAGGTGGGGGGTGGGGAGGCAGTTTGGATCTACTCAATATTAGGCAGGTGGTAATAATGTTATGGTTGATTGGTGTACAGTTTCTCCTCTTGTCAACCTCAATGGTATTTTTAAAATTCGGTATTTATTTATTTGAATTCTATTTAATTCTAGTATTAGAGGTAGACGTAGATGTACAGTACAATACACAATGGTCCTAGCATAGAACACAGAAATCCCACACAAGATTATTTTTGCTTTCAACTCTTTTGTGTTGGTTATATGATAATCAACATGCAAAATGGATTAATATACCCTAATAAAATATCTATACTTTTATATGCACATGGCCGTGTAATATGAGTAATTTATTTAGACATGACCAAAACGTTTAAAAGCAATGTATTATAACATATATAACAAGTTATCATAAATGTTAGTTTTCAAAATATGTTCTAGCTTTCATGCATTCTATCTTGCCTTAAATTAATTAATCACTGGTCTTTCAAATACACTTTCTCACTCTGTGTGGTTTTAAACATAAATGAGCTACTGCCCCACTTGTGAAAGTGCATATTTGTAGCCAGTCAGAACACAGGTGTTCCCTGAAAACAATGGAGTCAAGATGAAGAACCGGCCATGCAATGTCATAGAGTCATACCAGGTGGGATATTTGCAACTTCAGGGTCCGGGTTCGATTTCTGGCCTAGGTCAATTCCTGTCTGTGTGTGTATGGCGTTAACAAGGTGGTTTTCATCTGGGTGCTCCGATTTCCTCCCACAGTTCAAAGACCTGCAGATTAGGCTAATTGGCGTTCCTAAGTTGCCTGTAGTGTGTGTGTCTCCTGGGATAGGCTCCAGACCCTCCGCGACCCTGAATACTGGAACAAAGTGGTGTAGACGATGAGTGAGTGAGTGAGTGAGTGAGTGAGTGAGTGAGTGAGGAGTGTTCAAGCACATTTATGGACAAAAAAAATACACAAACTAAAGACTCATGTCTCGGCGGTTTTTACTTTTCTGTCAGCTTGTGCATTCTAACTTTGCTAGAAGCTGTGTTAAGTTACTGTATCTACTGAAACCCCTTGCCTGGAAATGTACTGTTGATTTCACACAAAAAAATTTGGCAACTACTCTAGCTTTAAAAAAAAAAAAAAATTGCACCCCTGAAAATACTATACAGGGCTAAGTTTTCTATTAACCACTAGGTGGCAATGTCTTGCATTTATTTATTCATAAACATCTTTATTTATAAACATCCAGTTGGTGACATAATTGGAATGACAGTGTCAGAATACTACTGTGTATTTTAGGCTTGTAAAAGCTCTCACTCTGTCATACTCAGTGGCGCTCATTCACACACCTAGGGGCAATTTATCTTAGCCAGTCCAGCTACTGCAGTGTATTTGAGAGATGTGAAGACAACCACAAAAACACCAGCCTAACATGAACAGAAACAGACAGTAACCTGAAACAGAGGTGCTGAAGCCACCCTTGTAACAGGACATTTCTACAAGTCTATGTTCTGAAACGTTAAAGTAGATCAGGCTTTCCAATAATGCGGACTGCAGCTATTATTGCGAGAGGGCAATAATGTTAGATAATTTTTTCATTTTTATGAAATGAATATAAACGATTACATTTTTTTTAAATGATTGAAATTCCCATAAAATAGTTAGAATTAAGTACGTTCATCAAAGTATTAAAATGTGTTAAAGTGTCCTGACTTGGTTTGGGCAAGATTTCAAATAAGGCCATGGCGTCTTTAAATACGGAAACGGCATAAGATTATGATGAGTAAGAATGTTTTTAGCTAAAAATTCCAGGTGAAAGTCCGTCACACATGATTACGGAGGAAAAAAAGGATGCAATCACGTTCAAGGTTCTAACTTTCACAGGTTTTAAATAAAATGATGAGATTAATTAATTAATTAAAATGATCCCTGCCTTCCTCACGTCAAACATGAAGGTAATACAAGGAAGTGCTAAAGTTTACATCTATAGTTTTTTTTTTTTTTTTTTTTTAACAAACAAACAAAAAATACTTCCCCTATTTATTTAAGATAAACAGGAAATATATTCATTGGAAGGAATACTGCAACTGTTAAATAATATTGGATACTGTTATAAGTGTGGAAACATACAGTGGTGGATAATATTCACATCACATTTAGAGATGGACCTGCAAACTATTTAAATATAATAAATCACTATTCATATCTTAGCATACACTATTTGACATGAGCAAACCTGTGCACTCCACTTATTACTGTATATCCTATAGCCACAAATCTCTCATACATGCACGTAGTTATGCAGAAAAGGACGAAATGAAAAAAGGAGACGCATCATCGATGATTCTTTTAGTGATTCTTTAAAGGTGCATTCAATACAGTGTTCCTGAATAATTCTACATTTGAAGGCTTGTGCATATTTACAGATGTTCTGTACAGTTCTTAGAAAATGAAACTAATAAAAATAATCAGCTTTTTTTTATAGCAGCAAAAGAAACTATTTCAAAGGAATATATACAACTTTCAAAATAAACAAGGCGTATAGTACACTGCAGATATTCTATTCCCCTCCATACATTTTGTCTGTCATAATAACATTAAACATCCACTTAACTTTCTTTTAAATGAACGCAGAACGAATACACAATCATAATGAGGCAATCAAACAAGATGATTTCATAATCACATAATTTGAACTAAATATAATGAGAATCATTGACTTAAGTGTCATTCGTTTAAAATTAACCTCTGTAAACTAGGAAATGTAGACAGCTTAAGTTGTGACTTTTTCTATACACACACACGCGCGCACACACACACACACACTCATAACTGATCTTTTCCATCACATACTTCAGTTTGCATTAAGAACAACAGTAAATAATATAATATATATCTCTGTAATTAGACTTTCATCTTTAAATAAAGCCAACGTATTTTGTATAACATGAAAGAGCTTAAAAATAAATATCCACAGTTTTTTCTTTTGCAAGGTTATTCTTAAAACTCTGTGTGGGCATCGTTCTAGATAACGACTAAGCATCGCCTTGAACTAACTTGCACTTTTAAAAATGTAACCCCACCAAAAATCCTTACTAGTCCAAGACTTTGCATAATCCCAGTCAGGACGACAGCCCGTGTGCAAGTTCTTTGCAATATCAGATCTTTTGCTCATAATAAAACAATAAACTGACAATAGTTACATTCACATGACTTGAACATGCCTCCTGATGGAGCAAAGCCAACCAAACCAAGTCCAACCCAGCATTCCTTCATCTAGGTCTTTACCAAACACCTTATTGGATCATCAAAAAAAAGAAAAAGAAGAAGAAGAAGAAAAAAAAAAAAAAAAAAAAAAGAACACAGCACAGTTCAAGTATTTAAAATAAATTGAGACATAATGAGTACTTATCAGTAACACTTTCTATGAAGGCCATATTTATATCCATATCTGTATCTATCCTATCATATAATGTTATGGCAAATTTTCAAGGTATTACACTGTACATATTAATCTTATAAAAAAAATCTATTTTATATTATTGTTAATACAGTGCATTAAATGTAGTGTACATAACATATGGCTAAGAAACTCAGCTTGCATATTATGTACCTTTTTCCAGTTTGTCTGTTTTCTTGAATATTTACTGTATTTTAGTTTGTGTTGTAGTGATTTTTATTTTTTATTATTTTTTTAATCACTCAAACAGGTGATAAAATTAGATCTATTTTAAACAAACATTCTCATTCTTATTAGAGATATATTTGAATATAAATACATTACTGCATTTGGAATAGAGAGATTGTGTCAAAAACACACAAATATAGATTTAAAGCTTTTGGGACAAATAACTTACAAATTAAAGATAAAAATCTCTCACTCATATGTCTAGTTGATGCAAACTTGAATAATGTAGATGAAGATCTTTTTTTCTGGTTCACACAGTATACGAAATAGTTTAGGCCATGGCTATTTTATGTTTTAAACTAAATCAAGTTTTTCTAGCTAAATAGATACAGATAGAGATGGTGTTTTTTGTACACAATTAATACTTAGAACGCCTTATTTTAACAATTCAATGTTAATAAAATTGCCTTATAAATGCATTATAACAGGTTATTTACATGTTGCACATTACTATAGAGGCTATATGGCCTTCATAAAACGTATTGCATTTTTAGTATATAGGATGCAACATCCTCATGCACTAGGTAGAAAAATTCTGCACTCAAACGGTCATACGTTCTGAGGCAAGTAACATTATTATTGCAACAATGTCTGATTTGTCTGAAAATAAGTCTTGTGTGTATATAGTATATAGTATTTATAATATATATTTTTTTCCTTCAAGTTTGGTTTATCATTTTTCATGACTAAGTTTTAATACTGTATAAAGATAGATTTAAGTACAAATCTGCTTCGAGGGAAACACAAATATTGTCAACATGCGTCGGAGTGTCTTACATGCGAAACAGCCACATGGAAGTAAATATTGTGTCTTGTGAGAATCCCAATATCATCCTGACATAAGGTCATGCCTGCTATGGTCAAGTTAGAAATCTTAAACCAGGTCACTTTAGACCACATTGAACAAACCCAGAAGTCCAGCTTGAAAGATTAAGTTCAAAACCGCCCCAGTGTCTACATTACAAGTGTATTGCACGGCTTTAGAGTAAACTGGAACTGAACCGGAGGCCATGGAGGAGTCAAGGTGCCATAGATGTGGCGTCAAGGTGCGGAAGGATCGAAGGATCTTCCAACATGTAGCACTAAAGGAGAATGTAAACATCACTACCGCTGATGGTGCAGCACGTCAGTCCCAAGCACCTTCCGTTCAATAAAGCAGAAGAAAAAAAAGCTGGAAACTTAAACTTTAAAAAAAAAAAAAAAAAAAGTGAATTCACTGCACAGTTCAAGTTGTGCCAAAAGTGAAGATGGTGAGTGCTAACACACTAAAATGCTCCTCGAGAACCTATCTGAACACCTCAAACCCCACGTCCAGGCACTCAAACAACACGACCGCTGAGCTGACTCCGATCCTGTTCCATCTGAAAGATGCACTGGGCATCTTTCACTATTTTCACTTATTTACTCCTTTTGGTACATGCTATAAAAAGACATTGAATTGCAGCATTGAAATTTGTTACAACGTTATTTGTTAAGCAGTAAAGCGTATCCATCAATGGATTTCGATATGTATTTGAACTGAAACTATTTTATATGCACTGCTCATAGGTCATAAAACCCTGGGAAATGGAGGAAATTATCTTTAAAGTAGGAGCAAATCCACACGCACTATGAAAAGGTAAGCCAAATACCAAAACAAGGATTTGGATTTTTTTTTTTTTTACCTTTGGGTGTTTTGCATGAAGCCGCAAAGACATGACAGTTTTAACATTTTTATAAACAAGGATTAAATATTACTTTATGCAAATGTTCTTCCTCTTTTTGAACAGAAGGCCATAAAACCAACCCAACAAACATGAGGAAACAATTATGAATAGAAACAAAACCTAGATGTGATTATCTTACACAATTTCTATTTTGATTAGATTAGATTTGATTAGATTAAATGATTATTTCTTGCACTTAAAGTGAAAGTACAGAAGCATCTTTGATGAATGAAATGGATGCTGAAATAAAGAAATGTATATAGAGAGAAAAGGAAAGCGAACCGAACAGAATGCCCTCATCATTTTTAGTGTCCCACACTCCCTGGTGGCCCTGAGGATCAAGAATGCCAATGCCACCTTGCAAAACAAATAAACAAACAAATCACAATCTGCACCACTCTCGTGTGAAAGCTGAACAGCGCTGGAATGGCGGGAATGTGAGCTCGGAAAATCACTCGGCTTCATCACAGCGTTGATTCGCTCTGCACGTTGCAGGTGGTGGTGGTGGTGCCTTTGCGCGTGAGCTTCAGGACACTAGGCTTCTCGGTGCTGTTGTCATTCTCTGCGTTGCTGGAATTGGTTAGAGCTTTGTTCTGCTCACTCTTCTCTCCATCACCGTCTCCTGGATAGATGACCAGGAAGCAAGCGGACAGGAAACCTAGGAAGGAGCCACAGGACGCGACCATAGGGATGACGCGCACACTGCCCACTGCATCCACCACTGCACCCAATGCTGACGCCACGATGATCTGAGAGATGTACACTTGGCATGACAGGATTGCGCAGTCGATGCCGAAGCCTCTCTTGGAGTTGCCAGGGCTGTGATGGATATACTGTGAAAACAGTTTTAAAAAAAAATCATAGCTAATCAATTACATTGTCTATGGCATGTTTGTTCCTTAAGGGAAAAAAAAAAATCAGGAAATGTACAGTATTAAATCATTACAGCTTTGAAAAGGACTAAGGAAGATTTATTTTCCTATTCCAGGATAATATTCATTGATGGTTTGTATCTTCCAATTAAAGTTCTTGGTTGATAGGAACAGAACCTGCCGGTGATGCACGGGGTGTCCTGATACCTTCCTATTGTGGTCAGCACCTACTATGTTGAGCAATTTGTACTATATGGGATTTTCTGTGAGATCAGACCAGAAAGACTAGCCTTTGGTCCCCACCGCCTATATATGAGCCTTGATCCTATTGAGAGTTTACTGGTATATAACTGATCATCAATATTATTCAGTGTTATACTGTGTTGTGTCTGCTCAGTATATATCACAAGTTTGTTTGCCACCATCACAGAAAAAGTCACCACGATCACAATTTCTCTCCATTCTGATGTTGTGTCATCTCACCTTTTTGATCTCATGGTACTGGCCCAGTAGAGCATATGGACAGTACGAGATGCTCATGGAGATGATACCCATACTGCTGATCATCACCATGGCTACATAGACGTTGGGGAAGATGGCCATGATGGCTGTGCCGATAGAGAAGCCCAGGGTGCCAAGAATGTAAATGACCCTTATGCTGAGGTCAAAGTTGTCCAGGTATTTTTGGAGTAAAGCTTCACAAGAGAAAACAAACAGATGTAAAAAAAAAAAAAAAAATGCTTCTGAGTTTCATCTGTGCTCCGATTGGTCAGAAGTCACATTTTAGTCTAACAATGTAAAATGTAGCAAGATCCCAGGACCCTTTCTAATCTCCTACAGAGAGGTGATATTGTTAGATTGAGTTTCACAGACCTGAGCAGACAGCAGCAGTAGCAGCGTAGATTACCAGGCCCCAGCAGCCCATCTGCACCCCTTTATGGTAGTTCTGCAGCTCAGTGGAGTTTGAAGGAGCCTAAGAGCACAAACACAGGAATTCATAACTATCAAAAATGAATATATAACCCGGTGACAGACAGACAAAAAAAAAAAAATAGACTGAACGTTTACAGAAAGCATTCCAGATGTGTTTGTTACGGCTCCAGATATTTTATGATTTTTTTCATGAACAAATGAACAAATGATTTGCATCAATGTTAAGTGCGTAACAACATAGTGTGCCTCTACTCAATCTGATCTTCATTTCAAACAATATATTAGGCAGACTGATTGATGAAGTTGTTTTTTCCCCTCCTTTTTAAATGTAATCAATATTTTAAATTAGTCACACCTGCATCTGAATAAGTACCTTTCCCTTCATCCAAAACAAATTTCGGTAATGAATCCATCATTCAAAAAAATGAGAGAGCTGCATGACTTTAGGCCTCATGTCGTGAGAGTAACAGGTTAGCACTGCTGCATTTTTAGGCCAATTTTTTTTATTTCAAAACAAGAAGGTGAAAAGATTATGACAAAAAGACTTTTATTTTGCACTTTTTAAGACTTTTAATTAGAAAAAAAAAAACATTTAATTCCTGGAGCTAGTTTAAGATCTTTTTTTTGGTGCATGGTTTCGGATTGTAGTTGTGGTGCAAGCTTTGCTGAGACATGGCAACCCTGCGCAGCTTAAAAAGCCTTGCCATGTCTAATTGGCCATCCTGATCTGTGTTATCCTTTAATGCCGCGGTCAATATGTTGCTAAGAGACTGAATGGATCGTACAGCAAATTTTTACACCTCACATAAATGCCTTAAACTAAAGTATTCCACTTTTGTGCTATCGTTTATCATCTCACCGTGGGGTCACCCTCGTAGATGACCTGTCCCATGAAGTCAGTATAGAACACAGCCTCAGCGATGATAGAGAACCAGGTGAGCAGGTGACAAAGACACAGACACAGTAATTCTTTGGGCATTTTTAGCATGGACATCCACAGGAGGCGTACGGTAGTCTCCATTTCACCCTCCTCACTTTCAGTGTCTCCACTGGATGTCGTGTTGCCGCTTTGGTGCCGATCCCTGTGCCGCTGCCCCCTCCTCTGGCGCTGCTGCATCTCGTAGATGTCATTCATGCTGCGTGATGGTTTTATAAGCACGGCGGCGTTGGCGCGCCTGTAACGGTAGCGGTGTGAGCCCAGGCGTCCGTAATAGGAGAAAGTACAAGACGCCTGGCGGTAGAAAGTGTGGCGCCGACGGCGAATGGAAGCTCCAGCACTGGAGGGTTTGAGCACACTCGTTGGAAGTGGCTGGGAATGTCTGGTGGTATCGCTGTGCCTGGCTGGCTGGCCATTGGGGGCTTTGGATTCTGCATGGAGTGGCATCTCTTCACCCTCTGGTTCATGCATAAAGGATGAGAGGAGGCTGAGGCTGAAGCGCCCATGTGGGAACTCTTGACTGCTGTGGTACGATGATAAGCGATCATGAAAAATAGAAGGCTCTATCTGGCGTAAGAAGAGTGCCTCATGTTCCAGTGTGCCATCGGCCATGGCTAGCACTGAATCACTCTTACTGCGCACCAGCTCCACATCCAGGAAGTCCAGCTCGGGCTCAACTGAGTGGGCTTCACGCTCATAGGGCTCATCCTCAGGAATCAGATCCAGCTGCTGCTGCGATGTTGGAAGACCGATCAGGACATTCATTTTGACAGAGGCTCTCCCATCAGCCTCCTCATCCAGCCGTTCCTGCTGCGGGATATACTGTTCCTCCTCAATGCTGAAGAGGTGCAGGGTCACTGAGACGATGAATATTGCAGCAGCAAACACGAACAGGATTTGTTCCTGGGACTTAAAAGCCCGACCAAGGGCGGTGTTTGTCCAGTCAAGACCACCAAGTGCATAGCCCACAGCACCTCCCAGTCCTAAAAACAAAAATATATACAGTTAGTAGGTTATTGTGAGTCACATCCTTAATAACCTTTTAATAACTAGTAGGCATACAGAATCTTGTTGGTACCTGGTCAACCTCCTTCTGAATTCTTACCCCTCATGATAGTTTAACCTTTTACAATAAGAGTCCTGATTCGCCAGCTTATAAGTTGTTTCATTATAGTTTTCTTTGCTCAGTTGAATACAATATATATATGTTATACAAGAAATAAAGCATTTGAAGCCATAATGTTGCTATAAAAAAAATCCATAATGTGGTGACATGATAAGGTAAGGTTCAGTGCTAAACACTGGTGAATTATTTTCCTACGGTAGTACATTCTGATATGTTTTATTACTTTTATATCAGAATTTGCCGACCCTAACAATTATGTATTTAAAAACAATTTACTGTGTATATAGTAATTACGTTTATTGTAATGATGGATTATATTAGTGATTCGGATCTTTGAATCTTCCTTCAAAGTGAACGAGTCTTATTTTGAATCATTTACTTCCTTTCGTTCTTTTGATCAGAAATACAATAAAATGTTGCATTTTCAATAAACCCACCCCCAACACGTCTACATACACAAATTTTGCCCATAGTTCCAGTAATAAAAATATTACAATGCCGTTAAGGACATATTATGGTACACAGAACGAGCAGCTCACCATCATACCGTATCTTCTGGTCTGAAACGTTCGCACTTTTCTTACGTGACTCTCATAGACGCTATGCAGTGCGATACACAGGAAACAGAAATGAACGGTTCTACTCAGGAGTCTTCTAGTCTGAGTCGTTCTTTCTTTTGACTCTATTGCACTGCATAGAGTGTATGGGAGCGCCCAGTTGAATATGAATGAATCACTCTCTGAGACTACTCGTTCTTCTAGTCATGTTAAAGACTCTTTCAAAAAGAATGAATCGTTCATGAACAACCCATCACTAATTTAATGTTGTCCAGTGTCCGCAAAACAAGTCTCTGTTATGACTCACATTACGGCAGCTATAAACTCATTAGCTGTTCTCTTTTTTGGAACTGAAACTGTTGCCAGAGCTGCTGTTAAACAACAGTTATAGAGT
This sequence comes from Clarias magur, assembly GCA_013621035.1. NCBI lineage: Eukaryota > Metazoa > Chordata > Actinopteri > Siluriformes > Clariidae > Clarias > Clarias magur. The sequence goes on along the minus strand of QNUK01000319.1, from coordinate 705,496 downwards.
TATCCAAGAAAGAAATGCGTCACCTGAACACTGAATGTGCGGTTTCCGTAAAATGAAATAGCATTCACATCTGTACATCGTAATAAAGGTGAAGGCTTGGTCAGATTCCCATGGATGGTTTAAGAGGAGTTTCAGATAGAAGAAAAGTCGGATGACTGGAGATGGATGACGTTAATGCCAATCGAAGTGATCCCAAAGTGCTTCGCAGGCAGGCGACAAATATGAAGAACAGCTTCTGACTAATCAGAGTCAAGAATTCAACAGCAGCTCGATATCGGGTACAACGCCACTTCGGGTACAACTGTTCCCTTTTCTCCATTCATACAGTATATTCAGTGCTTACAGGTCTTGTGCACACAGCAGCCTACACATGGGAAACTTTTCTAGGTTTATTTATCTTTCCAGGTTTATGTACTGTACAGTGGGGCTTCAGCTGAGAAGGTGTTAAAAGGTGCTAATGTACCGTATAAATGACATACATGATGAGAAAGTGATGATGTGGACAGCTGATCACAATTTGTCTTTAGCTGTGTGTTTAGCTGAGTGTATACGGAACATAATGTACCTGCTGAGAAAGCGTGGATGTTGAGTGCCATGTCCTGCTCCTCTGTGTCAGCCACATCCAGTAGATATGCTCTGATGGGCCCCTCCGCTGCATCAGCGCAGAAGTCCAGCACCACCACCCCAAGCACGGTCAGCACAATGCCTATAGGCTGCTTGTTGGGCACGTCTCCTATAGCCAAACCTGAGACGCAGCACAACACACCGACATGAGAATCAGAGCACACGAGACACCAAGTCATATCTGCAGGAACCCCTGGTTTGAGTTATCAATCAATGTAAATGAACTACTGCGAGACAAAAACATTCATAAACGATAAAAATAGTAAAATAAAGAAATCCTTATTAGAGGTTTTTTATTATTATTATTATTATTATTATTATTATTATGAGGGACAATCCTGTTATTATTGGCATTATTAACAAAAGATATTTTATTATTAGAAGAAAAGCATCTCAATACTATAACACAACGTTATGAGAAAAACATCTCGTTAGGCAGACCCAGTGAAAACGACAACCAGAAGCGGTCTAACTCTGATGTCTGAGCCGTGAGCACTGTAAGACTTTTCCCCCTCTGACAATAGAGCGGCACACAGCAAGCTAATGCTGGAGACAGGAGACAGGAAGTTGTTCCAGATAGCTAATAAAAGGTAAAAAAAAAAAAAAAAGGGGCACAACAGGAAATATTTCCCTGTGAACTGGTTCCTAGTCCTTTCCCATGTCACTAAGAAGGACAGGGTTACAGTCTCCTGCGCACACATGCTGTACGGGATATACAAATGATATTATTTCTCTCTATTACAAACTCTTTCTCTCTATTAAGGTCACACTCTCAGACAAGTCAGGTCACATTACATATCATAAATCAGCTGTAAACTAATCAATGCATATTAAATGTAGCCTGAACATATCTCATACATACAGTTAAAACCTTCAATAAGGACAAAAATAATGGTACCCTGTAAATGAAGAAGCAGTTTGTGTGTGTGTGTGTGTGAGAATGTAACATTTACACGCACATACACTCACAGACACGGGCACACACACGCATACAGGCGCACGGACACACACGCACGGACACGCATGAGCATGCACGGACACACATGGACACACACGGACACACACGGACACAAGCGACACTTGTTGCTCAGTAGCCATGCTTTAGTGTTAAGCAGGTTTAGGCAGTACAACTGACCAGGATTATAGGGTTACTGATTATACAATTTGGAGTGTGGGGAGGGATGTGTACATTTTAAGAAACAGTCCACAGCTGACTACATGCTCGATATTTAACGGATTAAAATGCAGTGTATTGATCAAGTGCAGTACTTGTGTACATTGTGTTTGGGTATTTATGGTTCATACCATCACTGATAGAGTAGATACAGTTACCAATAGTGCATAATTTTTTTTGTTTCAGTCTGTTGTGTAAATAATGACTAAAGTTGAAACAAACTACAAAAATTATGTGAAACGCATGTGGTTAAGGTGTCAGGTGCTTTGTTCCATGCCGATAGAAACTGTGGTTTTTGAGAAAGGCATGACATAGCTCTTAGAAACAGGAAGTATGTCTGGAAAAGTACAATTGCAAAACTTTTAATATTTTCCTTTCGGTTCTTGTTCTTACTACTTACTAGTACTAATTTCAACATAAATATAAAACATTCATTTAAATGGGGTCAATGTTAGTTCACCACTGTTAGGTGTATTTCTTGTGTTGCTATATAATACTTATGCCATATGAGGCTCCGTCAGGACACTCCACCCCCGTCCAGGGGCTCACCTATTAGAGATCCGTTGAGGAAGAGTGCTACGCCGAAGAGCACACCAACACACAGTGCTAGGATGAAGGGCCGGCGGCGACCCCAGCGCAAAGTGCAGCGGTCGCTGGCTGATCCTATCAAAGGAGTAAACATGAGTCCCAGGATGGGGCTCAGGAACCACACCAGGCTGTAGTACTGTTCTGGAAGACCTGCGGGAAGAGCAGCAGAAAGGCACAGGTTAAGAAATGGGACTCAAGTCAGAGACATGCTTTCAGATTATATCTGAGCATTAAATGTGGATGTAACCCATGTTGCTGGGGGGGGGAAAAAAAAAAAAAAAGAAATCAGGTTCAGGACACAAGTCCAGTGTTTAGTAGTAATTTCATGTGACATCAGCATGGACTTGTATAATATTCATAATTATGGATTTAAAGTACAATATTATAATGGCAAGACGATACTTTTGCAACATAAATTAACATTCAACAAAATCACATACATATTTACTTGGAATGGAATTTTAACACTTGGTCACCTAAAATAGTAGCAATTAAAGATTATGGTATAAGTTGCTCTGCTATGAATCAATAATCTAATTTTACTATGTTTGTTATTTATTGTGAATAGGCCACTTATGCACTTCTGATTAGACGCTAACTGCATTTCATTGACTTTGTACATGTACTTTGCACAAATTGAATATAATCTTATCTATTAACACCTATCATTATCAAACCCGATTAAAAGTAAGCTATAAAAATTAGCCTGCACATAATGTTTTAACAATAACTGTGTTTTAAAGAGGGCACATATTATATCCACTCATAATTTGACTTTTTCAAATGAATAATGTGTTAGTCTATATACATCGCACATGTAATATAAAGTATCTGAACATATTAAAAATGTAAAAAAAAAAATAAAAAAAACCCAGCAACAACAACAACAAAAAAACATTTATTTTGGATATTTTGTGGAGCATTGAAAAAAAAAAAAGTATTACCCATTAAAATACCATTGCATTTATACTTATATTTTCACAACAGTAAACTACTAGTATCATTTCAAACTACTAGTATCATTTCTAGCCTCTTACTTACATAAAAGCTATAACTGAATAAATCTGTAACCTTTCTCAAAATATACCTGTACAATCTAATCCTGTATAATATCCATAATTAGTGATGTGGTTGGGTAAAAAGAAAAAAAAAAATACAGTACAAAAGCTGAAATTACAATGAAAACAAGATAAAGTGTTTATTAATAAATTAATGAAAAAAACTTCATGAGTTTCTTTTGAGGACTATTAAAAAAGTTTTTTATTTTACTATAAGGAATGTTCAAGTCAAACCAGGACTTGTGATGGCACTTCTTATGAATGAAGGCATAAAAATCTATTGACATTTGCAGAATCTCAGACTTCAATCTCAATATGGCACGAGACATTTAGCCACAGTAAAACATTTAAATAGTGCAAACGTTGTAAAGACAGCCATATGACAGCGAATGACTATCGTGGCCTCTCGGGAGTGGAACGCCTGGGAAACACTAGGATAAGTGCATTAGTGCAGCAGGGGATTATATAGAGAAATAAATGGAGTTTTTACTCTCATAACTGCGTTCTGTTATTCTGCACAATTAAAAGTCCCGGGTTGTCTTGAACACCCCTTGTTCATTCATACAACACTGAAATAGTACCATATACCCATATACTGTAATTTCAAATAAAAGGGGTTGCTGATGTGTTACCATGATAGGTGCATATCCTATACATTGTATTGTGTGTATCTTTTACCTGGAAACTTGGTGTACGTTTTACAGCTCTAGGTGTTCCTTAATGTCCAATTAAATATGATTATAAACCAGGATGACCTGGTTTTACATGCTATATTATAGGCATGTCATTTTTTACTGTAAATATCTCTTTCCACACAAACACACAGCACCAGAGTGGTAACAAACGTATTATAGGAAACAAGATTAGTAATCTTTTTAATTTCTTCCAGTAACCATGCAACACACTTTCTTTGTTTTTGCTTTTTTGTCTTTTAAACAGAAGGAAATTATACATGGACCTGAATAGTAAACTTCATTGAACTTTAAGAACAAACACGTCACATGAGAAATCATTCATCACGAGCCAAAGCGGTAGACAGGAAGTGAGCTTGGTTCCTCTGTTTCTTACTACAAGAGTTAGTGAATGGGTTCACTAATGATATGGTTTTTCTAACACAATACGGTAAAATAAACGATTGAATGCTTGTGAAGAAACTTCAAAAAAAAGAACATGTTAGGGTAAATAAGAGCAAGACGAACCTGATTGGGTTAGCTTAAATGACTTCTTTAGTGATTCATTTATTCTTTACTTAATCGCCAATATATTACATTTGTTTGCAAATATTTGCATATATTTACATTACGCAAAAAGAGATTTGGTGCTTTAACAACACGTTCCATGCCATGCCATGCCATGCTCCCCATCACGTGACCATTGCTCAAAACTAGCACAGAAACACTCACACACGTACTGTATTTACCCACTCACACAGTTCAAACCTTGCTATTCGCTCCACGTGCCACGTGTAGTTTGCATAACCCGTTCCTGACCTCCACCAATTAATTCAATGTGCTCCCTTTGTGCGAATGTTGGCATGGCAACAGTGATTCAGGAGGCGCCGTGTGAATGTGTGCATGTGCCGAATTAACGAGTTGCGATCTACACCAAAATCTTACAAAACTTAAATAAAAAAGGTTACTTTTAAAAGGAATCAAGGCTAACTAGGAAGACAAAAAAAGAGGCGTAGGAGCGGTGTCATTAAACAGTTTTGATGGTTCTGACGTCTCAGCATTGACACATTAAATGCGCAAGAGGAGGCTGCTAAGGCTGACCTCAAGTGTAATCGTTACTGCATGGGGTGTGTATGCTGGCAGGCCATGCGAGTAGCGAGGCCAAAACTGACTTTGGTATCTGCAGCCTTAGATACACACAGACACACACACACAGACACACACACACAGACACACAGACACACAGACACACAGACACACAGACACACACACACACACACAGACACACACACACACACACACACACACACACACACACACACACACACACACACACACACACACACACACACACACACACACACACACACACACACACACCATGTGAGAGTGCAAGAACGTGTGAAGCAGCATGATAAAGAGACATAGTGCAGTCCAGAGAGATAAAGTCCAGAAGAAGTGTATATGGGTGTGTGTTTATACATGTAGCAAATTAATCGAGATACATTTAAATTTCGTGGTAGACTACTTAGTTGACTTTCTTAGAATAGACCTAAGGACATTTTTTGGAGTGTTAATCTAAGCAGCAAAAAAGGGTTTCTTTCTATTGACATATATATATATATATATATATATATATATATATATACATACACATATACATACATGTAGCTGTAGGAATACCACTCTCATTGTTACTGGGAAAATTCTTACAACGTTATGAGAAAACAAAACAGGAATGTGTCCAGGAACTCTCTGATTTATGTTAAACGAGAATTTGAGAAAAACTTCCTCAAACAAGTTATGACCACTCTGGATCCAAACGTAATAAATGTCAACAATGCTTTCATTTTGTGTCTAAAAGCTGAGCTTCGGGGTAATCTAAAACCGGACCTTGCTCCACAAGCTCAGGAAAACAAAAGCACAGGTCTCACGCTCCGTTCCAGCGTGCTACTGGAAAGCAGCCAGTGCACCTGTCGCAGACTTCCACTTTTAACCACGGAACATTAGTTTTCCCGAAGTAGCGAGACTTGTAGTGTGTGTGTGTTCTCACTGCCAGGATCAACAGACATGAGAGGTCCAGACTCAGCAGCCTTCTGGAAGATCTTGAAAGCATGGAGAAGCATAGAGACGTGATGGAGTGCATCTACCACAGAGGAGCTACCTCAGATCCTGCTTAATTCAGTAGCTGAGAACTTCCTGGTCACAAGCATGAAAAACCGCAACTCCGTCCACCAAGTCACTTCCTTTTCTGATTAAAAAAAACAACATGTTTTTAATATACAGTATACGCTTTGTCTTTGTTCATGTTCCGCAGAGATTGTGAGATTGTTCATATTGCATAGAGCTTGGGAAAAACGGAATAGGCTGGAATTAGCTGGTGAGCGAACTGTTTTTTCCTCGAAACACTGCTCTGAGTAAACATCCAAACAGGAAGATCGCAGATGGTAGTAAATAATGACAGGAGGATTTTTTTTCCCCTGGCGGGTCAAAAATGGCTAACAATACTGAGAGCATCATGAGTTGCAGGACTCCAGGAAGTAGCGAGAGACATAGCGGCAGACAGAAAGAGAGAGAGAGGGAGAAAGAGAAAGAAAGGAGAGAGGGCTAGTTTACAACACAGCAGATCTTTAATATCCACAATGGGAAGCTTTTATTCATAAATATATTGCAGCTTGGATACTGATACACCATATGATATGCACACACACACAAACACACACATACTCTGCCAAAAACCACGCTGACTACGAATGCCCCAGTAATATACTTATGCAAACATACATGCATGAATGTCCACCCAAGTTCCTTACACTTACAATGAACCTAACTCTTTTTCCTTATACACCCTGTTTCATGAGAAAATTAAATTTTGTTCAAATACACAGCATTGCAACGTGTGTTGCTTTTTGCTGTTTGCCTGTTTGTTTGTTTGTGTGTGTGAGAGAGACAGAAAGAGAGAGAGTGAGACAGAGAAAGTGAGAGTAGTGAAGCCTGAAGCACTCCTTCACCAGACCATTAGACACATTAGCAGCAGGAAACAGGTGGTTTCTCCTTTCCTTTCTCCCTCTCTCTCAGTACACATGCTGTGTTGAGCATTTACACTAAAGTGCCTGAAGCCTCGTCCTTGTCCGCTCCAGTCATTTATAATATTTATCTTCTCTGTGGAGTTCAGAACGTGCTTCAATGCATGCAACCAGAATTCACAACGGTCTGAAATAGTCACAGGATTTGGTATGTATATACACTGGACAGCAATAACATCATGATGTCCCCCCCATTGCCACCAAAAGAGTAATGCATTAACCTTTTCAGAACCAGCATTAGCCATTTCCTCAATCTGAGCTACAGTAGCTCTTCTATTTGATCGGACTACACAGACCAGCCTCAGTCCCCATGTGCATCATTGAGACGTGGCCATCCATGACCCTGTTGCCAGTTCTACAGTTTTCCTTTCTTGGATTACTTTTGGCATGTCCTGACTACTGCAGCCTGGGAACATCCCACAAGAGCTGCTGTTTTGGAGTTGATCTGACCCAGTCATCTAAGTATTACAATTTGGCCCACAGCTACAGTTTCAATATCTTGTTACAAGGTACGAAGTGGGTCCGGGTTTGATTCCCGGACAGACACAATTCCTGTCTCTAGGTCCATGGAGTTTGCATGTTCTCCCTGTGCTTTAGTGGGTTTCCTCTGGGTTCTCTGGTTTCCTCCCACAGTCCAACAACCTAAAGGTTCCCAAATTGCCTGTAGTTGCCAGTTGAGGGTTAAGGACCTTGCTCAAAAGGCCCAACAGTGACATCTTGGCAGTCATAGGATTTGAACTTGGGACCTTCTGATCCGTAGTCCAATGCCTTAACCACTTAGGGTGTTTAGAGAGATTGATCTTGCATACGAACCTCAATAGTCATTACTTTTCTCAAGACTGCACCACTGCCCATAATTTATTCCCTTATGTCTGAAATTAAAAAAAAAATGTATTCACTCATCAGCTTTACCAATCATCCTGTACAGGATCACAATGGGACTGGAGCCTATCCCATTGGGACTAATGGGACTTGGGGCAGTAGGAAGGGTAGTGTACCTCCTGGACAGGGTGCCAATCCAACACAGGGCACAAGCACACAAACTCACACACTGCAACAAATTTAGAAGCGCCAATAAGTCTTTAGACCATGAAAGGAAACTGGAGTATGTGGAGAAAACCCATCAAGCACAGGGAGAACATGCGAACAGACCAAAAGGTGGGACTCCATCCCTCGACCCTGGAGGTGCGAGGCCACTGTGCTAACCACTATGCTACCATGTCGCCAAAAATATATTCATTTTAAGCATTTATTAATAGACAAGTCACAGCTATAACACGTCACATGATGATCCCCTAAAATATGGCACATGCCTGAATGTCTCCTCAGTTCTAAACAACAGCAATGGCCAGGAGACAAATCCTGAGCCCCGACACGCTACCGATTCCCCACTAACTTAGTTAAGCTAAGAACATTCTGGAGCTTTCCCAATCCTTTTGTCTGAGAATGTCGACAAGCGGTTCCTGGTACGAGTAGAAGAAGACGGCAAGGGGTTAAGCTGACAGCACAAAGTGTTGCAGTTGGGCAGGACACCTTGTGGGCAGTTTCTGGCTGACACGGAAGCGCTCAGGTTACACGTTGCACTCGCCAGGAGCTGAGCTCTGATCCAGCAGATGGAGGAATGAAATATTAATATAGAAATGTCACGTTGGAGTATACGTGAGTAAGTGAGTGTGTTCTCAACACTGCGCTACTCAATCACAATAGAGTGAGCTTACTGTCTCTCGTGTTGACAATAATTAATTATTCAGGAATATGCTATAAGAACGCAAAGCTATATATAGAACAACACCAACCAAGAGGGGGAAGAAAAAGAAAGCAGAAAGCTTTTCTTAGAGAAAGAAAAACAGCGTGTATGGATCAACAAAAGCAACAGTTAAAGACAGATTGACGTGAAATATCCCGGTATGAGTGTAGGTTGTAGGAGGCAATGAAGGCAGACACTCGGACCCAGAATAAGGCCTGTGTTGTTAATAGAGAATACCTCGCACAATGCAGTAAAGTACATGATGTCTCAGCATTACTGCAGAACTCTCACTGAATCCATTTCTCTAGTGTGTATGCAGCAGTGATCATGTCATGTTTTGATAAAGTCAAACATCTCGTAAAAACCGACCCGTTTCCAAATCTCATAGGACGTAATTAAACTGCATGAGGCCGCAACACGCCAAAAAAATAAAAATAAAAAAGGAAAAGAAGAAGGAAAAAAACCTCCACATACTATGTCATTCTGAGTCAGCTCTATTATGTAACACTGCACCACCACATCAGGCACAAACAGGACAACCAGCGACTACCTCTCGTTCACGCTTCACACACACTGCTGCAGAGCAATGGGAATACACATTATAAAACGTACAACGCAGCAGAAAAAAAGAGCAGCATCCCATTCACTGCGTTAAGAGCTGTAATTCTCCTTCAGCTCTTGCAGAGATTGACAGCATCTTGCACTTCCTCTGCAAAGACCGACCACGGAGAAATAAAAGCTCACAGGTTCTCACAGAACCCCCTGCTTCCTGCCTTTGTGGTTCCAGATGGCCGAAGGTGACAGGGGCACTGGCTTTATTTGAAATTTGAAAAGGCGAACGAACGGAGCCATTGTTTTGAGCAAAACTGATGAAAATCCAGTCATCAAAAGTTCATGAGAACAGCAAACAGCAGTGCTGTCAAGACGTCATAAACTCGCTTTCCAGTAGTCTCCCGGTAGTACAGGTACACATGCACGACAGATAAACTATATGGACGATATTGTGATAAATTATCTGTGACGTTAAGTGAAGCGATTATGCAGGAAAAAACGATGTTTATTTCTCTGTATTAATCCCCTGCTACAAAAATGCACTTTTTCCAGTGCATCATTTGTGCTTATATACCATCAAGGTAAAAATCCTGGCCTCCCAGGAACTCCTGTAATGGCCCAGATCATTCCTGGAAATGGCTTGGAGTGAGGTCAGGACTATACGGGTGATGTGGCAATTAATCCCAGCTTGAGTTCCTGTAATGTGCAATTTGTGTTCCCACAGACAGACGCGTCTCTTCTGCAAGTTGGCCACAAGTTATCAATTGATTTTCACTGCGGCTAGAAGTCTTCTGTAATTGTCGTTTTATTTTACACCTATATTTACAAGGAAATTTCATCACAAGTCCCAGTTTGATTTCAAGCATGAAATCAAATGATTTCTAAAATGATTTTTTTTGTACATTATCAAACCACTTAAGGCTCACAGCTAAATTCTTGCAATCTGTATGTGAGACACAAAAACATGAGGCTTGGCAGCAGGATAAAAGCCCAAGACTTGCACTGGGTTCTGAGCAGTGTCTGCAAAACCTGTCCTCATTCATCTTTCTGGACACTTGCTGAAGGTCTCAAAGTGATGACTTGCTGCATGTGTTTACAGCATTCCTGATGTCAGTTTTCACATTTGACACAACCTTGTAATGAGTCTTAAACGTTTGGACGATCGTCATAACAAAAGGCAATTATGACTAGAACTAAATAAGACCGGTCTGCATCAGTATGATCTGCAGAACTAGTGCATCATTCTAAGCCAAAGTGTGCTTAAAATGTTTGGACTTCGAGCCACATTTATAAAATTCACTGTTAATTGAGTCAACAGGACAAATGGAGCGTGATCTGACTGGTTCCACATAACGGGAGCTGAAACGGTGGTCCCAGAGACAGAAAACAGTGTGATTAATAGAGTTACATATTTTCAACATAAAAAAAAGAAGAAGAAGAATGTATTTGTTAGAGTAGGAAAGGTTAACTTTGCATACTAATGTTGCATAGACTATAAGAAGAACATTGCTACAAGAATAGATTTTGATCAAAGCTATGTGGGCAGGACAAGTGACATTAACACTGTAAGCCTATACCTCCACCAATAACTCCCAGTCGAAGTCTTGTAATGTGCAAGAGGTGCGGTGAGCAGTACTGTACGAGCTCATGCACTGGCCAATTTTGCAATTAATGATAGAACTATTAAAAGGAGTTCCTGGGAGGTCATTGTTTCAGGCATGGCTCTGGCATCTTTGAGGATATTCAAGAACTAGTGAAATGCTGGGATAGGTGCATTGATGTAACAGAGATTTATAAAGGGGAAAAATTGGTGTTTTAGCTCTCATAACGGTGTTCGGTTATTCTGCACAATCAAAAGTCCCATTTTTTATTTTAACACCACTTGTAGTTTAAATGGAAAAAAGGCTAAATTCATTTGAATAGATTTTCATGTTATGTGCCAAATTCTCGCCATGTTCTTATTACTCTATTGATCTGCTGATCAGGAGTTCGAGCCCTGATGCCGCCGGGTTGCCACTGTTGGACCCTTGTGCAAAATTCTTCACTCCCAAGACCTGGCAACCCGACCGTGTAAAAACCCGACCGTGTACCCGGCCACATAAACAACATTTATATTGTATTATATTGTATTGTATTGTATTATATTATATTACATTATATTACATTATATTATATTATATTTGAACAATGTGCCAGGCAGCACGTAGACAGAACCATTTAATACATACAGTATGCATCATGATAAATGGAGAGAAAATTATGTAGCCGTATGTTTTTTTTTTTTTTTTGGCCAAATCATGAAACATACCATCAAAAGTACAGTTTCGTGCCGAAGAGCATTTTCCAAGTCGATACAGCAAGTCAGAAAAGTCAGAGTGCTAAAACTGACAGGAGACACAAGTGACATTCTTTCCTGACAGAAGGGGAGGAGATATCAAGGATTAGTTGTAATGGTTAATTTACACTTTGAACCTGGATCCCTTTCCAGTATAAGAAAAACATGAACCTAATTACGAAGCAATCCCTGGCATCCATGCAACGTGGATGAGCCCTAATACATTTATGTCACTTAATGGCGTACGTCCTGATGATGATGTCCAGACGGTTAAGAGTACGGAGTTAATCCCTTTTATAGGAGAGAGAGTTAAAGGCTTCTCGCTCAGCACACAGACCAATCTGTGTCATGTATTTAAAAAAATCTATTCGGATAGCAGGCCAGAAATGTTCCAACAACAGTCATTCTGGAGCAATAAACATAGCTAAAAATGGCAGTTTTTAATGTGGAATGCTTGAAACCAATAGAGTGTAAAGATGGATCGTGAATACCGCTCATTTCTTAGTTCAAAGGAAAAAAAAACATGCTTGAAATGTTTGCCTCCCATTCTTGTCAGCGGACTTGTGGGATAGGAAAACACATCATCTTAGCTATGAACCAACCAGGACCAGCTTAGCCACACATTCCCACCATAGCTGAAGATATTTTCCCTGGCAGTGGTTTTTCCCCCTCCCTGTTCGCTCTTGATAAACACCTGAGGTCATGGAAGGCTCCTGTCTAAAGGCTGCAAACTGTTCTCAGTGCCAGCTCACATTTCACATGGGGGAAGGACTAATGAGAAGTACTGGAACAGTACAACAACACAGTGGCTGATAACAATAAACCGCATTTATTCTGTGTCAAAACAGCTCCCGTTTCTATGGGTACAACATCTTTAATGATGGTGCATCATAGCATCATTTGTTTTCTGCGTAGTGTATTATTTTTCTACCAAAAGAAGAGGGGGAAAAAAAAAATCACTACTATGTGAAATGAATTGGCCTCTACAGTCTACCGTCACCAAACTGTCTGCAGTATTAAATCAGACTAGCCACTTGCAGTTTCAGCTTACTACACATAATCTTGCGATGGACATCAGTTGTTGATATGTAATCAGTGTTAATCCGGTCACAGTCGTTACACAACTAATGCTAGCCAATTAGCTTATCATACATCACCCTGATCATCTGTTGAACAGTTTTACTAAAAAAGCATGAGTATGCCACATTCCAGTTAAAATATATTGGAAAATTTAAAACAATGAAGAGAAATATTTAAAATCCATTACTGAAAATAACTATTTAATATGAAACATTCTGAACTATTTTAAGCACCCTATAGATGTGAAAGCAAATGTACAATATTGACCATGTTACTTGTCTACAATGTTGGGGAAGTTACTCAAAAAAAAGTAATCTACTACAAATGACTAATTACTACTTTAAATTTGTAATTTTATTACATTACTGATTATTACATAATAGATTACTAATAATGTTACTTTGAAAACATTTGTCACGGTGTGCACCTGTGATGGGCGTGCGTCTCAACCTGTTGTCGCTCAGTGCTCACTCCATAGGCTCCCTTTGTAGACGTCCCCGCTTTCCGCAGGTGCACGAATGGTGGTGATAATTAATGTTAATGGATCTCTGGCCTTCTCGGTGTTAAAAATCCTCAGCTTTTTTCCCTTTCTCTCTCCTTTAACCCGTCTCCTTCTCCGTTAAAAAAAAAAAAAAAAATTACCCCTTTTCCTGTAAGACCTCGCCCCGTGACCGTGTGTCTGTATAAAGATGGACACAAAAAAACGTGCAAAAAGAGTGAAACCCTTACATCACCAAATGTAAAACTACAAAGCTGTCTGACGATTGATTAAAGCGCATGCTTGTTAACTGATGTGCCGCGCAAAATATGATTTTTAAATGCATTTTGATTCATTTTTAAACACTACATTTGAAACGCAAGTAATGTTATTGACATTGGTAACTGTAATCAAATTACATGCATTTAAAATGTAATGCGTTACCTTATTGCGTCATCAGGAAAAGTAATAAGATTACAGTAACGCATTATACCCAACTCTGCCTGTCTAATACAGTCTAAAAAAAGGTCAGAATTTTCTCATGTTTATTGTCTTTTATTAAAGTGCATCATAAAGTTTTGCACACATGTGTGGAGTGCATACCAGCTCAAGTGCACAAAACCTGAATCTGGCTGGGCCTGAAAAAGGCATCCGAGGTACTCTGGTGTTACTCGCTCAATCCATGCCTGCTTGATTGCATCCTGAAGAAGTTCACAATTCACTTGAGAATTCCATAGTTTTATCCAGTTTTGTGCAAAAGGTAGACACCCTGGCTTCAGAAAGTATTAAAAATAATTATGGCCACCACTGTAGTTGTTGTCAATAATATGATGATTGTATAATGACATCATATGTCATTATAAACATCATATTTATAATGCTTTTATACATTTTATTTATGAAATTTAGAGAGAATGGAAAATTACATTTTTTTTTTTTTTTAACTAGTGACCTCAAATTTTTGGATCCCACTGTGCCTCTTTATTAGAAATACACTGATGCGCTCCCCTTATAATTTTCGATTGGACGTCCTGCGGTTTCAATTATGAGGATTAGTCTGGAAAAGATTCCAGGTGCACATGCAAGTTAAAAACAACTTTACACAAAGACGCAGTGCAAAATGAACAAACCAATTACAGCGCAATGATAAAAATAAAATCCCTGCACTAAAGGCTGCATATTCCCTAGACTATGCTCTACAACAATACCATGGGCTATTCAGCTACTAATAAGTGTAGGATTTGGCAGTTGCTCTTGTTTAAAAAAAAAAAAAAGAAAGAAAAGGAAATCTCAGTGAGCGTAAAGAGAGCATCAGGCACTGGCAGTTCCCATGTTCTGGCCTCAGGGGGGAGGAAAAAAAACAACAACCTCTCAACACTCTCCTGAGAACTTTTCAGTGACACATTAACAGAAACCTCAACAAACGGAGACAGATTTAGTGAAATTTTAATTGTGCTTCTTTTCAATAAACACCTCCAGTCTGTGACTAGAATATGCATTAAATGCATGTGTTACTTATTTAATACCCTAACAACCCTATTCCTGTTTCTTAGTCTCTCACAAAAGTATCTAAGCCTGCAAAGTCTTACTTTTGCGTCAGTGTAACCCTATCCATACAGTTCCAAGAGGATTTCCACAAGCTCACCTTACCTTGTGCAATCTACCCGTGCCCCCGAGTGTGCCCCCAGTAAAACACACAGAGCAGTTCTCATTGGATAGGAGTAGCGGTGTATGCCGAGAATGCCTCTAAAACCGGGTCTCTTTCTCCCTCTGCAGCATCACAAAAAACTTCCAATGCAAAAAGGAAGGCATATTGTACTTGTAGGTTCGTTCCCAGGCTAATCTAATTAGATATGTGCTAATTGCTCCCAGTGTGGATCATGCCAGCTGATAGTGTATATGTTTGCAGATTAATACAGTCCACTTGGCCTCTTAACAAACAGGCAAAAAAAAAAAAAAAAAAAAAAAGTTAGAACAACTTTACAGCCCTTATTCCTTTATGCCTAATCCCCTCAGAAATCACTTTTCCCAAATCCTAAATCCACTCTGGGGATCAATAAGGTTCACTTATCCATGCACCCATCCCAGGACAGGCAGGTGAATTTTGGTTAAATGTTCAGATGAGTGGATGGAATGGATGGACTAATGATTGGATAAAATTTCCGACAGATGGAAGTTCAGGAGGATGGAAAGATGAAAACTTAATGCACTTAGATGCATGAACGGATGGACGTTCAGCATGTAAATCTGATATGCAAGATTAGGTAAATGCATGATCAAATGTCTGACTATGGAATAATCATATCTTACAAATAACGTCTGAATTGATTTCCTACAATCAACACTTGCAGCAAGTAAATATCACCTATGCAGCGAGTAAACAAATGGGCTTTTCACAGAATATATTTGTGTGTGTAATCAGTATAAGCACGATCTACAGTTAGCTGCAGCATGGAAACATTCAGGACTGGATTTGGACTTTAAGTGAGGTTATAACTGAGGGGTGTGAATGATCCATGTGGCAAATGAAATCTGATCTTCAGAAGCCTACATGCAAGAAAGCATGTAAATGATTTTTGTTTTTAAACATGCCCTAGAATAAAAGCTATTAATAACACCTTACAGTGTAGAATTTACAAGCCACATGTTTTGTATTGTTTTCTTCTTTGCGTATATCGTCTTTCAGCTGTAAAGTCTGGTTTGTGTTTCTGTACTTGTATTCACGAAAAAAAAAAAAAAAACCCCGACAACTGGAGATACTGGCATAACTGGACTGTACCTTAATGTAACTCATTCACTTTCATTTTCTTACAGCTCTCTCAATTTAGTTTTATAATAATTGCCCAACATCATACTTTGGATGGCATCAGTGATCTTGTGATTAAAAGTGTTGTTTGTTGTGCATGAACTTTCCAAAGCTGCAGAGCGTCTCTTCTCAAGACTCTCCACACAATTAGAACTCTGCATCATGCCGTTAACGGTTATATTAAACGCCATCACTTTAGTCAATTTTTTATTGTCTGATTACCATCAGATGTCTGCTGTGTTTGGAAAGTGCGGCCAATGCTCAATCACGTACGTTTGTATTGTGCGCATGTACATCTGCATGAAATATTTCTTAACCCATGATCATGGATTCTTAAAAAAAAAAAAAAGGAAACTGAAAAAGGAAAACGAAGAGCGGGCGGGAACTTACCAATTTGCAGCAGTACAGGAGTCACCAGGGCCGTCTCCATTGCGTAGCAGAACTCTCGTCCAAACATGATGGCTCCGTTCATAACCCACTGGCGCAAGGGGATGCTGTCTATAGAACCCTCGCTGGCAGACTCCTCCTGACTCTCCTGGTCCCGTCCAGTGGCACCATCCGCCGAGTTAGCCCTGTCCCCCCCTCCACCTCCATCTGAGCTTGCAGTGGCTGTCTTGGAAGGGACCACAACAACCTCCTGCACCTGCATAGCATCTGCATCAGCGTTCTGGGGCGCCATCGTCATCGGCATGCAATCGGCCAGGGAAGGACACCTCGCTCTTTACTGGTGTGCCGAGACAAGATGCGGCGAAATCAATTCAAAAGGATGAATGGTGCGCGTTACAATCCAAGCAGCTCCTTTTGGTAATCAAAGTGTGCTGTTGAGAGGAATCAAATGCTCACTGCTCAAAATACATTCCGTTTAGGTTCCTTAAGGACGTGCCGTTAAGCTCTTCGCAGAAGGGTTTTTTTGGTATGCACCCGTGTGGGAGATATGGCTTTGTCATGAGGTCACAACATTTGGTGTGATCGAAAATATATGCAAGTATGTATGTGACAATAGGAGTATGTGTGAGTGTATATATGTAGTGTGTGTGTGTGTGTGTGTGTGTGTGGTGTGTGTGTAAATGGATAAGTGTATATGTGTGGTGTGTGAAAGTGGTGAATGTGTGTCTACTGTCTATTGAAAACAGTAAAAATCCATATCATTTGCCATTCAGTTAATACTAGTTTCATGATTTCGGTGGAGGAGGTGTTGAAGAGAGAGGGCAGGCAGCGGGCCGCAGGGCAGGACACACAGCAGGGAGCTCGCCGGTAAATCCCCATCGAGTGGCTTATCAATCTGTCTCGCACAGGAAAAGAGAAATAAGTCGAGATGTTAATGTTCTATGAAGTGAATCAAAAAAGTTATTTTAAATCCATACGAGTTTATTCTAAGCTACTTTACATACAGTACACACAAAATAAAGAAAAAGTTCATCAATTCAAATTGTACCAATGAGGTTTATATATCAGACCTATAAGCACCTGTACTTCAACTCACATTCTCAGTACCTGCAAAGTGGATAAAGAGAGAACTCTTTGAGAATTCTTCCTCATTTCGTTGGTCTTTATTACACATTAGCCAAAGACCCTGGGTTGGGTTCAGAACAATCCGAGGCATTAACATGTTTGGACGGATTGTGCACGGTCACAGCTCTGTGCTGAAGTAAAAAAAAAAATGCAGGGGAACCATTCCGGCCAATAAATAGCTGACACGAGAAACCATGCACACATTAAGAGGTTTAATGAGTATTAACTTGCTTGAAAACCAGGTTAAACAAATCCGCATGGATATGAAGTAGAGACCTGAACACGTGCCTCTTTGTCTCCTGGCACAAACATAATTTGTCCAGGCTTCTCACGTGCACTTTGTTAGTGAAGACTGTTAGTGAGGACATTTTACATTTCACTATTCTTGGCACAATCATAAATGACAGTCCATGATCATATGGTTTCTTGTGCATTTCATGTGATTGATTATGGAAATTGATTAATGATTAAAAATTCCTAAAATATGCCACGTTACATTTTTTTTTTTTGTATACCCAGGCAACTGCTGTATTCCACTGCGTATGCATAAATTGATGATAGCTGCACATACTCATATTTGGGTATGAATAACCAGAACTAATCATATGACTAAATGGTTTTCTAAGTTTTCTTAAGCATTGCATTGCAACATTGCAACTTACTTGGACCTTTTAATGATTCCAAGTTTAAAGATTCAGTTAAACTGATTATTAAAATCAGTCATCGGTTGGTTTAATCAAACCGATGATCGATTATGGAATGAATACGGACTCCTAAAGTCCGATAGTTGACTGACTTTCATTTTTGAGCACAAAATAGATGAACTCTACTCATGCACAAATGCTCCAACTTATAAAACAAAAAGAATGATCTGTCCCCATGTCTATCTTCAACGTGACTCATTTCTCACTCAGGGTTCTTTTTCCAATCTCATCTATCTGGTGACAATAACACGTCTCAATCACTCTTCTAGCACATCAGCTACCTGAGCAGCGTGAGACTGAGCTACACCTCCCAGAGGTGATGCAAGCAATCTATCTGTATAAATAGTTTTTGACTAGGGGACCCACTGGGGAGCCCAGGTATCCACCTGCAGCTCTTGTAGCGAGCATCCAACATCCCACTGGGTTTCCTTTTATTACACAGGATTCAGGAGGAACTTTGCAAGATAATTCTTCGAGTACATTTCTTACATGCACAAAAGAACCTATACAGTAACCCAAGACAAAAATAATAAAATATTGTCAGCTATAACAAAATCAGAAGGAAGGGATATCATGTTCTTTATAAGTGCCTTTACAGATGCTCAATCTATTTTATCTTCTCAAGATCAGGATGTGAAATTATTGATCCATGTTGACGTGTTAAATTCACTGTAGCACTAGTTAGATTTTTCAGAATTTGTTTTTTAGAAAGTGCCTGAACTCCTCAGCGATAAAAGTCGTGCATCTGGAGAGGAATGAAATTACCACAGCATCACGGGAGTAAGCATCATAGTCATTTGTATCACATGAATTATCATGCTCCACTTACAAAATGTCAAAGTTCAAAGAGTCAAAGAGAGGAGATGCTAGCTCTTTCAGCTTTGGGCAAAATACAGTAAGACTTTAAAATACACACTGTAATCAAGAAGAAAAAAAAAACACACATTAGCAAGTCGAAATATTCTTGTTCTTTTCGGCAGATAATTCAGATAGTAATAAACAATTATTTCTTAAAAGAAATACAATTATCTGCTAAAAAAAGAACATTATTTTTAGTACATTTAAATTTAGTACAATATACTTTTAGTACAATTTGTCTAGACATAAGCTAAATAATCTTACATTTGGTTTCTTGCAATCTTATTTCATTAACAACATTACCTAGAATTAATATACAGGAAGTCCCCGACTTACGAACAAGTTCCGTTCCTGGAGCACATTCGTAAGTTGGATTCGTACGCAAGTCTGACAAAGTGAGTCTTATACACCATTGACACACACATGCAGTGTAAAGCATAAAAAAATTAACGAACCAACACACTGGTTTGGTGTTTTGGTTCCACATATACTCTCGCAAGAAAACCCAGGAAAACGTCAGAGGTGGGATAACACTGTATGGTGTTTACTGCACGCTTGAATGGACACCATTTTGTTTCAGCGCTGTTTCGGACTGTGAACTTTGCCTCGTTGAGTTTCTGAAATTATTCACCACCGGGACCGCTTTACAGGGCAGCCATTTTCTATCGTCATGCTCCCGGACTGATACATTGAAACCGGTGAGGCTGACTCATTCCCCCCCCTCATTTTAAGTGGTAAATATTTATATTATACTCTGCTGTATTCTGTATATACTGTAGCAGGTTTACTTCTGATAAATTATGCTGTGTTAACAGAATGATAACCAGATCAGATCAGTACACTCATGAGGTATGTGCATGCAATGCATACAGTACAACAGTACACATTCTATGGGCTTAAGGGGCATCAGGGTGAAATATTTATTTCACAGAGTTTCTAATACTACCCGACAACCCAATTAACATCTCTATCTCCAAGGGCAAAAAGACAAGTTAAAGGAGAGGAGAGAAATATATTGAGCGTATACTCAATATATTTCTCTCATATAATGGTGGTGTTGGTGGTGTGGACAGGCTACGCCATCACAGAATCCACATTGATCTTAATGAGAGAGATCTTGACAAATTTAGGCAGACACCAAGGGTTTGCATTAGTATGGAAGACGGTACCTTGACTCCTTCAATCTATAATTTACAGTCCGAGCAGGTAGACAGGGGCTCTGATACAGATTGCAGCTTCATTCTGCAACTCAACAAATAGCTATTTTTTCTATCCCAACAAAATGAGCTTCTAAGCCTTGTTAGCCTTATAACCTTAAAACATGGCTAATATGTTTTGCTGTACATACAGCTATGATATAATCACTCTAGATTTTAAACTTTTATAATAGTCAAGAACATGACAATGTGATTTCAGTTGCAACATAAGCTACTGTAAGTGAGCGGCAGTTTCCATCAGCTGGTCAAAGCATCCATCACAGCCAATTCCTCGTCTCTGTGCTCTAGCAAAGCGTATCTACAGAAGACAGTGTTTCATGATAATGGGACTCGGCTTCCTCATAAACGTATTAGAAAAACCGACAAAGTTGATTGTGGCATTACCTTAAATTGCCATTTTAGACGATTAGTGTGGGTCTTTGATTTAAACTGGACCAAGTTATGCCATTGAAGCGATCACGGATGCATTCAGGGAAAATGGCTTCCTGTTGATTCTGAGTGCTTTAAAAATAAGTGTAAAATGAATGCTGGTGATCTTAAGAGACAACCTGAAAGATGTACAGTACTTGGGGGAAAAAGAAAAAACACCCAGCTCTTCCTGCCATTCCTCGAAGGTGTTTACAGAGGGAATAATACAAGATATTACAGTTCACAATCTGTACACAAACATGTTGCAACAATCTGATCTGCAAGATCTGATCTGCAAGATCTGATTCGCATCCCATGACCTCCAGTGCAATGTGAAATAGTACTGTAGATCTGATACAGGTCAGGTATAATCCTGATGTCCACTCTCTCCCGCTTCCCTTTGATAAGGATCAAGGATGGAATGATAAGCTGCTGCATGAATCTTAAGCCAGTAATAAGAACAATCTGTACTACAGTATGTCCTCCAAGTGAGTGCAGGGTAAGGATTGTGACAACACAAGTTTAAGTGAAAAACCTATAATGAGTCATTTTGCACCAAGTGCACTCTTGAAACATCAATACGGTTACTCATGTCATTTATCATTTGATAGTTTCTAATCATTCTGGAACCTAGTCAAGATGTTTTCTGTATGACATGAGCCGTTAGGTCTAATAAGTAATTAGTAATTACTAATCTAATTCTAATCAAATTAGTCTAATAAGGACTAATAAGAACATTTGAAATGAACTAATGTAGAATTTCTTCGAATAATCCAGACACCATTACAGAGAAACCACTCTGCAGGAACAGAAACATCAAAATAAATGTTTCACACTTCTAAAAAACATGCAGACACCCCATCATATCCAATTTCATAGAAGTGAAGAAGTGATGGCAATGGACCTGGCATTTCACATTTCAGCAGCATCTCATCATCGCACAAGTAAAGATGGCATCAAAATCAATTTTGCTATGTGGCCTGGCTGTATGAAGGTGGTAATGTGTTTAGTAATGCTTAGGGAAAGAGGGAGAGAGAGGTAGAGTGAGAGAGCGCGATAGAGGAAGGTGGAATTATTCATATTGTTGGGCATCACTTGTGGAGTCCATGACTCGACAAATCAGAACTGATTCGGGGCACATGAAGGACCTACCCAATATCGGGGCAGATGGTTTTAACTGACTGGCGGTAAATAGAGATGAATGTGCACAATTATCTCCATGGGTTGACTGGAATGACTCAGCATCTACAGATGACCAGTGAACAAAGCACAGAAGTCCTGCCTGCCTCAGACGATCAATGTAGAACATGGTGTAATCATCTTGTTTTAGATAAGAATAGATGCTGGCAATGATAGCACCCTCGTTATGGCTCTGGACTATCGATCAGAAGGCTTCAAACCCTGGTACCACCAAGCTGCCACTGTTGGGTCCATGAACAAGACATTTATTTCTCACCAGCTAAATTCTAAGCCACTTTAGATAAAAGAGGGGAATACAAAAAACAAAGATCTATAGACCATAAAGTGTTGAAAGATATTTAGACATAAGCAGGCAATAAAGTTGAGTTCCTAATCTTGATCTAGCATCCGTCTATCCATCTTTCTACCCATCCACCCACTCTCTGCAACTGATTATACAAATCAGCTCAAAGCTCCTATTGTAAAAGCAACATTGCATAAGATAGGAAAAGTATTCATGCCATCAGCTTTTCCATATTTTGTGAAACTGAAAGGCGTATGCCTTCATATGCCATGAATCTACACAAAACACCCCCAATATTCTCCCATTGCTGGAAAACCTCTAAATTAGTGCTGGTGCCACCAGATGACATCAGAAGCAACTGTAAATGTACCTGATTTAGAATCTTGTTAGAGAACAACTTAAATAAACAAGATGAAGACCAAGGTCAAAGATGAATACAATAAAAAGTGTCAATCAGGTTGTTAATGAGGGGAAAAAAAATCCAAAATGCAGTCCATTTCTAATGCTGTAAACTGTGGAAAAGTTCAAGGAGAGTGAATATTTATGCTAAGCAGTCCATATGCTCTTAAAGCCAGCACAATGATTATTATGCTTGTCACATTTTTTTTTAAATCACTAAGGTCCAGTAAACATTTGCAGTACAATTAGGCACACATACAAGTGACAGGATGAGTCATAACAGCTTGAGCCATGATAACTCTTATTAGCGGGAATCCACCTACATTGTCTCTGCACTTCTCTGCCAGCTGCACACAATTTAGGAAAGGGTCTTGGCTGTTATGTCACACACACAAAAAAAAAGTCGAGCCCATGCACACTGCTGTCTCAGCCTTATCTCCTGTGTTATTCAAAGGGCAGGCAGAGCCTAATAATAGATCCTGTCATCGAGGGGCTTTTGGCAAGCCGAGAGACTGAGGGTGAGAGACTGGCACTTACTCTGGAGAAATGTAGCTCCTTACAAAACATCAAATCGTGAAGTTGAGGTACTATAAAAGCTATGGAATAGGCATTTAGTGCACTTTTTGAAAATTAGTTTTTTTTTTTAAAAAAGGTACATAAATGATGCAACTGTGATCACAAATTGATCTGCATTTTGCAAACTGTGCAAATAAGTTTCACATCATTTTGCGTTAATGGTGTTTGAAATGCCATTCACCTTATATACATTGGCACACACCAGGAAAGCACCTGCAGGTTCATTATCGAAGTCAGCGTGACTGAAAGCTTGCAAAAACGACTTTCCATTATATGTGTACTGACAAATTAAAAGCGGATTTAAACATTAATTCCAGGCCAAATGCTTTTTAATTTTCGTAGCTTTCCACCTGCTATTCTGCTCATTAAGACTGGGTTACAGCTAGTTAAGCCTTAGTAGCATGCAGCCCTGGAGACCAAACATTCGCTTCAGCCTTAGAGAGATTTAGAGGTCGTTTTATAGTGGTAATAACATGTTACAAGCGTGTATGTTTTACAATTTAAAAAGGTAAATCAGTTATGTTCGCATGTTCAACTATAGCAAAATTCCATAAAATTCATAGTCACTAACATTATAACTTTAGATAATCAGCTTTCTCACCTTTTAATTAAAATATTAATTTATCTTTAGTACCCCCTGCTTGCCTTTGTGAGTCAGGTGGAAAACCAATGACCTTTAGGAAACAACATCCCGCACAGACAGTAACCTAAGCTCAGAATGGACACTGGAGGTGTGAGGCAGTAACCCAAATATACTGAGCCACTGTGCTGCTGCCAACCATTTCAATATAGCATACAAACATTACTCTTTGGATAAGAGTTGCATGTTAAAGAGATGACAAAACCGGTACATTTTTCTAAATACTAAAAATGAAAAGAAAACAAGATTGGTATTCCTTTCACATGGGCTGCCAACATTATAGAGGTGTTGCTGTGTTAGTGTTTCATACAGAGTGCTGATTCCCCTGAAGATGATGTAGCCAGTAGCACTTCCAGCATAATTAGATTTTTTTTTTTTTTAATAGCTAGGACAAGAGATACTTTCTGCTGCTGAACTAACAATATAGCCCATGTCAAATATTTTAAATAATACATAACAGAGCTCATGCTGTAGGTCAAGATGATCCATTCTTTGGACTTTGTCTCTCTCATTAGGTACAAGCCAGCTTACTGGGTTAAAATAAGCCCATCATCAGCAGACTGGCTGTCCTAATTCCACCCCTTCTTTTTCTGCTCCTATGTCAGCATGGTTCATTTTTTGTGTGTGTGTAGCTGAGGTGCTCCATCATTCATCAATGAAGCTGCAATTGCTCATAGCTTTGATCCAGAAGGTTTGCTTCACAAAAGGTGCAAAGGTGGTGTGCATCAAAGCCAACATCAGAGCTGCAATAGTGTTCATTTAGTTCTCGATCCATGCATACATTTATACTTTCAAGAGGTTACCAGTGACATAACCTGATGATATGATTGATTACTGCTACTCAAAATCTTCTGTTTTCAGAATGTCAATTGGTCAGACAATGGAATATTACAAGACCAATAAGAGGTGACGCCGAAAGATTTAACATTGCCAGGATATGGCAGTCAGAGGCAGAAGGCCTGCTGAACTCCCGTCACATGAGAAGTCAGGTGCTGGGGCAGTTGAAGCAGAGGAGGTGTTGATGGCGGCTGGAGACCAGTCCAAGAGACATAGTGTTGGGTTACATGCAGCTCCAGACTTGTAAATGTAGAACATAAATGCTGCTCCACATAGATGGGGCAATCTCAGATGAGACGGTCAGCTTTTGTTTCACTTGACTAGACTGTTATATGCACCGCTGAAAAGCTCCTGCAAAATTTGAGTGTGTCTTGAAATTTTTTTAATATTGTGAAAAAGTACGTTTTCTCTCTTAATTTAAGTGAATTGATATATTCTAGCCTCGTTACATGTAAAGTAATTTTTATATTTTTTTATATATATATTTTTTAGTTTAATTACAATGATCATGACTTACAGCTCCTAAAAATACAAAACCAAGTGAATCAAAATATTAGAATATTTAATTTCAAATTTTAGTAAATTACTGTTCATGCTGTATACAATACAGTCTCTCAGTATAGTTCAGTATATGTATGGGTAAGACTGCTGACTTGGTAAACCACACAAGGTGCTGTATTAAAGCATGTTTATGGAAATTTGATTGAAAGGGAAAATATGGTAGGAAAAGATACACAAGCACCCAAGAAGATAACCCAGGGATGAATGCAGCCTTAGAAATATTGTTAATCAATGCAGATTCAAGACTTCAGGAAAGCTTCACAAGGTGTCAATGCCTCAAGAGGGCATCTTCAGAAAAAGAACCGGATCACGAGTACAGTGGTCCAAAGTCCTCTTTTCAAATGAAAGTTAATTTTGCATTTCATTTGGAAATCAATTCTATAAGAAGAGTGGAAGGGCACAGAATCCAAGTTGCTAGAAGCCAAGTGTGAAGTGATAATTTTGGGTATCATCTGCTGGTGGTGGTCCAGTATGTTTCATCATGTCCAAAGTCAAAGTCTACCAAGAGATTTTAGAGCAATTCTGGTGGCAGGATTTATGGAGATGGATTTCCTTTTCCAGCAGGACGTGGATCCACTAACCAAAACTACCACTAAAATGGTTGCTGACCATGATATTACTTGGCTTGATTGGCCCGACAACTCATCTGACCTGAACCTCATAGAAAATCTATAGCGTATGGTCAAGAGGAGGATACAGATGAACTAAATGCTGATATCAAAGCAACCTGGTCTTCAATAATGCCTCAGCATTCCAACAGACTGCCAGATGCTATAATTTGTGCTAAAGGAGCCCCATCTAGTATTTTATTACCTGTATGCCATAAGCACAAAAATCTAACAAGAAATAAGCTTGAAATATTTCACTTTATATAAAATAAATGAGAGTTTTCATTTTTAAAGTAAATGTCAAAATATTCTAATTTTTTCAGATGCAGTTCATATATTGGTTACAGGCAGACACACTATTCAGCCATAACATTAAAACACAATGTGCTGTGGTGTCTGGCACGAAGGTGTTCGTGGCGGATCCTTTGGGTGCTCTGGATTGCAGGGTGGGGCCTCCACGGATCAAACTTCTTTGTCTAGCACATTCCATGAATGCTCAGCCAGGCTGAGTTGTGAGGAAATTAGAGGTTAGAAAACTTTGATCTTTTTTACCTGCTAAGCTCCAAACGAGACAGGTCGTGATGCACCAAGCATTTTGATGCCTTTCTCTGGTGGCCAGCATAAACTTTTTTTCAGCAATTTATGCTGCATTGGATTCTCTGTCGGATCTGGCCCTTAGTCCTGAACTGGCATAGATGAGTCTTGGCTGCCCGTGATCCTGTCACAATGTCACAAGTATATTGGTGTACAATTATAAACAGTGTTATGCAACTCCCCTGGTAGTGACACATATATACAGTGTATATAAAATGTGAGTGTGTGTGTGTGTGTGTGTGTGTGTGTGTGTGTGTGTGTGTGTGTGTGTGTGTGTGTGTGTATAAAGACTATGCAAGTTTATGAGCTATATAAACTTCATCAAAATTTTTCAGCTCCAGGTTTAGGAAGTGTTGTGACAGTAGAAAGTACACTTGGGAAACAGAGTGTCAGTTTTTAGTCTTGGTAGTGGAAACAATAATGAACCAGCAGGCCAAACGAAACTATGAACAGGTGCGAAAACATTCCTGTTGCATCACACTGAGGTGGTTTCATCAGCTATAACTCTTCCTGACAGCGCTGAATTCCAGCTACAGCTGTGAAACACGGTGCTGACACTGCATGCGACTTTAAAAATCACATGCAAACTCGAGCACTGCCAGCAAAACCATGCTGTATGCAAACCAGGATTAAATATACTGCCAGGAATTTAGATCTAGGTCTGCATTAGCTTTACAATAATGTCTCTAAGAAATCCCTCCGATTAATCTTTTCAGCATGCTTGCCAACCCCACTGTTCTCCAGGTACACACTCTTGCTGCTTTAAACAACACCTCTAACCCTGCTTCACCCAGAGCATGTGACACTTACTGGAAAATTCCAGTGTGCGTGAGAGTGAGAAAGCGAGCACTCTGTGGTAGAGCTGCACGCTTCTTATACAAACTCCCACTGGTCTGATAAAGCTCTACCTTATCAGTTTGATTTCCCCCCCCCCCCTCACCTTTGCTCATGCCAATGCTGAGGGTATTCTGGAGACCTTTCCACTCAGTATCACACACACACACTCCCACAGTATGCATACAGCTGTGGAAGTTTTGCACAGGAAGGGAAATAAGCTCTCCCAGTACACTTTCTGTACACAAAGCCTCCTTTATAAATTGAGGCTGTGTGTATGTACTGCACAGACTGTTAACCATTTCTATTTCTGCCAAACAAAACTCTGAGTACTTGGTTTGCTAGTGACTATGTAGAAAATGAGCCAAAACAGGCTTTACACTGGACAAGGTACAAAAACGTCCACATAACTTGCCGCTTCTACCTCTTTGTAAAGTGAGAGAGAATCAGGAAGAGAATGCTTAAGCTTTAAATCATTCAATATACCTGTAAACACACTAATGAAAAGAAATGATTATTAAAATACCTTATATAGCTTTATTTGCAAGCAAGATGTTTAACAAACAAACCATAAATTTCCCAGGTGGCTCAAGTATTCTGAAAATGAGGTCTGAGAATGTAAAAATATAGTAACAGTGATGAACATTAGCTTCAAATCGAGCTCCCTTGATTTGTCTGGGTTTTACCCAAATAACAAAACCTAAAATACAAGTAGGTCTATAAATAATATCAGCTTGGACCTACTGAGTTTTGTCAGTAGAACATTAAGGAAAATAAAACTCTGGAGCTCTAAGAAATAGACAAAAAATTGGTGGTGGTCAGCGATGCCTGTCAGGTTAGCTGCTACCTTGCTAGCTCGTGTTCAATGAAGAAGCTAGTAAGAGCTAGCCTGTTAAAGCTTAACAAAACAACAACAACAAAACCATATAAAAAATAAAACCTGTAGCACAATAGAATTCATTGAATCATTTCAGGAATGCCTTCTTAAAAATATTGAATTTCGTAAAAAGTAATGAATACTGTAGACACATTTCTACATTTAATTTAGAAAGATTTCACTGCTGCATGTAAAAGAAATTATAGGGGAGGCCATGATTCCCATGTAGTCTTAAGGCAATCACCTGTTTACTGTACACATCTAAATAATGTTTGTTAAATACACACGTGGACAAAATTGTTGGTACCTTTCGTTCAATAAAAGAAAAACTCGCAATGGTCACAGAAATAACTTTAACCTGACAAAAGTAATCATAAATAAGAATTCTATGAATGTTAACCAATGAAAGTCAGACATTGCTTTTCAACCATGCTTCAAGCTAATTATTTAAAAAAAAATAAACTCATGGAACAGGCCTGGACAAAAATGATGGTACCCCTAACTTAATAGTTTGTTGCACAACCTTTTGAGGCAATCACTGCAATCAAACGATTCCTGTAACTGTCAATGAGACTTCTGCACCTCTCTGCAGGTATTTTGGCCCACTTTAGAATAGTCCAATGTTTTCCTCTTAGCCATTCTTGGGTGTTTTTAGCGGCGTGTTTTGGGTCATTGTCCTGTTGCAAGACCTATGACTTGCGACTGAGACCCAGCTTTCTGACACTGGCCAGCACATTTCTCTCTAGAATCCCTTGATAGTCTTGAGATTTCATTGTACCCTGCACAGATTCAAGACACCCTGTGCCAGATGCATCAAAGCAGCCCCAGAACATAACAGAGCCTCCTCCATGTTTCACAGTAGGGACAGTGTTCTTTTCTTGATATGCTTCATTTTTCCGTCTGTGAACATAGAGTTGATGTGCCTTGGCAAAAAGTTCCGTTTTTGTCTCATCTGTCCATAGGACATTCTCCCAGAAGCTTTGTGGCTTGTCAACATGTAGTTTGGCATATTCCAGTCTGGCTTTTTTCTGATTTGTTTTCAACAATGGTGTCCTCCTTGGTCATCTCCCATGTAGTCCACTTTGGCTCAAACAACGACGGATGGTGCGATCTGACACTGATGTTCCTTGAGCATGAAGTTCACCTCGGATCTCTTTAGATGTCTTTCTGGGCTCTTGCTACCATTCGAGTTATCCGTCTCTTTGATTTGTCATGAATTTTCCTCGTGCGGCCACGTCCAGGGAGGTTGGCTACAGTCCCATGGATCTTAAATTTCTGAATAATATGTGCAACTGTAGTCACAGGAACATCTAGCTGCTTGGAAATGGTCTTATAGCCTTTACCTTTAACATGCTTGTCTATAATTTTCTTTCGAATCTCCTGAGACAACTCTTTCCTTCGCTTCATACCATGTCACCAAACAACACAGTGACTACCTGGAGCCCTATATATATATATATATAGGCCACCTGACTGATTACAAGATTGTAGACACCTGTGATGCTAATTAGTGGACACACCTTGAATTAACATGTCCCTTTGGTCACATTATTTTTAGTATTTTCTAGGGGTACCATCATTTTTGTCCAAGCCTGTTCCATGAGTTTATTTTTATTTTATAATTCCGTTGAAGCATGGTTGAAAAGCAATTTCTGACTTTCATTGGTTAACATTCATAGAATTTTTAATTTATTATTACTTTTGTCAGTCCACGTGTGTAAATATGCACTGAGGGGTGTAATTTTTTATTTTTTATTTTTTTTTTTACAGTTATAAGTTTCAGTGCACATACCATTTTCAGTGCACACACCATGGAGTCAAATTCAGAATGCTTAGTTTATTTGCTAAAGAATTATGTTAATAGTTATAAAACATGATTTCTTTTAGGTTGACTGGCGTTTCTAAATTTCTCTTAATGCGAGTGGGCATTTGTGCTAGTGCTCACGGTTTACCCCACCTTGTGGCCCGAGTTCCCTGGGAGAGGCTCTGGGCCTCTTCCAGGCCTGTAATAATAGCATTAAATCTACATAAGCAACGGACATAACCCTACACGAACACAAAGACTTATTTTAACATGCATCAGCAGTCATAATCATTGGTCAATGTGTCAAATATGATGTTGCAATGAGATCAAGTGATATAAGGTTGTGCTGGGCTGCCTTTGTCAAATTTTATTTAGGCTTATATTCTTTCAGGAAAGGCTTTAAAAGGTGTCATGCAGCCATTTGTATGTCCCATGAGTAAATAAAGTATTAATATTTTCACCGGGAAACTTTGCATAAAAGCATAAAAACATGCCGTGAATTTGAAGCTGAGGGAAAAAAATAATAAAAAAATTTCAGATTCTTGTGGCCAGATAAATGTGTAATAAACATCAGGCAGTCTGTACACAACAACTTATACTGAATGTGTGTTCCAAAATGAAAGTGTTTAATTAAATCTAACTGCATTATTTATGACACCAGTTCCATAAAAGAGAAATAACTGTGAGGCTGGATGAGTAAGCGATTGGGGGAGCCCATGATAGTTAACCGCAGAAAGCATCTGGCCAGACCTGGCAACGTGAATGCAAGTCATCCATATTTCATTTTTTAATCAACTTTGAATGTCACACAAAGCCTTGTGCATGCATGAGACGAACAGCACGGCAGGCAGATGCTCATGATGTCCTCACAGAATATATGGAAAATCCTCTAGACTAAACTAAAAATACTTTATTCTTTTATTCTTATTGCTTCAAATGTTGACTTCAATAAAAAGGACAAAGTGTCCTCTGTCCAACAATAAATGCAAAAAATAATAAACTGAACTAACAAACTCAGCATCAAGCTAGTGATGACATCTAGCTGGTCAAGAGCAGGCTGACAGATGGAAGCCACCCAAATCTTTGCACAGTAAACAACAGTGAACGACAAGCTCTATGACGGGAACTAGGCACGCATCTGCACAAGCGTCAGTCTTGGATGTTTCACCAAGTCAGTGAGACAGTTAACTTAAGACAAAGAAGCTTGACATTTAATTTGACTTTTAAACAATGCACACAACTCTCTTTGAACACAAAACCCTCGACACGTTACATAAACACAACAACAAGAAAAGAAAAAAAACCCTCACTCAGTAAAAAAAAAAGGCAGAGAAAACGATAAGACGATATGGTGCATTTTAAACTTGAGAAGACAGTAATCTGAGAACACTTTCTTGAGCAGGTTTGTTTCAATCCTTGAAATAAAACTGCAAGAAAACAATGACCTCGTGCTGACAGGGAATAGGGGTGGGGAGATAAGCGATCGCCCTTTCCCATCGAAACACCTCAGTGAGCTCCCACGCACATCAAAATACAGTAAAATACAGATCATCTGAGGGGGTGCTAAAAAAGCAGTTCAAAGCTTAATCACTAACAGACAGACTATACTACTAAGAAACACTTTGCCACTTTATTTATAAGAGGCACAGGTGCAGGAAAAAAGTCTCACGTGACAGCAGGTCACAGGTACATTTGAGATTGTTTAAACCATTGTGCAGTCAATGAGGTCAAATGAAGTTGACATGTCTGCTATCTGAAACATTCTTATTAGGTTTTGTACTAGAGCAATGAAGCTCATACAGATAACCAAACAATGGATCTTTTTTAATGGAACAATTATGCATAGAAAAACATTTCCTCATATTTTTTGAAAGGTTCAAATTAACTTTTCAAACTAATCCACTTCATTTCCAGCTTTAGGAGAGAGAGTAAAGAGATATGGTACCAATCGTTCATATTCTTGACATTGTGAAGTTTTGTTGATATTTCAGGATTGCCTTAAAGTGTCCTGAACACCTCATTAGAAACTGAAGAAGTGAAATTGATCTGAGGAATACATTTCCTGAGAAAGCTTTTCCGCTACAGTATCCTCTAAAGAAGCAATCATCAGACGCTAAACATGGGGCAGGGGAGAAATAACTTTAATTTCCTCTAGCAGTATGATTCCATTTAAAAAGGGAAAGAAATATACAGCTTTCAAGCAGAACACAGGTCAATACCCTTGCACTGGCTCTTCATTACAGAATTCAGTTTAAGGCTTTTTATTATTATTATTATTGCTTTTAAAACTCTTAAAAACCAATTAACTTTGACGTTAAAACACATCACGTTACACCAGCTGACTTTACAGGTTGGATACCAAATAGTAAATTAGTATAATATTATATAATCAGATCAGTGTTGCATAGACTTTTCAGGTTTACTTTCACATGTAAAATCAAAACAACACAAATAAAAATAATGATCAGAATCACATCAATTAGTAATCTACAACAGTGTGTCCTGATCGAGTAAACTGATTTTACAAGAACCATTCAATAAGTGGTGAAAATAGACGGTAACGGTACAGGGACGTTTAACTACAGTATATGCATGACTCCACGCCACAGGTGTTCTAATACTCGTTAATTATTAAAAATGGTCAGTTGCAGAATGGGTAAAAATAAGGTCGGTACGGTCCTCAATCCTGAGGAGAGAACAACTGCCTGCCAAAGCCCACATTCAAAACCAATCACAAAAGCACTTTCAGCAAGAAAACACATAAATAACACTTGGTTATTTAGTAGCTGCTTCTACAGTAAGTCGTTCTGAATTCCATCCATATTGTTTTCTATACAGCTAAGACGAGCTACAAATATAACAGCTTCTACCACAAAACTGTAGCCCTAATACCCCTAATCGAGGGCACTACTTGGTGTGGGGGTCAAGTGAATTGTACTCTGTACATAACACACTAGCTTCCCATTTAATCCTAATTGGGATTCAACCCTGGAACCCAGAAGTTATATTCTATCTGATATTCTAAAGCGGGATAAGTGGAAATGTAAAAAAATGGTTTATTCTCTTCACCCTTTTGGCTACATAGTACGAGTAAGAACTTAAAACTACTTTCACACCTGCCACTTATAATTAACTCTGACTGCTCCCTTGTGCCTATCGCTATATACCAACTGTGCTGATATCCACTCCTTCTCGTGCGATAATGCTTAATTATATTATTATTATTTTTTTTTTAAATGCTGAGTTTGGTTGCGGACTGTACTGTCATATTGAAAAGAGAAGTGTTATTCAATGAAGCATTAATTTATTTTAATGTAATGAGTGTGAATTATGAAAAAAAAAAAAAAGTATAAAATGCTTATTATTACTTGTGTTTTTATTATTATTTGTTCTTCTCATTATTATTAAACGGGCAAACAAACAAATACATAACTTGGATTCTTAGTTCAGTTTTCAGGTTTTCATTTCCACAGATTTCTTTTTCAGTCCAGGAAAATAGTACATGCTTTTCATGCTATTCATTCTGTGAAATAGTTCTGCTTGCTAAAAAGTGGATGACAGTGTTGCGCATTTATGATAACTATACGCACACTTGAAAATATTTCATGTCACACCATTAATGGGAAATCCAATGACAAAATAAATTGCACCTTCGGACCAATAACTAATACTGAGAATCAATAAACTGACTTGTGTTGAGCTGCTCAGAAATAAATAGACAATAACCAAAAAGTCTGACACATTATTTATTAACTTTTAGATAAAGTAGCATTTTTCCTTTTAGAGCCTTTGCTGTTGCTATAAATCAATTTGTTCATTAGATCATTAACCCCAGGACAAAACATTAATAAAGAAGTAGAAGAGGAGTTCAGGCGTCTGGGGTTTTGGTTCCCTTTTTACATCATCCCTCTCAGCAGTCATGTGCATGGCTCAGCTGAGTCAGCTAGCATTGAGCAATCAATTGCAACAAGAGAAATATGGGAACTAATGTGTTATCAGAATACACCTCTGGGGAATCACTTTCACATTAGAAAATTAGAAAACCTCATTTAAAAGCAATCATGTGCTTCTACTATCTAGGGCCAGCATTTGCATGTGCAGTGCATTCACAACCACAATCATTTCCCAGCGGCAAAACCAGGGATTGGATGTCTCACCAAAAGGCCTTGAAAGCTTCATAAATCTCCTGTGCTTGCATGCAGCAGCTCTTTTACAGACGTGGATCTGCACTGTCGTCAGGCCCGCGCCAGCTAAGCAGCAGTTTTGGAACCTGGGAGGGTCAAACAAAATAACAGCAGTCAACATGCATCTCTGGAAAGCATAGCCAATACACAAGACCACAGGTATTCAAGGAACTCAGGAGCAAAACAACACATGACAATGCAGACTCTCCTTTCTGCTTTACATCACAGTCTTCTATACAGGACTCATTTGCATCTGATTTCAATGCTGCACTGAAGGAAACCAGCGAATGATGAACTCAGCATATTTTTCTCACATGACTCCATGGTGAGAACTCTCTATCAGCACCACTCACTTCTGCTTTAACGCAATCATCACCACTGAGTGTGCTTTCTGGTTTATTGTCAGCAAATGGAATAAACAATACCAATGCAAAAAAAACACCACCAAAAAAAAAAAAAAAAAAAAGTGATCATCAGAATCATATTTATTCGCCAGGTTCGAAGGCTCTAGGCTATTGATTTTCGGATCCAGATTTGTGCCCTGCCATCGGTTAGTTGCCACACCCCTATTTGAGAGACTACAATTTAACATTTGTTTAATGTTAATGTATTATAAGATTGCTGTCTTACCTTTAGGTATGTCATTCATTATTCCAACATTGAATGGTTTATAATACAAGTAAAACTGAGTATTTTAAAACAGTGGCGGCAACATTCACACACGGATTCAATATGCAATTTGGGAATGCCGATTAGACTATCTTGCATGTCTTTGGGCTGTGGGAGGAAACTGGAGTACATGGAGGAAACCCACCAAGCATGCAAACTTAGACCCCAAGGTGCAAATTGAACCTAGACCCTGGAGGCACAAGGTGACAGTGCTAACCACTAAGCCACCGTGCCACCTACATATGTATATCTTACAAATGTAGCACAAGGTGAAATCTAGTAAAGCTCATTAAATGTATCCATAATAACTAAATTATATAATGGAATATAATGCAAGGCAACGTAATTCACCCATCCAGACAAAACATTTCAGGTAGTACACAATGTCTCTCCATACGCATTTGAATCTTCAGCATTCAGCACCTTTACTCTACTGTACAGCTACAGGTTGCCAGATTGAGGCGTTTTTAATTATATATATATATTATAAGTGCTTGTTTAGTATTTTTATGGTGTGGAATCTTGTAAAAAACAAACAAAAACAAAAAACACCAACACCGTATAGTTTGACGTTATACATGACTGCTGAAACTTTGGGGTCAGGATTAATTTGACATCTGGCAACCCTATACCTATGTTCGTTTAATAGTAGCAAAGCAATTAATTCACATTAAAAGGTATTTAATTTGAACACGATTACATAATTGCTGTAAATGGGGAGTGCGTACGTGCGTGTTTGTGTGCGTCTGTGTGTGTGTGATGCGGTCCCATCGGAAAACTACTGCATAAATGACCTGCATCTATGACAGGCACTGCATCTTGCAAAAAAAAAAAAAAGATGAGCAACCGGGGTGAAAGCACTTGATTATCAAACGATAATAAAAATACATTTGTACTAAAAGTATCCAAGACATCAATCATCTGATGAGTTGCAACATTTGCGCGTTACTGTTCCTGTAACGTAACCCTGATGTGACAGATCTCTGTATCTGGATGCCGCGAGGACCATCTCTCAGTACATCTCCAATTTCACTCAATTAATCACACGCTGTTACTATGCGATCAGAAACACGACTACAATTAATAAAAGCGAGATGACAACCCAGCAGAATCATTACCGCTACTACTGCGTCGCGTCAGGCGAAGGACAGGAACGCGACCCGAGATGCTGCTCCCTATAATAACCCCCCGCCACACACACACACACACACACTCTCGCTACAAATAAAATACTCACCCAGTAACCCGTGTGTTTCTGCACAATCGCCTGTAGTGTGTCTTTCCTACAGTACGCGTCTTTACAGAAGTCTCTGGATGTGCGGTATTTTTTCCCCCCGTATGTGTGTGTGTGTGTTTTGGTGCACTGGCCGGATCCGCTGAGACGTTCTGCAGTTAAAGCCACTTTAAATACGCCTTTAAAGGGAATATGAGTCGGAAATAAACGTACCGCTTCCGCTGACGCACCAAGCAGATTTGCATAAGGGGCGGGGTTTATACTTAAGGGTATAGCCCATAAAAGCAGACTCAAATACCAGTATGGGATTGCTCCAGTACGCAATACAGTTATACATTTCTGACAATTGCCACAGTGTAGTAACATTATTAACTTACCAAACGTTGACCAGCAAAAATAAATAACTAAGTAAATAAAAAATAAAATAAATATTAGTAACAACACTGGCGGCTGACAATGGTATTGAAGAAAGTGATGATGATGATGACAGTAATGATATTTTATGCCATGTTTTGACATCAGTGGAAAGTAGCCAGGAAAATTAAAGGTTAAAAGTTTTCAGATTTTCTACCAATTACAGGCTAAAGTAAAATTTTTTATTTTAAGTTCTATTCAGACACGACATGATGTATATATGATATAACATATTAGGTCTAATATATTGACCTAATACATATGTATCAAAAAAACAAAACAAAACAAAAAATTATATATATATATATATATATATATATATATATATATATATATATATATACATACACACACACACACACCTATATTTATATAGTATTTAGTTCACATACCATACTCTGATAGAAAATCACTGATGATAGTGCCTTCATGGGGTATATGTTGTCACTCTACTTGTAGTATGTAAACATTCTTTTAATGAAACATATTATTTTCAATCATAAACTTAATGTACTGTGGGTCTAGTAGATACACATAGATACACAGTAGTTCTTGCTTGGTCATTAGTAGGTCATATGACTATATGAATATTTGTTCTAGGAGCTCAATGATTTATTATTCTGTATTTTATTATTTTATAAGGCAGGAGACGATGAAAAACAGTGAGCTCTTCTTAGCACCCTTATACTCAAGTAAAAGTGCAAAATCTCGGTCCCCAGGAAATTATATTTAATTCTACTTACCATTTTGTAAAAGATAAATTTTAATATGGGCATGCACAGCCTGTAACATGACTGAAAAAAGCAAAAAAAAAATATATATATATTTTTTTATTAATTATTTGGAAGGGACCTAAATGCCAGAGCTACTATGGCATAATTACATGTCCCCATTACCCATCCCCTTATTTGCACTTATCTCAACTATAAGTACACAAATATTTAAAAAGATCATGCAGATCAGATAGTTTTATTCTTATGAGAAATATCTGTAGGCCAGAAAAGAAAGCAACAAATTATGTAAAAGACCACTTTTCAGACACACACACACAATTTTACTTATTTGATCATATAGTACACAGCTGTAGAAGGAAAACAAAACGAAACAAAAAACCCCACAAAGCTCCAGGTTTGCATGCATAAAAAAGCAGATGTGACAAAGTCCCTAAAAGGACTCAGGCTGGTTCTGCAGTTTGTTTAGTAAAACCCAGCAGCTCATTTCCTTATAAAATTGCACAAATTGTACCTGATACTATATTTTAAGCAAAGGTTCATTACACTACTTATTGACTTTACTTTGTTTAATTAATTATTCTTTACTGCTTTTTGTAGTATTTTTTGGAATGTAGCTATTTTTGCTCTACAGCAGTTATGTGGTCAAGACTTTTTCATAGTACTGTAAACACACACACACACACACACACACACACACACACACACACACACACACACACACACACACACACACACACACAATTTTACTTATTTGATCATATAGTACACAGCTGTAGAAGGAAAAATATTTTTATTTTATTTACATATTTGCAAATTATTTATTTATTTATTTATTTATTTTGATTTACTGTATCACCCAAACAAGGATGGACTCCCTTTGGTCTTTTTCCTCTGATTGCTTTTTCATCATGTCATCTTAGCGAGCTTTTCCTGTCACTATTGGAATAAATTTAGAAATGTTTAAAACTGACTTGAATTGATTTGAATATCCATCTCACTATCTGAATTTGGGACAATTACTGTGGGATGAAATCATACATTAATTAATTAAGCTAATAGTAATAGTTAATAGTCGTTAATCATTAATTAATGAATTTATGTAAAGCTGTCAAAGTTCATTTAAAAAGACAAAAAATATATATGAAATGTTCACACTCAAATAAAAATGTCATACTCAAATGAGGTTTCCCACACCACCCTATATATACATTAACGTTGTTCACTTTTTTTTATTATTATGTTTTTACAGTAACTGTTGGCACTGGTGTGTTATTTGCACCACTACTCTGCAGACTGCGTATTAGAGAATATAATTATCAGTATAAAGAAAAATGACATGAATTTAATAAAGCATAGACACGGATTACACAATAACATTATTGCTTAAATGCACACTTTGTTAGACTTTGTTAGACCTAACACAATTTAAATATTTATTAAATGTTTAATGCATGCATGAACTTTTGCATTTTGTTAAAAGCCCCTGACATTTGTATCCATATGAGAAGATGGTTGTATATAACAAGACGCACAACAAAAAGGGTAGGTTGTTTGTTTAAACATTCCACATTACCCTCGTCCCTTAAAACACACACATTTATAAGGCATTATACCAAAGCAATGTTGAATTTTTAAATTTGTCTGGTCAGAAATTGACCAGATATTGGCATATATATTTTTTTAATTAATGTGATGATTGTAATATTTTATTGCTTCTAAAATACCAAAATACTGTATAACTATGGTTATATGTAAAGAAATTTGTAGTTAACATTTATGGAATGAGTCTCCAGTTTCACTCTATACCATCCTTCAGGACTTTTCA
The DNA here is from genome assembly GCA_013621035.1 of Clarias magur. Taxonomy (NCBI): domain Eukaryota; kingdom Metazoa; phylum Chordata; class Actinopteri; order Siluriformes; family Clariidae; genus Clarias; species Clarias magur. The sequence continues at coordinate 666,325 of QNUK01000319.1, read as the reverse complement.
CTTTTCTTGGTAACATGATTTTTTAATTTTTTTTAATCTTATTGATGTTCTGAGAGTAAAAAGAAAAATCCCATCAGGGGAATGTCTGTTTAAAGCTGCTATACTGAATATATAAATATATTTTTTGTGGACAATGCACAACACTAAACAAAAATATAGGGTGCAGATTTTATGGTCTGCTGTTGGTCCGACCCTTTTGACAGAACAGTATCTAATTCATGTTTAAAATTATTAAAGCCTTTTATTTTTGTCACATACACATTACAGCACAGTGAAATTCCTTCCTCGCATATCCCAGTGTAACTGGGGTCAGAGCGCAGCGTCAGCCATGGTACAGCGCCCCTGGAGCAGTTAGGGTTAAGGGCCTTGCTCAAGGGCCCAACAATGACAACCTGGCTGAGCTGGGAATCGAACCGCCGGTCTTCCGATCAGTAACTCAGTGCCTTAGCCCTCTGAGTAGGAATTCAGGAAACAATACCAGTGAGCCGCCTGGGAGGTGAACGAGTCCGTTCTGATCTGTGCGCTGAGAAAAAAGATCTGACTTGATGAAAAGATCCAGGATTTTCATCACTACATTTTATTCACATGGTCTATATCAGGGCACAGTAAAATGTATTTTGCTGTTTTTCACTCACATAATCACATTGGGAAAAAAAACTCTCCGTGATAGTTTGTAAAGGAAGTGTCTTCGGTCAGCACTCTTCAAGCTTTCAGGACCCCCCCCACAAAAACGCACTGTTCTGCCGGGTGTGAAAGTGAGTGAGGTGAAATGGAACCTCTAGATAATAGAGCACTTCACACAGAGGAACAATGGCAGTCTGGAGCCACGCCAGGGCAGAGGCCAGAAGTGACACTTCATGTTTCTTCATTCTGCTCTATATCAATACAGTGGTTTCCTGACTGGCCTCTCTGTAAGCCGCGGCTGGGGGAAGATCCCAGTGACCCTGGTCCACAGAGCCTTGTTTTGAATATGGCCTCCCCTGGCCTAGCTTCCTTTTGGCCCCTTCATCGCTCTTTAAGCACTGAAATACTCATAGACATATGATTTCTCCCTTGAGCCTTCATATCCTGATTACATGAATGAAATGCCAAATACTCAATATTATTGCACCTGTAGGAAACTCAGTGTAGGACTTCACAAATTATTATGTTTTTGTTAATCAAATAATGAGTTATTGCATTGATAAGGATAAAACTGGCAGCTGAATATGCATTGTGGGCAATTTTTGGACCAACCTTGACCACCATTCACACTTAGACAGCTGAACTACACTTAAATACATCAATAAAAACCTCTTTGCCTGTCCACCTCTCTGTAGAGGTCACGGATACCTACAGTACTGCTATTGAATAACATTTACATATGCAGCAGTATACCGTACACTCAGTCATCTTGACACTTAGATGCCTGTAGCTGGAGATCGCGTGATAGCATTTAGCGCCATGATACTGTGCAGCAGGAAGCCTATTGGGAGATTTCCCACTGTTTGTTATTCTTACTTGTGTATTAAACCAGGAAACCTGTACCCGGAGCCTTTGACTCATTTTGTGTTAGTTTCCCTATGACCAACAAAAATATTACACCAATCCCTCTGTTCCCAGAGTACATACATACGGGTCAGAGGTCTGGTAAGCACCCAACTCTAATAATCCCACAGACTGGGCATTGTCTTTACTTTGTTGATAATTCAGCTTGAAACTTCCTTCCACTTGCTGGTCTTATATCACGTTTTCAACAGAAACAAGTGCCTGGTCCAGCATGTTTTATTTCCTCTTTCCTTACTGTTTTTTTTTTGTTGTTGTTGTTCTGGCTTGATGATGGTGGCGGTGTCTGGCCTTCAAATCCCAGAAAAACCTCTTTAAATACCACAGAAAGAAGGTTGAGATTTCAGTGGTTGTCCTGTAATATCACTGTCATCTCCACACATGAGAAACCAATATCAGTTTTATCAGATGTTATAAATCTTGTTTCGTATTAGTTTGACTTTTGGATAGGGGGAGCTACAGATACGCTATGTGGCCAAAAGTATGTGGACACCTGACCATGACACCCAATACTGTATGTACTATACACACTATTTACACGCTATTACAGAGCATTGATATGGAGGTTTGGGCAAGATCCACACACACACACACACACACACACACAAACACACACACACACTTTACCATTAAAGAAGAAAGTTCTCTCATGATCGAACTGCCTTCTGCTTCATGTGTGAAACGCCGGCCTCCCAGAAACTCCTTTCATAGCCCAAACATGTGAAAATGGCTTTGAACAAAGTCAGGACTGTATATGGGATATGGCAATAACTCTCAGCCAAGTTCCTGTAATGTGCAAGTGGGGTTTATGAACGATTGTGTGTACAGTCCCCACAGACAGATGCGTCTCTTCGGCAGGTTGCCGTCAGGTTATCCATCAATTTTCAAGGATCAGGGGATGCACTCATTGAATGTTCATGGGAATGACTGCAGTGGGCTTCTTTAAAACCTTTGCACAGTCTCATCAACATACCGTGACTGCTCCAGTCTTCTTTAATGTCAATCATTTTCATGTCAATGTCAATCATACACCATGATCTGATACTTCAGGAAAAGAAAAACCTGTATAACAATTTTAATACAAAATTTATTATTATTTTTAAATACAAAATGTTTAGCTACACTAAACTGTACAGTGTGTGTGTGTATACTGTGTGTGTGTGTGTGTGTGTGTATATATATATACATATATACACCAAAACTAATTTAGGGAAAGAAAAAAAAAATAGTATGTTATGTATTATATTAACATAATATTCATAATCATAATTCATGCTTATATATACAGCATCAATATATATATATATACACACACACACACACACACACACACACACACACACACTGTACAGTTTAGTGTGGCTGAACATTTTGTACACAGTGCTCTTGCTCTTGTTTGGTCTGTGTAGCTACAGTTTGCATATTTGCTCTGTAGCTTGTATAAATATGTGTGTGCTTGTGCCCTGCAATGGCCTAACACTTATGGTTAAATGTCCTTACACTAATTTTTACGTCATGCAGACATATCTTTTTTCTGCTTTAAACCACAATCTGTTTAATTGTGTGAAACATTATTTGTTGACCTACCATAGATTTTCCGGGAAATAAGACATAATAGGACGTATGTCAGGTGTACGAATACATTTCACATTCACAGAAATTTGTATTTACAGTATAGATTCCTAATGAGTATTGAACATCAATCAGATTGTGGGCAGAGGTCAAAGTGTGTGTGTGAGTGTGTGTGTGTATATATGTGTGTGTTTGTACTGTTTGTGCGTGTAGGCTCGTGTGCACGTCCCCTTGTGTTTGTTCATGTACAGGAATTTCCATCGCTTTGCAGTTGTACATGCTGAGGTGGGCAAATGCTGAAAGCCTGAGATCGTGTTCTCAAAAAAACAAGTCTTTATACTCTCCTCAGTCACACGGCTCTAGAAGGAAACTGCTGTATAACTCTAACAGTGTCTGACGTAGGTCAAGTCTAACCTTCCAATGCAACAGCATGTCTTACAAATTAACTCAATTATCCTGGCCCTCACACAGCTATGAAACATCATGTTTCAGTACATACTGTAGCTTTCTGTAGGTGCAGACGGGTACAGTGACATATTAAAGGGGAAAAAACAAAACAAAGATAGAGGTAGTCGTTCTGGAAGACAGCACATCCATCAGTATAGAAGTGTTTCATGGGAGGATATAATGGTGATCAGTCAGCAGAGCTTTGTATTACTCTTAGAAGACAAATAGACCTCTGTTTGACTATCCTGTTCTTTTTGTAATTTCTCTGAATTGTGTAAAATGTATATGTCTGTAAGATCCGTTTCAGTATTCAGCAGTTTTAGCTACAGAATTCATACAATTTAAAACATTGATTGATTGAATGATGTTTTGCATGTTTGTTTGGAAGCTGGTATCCAATATACTGTTAACAATGAATAAAAATACTATACTACTCTACATGTTTTACAGCACAGTGCAGCCTTTATACTATTTGTATGCTTTGTTCCTTGATGTAACAGACTCTTTTCCCCCACAGAGGTTATCTTGCACTGACCTCTTGTGGAGGATAAATTAAAAGCCTAAACTGTTACTTAACATGTATTATATTTCATTCATAGCGCACGTGTCTTGTTCTGCAAAGCTACACTAAATACTTATTACAAATCTGAAAATGAGATTATATTTGTTTATATCCGTGATGAATTTTCTTCGTAATGACAAATCTCAAACTCAGAACTAATATGAAACCGACAGTCTGAATTATTTTATTGAATTATTGCTGTGAGGTCTAACGTGTGCTGTTAAAACTCTCACGCTCGAAGAAATCCATTATTGCTTAATGGAACAAAGTTTAATGGCTTTTCTATTAAATCCCAAGAATAAGTTAAAAAGAACCCAAGCTGTTCTGTGGGTGGCAAGCTGTTTTCTATTAGCTGTAATGGGGCAATACTTTAATACAAATAACATCGCGGATTTAAGTGTTTTAGTGCCAGGTTCGTGTGAGGCTTGTTCAGGAAATGGCTTCAGCTAAAAGCCACCTGATGGAGAATGTTGAGAGTTTCAATTTTTCCATCTTCATCCCTTACAGACATAAACAAATGAACTGCTTGGTCCATTAAATCAAGTGACGCAGAAAAGAAATGAGTAGGAAGTGAATTCTGAGTAAGGTATACAGTAGGTCTAAGTGTGCCTTTTAATAGCAAGACGATGGGTTTCGCTTAACATTGCTGATATATGACTTAAGAAATCCAAATAGCAAACGATTCCAGGACAAATATGGCTGATTTTACACACCTTTTATATAAAATGCATATTTTAGCAAGTGAAAATATCTTGACTGAAGACACTGAAGCTTGGGTTTATTTTAGAACAGGTAATTTGTGCTTGAGTAAGTAGAACAGGTCATTTCGCTTAAAACAATATGGGTAATAATCATATACACAGATCATCCTTAACATAGAAAACATTAACATTAATAAATACCTAGGTTTGGGTTTCTCTTGTGCCACCAGGTCAGTGCTGGCCCCCTGGAGGCGTGGCTCAGCAGACCCTCTGGGGACATGCTGTGGTGTCTGGCACCGGGATGTTGGCAGTTGATGCTTTGGGTGTTGTAGGTTGTACGGTGGAGTCTGTGTAGATTGGATGGGTTCTCGATTGGATTTAGATTTTGGAGGCCAAATTCCCCAGATCCTTCCTATCATGGCCAGTGCTTTCTTTTTCTTTGGCGATTTGTGCTGCATTGGCTTGTCTGTATGTTCGACCCAGATGGCCTTTGAACCCCATAGCCATAGCCATGAGTGAGCCTTGGATGCCCCTGATCCTGTTGCCAGTTTGCTGGTGTACAATGCTGTGCAAAAGTCAGAGTCCTTTTTAAATATATGTTAATTTTATGACTTTATTATCAAAAAAAGTCTGATTTACAACATTAGTATTGCAGCAAAAAAAAAAATTTATGTTAATTCATTTCCTTACAGTAGGGCAGATAACTCTCTGTATCTGTACAGTAGGGATGGGTCTCCATTCCTAATTTAATTAACCAAACCTTAACACACAAGCTGAACCTAGTAAGAAACAGATTAGTTGAATCAGCTGCATAGCTATACCTGATCCAAATATATTAGCACCTCTGTAAACTGCATTCTTGTAGTGATCTTTGGAAAATTTATTTTTTATTTTCATACTGTAACCAATGAAGCTCCTCCATCCACACCAAAAGAAATACAATAAAAACAATAAATAAAAAGCATATGGTTTTACAAGAACTGTTTAGCAAAATAGTACACAGTTAAATCAAGTGAATAAATACTATGACTAAGAAGAACACGTAAAAACAAATCTTAAAAACATGCATTAAAATTAGTTTAAAAAAAAAAAAGAACATTGTGGTAAAGTGGCAAACAAGCTGTATCTTGGGGTGGCAAACACAAATGCTGGACAAATCTACCTCTATACTCACCAAAGTCCAGTAAAGCACTGGACTTTCTATTCAAACATTGCTTTGTCTGAATTATACACTCGGCCACAAGGGGCAGCAGTCCTGTAAAATGATGAATCTTTTCCTCTTGCTTGGGTAGGAAAAGGCAAAATGAGTTTTGATCCTTAGTTCCTGTCCAGTAATGCATGAGAGAGATTTTTTCTGTCATGCTGTCACCTCTGCAGGAGGCAGCGTGCAGGGACTGAGTGTGAAAGTGGCTACGCTGTAAACAACTGCCATGGCGGCGCTGGACCCTTTGGAGCTTCGGCGAGGGCCGGTCACCTCCGCTGCACTAGAATGCTGAGGCTCTCTCCTCCTGTAAGCACGGCGCAGGGCGGAGCGGAAGTTATCAGGTACAAAGCAGTAGACCACAGGGTCTAGGCAGCTGTTTAGGCTACTAAGGGTCACTGTGGTGTGATAGGCAACCACATGCTGTTCTTTTCCACCTCCTAGGCGGAAGTACACGAGGGCCTCTCGCACATGGTAGGGTGTAAAGCAAACGACAAAGACGATGAGCACAGCCAGTAACAGACGCACGGCTCTCGCCCTTCGACCCCGGCTCTGTACCATGAGACGGTCGTTGGCGAGTGCACAGGCAACTCGTGCTGTAAAAATCACGATGACCAGCAGGGGGATCACAAACTCCAGCAGAGTAACGGCAAAAAGCACAGGCAGGTGGCAGCATGATGATCCAGCAAATTCCAAAGCTGTTGTCTGGAACGAGTAGGTGACCACCACAGCGAAAAGCCACACCCCTGCACTAACACATTTAGCCACGCCAGGGCTTCGGCAGCGGTCTGCTGTGCCCGCAGCCAAAACCACTGCCATGTAACGATCCACACAGATGCTGGTTAGGAACAGGATGCTGCAGTACATGTTAACAAAATAGCTAAATGTATGCACATATGAACAGGCCACACAAGCTCCGCCACTGTAATACAGAGCAATCCGGGCCGGTAGTGACAGCGCTACCAAGAGGTCGGCTACGGCTAAGTTAATGGTGTAGATGAGGGGTGCTGTGCGAGATCTTGTCCCCACACAGAAAACATAGAGAGCCAAGCTGTTTAGCATAAGCCCCACCAAGAACATGATGCTGTTTACCACGATGAGGGTGATCCACAGGCCATAATTATCCTTATAGAGAGCCTCGTCCAGATGTGCTAATCTCTTCAAGTATGGCACCCCCCAGTGGCGGTGAGAGACGTTGACCGGCGGATCATGAGTGAAAAACTCACCGAGGATGGTATCCATGACTGACTGTAACAATGAGATATAAAAATAAAACATGTGATTGCTTTGTTTGTTAGTTTCTTTATTATGTTAATCTAACACATTCATTATGGAAGTAAAATATTGCTTTAGATAAAACAAAAATACATAATTTGCATTTGCATTGTGAGGTTCTATGGTTGTAGATGGGGATGTTTATTATTGGTTTTTCCTTTTAAATCCTATCCCTGGTTTACTTCACAATAGCTTACATGATAATTTTGTGGAAGTAAAGAAATCTTACTACACTGAGCATGCTGGCATTTACAGTACAATAGCATAGGACTATACAGATCCATGCATTTTCATGAAGACCAAAAGCAAAATGAGCTAAAAGAAAAAATATCTAAAAAACAATCTAAAAAAAAAAAGCATTTAGAAGCAATTAGTCAGATTTAAAAACATTAAAAATGCTTCTTTTGTTTTTGCGAGGGACTTCATGCTCAAATTAACTACTTTTACATATGACTGAAATGTCAATCTTAAAACTGTACAGTAGAGAATTCATCACTATTCACTTTATTATGCTCTGGGGAGAGAATGTTTAAAATTAGCCACAGTTGGACAGTGTGTATTTATTTAGTTTAGTAAAATTCCTGTATATTCGCTTCTACAGTATATTCTTCCATAGATCACACTCACACTCATAAAGAGAAGAACATTACTGTAAGCTGATATCCAGTGCACAAAACCCAATACCAACTTAAAGTACAAATATATTTTATACTCGAAAATATAGCTAGAAATATAGAAATATGAAATGATGAAGGCTTCTTGAACAGACTCTTACCTTTCGGTTTAATTGGTCTTTTCAAAGATTCTTTTTTTTTTTTTAATCGAGCTGGACAGTCATACAGGGTCTCTAATTAAAAATCATAGTATCCAATATGTACTTAACACCATGCACACAGAGCAAGTCCTGCAGAAGAGTTCTGGATTTAATGTGGTCGAAATCCAGCCCGGTCCCAAACTGACGACCTCCCACTTTCTCTTAAAGAGTGCAGTCTATCCTTTAAGTCATGTCATCGGGTCTGTCCTTTCTTTCATTTTTGGTCTTTCAGTGCAGGCCATCTACATGATTTCAGTCCGATCGAAGAATCTAAGCCCCTGATGTCTCTCATTGAGTCTTTTACAGTACCATGTCGGAGCGTGTGCAGAGATTGGGGTCTTGCTCTTTCTGTGTTTTCCTCCCTCAGTCTCCTTCTTTCTAAATCTTCCTCTCCCCTGAGCTCAGACTGGGAAGAAAGTTTCCCAGATTTACTCCCGCTCTGACATCGAGCCTGTTAATCATGGGATCAAGCTTCTTTGCACACTAAGGAGTATGATAATTCCTTTTAGGGGTATAACACATGAATTTTATATAAACAAGAAGGATCAAACGCTGTGGTGTTTTCAAGAAATGACAACTTTCAACCTTGTGCTAACTCCATTTAATCCAAATTGATAAATGATATGCAAGTTTAAACTCTGGTTTTCAACATGAACATGAGATTGAACAATACAGTTCATGAACTGTAATGTGTGACACATCAATCTACTGCACTGTCTCACATAATATGTGGCTGAATAGCATTTAAACTTTTTTTTTTTTTTTTCAAATACAGTTATAGTTATATTTTTATAACGAACAGTAAAGCACGATATCAAATGCTGTTTAGGACAAATTAATATTTTGGACTCAATCAATCTGGCAGTTTGCCTCATGCACACAAAATTGCTTATAACTAAACTAATCTTTTGAAAATCTTTTTTGTTTATATATGAATTTAATTTTATTTTTTTTGCAAAACAGATTTCATAGCAATATGACAGTTAGGCGAAATAACAGGCGTCATGAATAAACGAAATATAGTACATTCAATAAAATTCTGAAGAATGTTGAAGCCATAGAAAGGATGTTTATAGTCTGTTGCACAAAAGCTACTCTAATAATAGATGTTTGTCATTTAAGTCATAGGATCTATTTATGTACTTACTGTAATATTGATTTCTTTAGCAACAATCTCACAGGGTCTTGTAACCTGGATACCACAGATAATCTAAGCCTAGTAATAAATTAATGTTTTATTGGTAGAGCAGAATCAGAGAGTACATTTTCTGCAGTGGGGGACAATTTTCCATCTCTTATAACAAGAAGCATGTAAGAGGATGGGAACCTTAATACTATAATAAAAGTTATAACAGGAGTTAACTTGTTTTGTAGCTACAGTATACTGTGCATGCCTACTGTATATGTGGTTCATTACAAAAGATAATTAATGTCAAACTGACCTGCTATGATTGGAAAATAATCAACTCTGTAATGAGTAGTAATGCCTGTTTTGCATCAGGCAACATTACAGCACCACCACACTGTTTGTTTTTGTCCTGAATAGAGCACTGCCTTATTATTCATTCTGTCTATTTTATTGCATTAGGCAGAAATAGAATTAATGGTGTTTATATACAACGCTCATATCTCATGTTCACAGCAACATAGCAAGATTTCTCCCTAGTGTACTAAGTGTGTCCAATAATATTTTGGACTTTTGGACTCACTCCATCTGCCAGTTTTGATCCAGCACACAAAATTGTCCATGAATAATGTTATTAAATATGCTAATAACTATTTCCAACTTTCGGCTAGTGTGACTCACAACAAAGACAGTCACAACATGAGTTTGTTAGTTTTTTAGAAAAACTTACAGTAACTTGCATATTATTAATGATAACTTGCCATGAAGCCAAATGCAGTTATAGCATTTTGCAAAATAATAAAAAAGTCACACTGATATGACGAACCACTTTTGACATAGTATTTGTTTTTGCAAAACACCGTTGTACATCAATTCTTTTTTGTCTGCTGATCAACTGAAAAACCAATAACATGAGTTGTAATTAGACAAAATAAAAAATAAAGCAACTTATCCAGGCTTGCTTGAACAACAAGACATTTCTAAGTAATTTATAAGTCTCACAACTACCACCATTTTAGCTGATGAATCATTTCTTAAGCTTTAGTCGAAATGGTGACCAGGTCACACTGCGCCTTTTATGACTCTCGATCTAACCTAAGAACCAAAGAATTCTTTTGGGAATGTAGAATTTTTTTGCAGCAGCAAATGTGGATGGCTTAAAATTGTACTGGGTCAAAAATTGAATTGACTTTAGTAATTGACAGGTTTTGTGGATGTTGCCATGTTTGCATAGGTTTTTACTAGTGATGGGTGTCAGTAACCCTCCATAATCAATGATCTGTTTTCCCCCATTCAGGAGCAGCCTCTTGTTTCAGGAGAACTGTACAGTATAACAAATCACCTTAAGATACATTGTTTGCACAACTGTAGGTTTGCGCAGTTGCACTTGAACATTTCTTTATGCATGTTTCTGCAACACAGCAGTTGTCCAGGAGCAAAAAATGTTTTTGTTTTTTTTTCATTTTTCATAATCGACCACTTGAAATGCACAGTAAATCAACTCTTCACTGGCTGTAATTGCTGTTTGTCTCATCAACAGTTTTAACACAGTAAAACAATTAGTTAAAAGTATACAGAAAACAAACTATGGTATCTACATACTGTATACAGTACAGACCAAAAGTTTGGACACACCTTCCCATTCAAAGAGTTTTCTTTATTGTGTTCTTTAGCCCAAACGCGTCTCTTCTGCTTGTTGCCTGTCCTTAGCAGTGGTTTCCTAGCAGATATTCTACCATGAAGGCCTGATTCACACAGTCTCCTCTTAACAGTTGTTCTAGAGATGTGTCTGCTGCTAGAACTCTGTGTGGCATTGACCTGCTCTCTGATCTGAGCTGCTGTTAACCTGTGATTTCTGAGGCTGGTGACTTGGATGACTTGGTCTTCCTTTCCTGGGGCGGTCCGCATGTGAGCCAGTTTCTTTGTAGCGCTTGATGGTTTTTCTGACTGCACTTGGGGACACTTTCAAAGTTTTCCCAATTTTTCGGACTGACTTCATTTCTTAAAGTAATGATGGCCACTCGTTTTTCTTTACTTAGCTGTTTTTTTCTTGCCATAATACAGACGGTGTGTCCAAACTTTTGGTCTGTACTGTACATACGTATCTATGTACTGTATGGCTAGAGGCATTCTTCAAATCAGACTAATTCTGTTTAATCCTTAAATGACCTCTCTCAGACCTCTATTTGGGAAGATTAATTCAAACCAACATTACCCTTAGCAAATATGGAGTCAAAAACAACAGACATTTGTATTAATTTGTAAGCTTCCTTGAATCTCTGCTTTCAACCTCCCAAATGCAACGTTGAGGACACAGAGGCAGAAACATTATCCAACATAATTCTCTTTTTCCCTATGTTTTGTTACAGGGCTTAAGCATTGGACTGTTGTTTTGAAAGGCCATGTTTCACCACTCTGGCAAGACACTTGGACAGCAAGAGACTTACTGGTGCTAAGAGCATCAGGGTGGTCTGCCATCCTGTTTGTCTTCATCCTTGTCTCGCCCTTGTGAAAACTTTAAGGGCTTTTTACCTCAACACCCCACATGTTGGGTGCTGTATGCTTAGTTCACACTACTGAAAGTAAACAAAAGCCTTGAATAAAAATGACAGGATTTGTCAAACACACAGTAATTCTACCACTTCCAGTGTTGTTGCTATGACTGTAAAGTTGAGTCTTGTTGGACTGGACCTTTCAGCCCTCATGTTTTAAACATGTGTCATTGTGATACAGCCCAGAAGGTCAGTATATTTCAGCTCTGGCCTTTTAAGCGCCCAATAAAAAATGTATTATAACATCTACTTTTTGCACATGCTAACAGCAAGGTGCACATACAGTAGATGTATAGGATACACTCATCCTACAGCCGTCCTACAAACTTCTACTCTTTTGTATTACATTGAGAAAAAATGAAGCTTGGACATGTTTCTAATTGTATATGTAATCAATTACATAAATGCTGCTTATAAAATTGTTATAGATACTTTGTTGTACAGGGTGGGTCATTTATATGGATACACCTTAATAAAATGGGAATGGTTGGTGATATTAACGTCCTGTTTGTGGCACATTAGTATATGTGAGGGGACAAACTTTTCAAGATGAGTGGTGACCATGGTGGCCATTTAGAAGTCGGCCATCTTGGATCCAACTTTTGTTTTTTCAATAGGAAGAGGGTCATGTGACACATCAAACTTATTGGCAATTTCACAAGAAAAACAATGGTGTGCTTGGTCTTAACGTAACTTTATTCCTTCATGAGTTATTTACAAGTTTCTGACCACTTATAAAATGTGTTCAATGTGCTGCCCATTGTGATGGATTGTCAATGCAACCCTCTTCTCCCACTCTTCACACACTGATAGCAACACCGCAGGAGAAATGCCAGCACAGGCTTCCAGTATCCGTAGTTTCAGGTGCTGCACATCTTGTATCTTCACACCATAGAAAATTTCCTTCAGATGACCCCACGACGACCAATCCACTTTTCAGGAAACTGTTCATCTAGGAATGCTCGGACCTGACACCCATAATGTGGTGGTGCACCATCTTGCTGGAAAAACTCAGGGAACGTGCCAGCTTCAGTGCATAAAGAGGGAAACACATCATCATGTAGCAATTTCAAATATCCAGTGGCCTTGAGGTTTCCATTGATGAAGAATGGCCCCACTATCTTTGTACCCCATATACCACATGATACCATCATTTTCTTTGTTCCAACAGTCTTGGAGGGATCTATCCAATGTCGGTTAGTGTCAGACCAATAGCGGTGGTTTTGTTTGTTAACTTCACCATTCACATAAAAATTGGCTTCATCACTGAACAAAATCTTCTGCGTGAACTGAGGGTCCTGTTCCAATTTTTGTTTTGCTCATTCTGCAAATTGTGTGCGCCGATCTGGGTCATCCTCGATGAGATGCTGCAGTAGCTGGAGTTTGTAAGGGTGCCATTTGTGAGTAGCTAATATCCGCCGAAGGGATGTTTGACTAATGCCACTTTCCAGTGACATGCGGCGAGTGCTACGCTGTGGCCTCTTGCTGAATGAAGCTAGGACAGCCACTGATGTTTGTTCATTAGTGACAGTTTTCATGCATCCACATTTTGGCAAATCCAACACTGAACCAGTTTCACAAAACTTAGCAAGCTGTTTGCTAACTGTAGCATGAGAGATGGGTGGTCTTGTGGGTATCTTGCATTGAAATCTGCTGCAATGACCCGGTTATTGCGTTCACCAGATATCAACACAATTTCGATCCGCTCATCATGTGTTAACCTCTTCGACATGTCAATGGCTGTGAACAAAACTTGTAAATAACTCGTAACTCAAAAACTTGTAAATAACTCATGAAAGAATAAAGTTATGTTAAAACCAAGCACGTCATTGTTTTTCTTGTGAAATTCCCAAAACGTTTGATGTGTCACATGACCCTCATCCTTTTGAAAAAACATTAGTTGGATCCAAGATGGCCGACTTCCAAATGGCCACCATGGTCACCACCCATCTTGAAAAGTTTGCCCCCTCACATATACTAATGTGCCACAAACAGGACGTTAATATCACCAACCAAGTGTATCCATATAAATGGCCCACCCTGTAGATTAAAATAGAATAAAGTGCTATACGAACATGTTGACTAAATAAAATGTAGAATAGCTGGCATAAACGACAATTGGTGATGCAATGGAATTATAATCCACAACAGAATAATATATCGTTTGTGGAATTGAAATTTGTCTTTCAATAAATCTTGCAATGGCACGATAAGTCAAACCTAAAATGTAATGCTTTAAGAGGCATATGGGACAGACTTTGTGTCCTAGTTGTTAGCAATAACAATCTGCTTTTAATCATGGATCCAATATGACCTTGACAGGGTTTGGATTGGCATAGGGAATGCACACGTCCAAGGCTAGGCAATCAAATTCAAGAAGTAAATGAGGTGGCACCAAATGAGCTGTTTTAATATATTGCAAAAACAGGAAATATAAAATGTGGTGTGGAGTAAATATTGTGGTAGGAGCTGCGGCTAATAATAAGTCTGTCTGTCAATTGAAGAGACATCCAGCTGGGGATTCTTTAAAAGAGGGAAAAATGGAGAAGGATGATCTTCTGGTAGGTTTCCAAAGTAGAAAATGATATAAACAGGTTCTGGGCATTCATGGCCCACTATTAAGGAAATAATTTTATAGCCACCATCTTCAAAATGTTTTTTGAAGTAGATTTGACACATCAAGAAGAGAGGGTCTACCTCGCTTTAAACACAAGTGCCATAGATGGTAAAAATGTTGATGTTAATAAAACTAAGCTAGCAAACGAAAATGAAAAAAAAAATTATATTTTATGCTTCGTTCCACTTCCTCTTCAAACAAATTGCAGAGATGATTATGAATACTACAGAATGAGAATGGCAGTGAAGCACTAAGTGAATGGGAATGAGGCAGAAGACAGCTTCATCACCAACTTTTCTGTCTCTATGGCGTCTATGGCGAAAATGGGTTAATTAGAAAAATCCGTGCCATTAAGTGCAATAAAAGGCTGGAGTGATGAATTCAGTGCTGAAACTGTTTGAAAGGACGTAATGCATGTCCACCAGTACTGCTTGGAATGTGGGACCTTCTTTATGCACATGATGTAAACTATAAGTGAACTAAATTCTCTTAGACATGATACGTATGTTCTATAATTGTCCTCATCCAAAAAACTAGAAGAACATGTCAGTAAAGACGCAAAAAAGAGGCAGAGTGCAGATGGGGTGTTGGTCAAACCAGATGGCATGACAAGATACTCATAATGAATGATCATACTGTAGGGTGTTTGTGCATACTGAGACAGGCAGTGATAAAATTCATCTTAATTATTATGGTTGAACTACAAATGTGTTTATATTTTGGAAAATTGATGGTGGTTGTAAAAAATAACTGTTGCATAGAGAAAGAGTGTTTGTAGATAGAAGTGTGAGTACACAGAGAGAGAGAGAGAGAGAGAGAGAGAGAAAGAGAGAGAGATGTCAAAATATTCAAAACAGAAGCAAATGTATGCATGCTGGAGTCACAGTTTAAAAATAAAACATCATAACTAAACAGTCACTTATTTTTTACCATGCATAATTCAATAGACAAAAGAAAACATGGTTTGTAATAAAAAAAAAAAGGAGAATTATAGTAAACACTCTATTTCCCATAAAAGTGAAAAATGCAGTCTT
The DNA here is from genome assembly GCA_013621035.1 of Clarias magur. Classification (NCBI taxonomy): domain Eukaryota; kingdom Metazoa; phylum Chordata; class Actinopteri; order Siluriformes; family Clariidae; genus Clarias; species Clarias magur. The sequence goes on along the minus strand of QNUK01000319.1, from coordinate 650,879 downwards.
ATAATCTGTGTTTACACCAGCGCTCACCTCCCTGTCCAGAGTTATATTCCACAGAGAGCCTGAACCTGAAACTTATGAAATGTTTTAGCATTCACGCCATTAATCACTGAAGGAACTGAGAACATTGTGTTTTCATTAAGCTTTCATCAAAAACCATGTCCTGTGCAGGGGCCTGAAAGCATGGATGAGACTTCAGGAAAAAGTATACCTTAAGACAGAATTTAGGACACTTGCAGACACCTGTTTAGTTTCACTCATTTCGCATAACCGGGAGATTGGGTGACCTGACAGGGGAACAGGACGGGAAAAGTTTGAAGATTAAAGAGCCACGGACTGCTCTCTTAAAGTCTCACATATATTTTAAGATACTGGAGTTTGTTGTTTAAAGAGACTGTAATAGCTTTTAAAAAGTTAGTATAATAATTTAGTGATTGTGAATTATAAATTGAGACAGACTGAAACAGAAATTGGCACACAACTTTGCACAGGTCTTATGCTGGATGCCCTTCCGGGATCGGTTCGGCACTGCATCCAATGGCTGGGGTTTGGGCACTGGGTGGAAATTTAACCGGGCAGTTCAAAAAGCAGTAGCCTTCTGTTAAACACCCAAATGTGAATGTTTATAATGTAAGCAGGGATAAAGGTAAAGGCTAAAAACATGAACCATGATTAAATAGAGTACAGCAGTTTTATTACAGATAAACGGAACTGTCTGTCTCTGGTGGTGCTGTTCATTCAATCATTGAACCCAAATAGTAAATGACAGAAGTTCATTAGGTACACCTCAGCCAATTATTTAGGCATGTAGACATGGTTAAGACAATTTGCTGATCGCATCAAACATCGCATGTTTGTTGATGCCGAAGGGGCTAATCTGAGTAAAAAGTAAAAAATAAAAAAAAACTCATGATCTACTGGGATTTTTACGCACAAGCATGGTCTGAAAAAGGGAAAATATCCAGTGAGCTTCAGTTCTCTTGGCAAAAATGCTGTGTTGATGCCAGAGGTCAGAGAAAAATGCCCAGACTGGTTTGAGCTGACAGAAAGGAAACAGTAACTTCAATAACATCTCGTTACAATCGCATTATGTTAAAGAATATCTCTGAATGTTAAACAGTTGAAAACTCGTAAGTAGATATGGTACAGCAGCAGAAGACCACATGAGGTGCCACTTCTGGAAGCTCAGAACAGGATACTAAGCTTAGAATGTGCATGGGCTCACCAAAATTAGACAACTGGAAAAATGTTGCATGGTCTGAAGAGTCTGAATTTCTGTTGCGGCTTTTTACCATCACTCTCAAATTCTGATAGAAAAATCAGAATTTGTTGTGAACAATATAAAAGCATGGATCCATCCTTCCTTTTATCAACAGTACAGGCAGGTGGAGGTGGATATATTCTTGGCACACTATTGACCCCTTAGTTGATTGTTGTTTAAATGCTACAACCTACCTGAGGGCAAACAGACAGCATACGACATAGGAGAGTAGCTCCAGAAAAGAACACGGATTATTATTCATTAATTTTAATAATTAATTAATAATTATAAAATTATTAAATATTATAAAAATGAATTAGTTAATAAGTTAATGAATAATGACAATATGAAGAAGCATGCCTTTATTATTTAATTAATTTAAAGATTACTTAATTACTTTTGAAATTGTCCATAACCTATTCCCAAATGTTGCTCTTTTCAGTAAATATTAAATATTGAAGGATGTAAACCTTCGGAATAGTGTATATTCAGTATTATTGCTCTACATATTGTTAGTAAAGGAAGAAATTGATACTGTGACACACTGCCCTCCAGTGTCTCCAGAAAAGAATTTTTTTTGAGCCAGTCAATGGAACCATTTCACTTGCTAAATGTATTTATTATTATTATTATTTTTTTTTGTATTTATGAATTAGCCGGGACATAACTAGAAGCAAACTCCAAATTAGTTGGAAATAGTTTTATAACATTTTACAGATTAATGTGCAGCAATTGTTCCACAGCTAATGTGAGGAAAACTCTACACAGAGTCAACCCACGTAAAGCTGCTGGACCAGACAATATCCCTGGTAGAGGGCTCAGAGAATGTGCCGAACAGCTGGCAGATGTTCTCACAGACATCTTCAACATCTCTCTGGGCAGTGCCGTCATTCGCACGTGCTTCAAGCCCACTACTATCGTCCCATGCCAAAGAATTCTGTTTCAGTGACTACCGTCCTGTTGCACTCACACCCATCATCATAAAAAGTGGCTCGTCATGAGACACATCAAGACCCTGCTGCCCCCCTCACTGAACCCACTGCAGTTTGCGTACCATCCTAACCATTCAACGGATGACGCCATCTCCACCATACTCCACCTTTCCCCTCACACACTTGGACAATATGGATACGTACGTTCGAATGCTGTACACAGATTTCAGCTTAGCATTCAAGACTATTATCCCTGAACACCTCCCTCAGTAACTGGATCCTGGACTTGCTGACCGAAAGGCCTCAGTCAGTACGGGTCGGGAACTGCACCTCCAGCACCACCACATTGAGTACTGGGGCCCCCCAAGGCTGTGTACTCAGTCCCCTGCTGTTCACACAGCTGACTCATGATTGTGTAGCAACACACAGTTCGAATCACATCATCAAGTTTGCTGATGACACAACTGTGGTGGGTCTCATTAGCAAGACCATGAGTCAGTATACAGAGAGGAAGTGCAGAATCTAATGGACCGGTGTAAAGACAACAACCTGTCTCTGAATGTAAACAAGACAAAGGAGATGGTTATTGACTTTAGGAGGACATGAAGCGACCATTCTGCGCTGAGCATCAAGGGCTCCTCTGTTGAGATCATCAACAGCACCAAATTCCTGTGTGTCCACCTGGAGGAGAATCTCACCCTGCACAAGAAAGCCCAACAAGCGTCTCTTCTTCCTGAGAAGGCTGAGGAAGTCCCAGCTTCCACCACCGATCCTGACCACCTTCTATCGAGAAGGACTATCGAGAGCATCCTGAGCAGCTGCATCACTGTTTGGTTTGGGAATTGCGCCATATCGGACCCTACAGTGGCTAGTGAGGACAGCAGAGAGGATCATTGGGGTCTCTCTCCCCTCTATTGAAGACATCTACACCACACGCTGCATCCGCAAAGCTACCAGCATTGTGGCTCTTTGGACACGCTCCTCTCAGGCACTCTTCACACTCCTGCCATCTGGAAAAAGGTACCGAAGCATTCGGGTACTCGCATCCAGACTATGTAACAGCTTTTTTCTCCACAAGCCACCCGTCTCCTCAACAAAAAGGGACTGGACTGATAAAACACACACACAATCACTCAGATTAACTCAACTACCTCAAAACATTGAGACTGGACTGATTAATCAACACAAGCGCAAACACACTGACCTACACTACCAAACTATTGTACACACCAACCCGTGAACGATCTTTTGCACAATATTCATTATTATTTTTGCACTATTTTATCTTTACTGCTACTTACAGAACTGTTACTGTTTCATCTCCCACTACCTCAACTCATCATCGCAACAGCACAGAGTATTGTAATGTCATGTTTGTCGCACTGTCACTTTGTTGCTTTAGTTTGCGTGCACTTTATGTTCTCTCTTCTGTGTAAAAATGTAGATAGTTCCCAGCTAGCCAGCTAATTAGGTCTCTAATTTAGTTTTTCTGTTAATGTATGTTGTAAATTTAATGTTGCATGTAGCACCTTGATCCTGGTTTCACTGTGCACTAACTGGACATGGTTGAAGTGACAATAAAGCCTACTTGACTTGACTAGTTACTTATAGTTAGTTAGACTAGTTATAGAGATCTGCACAAATGCTGATCAATTAATCAAGGGCTTGTGAGTAGCAGCACCTGTGGATGACCACGCATACCCTTCACACAAACTCTTCATCCTCCTGGACGGCAAAAGGTAACAGTTTCTACCCATCAGACTCCTGAATAAGCAGACATAGGATGCCCCTTACCCCCACCCCCTCCCTCCACATGCACACACACGCACGCGCGCGCACACACAAAATAAAAAACACCTTAATTTTCAATATGTTTTATTTGACCATACACTGTAATAGATTTATACAAATGAAATGAAGAGTTGACTTGAAGGAATGGAACACATTGTGTTTTCATTGAGTTTTTTTTTTTTTTTTTTAAATCAGAAAGAATGTACTGGGGAAAGCCCTGAGAGCACTCTTTGAGAGAAAATCTTTTAGCTTAAGGCAGGATATAGGACACTTGTTACCACCTGTTTAGTCTCACATCATCTTTATTTGTGTCTAAATATTGCTTGACGGTTTGATGCTTAAAAATTATGTAAAATATAGTGCAAGTGTAGCCTCGACAAAATTGGTGTATACAGTATATGGGTCAGTGGTCATTAAGAGGTTATTAAAAATAACAAACAAAACAAACACAAGGTATATCAGTATCTATATATTAATAATAAAACAAAGATATATTATTCTTTAATAAACAATTGGATGAACAAGAAGCAGTGCTTTGTGTGGCAGTAGCCTTGGTTTGTGTTCAGTGCAACATTTAAATGTGAAGGTTATAATCAAAACTCTAATAAACATAGTGAGGTTAAAAACATGAAGTTACTCAGGATAACATTGAGTAAGGTGGTTTATTTCCCAGAGTCGTCAGTTTCTGGTGGTGCTCTGGCGTTTTGACCACGCAGGGCTTGGAAATGTTGAACAACCACTTTCCAGTCAGTCACATTCTCTATGGGCACCTGTTGGGTCATCACAATATGGCTACCTGCACAAAACCCATAGGGTAATGTTAGACCCGTAAATAAACATATAAATTCAAACAGAATGCCTTTTTTTCAATTACATTTAAAGGATTGAAGATGATGTGGAGCCTTAATATAGTGTTTGGAAAGGCAAAGAGACTATGGGCTTCTTAATGAAAAGACGATGTTGGGGATCATTGTAAGCTTGTTTTTTTCAATTATAAATTCCCTTTTAAAAACATAACATAAAATAATAGCAAACCCTTTCTTCATTAACACATCTTTATTAATTTAGAACTTTATAATGGTCACAGCTATGGTGGATTTAGAGACTATCCTGGGAAGACTGGGCACAAAGTGGGAATACACTCTGGATGGTATGGCAGTCCATTGTAAGCCACCATGCATATTCAAGCACAACATTTGGTGGCATTTTAGCATGGTCAATTCACCTACAGGCCTGGATTGGAGAGGTGAGAAATAACTGTAGAGCCTAGCATAAACTTGCATGAGCTCTGAGAGAACATGCAAAAATCCACACATGGTAACCTAAGGTCAGAATCAAAACAGAAGCCCTGAAGCTGTGAGGCATAAGCATTATTTGCTGCACTACTGTTTTACAGTAAATGTGGAAATGCAACATATAAATGTGGGTACTCACCCTGGGGGAGGGCTTGTGTTGTCTGGTTTCCTTTGAACCAGCGGATACAGGTGTGATCCCCTGTGCCTAGAGAGTAGGTCTCTGGCAAAACGCCTCCTTCTTCCTCCTCCCTTAAAAGATCCTGCCTCTTTCCTGAGCACAGCTTCCCTGTGTCATTCCCAAGGTAGTAAATGCATGCATTCTATTAAACCTACTTTAAATTTCTCCATGGTTGTTATACTACATGAATTAAACAAATCAACACTAATGCAGGGTTGTCAAAAACTGTTATGTGTGTGTGAGGATGATGCCGCCTACCTATATGTTTGCAGAGAGATATGACACAGAAGAAGAGGCTGGTGAGCAGATTAAATGGAGAGGGAGTGTCAGGCTTGCAGCTCATGTCTCTTATGAGGATGGCGCGACCAAATTTCCATTCAATATCTGACTGACCCTGGATGACCTGGTATGTGTTGCTCATCATCGCAATGAGCAGGTTGAGCAGCACAATCACTGTCACCACTAAATAGATTCCAAAAAGAAGTTCAGCCAAGAAAGTACTCCCCTCCATAGCATTCTTAGAACATATGAATTTATCTCGTTCAGCTAAGCCAAAAAGAGCAAAAAATAGAAGAACAGTGCCTTTCAGGTGGGTCAAATTTGTTTCAGATATTTCATTGTCACTTTTATTGTTGAAGGTCTCTGCAGTCTTATTCTCATATAATGCATTCCCAGATTGACAAATAACGGTAAGGTTCAATGAAAAAGCTGTTAGAAAGAGAAGCAGGACAATGCCAAAGCGACACAGGTCCTTCATCAAATTCTTGATAATGATGACCCATGGCCCAAACAGGTGGTGGAACATTAGGAACTCCAAGAGCTGGATGAAACCTAGTGTCATTGCAATTGCCAAAAGAATATTGCGGGCAAACAGGCAGTTTGAGACGTGAACTTGTAAGTCTTTACCCAGTTGGAGGAAAACAGCCAACAGATGACATAAGAGAGCAACTCCAAAGAAGACCAATAAAAGGACTCTGATCCAGGCCAAACCCACACGCTTAGCTGTTTGCTTAACCTCACATAGCAGCATCCCAGATACCCAGGTCAGCAAAAGCCACTCACGCCATCCTGGATTTGGTTCGTATTCATAGGGTGGACACACAATGGTAAGGATGAAGAAAACCAGGAGAAATATGTGGGATACCAGATGATTCATCATCTTTACAACAGGAATGTTTCTGAATCTAAGAAAAAAATAGAATTAAATAAATCTAAAGTTAAGCTTTTTATTACAGAGGTAGCTATGCCTTCCTATAGAGGTGCCAGTAAATATTAAGGAATTTCTTAAAAATTAGTCAATTACAGCAAGCAGTAATTTTTCGTTCACAACAGTTTACGACAACCAGTCAGGAGTACCTGTGATTAAAAGGAAGTGACAGAGCCAGCCACAGCGGAGGACAGAACATCAAACAGCACATCAGCAGCAAGATCTTCCATGACTCCAACTTTAGATTGCCATGCCACATCTCTGTTAGGTACTCCTGCACTGCTGGAAGTGACATCACATTTTTCTGCTTCCATTCTATAAGGCGGTTCAGCATGCTTGTCCCACAATAGTCAACTGCTCTGAGCACCTTTCCAGCATCCAGCCCATCAGCAGCAGAGGCTGTAAGTAAGAGATCTGAGGCCATGGTTTCACAGTGGTGTGCAGCAGCCTGCAAGTCAGCAAAGCGTACCTTCTCTTTAAGAGAGACCAAGCTTAAAGTCCGGGATAGATGCATGGCCGTATCCAGAGGAGATCCTGAATATAGCACCAACTCTTCCAGGGCAATATTATCGTTTAGTCTCCCACATACCATCAGATCAAATACAAACTGCAAGACAGTGAACACAACACAATGTGAAACATCAAGTACAGCAAACATTATTTTATTATATCTGCTAGCAGGTAGGAATGATCAGTTAGGGGAACACTAAACACAGTCAGGAGACACTAAAGAGACCAAGGGGGTGTGAACATTTAGGGTCTACCTTCTTGTCCTCCAGAAGATTTTGTAAGTTGTTGTTTGGTTGCTGTAGCAAAAAGCTAACAGTGGTCATTTGGTTCCCCTCGACAGCATATTCAAGTGGCGTGCGTCCCATGCAACACTTAGCCTGCACTGATGCACCACTATCAATCAAAAAATGTACCACTTCCAGCCAACCGGCTTTAGCTGCATGATGCAGTGCAGTCAAGTTCTCCTGCAACAATGAGACATGTGAGACATACATGCTGCAGTGTGACCAAACCTGCAACTGCATTACCAATTTCATCAGCTATCACAAAGGTTAGAAAATGTGGGGCTTATCTAAAGATAAAAAACTAAAAAAAACTAAAAAAATATTACAACTTATGTGATCAATTGCCTGATGTACTGTAAAAAACTCCAGAACATAATCCAAGTAACACCAGAAAGTTAGATTATAATTTAAATGGTAATTTGTATAAGTGTTAAAAAAAAAAAAAACATTAGTGCAGATTTTTTTTTGTAGTCACGCCCACCTGTCAAATCAAGGCTTCTTCAAGTTGCTTCTGTTTAGCCGCCTCATTCACCTTTTCTGACACACGTTTCTCATCTCATTCGTCACCCTATATAACTCTATACAACTCTCTCACAATCACTCCAAGCCAGTTTATTGTTTTCCTTGATGCCTAATTCTCCAGCTACTTTACCTGCCTTGCATCTCGGATCTCAACCCACGTTTTTTTTCTCCCTTGGTTCACGGCCTTGCTTCACGTCTCGGATTGCTGTTTGTTTGGATTTTTGGATATCGACCCCCGCTCTCGCACCTCGACCATGTACCCGCACATCCTTGACCACGATTCATCATCCCATCTTGGATTGCAACCCAGCCAATGCATATCGCATCACAAGCACTTGGATCATTGCTCTGCACTTAAATCCACCACCCCTGCCCGGATCGTAACATGCACTTAACCAATGGTAATAAGTTGAAGGCGATTAATTATTCAGATTCAGTATGAATCACAAACAATCTAGACCATATAATCTAACCCATTTGTTCTTTAGGTGTCCATGCAAAAATCCTTATTAGGTTGTTCAAGAACCGTTTTGATATTCCAAATTATGCAGATTACACAGAGTAAAATTGAGTACCTCAGCATGATGGAGGTCATATTTACCTTATACAGGTATTATACTGTCTCACCTTGTCTGTGTCCTTGACGTCAGCGCCATGGCACAGAAGGACCCTTACTGTTGCCACATGCCCGTGGGCAGATGCCAGGTGAAGGCAAGTACGGCCATGTCCATCCTGCAGATGAAGCAGAGCACTGGATCTGCTGAGCAGTAGCCCGACTGCAGCTGTGTGACCATGCTGAGCTGCTAGGTGCAGTGGAGTAAAATGCTAGAAAGTATATAGTGAAGGTCTGATAGACATATGATACTCAGTTTTATAAAGTAGATTTCATAACAGTTGCTAATTATTGCATATAAAATGAAAAATACTAAAAATGAATTTGCATGCAATTAATGAGCAAAAATGATCAATTAGCAAGTTATATTTTTCCAATTTGCTGATTATCATCCGCATCTGGACCCAAATGTCTATGTTCAATGACATTTACCACCGAGGAAAGCCCATCCCTTAACATGATTTTATATACTTCACTTTGATCCATCCCAAGGAGGATTAAGAAGACTTCAGACATTAGCCAGTGAAGCCAAAGCAAACTACCCCATTTTTGAGGTAACAAGCGAGTAAGCAGTAAGTCATGTGACCATCACATCTTAATGACTTTCCCTCATTTTTAGCCTCTCTATTGTCCATCAGTACTGTTACTCTAGTCAGGTCAGGTGATAAATGGCCTTGGAGGAGATTATATATATATTTTTTTTTTCAACATAGGATTTTGGGTCCCCATCCAACCTTCCTTGGACTGAAGCAGCTACTTGGATAAATAGTGAAAAGTTTTGAACCAACAACAACAGTTATTAGTGATTGCTCTAATTTTGGATTTTCTCCTTTGCCTGTGCTATGATAAATATGTGTTTAGATCGTCCGCCCCAGTTTTTTGCCCCAATTTTGATTAGACTGATGCATTTGCATCCTGTATCATACTCCCTTCTGAGAGTAATTGTTTATAATAAATGTCATTTCACAGTAAAAATATGTTAAAAATAAATACGTATTAGTAGTAGAAGTACCAAAGGTCATATTATACAGTATAATATTATGAACAATATTCCCTATTTTTATTTTTACTTAAAAAAAAATATTTTTCATTAAAAACATATCTGAAACACTAAGGTATATTCTGTTTTCTCTCTAGAACCTTTAGCACTGTAAAAAACTTTTACCTCTAGGTTTGTCTCAGCATCAGCCAGTACTCCAGGTGAATTCAACAACAAGCGCACCACATTCTCATCTCCTGACATAGCTGCTATGTGCAGAGGTGTGTACCCAGACTACAAATACATACATAAAGACAAACAAAAAACAAGCTTCTGAATATGGACACATTTTTCTTTGCATCTAATGACATTCATTTACTACTCATAATTAGGACGAGCAAATACACAGTCTGGTAAACTAGAGGTTATGAATTAAGGAGCATGAATTAGTATTTCTGCATTGTGTAGTTACATTAAACTATTTATCTTTGCAATATAGTATGTCTGAGATGAAATAAGACTGCCCTAGTAATTTATCTATAAGAGCTGCAAAGGAAAGATTTGAATCAATAATTCCACCAAGGACTCTTATTGCTGCATATAGTGAAACAAATGGTTATTCACAGTCAGTGGTGGAAAAAGTATTCAAATTAATTACTCAAAGAGATCAGATAATTTACAGTAGGCAAAATGTACTCTAGTAAAAGTTTACCAATTTTTCCTCTTACTCAAGTAAAAGTAAGCAACTTGCTTGTAAATGTCAAAATCAGGTTTTCTATGTGAAAGCAAAGAACCTGAGTAAGTTTACAAAAGTAAGTTCAAAGTATTGAACTCTATTTAACAACTGTTTGCCACCTCTAACTTTGAACAATGAAAAAGCAACCAGTTTTTATTCCCAACCAGACAATCCATAATCCTAATATATACATGATATTATTCATTGCTGGTGTTCACATTTGAACAAGAGGTTACATCAGTGTTGTGCAACTTTACACTTCACAGGAGCTCTCGTAAAGTTCAGTTCATACAGTTAATGTATATATGCACACATTTACAAATACGTATTGACACATTTGTCAATACCCCTTGACTAGGTCAGATCCTAAAATGCCTAAAATAATAACACAAAAAATTCTGATCTTCCATGTCTTTATTGAACACACTCATTCAACATTCAAAATGGTAGTGGAAAAAGTAAGTGAATTACTGGCATTAATAACTGCATCATCTTGGAATTTTAGCCCATTCTTCCTGGTAGAACTGTTTTCGCTCTGTCATATTTTTTAGACGTCTCACGTATATGAATCTCGTCCTGTCATTCCATAGTATCTCTATCAGGTTAAGGTCTGGACTCTAACTTGACCTCTCCAAAAGGTGGATTTTGCCAATTACCTTTTTTGAGGTAATTAACTCAAGGATATATACAGTACTGTGCAAAAGTCTTAGGCGCTATATTATCTGTAGAACAAATTTTATTATATATATCATGTGTGCATTATTATGTGACGAAGTTACTAAAAGATCTCATATTCTCCAGCATGCTCAGTAAAACCTAACAGCTGTTTGGTTTTCAAAATATTGACCGTTTATTGTTTGTTATTTCTTAGTGCGTTTTATAGACGTCTCTTTTAATGTAGAAATCTTTTCAAAAGCTTCATTGCATATGGCTATTGTTTGGATGTTACTAAGACTTTTGCACAGTACACTATTTGAAATTTCAAATTAAGATCAGATGACATGTAATGATGAATGCAGAAAATCATGAAATTCCAACATTTCGCATACTTTTACTTGCCACTGTATGTTTACATCAGCCTAAGTGTGTGTGTGTGTGTGTGTGTGTGTGTGTGTGTGTGTGTGTGTGTGTATGTGCGTGCGTGCGAGAGAGAGAGAGATATTGGTAAAGATGAATGATGAAACCTCTTCATGGTAATTTCTTGTAGCATCTCTGCCGGGTGGCGCAGTGCAGATTGTGGCTGGCACATCTGTTAGAATCTCCCTCACAAAGTCCACTTGTCCAAAACGGGCTGCCACATGTAGGGCTGTTAGTCCAGTCTGCATCCATGCAAGCATTCAGAGAGAGAGAGTAATTAAGTAAGTAATTACATTTCTTACATGTAATTACTATATGTAAGAAGGTACATTTCAATACTTAATTAAATACCTTTATTGCAGTTCTAAAACACACACGCACGCACAAACGCACGAACGCACGCACAAACGCACGCACGCACGCACAAACACACGCACGCACGCACAAACACACGCACGCACGCACAAACACACGCACGCACGCACAAACGCACGCACGCACGCACAAACGCACGCACGCACGCACAAACGCACGCACGCACGCACAAACACACGCACGCACAAACACACATTTTTTGGAAAGTACCTTGGAGCTGGTAATGTTCAGAGAGACTTTTGTCTTCAGGACCTCCAGGATTTCTGTGTGTCCATTCTGGGCAGCTAGATGGACAGCTGTCATTCCATCCTGCAGTCACACACCAATATATTGAATTTTTACAAGCCGTGATCAAAGTGTAGCAATGTATAAACCACAATGGCATTTTCTAAGATGTGCTAAATACATGTTTGTATCATGCTAAAGTTCTGGTTGGACATCTGGTTTGTGTTAGTATATTGTGTCGAGATTTAATGATCTGACCGAGTCCTCCTCTTTGGCTGAAGCCCCTGCCTCCAAGAGAGCCTTAACAACCTCAGTGTGACCCCCTGCTGCAGCCAAGTGCAGAGGACATGAGCCATTAGCCTGCGGAGACAAATGTTCATTCTAAAATTATAATACTAAAACATGCAAAATGAACAGTCACCATTAGAGGAAAAGCTAAATTACACATTGTGAAGGAACTCATGAATTACAGTCATTTCAAAGCCTTGGTTTAATACATCATTACCTGTATAAGAGGTTCCAGAAAAAAAAAAATCAGACTTTCTAAACAAATGACTGAAAAGTATTGGAAGAATCAAATGAACCAAATACAAATTCATGAATAGACTAAGGAAAGGAAACATCTAACAAAACATCCATCGTCTGCTGTTGTGGTAGCTCAGAGAGTTAAGACACTGAGTTACTGATAAGATGATTGACAGTTCAATCCTCAGCTCCACCAGGTTGTATATGTAATGTATATGCCACAAAAAAAAGGCTTAACTTGAAGTTTATGTGTTAACACACATGGTAATCAAGTGGCCTTACTCGTGAAATTACTCGTGTGTTTCAGGAGAACCAGTGCATGTGTTTGGGGAGGATTGTTTGAAGATTTTGCAACCACATCTGAAGGATTGCTGAAAGTTTGAATAGGCTTCTGGAAGTACCACCCTCTCAGGTCAGGCTTGATCAGCAACTAGTGTCTCATACTACCTGCCCATAACTTTTACGCAGCTTGCTGAGAAACAAAGATACTTAAAATGTTAGCTATGAAGAGTAGGTCATCTTTCCTACACTTTTAAACTCCTACCTAGAATATGTTTTTTTTTATATAAAGCTGCTTTGTCTTTGTAAAACAAGAACAAGACAAGGCTCTACATATAAAATTGAATTGAAGTCTCTGCCTAGTTATTGTGCCAAGCTATATCACATTACTCACAGAAAGCTTTTTACCCACATCCTAAGCTTGATACTATAGCCTCACCATAAATTCTGCATTTCTCTTGCATTTCTTGTCATTTGGGACAAAGAATGTTGGATTTTGGGGAATAAAGAAAGAAATGCGGTATGTATGTACGTTATTTAAATGAATGAACCAGAACCATTAACTCAATTCCATTTCCAAAATAAAGAACAAAGTAAATGAGAAGCTACACAGAATATGGGTGAATGGGACAGAAGACAGGTTGTAAAATTCATTATAGAATCCATCTGTGGTTATATCTTCACAACATCTGAAATAACCTTTTTTATTTTGTTAAACCATTGACCGTTTGGCTTACTGACCTTATTGCGCAGTGTGGAGGTATTTCCCTGACTGAACTTGAGAAGTTCTTGGATGACGGTCACACTGCCTTTTGCTGCAGCAATGTTGATGCAAGTTACCCCCTCCTTGTTGGGGAGTGTGGCTAATTCAGGTCTGTGCTTCAAAAAGAGCTTAACTACATCCGAGTGATCATTCTCTGCAGCCAGGTGAAGAGGGGTTTGCCCATCCTGACAACACATACACGAAAGTCAAACAATTAATTACATTATTGCAACTAATAAATTTAACCATAACCTTAGTAACAATTTTTTTTACTTACAGTATATCAAGATTCTGTTACAATTGGACATACCACCCCGGAAAACTCTCCCAAGAGCGGTTTGATATGTTCCCTTTTGTGAAAAATGATATGTACTTGGATCAGCCATAGCATTACTCACTCATTCATTGTCTATACCACTTTATCCTGTATACAGGGTCGTGGGGGCTCATTGTGTTTCTGGTCTGGTTAATTGAAACTGGTTTGATTTCTAGCGCACACAGATACAATATACCGGACTTTAGACATTTTATACATTCACCTACACTCTGAAAACATTGGTATCTAGTGCACTGCAGTATCTATGTTTTAGTACAATACACATGTACAATACACTTCCATAATTGAACCATTGGTAGAATAGCGTTCCCATCGTATCTGCCGAAATTTGTAACTCGAATGGTCGTAAGTCAGGGACTACCTGTATATTATTCCAAATGTCTTCTGATTCATCTTAACACATTTATATGTGGCCGTCTGTGCTTCTTTTTTTAGCAAGATAAATTGTAGACAATGTTTGAACAATGATGAGTGTGAGGCAGTTCATTTGAACTGTGGCCACTGCTGCTTTCAGGTTACCTTGAATTGTCACTATTAAAGAAACCAGACCAGGACGTTTAATTCAATACATTCAATAATTCACAATACAGAAATAAACCAGACATTTTTTGTTTTATCCAGTTAAGATAACATACGTGTTGTGAAACATTACATTTTGTGGACTCTGCCAATGCTCTATTGCTAATGCCAGTACAAAAATTCAATTGATTGATGTCCCTACATTGATTACCCGGCATGTGTGTCTTTTCTTAACATAATAGCCCTATGCTCACTCTCAATGGCAGGAAATTAGAGATTAGAGGCAGTTAATTCTTTTGTTTAGATACTACAGTACATCATGCAGCCATGCGTGTGGAATAAACATTCAGGCAGTGTTTTTTCACTGATTCAGTAGGCTAAAGAAATCACCAAAGGGATTTGGGATGTTCATATTAACTATTAGAGATTGCAAAGATTTACCAACACATCCAAGTTGCAAAGGGATTAACTGGTTACCCATAATAATAAAACCAAAAAGAAAAAATGTTTGTTAGTTGTTCTTAAATGAAATCAAACCAGGAAAAAAGAGAAGAAAGCACTATTCTGAAGTAGTGATGGGTCATTCATGTAACGTGACTCAGAAGAACAAGAGTGATTTGTTCATTTTCTACTGGGCGTGCATGCACAAATCATCGTAAAACCTCCGTAGGTTATGTACAGGAAACAGAATTGAACGGCTCTGAACGAATCTTCCAAGTCTCTGTCGTTTGTTCTTTTGTCACCTGACTCCCATAGATGCTATGAAGTGCAATAGGTTCAAAAGAACGAACGACTCGGATTAGAAGATATTATAGTGAGCTGCTCATTCTGTTTATAATAATATGTCCTTAGCTGCATTGTAATATTTTAATTACTGGAACTATAGCCAAAATTTGTGTATGTAGACGTGTTGGGTAACATTTTATTTTATTTATTTATTTATTTAGGAGTGCTACTACTAACACTCTATCACGTGTTTCCTCTGAACCACGTGACGCCAGCCGACCCTCTCTTTTTGAACTGCTCGCTCACGCACCGTTGGGGGCGGTGTAACACACTCGGAGAACAGTGCTATCCGCTCCTTCCGCTTACGTGAGTTCACAGACGCCCCTGATTGGCTGTAGAGCCGTGATTAATGTGAGAGCACTAAGTCCCCCCCCTGAGAGAGCTCAGCCAATTAGCTCTCTCTAGAGAGGTTACAGCATCACCCTTGGATCGAACGCCGAATGATAGTGTGAGCCCTTTACCACTGCGCCACTCAGAGGCCCAAATTTTATTTTATTTCTGATAAAAAGAACAAAATTAATTAAATGAATAAAAAAAAAGATTTGTTGATTTTGATGAACAAGATTCAAAGAACTGAGCCACTAAAATGATTCAAACTTCCCATCACTATTCTGAAGTCAGTTGCAATTGTAACTCTTGTAATTAAACTTAATTGTACTGTGATCATATCATATTGAAAATAATATTAATTATCAAATTGTAACAAGAACAAAGGTTTTATTCTGAGTATATACTCATATAGATGTGTTGAAATATTCCAGTAAACTATAAAAGATTGACAAAATGATACTGAGAATAAAACTCACAATATCTTGGGCTGTTAAATCAGCTCCGAGGTTTAACAAACTGTTGCAGGCATCTAATTTTCCACTGATTGCAGCCAAATGCAGAGAGGTCTGTTGTCTCTAGAACAGCAAGTGGATCATAAAAGAAATATTTTATTCTGACAAATGCAAAAACAAACAGTATAGGGTATATTACAGTATATTTATTTTGAAAATATTACAAATGTTATATCTTTCAGGATTGATTGAGCTCATAGAATTGAATGAACTATCGAGCTCTTACCAAAGTGAGGGTGTCAGTGCCAGCCTCGTGAGTTGTTATCAGTAGTTCAACAAGATGGGATGAGCCAGTCTGGGCACTCAAATGCAGTGCAGTTAGGCCCAGTTTGGTTTTAGCATTTACAAAGGCTTTATATGAGAGCAGGATATCAGCAATGTCCTCGTGGCCTCGCTCAGCAGCCAGGTGAAGAGCGGACTTTCCTTCCTGCATATTGCATATCACACAATCTTTCAATAATAACATCAATTCAAAAATAAAATCAGACTATTTATCAGTCTCGCTTTATTTGTGTGTAAATATGAACTTTTTAACAGAAAAACACCATTTTTAAATGTTTACTTTTAACACAGCCCTTGATTAACTGATCATCAGCTTTTGTGTAGACCCCTATAAAATCAAATGTTTTGGCAGTTTGCTGGTCTGGAGCATTCAGGCGTGTATTAACACAATGGGAAGAGGGAAAGACATAAGCAACGGTCTTAGAGAAGCAACTGTTGCTGTATATCACTCCGGAAAGAGTCATAAATCCATTTCCAAATAACTTGGTGTTCATCGTTCTACAGTGAGAAAGATTATTCACAAGTGAGTTATTGCTGCAAAAGGTGCATCTCCGGCATCTCCGGCAAAAGGCGCAAATTATTCAATCTTGGGGGTACTTAGTATTACCCACATGTTTACTGTTTCCTTTTAGGCTTCATGTCTGTTAAATAAATTATGTTTTTTGTTCATGAAAACAACTGCAGCCATTGTAACAAAACTGCGAAAGATGGAGTGTTCTAAAATCGCACAAAATTCACACTGAAGTGACTAAATATTCTTTATAAGTTTTCCATACTCCCTTCATCGTTTTAATTTTTATTATTATTATTTATTTATTTATTTATTTTACAAAACTGATAAAAATTCAGTTCTCATTCTGCAGTCGACTGTTCATACCGTATAATGAAGAAATTGGGTCATTGCTTGAAGCCAATGTCTAATAATCAGTAAAAAAGCCAATCAACTTGTTGATATACACTACAAGTTGAAGGTTTGGGAACCTCTTAACGTCATGGTCTTTTCCTAACTTTTATTGCTTTCTACATTATAAAACTTCCAAAATATGCAATAATCTCCTCTCAATTAATATTGAGATTTGTCTGCTAGATTTGTATGCCCTGTAAAGCCTTCACAATGTCTCTAATCTGAGGCGCTGTTTGTTAATTGGTGATTTTTCAGTCTGGTTACTTTAATGAACTTCTCCTCTGCAGCAGAGGTAAGCTTTGGTCTTGCCTCCATGGTATGGTCTTCATGACAGCCAGTTTCATTATGGTGCTTGAGGAGTTTTGCGATACTGTTCTTGAAAGAACTATTCCAGAAGATCTGACCTGCACATCTTAAAATAACAACTAATTGTTGTTCCTTAATTAACTAATGCCATGTGTGTTATTTTATGAGTTTTTTTAAATCTAGAATTTGTTTTTCTAGAATGTAGAAAATAAATCCAAACACATCCAAACTTTTTTTTGACTGGTACTGTATTACAGTATTAGAAAAATACACCAATAAGCATGTGATCCAAGGTAATGAAAAATCCATAAACATGCAAAGAATGCCAAGCCCTTTTTGGTGCAAGTGTGCTGTCAAATTGTACAGCCTGGAAAAGATCACCACACGCTACAATTGTGACATTTCCCAAGCTGCTTACTTATATTCATTATAAAATATTCATTGGCATTTGGCTAAATAAACCCCACAGTCATGTTTGTGGTAAAAAGTTGATAGACACATTAATCCTCCAACCTCATCAAACACATCCACTCTGGCATTGCTTTTCAGCAGCAGCGTCACTACTTCCATGTTTCCCAACTCAGCAGCCAACAGCAATGGTGACCTGCCAGTCTGTCATTCACACAAACATACAGTACAAGCAAGATACAAAGACACAGTCAGACAGTCATAGAAAATAAAAAAAAAATTCAAATTTAAATCCTGTATTATGCCTGTGCCGTCACTGAAGGAATAATTTTAAAAAAATCACTGATGGAATAATCTGGTCATTCTGTACATAACTAATCTATACAGTACATAACATATAAACATAATCTTTGTAAGCTCAGTTTCCCTGACCGTGTTGCTGGAGCATGAGTACCTTGTCCTGCTTATTGATGGCTGTCGGTAGGCAGTGGCAGGGAACATTATTGAGCATCTCCTGCAACACTTCAACATTGCCAACCCTGGCACAATAATGGATTGGAGTTTCTCTCATCTACAGGAAAGCAAAAATATGCTCACAAACAATGAACAATTAAATGTATGGAAAACACTTACTTACTCTTCTCCATTCTCTATACCATTTATTCTGCACAGGGTCATGGGAGACACACTGAACAGGGTGCTAATCCATTACAGGGTAAAAGCACACCCACAAATTCAAAAACACCAGTAAGCCTAGACTCATGGAGTCCCCAGGAGAAACCTGACAAGCACAGGGACAAAATGCAAACTCTGCATACAAAGTTGTATTGCTGCATTTGGACTAAATCTTAATTATTATAGATTACTGTAACAGTTAATATCATTATTTTTATTATATATTACTTAATAGACATTTATATTAATTCATATAATAATTTTTGGGAATAATAATAATTGGGAAATATTTTATAACTTTAAAATAATATACTTTAATGGTTATAATAAGTACTATAACACTACCGGTCACTTTCTAACTCCATAGTTTTTCCTGATTTTCGCCTCTTTCTACAGTGTAAAGCAATGCTGAATGTGTCCCAAATATGCAATAATCTCCTTTCAACAGTTACTGATGATCTGTAAAGCCTTTATAACGGCTCTAATCTAAGGTGCTGTTTATTAGTGATTTCTGAGGCTGGTAACTCTAAATGAACTTCTGCTCTGCAGCAGAGGTAAGTTTTGGTCTTGCTTTTCTGAGATGCTCTTCATGAGAGACAGTTTCATCATGGTGCTTGATGGGTTTTGCAAATGCACTTGACAATACTGTTCTTGCAAGAACTCTTGACCTCCATGTCTTAAAATAACAGCTGATTGTTGTTGTTGTTACATAATTAACTAATTCCATATGTGTTATTTCATAATTTTGAAATCCCCAATGTTGTAGAATTTAAAAAATAGATCACTAAACAAAAACTAAATTTGCAAGTGATCCCCAGGTTTAGAGCGGTTGTGTAGGTGTAGATATTTCAGTGTTATTTATGCAGTATTTTAATGTCTAAGGAAATTGAGATCATTGTGATTTAAAAACTGAAAAATTACTAACTGAAAAATGTATAACATGTTGTAAAATAAAAAACCTAAAGACTTTTTAGACTGATGGAACTCACAGGCAGTGATCTATACTGGATCAGTAGTAGGATGCAAAATACCTTTCGCACTAAACTTTCAAATTTAATGTTTTTGGTTTTGTGGTTAATATTTTACAGTTTAGAACAATATTGAAATTAGAAGGTGTGTCCAAACTTTTGACTGTAATTGTATTTATTGATTAAGACTTTAAAGACATTCTGTAATTCTCTCTGGATGAAGAGATCTAACAAATTCCAAAAATATAAATGTAAATATACAGAAAATACAAATTAATTGTAATTTAGCC
This sequence comes from Clarias magur, assembly GCA_013621035.1. Taxonomy (NCBI): domain Eukaryota; kingdom Metazoa; phylum Chordata; class Actinopteri; order Siluriformes; family Clariidae; genus Clarias; species Clarias magur. The sequence goes on along the minus strand of QNUK01000319.1, from coordinate 631,013 downwards.
CAATTCATTCCAGGATTATTGTGTGTGAAAGACTGATGTTCGACACTAACCTCCCTAGTAGCTGCTGTGACGTCAGCATTATACTCCATCAGAGTCCTAATGATCAGGACGTCCTCATCATCACTGTGTACAATGTGCTTCTGTATCTCAGCTGCCAGGTGCAGGGTGGTCTCTCCTTTCTGTAATGCATAATTGTAATATTTCGGAATGGTGTTGCAGGATAAATCAATGAATATTATTTAGAAGGGACACAAATACTAATTTTCACATTCTGGTAATGACCTGGTTCGCTTCACGGACACAGACCTCCGCCTTCTTTTTACTTCTTTCACTGGTTAAATAGTTCAAGATCGACTCCACCATATGAGCATGGCAGTGACGTACAGCCACATGGAGCGGGGTCTCCTGTGCCTGAATAAATATGCACGCACAGATATAGAAAATGCTAAAAACCTTCTTTTGGTGATGCACATACATTCAAGTCAAGTGAAGTCATTGTATTTGTATAGCACATTTAAAAGAACAGCAGTTGACCCAAAGTGCTTTTTAGTAGAATACCTATACATACAACTGTACATAATCTTATAAAGGATAAAACAAAATAAGATGAGAAACAAAGCATAAGAAAATAGTACTATAAATGTTAATAAACAACAGTCAGTAAAAGAAATAAAAGCATGAAATAAGGATAAATAATTCAACACAAAGCATTTGTTTTATCCAGTTACCCAAACACTTATAAAACTAATAAAACCATACAAAGGATACCTAATTACTTCATATTTTACTTCTTTTAGAGTGAAATAGCTATTTCTAAATAACATCTCAATAGGCTTATAATGCCTTGTGAACCATAATTACCTTAAATAAGGAGAAATAGTGAGGAGAAAAGTATGGAAAAATACTAGCACGCTGCTCTCAGCATCAATTAAATCAAACAGCAAATATTAGAAAGTAGCGCTGTCTCCCCCTACTGGAGCTCCGAGGTAAAATACATTACTGATTGATCAATGCATGATCAACACATACAGAAGATAATCTGCATCACCTCTTTGAATCAAACCTTTTGTCTGACCAACAGGACAATTTTAACAATGGCCGGTCACAGTACACATTTGTAAATAATAAAATATTCTACATTGACAAACAAACAAAAAAAAATTCAGTCTAGGTGCAGCAATAGCAAATTACCCACTACTTTATAATTTCATTATAATCACAGCTATTGCAGTATCTTAATTTCATTATATAGAATATTATTATTTGCAAATGTGTACTGTGACCTGTCATTGTTAAAAGTATCCTGTTGACAGATACATTAAACCTTTTGTAAGACAAAAGGCTTAATGCAACGTTTAATGATGCAGATTATGAATTGATCTATCAGTAATGTATTTTACATCGGAACTCCAGTAGGGGGAGACAGCGCTACTTCCTAATTTTAAGTCTCCCGTTTACGGTCTAAATTTAAGCGCTGGTGACTGAGAGCAGCATGTCAGGATTTTTCCACTCTTCTCTCCTCACTCTTTCATTCTTTAAGGTAATTATGGTCCTCAAGCCTTTATAAGACTGTTGACATATAGACTGTTGACATTATAAGACTGTTGACATATAGTTCTTTCACTCCTAAAGAAGTAAAATATGAGGTAATTAGGTATGTTTTGTATTTATAAGCGTTTGGTTAATTGTGTGTGAACTAGCTGCATGGAAGCTAGCCATGCCATTATATACACACACATACACATTGTACAACATGGCGTTTTCCCTCCAAACATATTTTATCATTATTTATTTATCAATTTTAAACACTGTTGCTTTCTTTCTATTAAAACTTAATTAATTGTAATATTGTTAAATTACATCTAATGTTTTTCTTTTTACTGTGCCAATAATGCTAACCTCAAATAATAATTAGAAACAAATTATCTTAATTATTAATTTGAATAATTAATTTGCTTTGATATCCCAACTCTTTTAGACAGTACAGCTTCTTTAGGATGTCTCCTTTAAAATTAAGGTTTTGTAGTTTTGCCCAATTTTGAGGACTTTGTTGAGGGCATTTCTTAAACGTAAGATTAAACGTTGCAGCAGAGTTGCATACCTTCGATCTCCAGGTGGGATCAGCTCCCTCTTCTAATAAAGTTCTCATTGTCTGCAGACTTCCATGACGTGCTGCAACATGCATCGCAGTCTCACCATTCTTAAAAAAAAAAAAGTAAATAAGATAATAGTGGATATACAAGACACACAACAATAGACCTGAGATGACGGAGCTTTTCTTCAATAAACATCCAACCTTTTGAAATAATTATGATTTTAAAAAGGTATGTCGGAATCTGCAAGGGATACGAGGTGGTATCGAAAGGTTTTGAGATTAGCTCTGTTTACAAGTTTACTCTCTTTACATTCTGTTGTGTACACTCTTGAATTGCATGTGCCAATCAAAAGACACTGATTCATTGCAGCATGTGTTTCACACAGAATTTTACTTTTGCTCTTTGTTCTAACTTGCCGTGCATGATGAAATACCATATGTGGTAATGCAAATGGCCAGAAGAGTACCAGTTGCTCAGTTCCTGACGTTCACAGGACAATGTCTTTTAGCACACTGTCTTTTGACTTATGATGGTCGGTGCTTATGTGGGCTGTAATTGACTAAACAGCACTATAGTGTGAAAAAGCTTTTGCTCACCTCCTGCTCTGTGTTGACCTCCGCTCCGCACTTCAACAGCATTTCTGTCACCTTCTCACCATTCTTCACCCTGGCTGCTATATGCAGGGGCATCTCCAGGGCCTACAGAAGCAGCAGAAAAACCATAATTTAGTTTTTACTTGGACTACAATTTATGAATATACCACCATTGTTTTATTGGACTTCAACATCAAAGGAATGTGTTTGGCTCAAAAAACATTCAATAATGTCACTGTCATGATGCGGGTGGTATTGCAGGTTGTTGAAGTGGGCTTTAAAGGGCAGGCATAGACGCAGAGGGTTTTTAAACAAGAAAAGTCTTTTATTTTAAACAAACTAAACAATACTCCAGAAACTAAAATAAACAAAACTCAAACTCCGAACACAGGCTCTTTACGCGTAATACACAGGCTCTTTTAAGCATAACAGATGCTAAGAGCTTACACATGCTAAGACCAGAATAAAGACAGGGGAGACCTGAGAGACAGGAGAAGACCCTAGAGACAGGGGAGACTAGAGACACTAGAGGCAGGGGAGACACTAGAGGCAGCGGAAAACCTAGAGACCCTATAGACTGGGGAGGCACTAGAGACAGGGGAAAACCTAGAGACAGGGAAGAACCTAGAGGCAAGGGAGAGCCTAGAGACCGGGGTAACACTTGAGACTAGAGACAGGGGAAACACTAGAGACACACTTACTCAGAGGCTTACTCAGAACAAAGGACAAACTAAAAGATACACTTAGCTAAACACCACAACACAGATAACATAACCTTTCAGAGCCATCTTAAACCAAACCAAAGGAACGCCCACTAGACATTATTAATGCTCAACCTAGTTTCCTAGAACTAACAGCTTTTTATAGCAGATCTAATGAGCCACCTCGGTTCAGGTGAGCTCCGTCATCACCTGACCGAGGTGCCTTCTGGGAAACTGAGTCTACAAACAGAACTACACAAACTAAAAAATAATCGTGCACACAGTGCCCTCTAGGGGTGGTCCCTTACAGTCACATTAAAATAATAATTTATTATTCTTTTAAACATATTAAGAAATCATTTACAGTATACATATACAGTGCACCTTACATTTATCTCATTATACATAGAGTATGAGCAGTTGAGGGTTAAGGGCCTTGCTGATTGGACTAACAGTGGCTGCATGGTGGTGGTGGTGAAGTTTGAATTTTAACCATCGAGCTACCCATGCCACAAATTCACTTTCTAGTCCCAAGTAATGATCGTGTGTTCCATCCATTAGTACTGTATGTCTTAAAACCAAACTGACTAGTTTAAATAGTGTCCATTAACATGAATGTTACGGTGTGCGCTATGATGGGCGTGCCCCTCAATCATTGTTCAAGTATCGCTCCGTCGTTTGTAGTCGTGCCAGCTGGCGATTATCAATGCTAATGGACCTCAGGCTTTCTCCGCATTATAAAAGCAAAGGATGGAGTTTAGTCCAGGGGATAGAAACAATGCAAAGAGTTGTGTGGTGGATTATTAGTAAGTGGCACGCGAGTGGGGTTATGCGCCCTAGAGACTTTAAATGCGAGACCGGAATGCCGCCCTTCGATCTCTGCAAGAAAGACCGCGCTGGAAAGAACTGCTCGAGCTTCCATGGCGGCCTTAACTTCCATGCAGAGGCCACCTTCGCATCCCCGCCACCGAAGAGGAAAAGGCCGCTAGGAGGCCTTTACAAGAACAAAGTTACAATAACATAATAATAAATAGCCAGCTATGTAGTTAACAGGTAAAGCTTATACAGTATCATAATGGATGACATTGTGATTTCATACTGAATGGTTATGAGTTAAATGATGGCTTTGCACTGGATATTATGTTGATTAATTTCTTGGTTCATCCATTTACTCAACATTATGTTGATACACTTAACAAATCTGTACACTGTTTCATAAACTACGCACGGATATTTAACCAATCACTTCTCATAAAAAAAAAAAAAAAATCAGCTGATTATGTATGATCTTTTTAATGAATCATTGGTTTCATATAACTGCTGAAGCCATGGTTTGCAGAAAACTTACATAGCCGATAAGAGATCTCATTGTGAAAAGTTTCAATCACGAACAGAGTTTACAAAACATTCCCAAGATATTTGCTTTTCAATGGAACTCCCAAATTTTTTTTTTCTGACTTTAGCCCTGCCCGTATGTATGACCAAGTCCCAACTTTGGTCATCATCACCATATCCTGTACGCCATGTCCTCATACTTTATCCTGTATGCTACACTCAACTTGTTAGTTCTCTAACAATTTATTCTACACATTAGATATGCTTTATTTTTGCCAGAGAAATGCAGTCGGTGGATCTACCACGACTGTGTTTCACTAATCAGACGTAGCAACAACAATCACATGACACTCAAACTGACTGCATATGGAAAATAAAAATCTTCTGCCGTGGTAGACAGCAAAGGAAATGCCGTGGTTAGTTTAACTGTTTTATTTAATGTTGCAAAGTTAACATATATAATTAGTAAATAAGAGGCTAAAAGATATAAGTTTCTTACATTTGTTCTGCTGGACAAGTTTCTTGTTTTTCAATTTGCTATTTTGTAAAGATATTTCAATTTAATCATTTATTTTATTACATTTATTTAATACATTTTATTATTTGGAAATGTCAGAATTTTACATTATTTAATTATTTTGTTTGGCTGCTTACATAATTTCTAAAAAAAAAAAAAAAATGTTTTTAACATTATGATGAAACAGTTACTTGAGTAGACGTTTCACCAAATACATTTTTTTACTTCTACTTGAGTAATATTATTTTGAAGTACAGCTACTCTTACTTAAGTACAATTTTGTCTACTCTACTCACCTCTGGTCAGGAGCCTATCCCAGGAAACTTAGAGCATGAGGCGGGGTACACCCTGAATGGATGCAATTTTGGAACGCCAACCAGTCATTGGACTGTGGGAAGAAATCCAACAAGCACGGGGAGAACATACAAACTTAATCCACGCAGACCCTGGAGGTGCATAGCGACAGTGCTAAAGACTAAGCCACAGTGTTGGCCTCAACCTTGGTATGTTTTTTAAAGTGAAAACCTAAACTGCTATTTGAGTAAATAAGTTTCAGACTCATTAAATTTCAGTAACATGTGGCAAACCACATGCTTTTTTGAGTTTATTAGGGTAAATCTGTAGCAGATAGAAACGCAAGACAAAAATGATTGACTGCCATTATAGCTTAAATAGTTTTAGTAATTACCTTCCCTCCTCTGAGATGCACCTGTGCACCGAAGCCCAATAGGATCTGCACTACTTCAGGCTTGCAGTTTTCCACAGCAATGTGGAGCGGCGTCAGGCCGTCTTTAGTTGTGGCATCCACATGCGCCCCGTTCAGGAGTAGAGCTTTCACTACAATTGCGTGACCGAACCTTGCGGCCACATGCAAACACACTGCACCTGACTGGCAATAACAACAACAATAACAGTTCAGTACTGATGCAATCCATAAGTTACAAATCTATGAAGTGATATACCTTGTTTGGCATGTGTATTGGCACGCCTTTCTTTAGCAATGACTGCACCATCTCTAGCTGGCCACACTGAGAAGCAATATGCAGCAACGTGCTCCCGTCCTGCACCGGGAACCATCAGAAAGATAATCATAATAATGAAATAGTCAGACCATTAATTAATTGATGAAAATAATTACAATAAATAAACCATGAGAACCCATTGTATGTATACTTATCAGCACAATTTTCATTAAAAAATTCAGTATCAATAGATGCTAGAGCTTTGAATGACTAAAGTAAAAAAAAAGGTAAAAAAAAAACAATGCCCTTTTTTTTGCAGCACTGAGGAGCCCAACAGTACTTTGCTACTATTTCTCAGACCATCAGAGGGCATCCTTAACTTACTTTTAGCACACTTCTTTGCTTATCAGCACACTTACTGTACTGTTTGCGTGATGCAAAAGCTCCACAGGGACTTAATTGTGAGACACTTAAGGTTTGTTAGCATTTAGTGTATGCCTGGAACTGCTGTGCATTTTCTTAACAATGCCTATGCCTTTTTCTTGGCACTTGCTTTTTGATGAAAGCAACCTGGATTTTGATCACATTTTTAGATACTAGTTTCATATATATATATATATATATATATATATATATATATATATATATATATATATATAGTGATTTTTTGATCACTTAAATTTAGTCAATTTAATCAGTAAGATGTTTCAATGAGTGTGTAATGCACTGATATACCTTGGTTCTTTCTAGCACATTTGAGTTGAACAACTGTGTGAGAACATCAACTGCAGTAGTGTGGCCTCGTTCAGCTGCAATGTGCAGAGGGAATTTGTCCAGCTGATAGTGAAAGGAATCCATTATAGAGTACATGCTGACTAGAAAAATATAATCCATTGGGTTTCTCGAAGTAACTTGAAAAACCATACAAAAACACTTTGCCCCATATATTATTGGTGTTGATGCAATAATAATAATAATAGTTTTATTATTGGTGCTTGATGTTTGAGAATGCCAGATGCAACTTATTTGTTCTCACCTTGTCTAAAATGTTAGGATCTGCTATCCTGTAGTAGAAAAACTTCAGCATTGCCTGATCACCTTCCCAGGCTGCTATGTGAAGAGGAGTCTGCCCTTCATCCTGTATGAATGAACCAAGTACAGGCTGCTTAATGAACCATTTGCTGTTGCACTATTACAGTATAAACCAAGCATATTCCTAAAATCCCTTCAAATAAAATTTTCCAAAAAACTTATACCTGAAGGTTATACCTGAAGAATAACCTTCAGTAATCAGTTTGGTCCAGATTCAGAGCTGAATTTAATTTAAAAAAAATAGTAATAACTGGATCAATATTAAAAAATACATAATTTTCTGACACTCTGAAGTAATTTCCACAGCCCCTGTCTAAACGTTTGAGGAATTTTACCCTGATATATTTGTAAAAGCAGACAAGCATTTCTGGAAGAATATTAAAAATAATTGTACAACATGGAAAAAAATAAAGTGAATTGTCAAACTTTCTGCTGCACCTCAACAAATCTCTTTCACCCTATCACCTTTTGTAATAACAGTTGGGATATTTATTGGTATGCCTTGGGTCTTTGAGTCCTGTCTGAAACATATAAAATCTATAATTCATTTACAGATGGTAAAAATTTGATATAAAAAATAGATATTGTCTTCTTACATTTTGGCAATCAAGGTTTCCATTAAATTCCACCAGCACTCTGGCCATATCAACATGTCTTCTTCGGCAGCAGATGTGCAGAGCCGTGTCTCCATTGTCCTAAGGGGACAGAGATAAACAACAGATAAACAACAGATATTTGATGTTTTCATTCCTTTCTCTCTCGCTCTCTCTCTCTCTCTCTCTCTTTTACTGTAATCTGCTTTTACTCTATTTTATAAGATGCCCTTGAATGTTTTGAAAGGCACCATTAAATTTTAATACATTATTATTATTATTCAAAATTATTTAGTTCACAATTACATGAAAGTTTTAATTTTGCAGTTTTAAATGATTATGGAGTAGGTGTTCACTTATTTGGAAATAAGACACTACCAATAAAGTAAAAGATCTATTTCAGAAAACAACTTACCTAACAAACAACAAATAATGAGTGAATAAAAATGATTCATCAGAACATGAAGGATTCCCAAATTCTTCTCTGCTTCCATAACAATTCTTAGAAATGTTTAGAATGTTGTATGTCCAAATGAATCAGTATGATATGTTGATGTGATTTTCTATAACCGCCTTTATAATTAGGCCTACTGACGGCTTTGACGTGAATATCACTGAGTGTGTTACAGCCCAGCTGTCCTTACTTTTGTTGTGGCTTTCAGCTGTGACTCCGAAAGGTCTGAGAGGAGCTCCCTGACAATTCCAACATTGCCAGCTTTGACGGCCAGCAACAGTGGAATGTAGCCATCCTGAAGGCAGAAAAATACAATCCAATGCCACAGTGTTAATTTGATACAAAGCAAAGAATTGTAATGCTAAAAAGTTTTTTTCCTAATGAAAAAAATCTTTTAAGACATTTTCAGATGTGTTTACAATTTAAGAAAAATGGGAATTTCAGTTTATTTATTTATTTTTCTCCTTGAGCTTCTGTTTATGTTAGCGGTCACCACATCAGATAATTTGATCTGTCATGTAGGATTTATGCCAGATGCTGTTTCTTTCGCAAACCTCGCATTTTCCTTGTTGGGCTTGTGACCGAAAGTGTGAAGTGTCAAGATTGTACGGAGCATAGGGTTAAGGGGCTTGGCCAAGTACCCAAACATGGTGACCCAGCACTGTCTGGACTCAAATCCCACTAATTAGCAACCCAAAGCTGCATTTGGATGATCTACCACTGCTTCCTAATGTTGTATTTAGTTATGCTATGCTATTTAAAATATCCAAGTTATGTTAGGTAGCTAATATAAATATTTGCTAATATAATATAAAAGTTAATTTGGTTCAATTAGAATTTCAAAAAAAAAAAAACTAATTTTAACAAGAACAATTTGTTAATATTTTGGGGAAACCTTGCATGCTAAAAATATTAAATATATACTGTAAATAAAAATATATAATTACCGCAAATTCTCTCACAATTATTCTGTTATTTGATCTTACTATATTCGTTCTACATTTGAATCCATGATTTTGAATCCATTTTGAATCCATGATTTTTTAATCTGTGTTTAAGCCATCACAAGCTTTAGAATTGAAGCTTGAGAAGATAAAAATCCCAAAGCCATAACAGCCAGAAAAAGTAGACCATTTTCTTGAGCACTGTTTATCTTATGATTAACAATAGTGAGAGAATTTCTTTTCCTATTCTATTTAGAACCAGGCAAAAGTAGACTGCTGCATAGGCAGTGTAAAATAAGAACTTTACCTTATCTGGTGTAAGACGTGCATCTTTGTTGGAGAGTTTGAGCAGCGTGCCCACCACATTGAACGAATCATCAGGTCGAGAGGCAGCGTAATGCAGAGGCAGTTGAGCATTGAGCTAGAGCCAAAGAAAATAAATAGGTGAACAAGACCAATCAAACTCCTTACACACCTTGGAATTTCATGGTTTTCTGCATTATTTTGTCATAAAATGTTATCTGATCTTCATCCAAGTCAATATTGACAAATATAATGTGCCTAAAATAATAATACAAAAGAATTCTTATCTTTCGTGTCATTATTACACTCATTCAACATTTTATAATGGTACAGTAGTGGAAAAAGTAAGTGAACCATTGGCATTAATAACTGGTAGACTCCTTTTGGCAGCAATAACCTCAAACAGGTGCTTCCTGTAGCTGTGGATCATGCCATAGTCATTTGGGTCGATGCCTGGGCTCTGACTTGGCCACTCCACAAGGTGAATTTTATTTTTCTGACGCCATTCTGTTGCTTGGTCCTGTGTTTTGGGCCATTGTTCTGTGGCATCATCCATCTTCTACTGAGATACATACATTCTCACATTTTCCTGAAACATTTTTTAATACATCTGGGAATTCATATTTTTCTCTATAACTGCAAGCTGGCCAGGTCCTGATGCAGCAAAGCAGACTCAAATAATATTTCCTCCATCATACTTTACAGTTGGGATGATGTTTTCATAATGATATGCAGTGTTTTTTTACGCCAGACATAATGCTGCACGTTTGTTCCAAATTGTTCAATCCAATCTTATCAGTGAAGAAAGCATTTTCGGCTTTTTCGCAAAAATTTAGGCATGCATCAGTCCTTTTTTAGTAAGCAGCAGCTTCCTTTGTAGAGTCCTGCCATGGAGACCCTATTTGTTCAATGTTCTACATTGTTAAACTTCCACCTGTTCCATGGCAGGACCCTTCCCAATCCCTGATGGGGCCTTGGTCGATCCAGGACCGATTCCTACACAGACCCTGATCACCCGCTTTAACTAAGTGAACGAATACCCGCCCCATAAACGCCTTCTTGCGCTGTTCTAATAAGCTGGTTGCAATGCAGTACAGTTTACAAAATATGTAAGCTGCACTGAAGGCAAGTAATCCCCGGTTCATTTCTTAAGAATAAAAAATACTTTATATACTGTATGTATAAAAATGTAAGTCATGTAGTACACCACATGTTACAGAAACTGGTCAATTATATTTAATCACATTTTCTAATAGGTTATGTGTGTCATAGAGGAGATCTCTCCCGCACACACACACACGTGCACAGGCACACATACACAGGGATGAAAAGAGCAAGAGGCTGCGACATTATTTTTAGCATGGTTACAGTTTCCCAGATTTGTTTAGTAATAAACCACCATTTTCCTAATAAAAGAAAAAAGTCGATGTGGTAAGTCAATGTGCTTTCCCCCAAACGTTTCTCATTTTATGGTAAAACATCAAATCCATCAAGTTTATTGGTAATACCCCTGTTTATGTAATGCTTCATGTTTAATCAGAACATACAGTAGTAGCAGTTTGGTGGAAATTAGCTGTAACATTCAATTCAGCTTTATTTATATAGCGCTTTTAACAACGGTCAGTGCCACAAAACCTAACTCGCGTCTCAGCACCTAACTCCTTAGCATTTTTGAGGTCAGTCACTCAAGGATATGCTTTTTCCACTAGCACTGTAAAGTTTTTATGCTTGTTCTCAATAAAGACATGAAAGATCAGATTTTTTGGTATCATTATTTTAGGCATATTATATTTTTCAATACCCTTGACTTAGATGAAGATCTGATCACATTTTATGACAAATTAATGCAGAAAACCATGAAATTCCAAAAGTTTCACATACTTTTCTTGACATTGTCTATGACATTTAAATTTTCTGGATGGGAGACATGTAAATTCATTGCTTACTCCCTGGAATAGGCCAGATTAGTTGTCTGCAATTTACAATCTGCAGTGGTGCAGATTTGGCATTTTGTGCAACAAGTTGTTTTGCACACGTGCTGTTCAATATAAAGCCTATACTTAGGGCATTGATCGTTTTAAATAAACTCTCCATATTCTGCCCTTCCTGTGTTTCTAACTTTTTAGAACAGTTCCTAATAGTTGTTCAGAAATGGTCACTATTATATAAATGATCACTAGATTTGGATATTAGGAATGATGATGATAATAAGAACAAAACAACTTGTATGCAAAGCATGCCCAACATGTCCTATCAATCTAATAATACTGTAGATTATATTATATTGTAGTCTTATTGTAAAGTAATTCCCAAAACTGCTGAAGGTGGTGCTGGCACGGAAAAGTAATCAATAAACAGACATGAAGAGAAAGACAGATGGGAGAGAGAGAGAGAGAGAGAAAACACTGAAGACCAAGGTAAGAAGACTGAGATATTGAATAGTGTATATTCAGAAGATTTTAATATTCAGAATATTCAATACTGTATGCAAAGAAATAAATGGTGGTCTGATCTCACCCCTCCGGGAGTATTTGGGTCTGTTTGGCTTGCTAACAGCTTCACGATGTCATGGTTTGAGCGGGCAGCAGCGATGTGCAGTGCAGTCTGGCCATCCTGTTTTACACATAATCAACAGCAAGCAGTGAGCATTCCAATTCAAATGTCACAAATATTGAGCAGAATAAAAAAAAAATCTAGAAAAAAAAAAAAAAACATTTAAATGGATCACCATTAGCTGCTCCTACAAAAAGGCTTAAATGACATTATGACCATTTAGATCAACAAAGTCCAAAATGTATAGCTGTTATTGGTATGCAGCAGGGTTAACAATTCTGAGTACCAGTCAAATTGCTTAAATTTTGCGTTGTTTTAAAGTTTAAAGTTGCCCTCCAGACCACCTTCATAGTTTCATGACCTGCACTGAAGGGGTGAGTACTTTCACTTTCCTTTTAATATTCTTTCAGTTTGTTTTCTGATCAAACCCACCATGTCCCTTTCTGTTCTGGTTGTTATGAGTGTAAAGGCCATAGCATGAAACTTGCATCATTCCCCCCCCCCATATAAATCTATTTGCTGAGCTCTTGTACTCTGTAAAAGGAAAAGGGGTCATCCTGACCAGTCCCAAAGAGGATATAAGTGTGTTATCATATTTAACTGTTTTTCATGTGCTACAAGTCTTGTTTTTATGAATCTGAAACCTGATGATACCTGAACCCAGATCATAATAGTTGGAAGTCTTGCCTGGTGATCTTGGCTACACTTTCACAAAGAGCTGACATTCTGACTCATTAGCACTTCCTGTTTTTTTTAGACCTCAATTGTCAAGTCTAAGAGTTTCCTCTGCAATCGGAAACAGAACCTCAAAGATTATCAGATTTGTTTTCCTTAGGGGGGAATTTTGAATTCTTAGTAATTCTCCTCCTAATAAACAAAACTTTATCATTCCTTTTTATGTCATCGTATACATTCAGAGCCAGAACCACAGTTGTTATTGTCTACTTAGTTTTGTCAAAAATAATGCCAAATAAAAAGGTCATGGCGGGGTACTACAGTCGAGTAGTACAGTTGCCTTGCACCTCCAGGTTTCAAGTTCGACTCCCACCTCGGGTCTGTGTACATTGAGTTTGCATGTTCTCTCCGTGCTTGGTGGGTTTCCCCCGGGTACTCTGGTTGTTCTTCCCACAGTCCAAAAACGTGCACGTTAGACTAATTAGTGTCCCCAAATTGCCTGCAGTGTGTCATTGAGTATGTGAGTGTGTGTATGCATTGGCACCCTGTCAACGGAGTTCACATCAAACTGCTGGATTTAAATACCTGACATGGCTCAGTGTCATGATAATCAGTAAGTGGCATGGACTTATTATTATTCTTAAAATAGGGCAGGAACATTAACTACTAAGATATATGAAATAAGAAGTCATGCATTTACATCAGTATGGGAAAAAAATCCCTAATTGACAATGTTCATTACTTGTTATGTAACTGATTGTTCTAGAGTGCAACATTTTCCTCATGTGCCTGAGGTAGTCTCTTCGCAAACAGATGCTCAGCTTTCTTACCTGGGTCTTTTCTTCAGGATTCACTTCCAGTTCCAGCAATCTCTCTACTATAGGAAGCTGGTTCTCTTGTACAGCAATCATCAGAAGACTCAGGTCTGAGTTCTTTAAGCAATAAAGAAAAGGAAGATTTTCATCAATGACAATGCAAGTATGTCAGGTATGTCCAAATGTAGATGGTCTATGTACTAATCTTTACTCAACCTAATAAAATGCCAATTTGATGTATATATATTTTTTTGCAAGTTGTTAACTTAAACACAAAACACAATGTGCACAATTGTGCATTAAACACAATGTAAGTCTCATTGATAAACATCTCTTTTGAACTTATAATAATGAAAACTTATTATAAAAAAGACATATCGGGTGATCTTGCTTTAGTTGAAGTTGGTTATCACAGGTGGGATTTTTTAAAAACAAGATATAGAAAAGACAAAACAGCCCTTTCTTTCTTTCATTCATTTTTTTTTTCATTCTGTCTGTCTGGCTGTCATAAAGCTAACTTAAAAATATTTTGCAACACAATGGCATAAATGTTTCAAGTTAACAAACTAATTTAGCAATTTTCTATTTTAACTGTACTATATATCATTATAACTGAACCGGAGTTTGCATAGCTCTACATGCACTTTGCAGTGCGGAAACAAATCATTAACACACTCACCTCATCCACCTGGGAGATTTCAGGATCTCCGTTTTCTAAAGTATCTAGGACTTGCTTCAGTGCTGTCCACTCTCTTCTGGCAGCCAACTGTAGAAGCTGTGCCCTCTCCACACCCACAGGAGTATGTATTTCTGTCATTTCAGCAGTGTGCAATAACAACAACTAATAATTTCTTGTGCAGGGAGATTGAAAACCCTTTCACCAGGTCTTGGTTTCTCTGTTATCAATTCTATCAGCAGATGCTATTATATGTGTAATGCACCTCCTCCTTTCTCAGTAGGAGGATCTTTCTTTATCTAGGCAAAGTTCCAAAAACTCATTCAATATAAAAGATCATTCTGCATACTAAATGTAAACATCTAGCCTATTTAACCTGTTTTAGACCTGTCAAACTTTTACACATCTTAGGAATTAGCAAATATGAAAAATATGCAATATAGTACAGTAGTATAATGTAGTATACAGTACTGTACATACACACACATAGACACTGTTAAGGCATGACATAACATTAAATCACAAAAGATAAAGCTCAATATTGTGTCGGTTTTGGGGCATGACTCTACAATACCTCTGTAATGTGCTTTGGCCCTGGGATGTTGGCAGCAGATCTTTTGAGTGCCGTGGATTGTGGAGTAGAGCCTCAATATCCAGTGCATCCCATGGATGCTTGATCAAATTAAGGCAACTGGTATATAATTAATAATCAACGTTACTCAACATTACTTAACAGTAATACTCATTTCACCTATACACACAAAATATATATAGTTTGCTTTATGGTTCATTAAATCTCCATAAGTTTTCAATACTTTATCCTCCAACTGCAAAAACGAAGCTATCTGTTCACGGTTACAGGTGTATAAAATCAAGCACACAGGCATGCTGACCGCTTCTACATTTGTGAAAGAATGGGTTTGGCAGTTGCCAGGAGAAATGTACTTGTCTGACTGCATTGTGCCAGGTGTACAGTTTGGTGGAGGGGGGATTATGATGTGGGGGTTGTTCCACCAGTTCCAACATGACTGTGCACCAGTGCACAAAGCATAAAGACATGGATGAGCGAGCTTGGTGTGGAAGAACCTGACTCGCCTGCACAGAGCTCTGACCTCAACCCGATAGTCCACCTTTGGGATGAATTAGAGCGGAGGCTGTGAGCCAGGCCTTCTTGTCCAACAGCAGTGTCTGACAAATGCGTTTTTGGGAGAATTATCAAAAATTCCCATAAACAGTCTCAAGCTCATGGAAAGAGCTCCCAGAGGAGTTCAATCTGTCGTAGCTGCAAAGGGTGGGCCAATATCATATTAAGCCCTATGAATTAAAAATTGGATGTTACTCAATTTCATATGCATGTGAAGGCAGGAGAGCGAATACTTTTGGCAAAATAATGTGTGTATATATAGGTTTTACTAGGGTAGATGTGGAAATGCTGGTGTAGATCTGGCTGAGACAGCATTCATAGATATTCAGAATATCTATTTAAAAATATATTTCATAATTTTAAATTTATAATAATTAAAAATAATTTATCATTTTAAAATAGAGTGTAAATTCAGGTTTATTCAGAAATAATAGTACATTACTAATACACTATGAATTAATCATGAATAAAGTAATAATACTTAAATTATATTATTGCCTTTCTGTGGAACTACCTGTACTTTCAGTTTCTTCAAATTCAGTCTTTGGCTTAGCAATGTAGTGTTGCAAACAGTCGCCATGCCCTGCTAGAAAAGAAACAAATACATACTGTAGCATCATCAGTGCAATGAATGCTGGTCTCATTTTCCACTCAGCTTCTACAAGTAAAGTTCTGTTACCATTAATCCTACTTTGGTGGCACATTGACATGGGAATGAAAACGACATGAAAAAAAATCATTTCAATCAATTGTAAGACTATGTAACATAAAATATGAAAAACCTGAAAGGGTCTAAAAAACCTTCTGTAGGCACTGTATATTTGAAAGAATGCAGATGTAAGAGTTCTGCTATTAATTCAAGTCTTTCTGATATCAGAGGTAAGGAAAAGAACATGGGTGTCCATTAAATTTGTGCTATTTAATCGATTTTGCAATTTAAATGATATTTTATTAGTCAGTTCAATCAAATAAACATCAGATTTCAATTCCGAATAAATTCTTATTTTTTATATTTATTTGAAAACTTGAAAATAAATATTAATATAAATAAATCCTTAAGTTATACTTTAGCAAAAAAATACAAATCACTTCCATTTTCTGCAAATAGGTTTATTTCGTGAGAGTATCGTGTACTGGACTGCAGTGTGGATCAGAAGACTGTACAAAAAAGATGGCTGTGCAAGGTATTACTTTTAAACAAACAAAACCTCAAAATAAACATTTTTATTCCTGTATACCTACCTGAGACCTGATTTGGCACAACCTCATTACTTTGGTAAAAGCATTAGAACTTGCTGTGTCTTCAACTGGAAGTAGAAATACAAATTTCCTTTTATTTTTTTTTTTACCATAGTATTACTCAAATATTCAGTACATGCTGTGAAATGTAGTTTTTAGTACAAAAGCACAAGTACTCCACAAAGAAACTACTTTTTCTAATCTCCCTGATTTAATGATCAATTGTATTTAAAATACTTTTTAAGTTGATGCTGTTGGTAACATAAATGTGAAAGTCTAGCAGTGATATTGTTTTCTGCAGAAATGTAATAGGTTTTTTTTAAACCAGAATGAAAGTAATTCTGATAAAAAAATGTTTTTATAAATTATTATTGAATGAATAAATAAATAAATAAATAAATAATTCATTGGCTTTGTTCAGATACTTTACAAGTTCATGAAACCTTGTACGGAAAGCAAATGGAAAGAAGTCCCTGGATGTGATGCCATGACTTGTTGATAGCGCCAGGATTTAACATTAATTAATGGAATGGCTTGCAGCATTGTTAAACATTTGTAACTAATTCGGTAGCAATTAATTAGTCGCTACTCTTCATTTGTTTAAACACAACATTGTTACTAGAGTAACATATAACATATTTGACCATATTATTAATCTTACTTCAGTAAGGGTGCCTGTTGAAAGATGCTTGAAAATGGAGTCCAAAGGATCCGCAGCCCTGAGACCAAGGGGTGGGATCCGTTGCCCAGGCAACCGTCAATCACAATCGTCCCAGTCATTTCTGTAAACTAGGATCAGTTGGGATACGTGGAGTGAAGATAACGGCCCGGTGTGAAACATAGCGCACATGCTCCTGTTTAGATTAGAATGAATATAAGTAATAAGTATCCCATACCAAAAGTACTCAGGCATGTTATGTTCTTGAAATGTCCATCTTGGCATTTCATTGCGTATAGTTTTCACAATGACAAAACTAAATCCAATTGAATCTAAAGTACAGATAAACAAACAAAGTATTTGCACTTCGTTACTTGTAAAGTTAAGACTTTATTTGTCACATATAACTTACAGCACAGTGAAATTCCTTCTTTGCATATCCCAATGTAACTGGGGTTAGAGCACAGGGTCAGACATGATACAGCACCCCAGGAGCAGATGGGTTTAAGGGCCTTGCTCAAGGGCCCAAAAGTGGCAACCTGGTGGAGCTGGGGCTTGAACCACCAACCTTCCAATCAGTAACGCAGTGCCTTAACCCTCTGGGCTACCACTGCCACTTGCTGCATCTGCTTAAGAGAAATCAGACAACAAACATCAAATAGTTAGAATAAACATCAAATAAAAAATGCAATGCTCCAAAATTTAATCGAAATGAATTAATAGTCTTTCTGTGATTGACAGCTCTAGTGTTCATCGTAGTGTGACTTTTCCATGAAACTTTAATAAAAATATTACTATACCGTATTATATTAATATAATATAATAATATAATAGTAAATATTATATAGAATATAATATAATTAATATAAACAATAATACTAGAAAATCCACTCTTGGCAAAACATTTTGAAATGGTTTTAAATATATCCCTGTTTGGATTGAATACTAGGAAATTTCCTTGTCCTGTTATGTGATGGCTTATCTCTAGAACATTTAACTTCAAACTGCCACCACAGACCCAACTGATAAAAAAAAGTTGTATACAAACTACTTGCTTTAAAATACTCTGTGGAATAGCAGATGATAATTACACATAATTACATAAAGCGAGTCAATAAAACTAGTATACTATATCTGATTTTACTTAGATCTTGCCTTATAAAGAATATAGCATGGCATAACATAACATGAGCACATCGTTTCTATATCGGCGGTGGCTTTTATAGGGTCAGGTTGCTAGTCCGACACCCAATACTCCTCCTTTATCAACTGGCACCGGCAGCGATTTTGCATGGGCACAGGGTTAAAGGCCTTGCTTAAGGGCCCAACTGTGGCAACAATCTGATCAGAATCAGAGAACTTCAAGCGCCTGAGTCACCACTGCTCTTTAATAGAATGCAACCGATATGCATTGCTTATTGTTCTACTAATACAATGAGATATTTAAAATATATTACTTTCACATTCATTGTGTGAATTCATCATTCATCGCTTTATCCTGTACACAAGGTTGTGGGAGCCTCTTCCAAGAGACTTTGGCCACAAGGAATTTTGCACCCTGGACATGGTGCCAATAGACTCGAAGTGCAAGGCGACAGTGCTTACCACTATGCCGCTGTGCCACCTATTTAAAAATTTTTTAAAATAGAAATTGAATTTTATATTCAATAGAAATTACAGTAAGATACTGTATATTGTGTAAACACACACACAGTAAAATTGATAATGTTGATTATAGATAGATATGTCTATCCATGTTTATATCATAGCTATGCTAATTCTAAAACAGGTGCTAATTCTAAAACTTCCTTAAAAGCTAAAGTAAAAGTAAAACCTGGAAATTATATAAAAATATATATTGGCAAACTCTACATAAATTCCTGATTAAGTGTAAATTACCTATAATAATTTACATCTTTTTGCAATTAAATAGTTGCACAGGGCCATAGTGATTTTGATTATTAGATTATTAATTGTGCAGTGGATTGTGCATGGACTTTGCATGTACTCCCGGTACTCAGTCGGGAAAAATATGCAGATTAGGCTAATTGGCTTTCCAAAATTGCCTGTAGTGTGTGAATAAACATGTGTGTATGTTGGTGTGTGCCCAGTGATGGAGTGTCAATGGTGTACCCTGCCTTGTGCCCCAAGTCTTCCAAGAAAAGAGAAGGTGGGGTTTCTGTTCATGCTTGGTTAACTTGTTTTGCATAGTCCTCAGAGAGATCATAGTATACTTATGAATTGGAAAAACAAAATCATAAATGAAAGACACTATTTTTATTATCCGATTTATTTATTTGCATTGGAAAGATTTGTGGTTTAGTGATTTATAGGGTTGGTGAAGACAAAGTACTGTAATCCTAAACATGTATCCAAAAAAGAGTAAGGCTTCTTTTGGGTAATGACACACCTGTGTTACACATCTTATCTGTGTTTGTCTTAGCTGTCAAATGGTGGAGATTCCTTTTTTTTACTATAATTCCGAACAGGCTAGACTCAGGCCCGGGCAAGAAGACAGTGTGCATTTAAGAACACCTGGATGTCCATCCTGTGCATATTGAGGGTGGGTTGTACTCAGACACTTCACTAGTTGACAGAGTGACAGTTATTTTAAAGCATTCATTAAAATTCAAGTTAGAAAATATTCAATGAGTGGAGTAGAACCAAAACATTAACGAACATACCGCATAACTGAGTCAGAGTTTGCAGAGACAGAAAAAGCATAAGATTGTAAGCTTAGAAATTATCTACTTACTGTACTGGTCGGGTGTGGCGTTGCCTTTTTTTTTTATTTTTTATATAGGCTCCTGTCAACAGGAGAATGGCCAGTTGTTGTGATTGTTATAAATAAATATAATTAGCTGAAAACATGTATATTTTAAATGTTAAGATAATTATTTTGTGAAAAACCTTTAAACTGGTTTTGGCTAGACTAGGTTTATTGTAGGATTAATTAATAATCTAACTGCTAAAATGTTATTGTCAAGGGTCTAGCTGGTGGTAGTTGCTGGCTAGACCGGCTGATGTAGTTGCCATGGGCATATATGGTAGGCATGGACGCAGAGGGGTGTGTGAACAAAAATAGTATTTTCTTTTAAACACAACTCAAAAACAGACAAATGAACAAAGGAACCAAAACAACAAACTCAAACTAAAACTAGGGCTCAGGAAAAACACAGGAACAGGAGCTGACACAGGGAACTGAGAGAGCTAGGGATGAGGAAACATGGAGCTGGAGCTAACTAATGACACAAGGGAACTAGAGACTGGACAGGATGTGGCAGGAACTAGAGATGGGGGCAGGACTGGAGAGACAGGACCAGGGATACAGACTGAAGACAGGATCAGGGGAACAGAGACTAGAGACCAGATGGGTTAGTGGTTAGTAGCTACATAGAATATGGAGACACTGGATGCTGACCTAACTGGGTTAGTAGCTAAGGGATTAGTGGCTAACCAGGTTAGTACTGACCTAATAGGGAAACAGAACACAAAAGGCAGGGCACACACAGGGCTATACCAAACTAGCAGCTAACCTACTAGTGACCAGAACCACTAGCAGTCAATCCCACTAGAGGCTAGCCTACTGGAGGCTAACCCTACTAGCCATCAAGGCCTACTAGCAGCTAACCCTGCTAACAGCTAAGCTCTCATATGGCTACACATACAAGGGAAGTTTTAACCAAAGAACTAAACAAGAAGACCGACACTGGGAAGACACAGAACAGTACTTACACTGTACACAGGAGGAGACACAGCCTAGCTAAACATGAAACAGGACAGCTCCATGAATCCAGTAACACAAGGAGTATAAAGAAAACTAAATTTGAGCCCTCTTGAACACAGGTTACAAAACAAACCAAAATATAAACTTAGAGAAACAAAAACCAGACAAAAGGCATGCCCACATGACAGTATATACAAAAAAAACCAAGCACGCACAAACAAACAATGCTCGACCCAGTTTCCCAGAACAAACTGCTATTTATAGAAGCTTTAATGAGCCACCTCAGTTCAGGTGAGCACTCATCACCTGACTGAGGTGCCTTCTGGGAAACTGAGTCAACCAACAAGAACTACAGACATGAACAGTGACATCTGGTGGAGGTTCCTAACAGTTATGTTTTCCTCTGACTAAAACTAGAATAAAATGTCCAGACTTATAGTTGACTAGAACTTGACTAAACAAAAATATGATAAGATAGCCTAAATATGATAAAAACTAAAAGGCATATTTAACCCAAGACTAAGACTAAAATAGATGACAAAATTAACACTAGTTTATAAACCCATCACAGTGGTGATTAAAGTGAAGAGATTTGTATCTCATTTAGTGCTGGCTCTAATATTGCACAATACAGGCAAGATTAATTAGTACAATTAATTAAATAAACATCAGTTAAAGGAAAATAATAAAGGATAAGAATGTGTAATAAAAAAGAACAAAATAGGACTAATAAACAATTGAAATGAACAGTAAGGGTAATTGACCATTGAAAATTTTAGTAGTTACATAATAGTTAAAAAGTAAAATGTTTATATTAAGTTAAACCTTATTTAATTTTTGCATCTCAGGGAGCTACAAAGAAAAGTAGAAAAGCTACTTGGGGAAAAGGAAATCTTCAAGGGGATGGAAGAGTCTGGCTCTGACGAATTAAAAAGACACATTCTTTAAGGATGTGGACTATGTTTGCCTCTCGGATAGCTAGGCATTACCTACGGCTGATAGAAATCTGCTATTTCCTTTTAGAGGTAAGGAAGAGATCTTTTCTTTCAATACACTGTAAGGAGTCTATTTGATTGGTCACTGCTTATATTCAGACTGCCACATGAGTATTAAATATTTTATTTTTAGTACCTAAAACCCATATAAAGTCTACTTTATTATAGTGCATTTGTTGAATAAGTGATAGGAATCTGCATTCTGGAGTTTTTGGAGGCTGATCTGATTTGTAACTGTTTTTGCACATGAGAATAAAGAGTGGGAGATTTTTTCCCCCATTATATTCTACTAGATATCCCAGGAAACTGAATTCATGCAGTAGATGTGTCAGACAGTCACATCAACATAGCTAGTTGTGTTTTTTAACAAGTGTGCATCTGTGTGAATACTGTATGCATAATGGTATGATATCTGTGATGAAATCTCATACCATAAAGCTTGTGCATAATGATTACGTGTCAATAAAACTAATGGGTTTATTTTAAACCAATATACAAGAAATCCTGTATTTCTTTTATTATTCTAGTGTTATTAAATACTACTACTGGTTGTTTTTTCTATTACAGTTACTGTTAAAACTTTCTATTTAACATGTACCCTGCTTTAAACCTACTAAGTAGTCTGTGATAGGAAATTCATCTGAAAGAAATGAATTTCACTTGTAGCCCATGACATTGGACATAACATCCGAATTTTTAAAGACAGGCCAAACAGAACTTATTGTTTTTACATTGCTGTACAGGAAATTGTCCTGAAATAGGCTTCAGTCCAATTTCTTTGGAATTGGCTCCAGCACAACCACCCACAGGTTCCCTGGAATGGGCTCCAGCCTAATCACACCCATCCTGGGCTTCTATAGAGAATAAGCAGTAAAAATAATAGATGAATGGGTGTTCTTAGTCGGATATATTAAAATATATTAACAATTTTGGTAAAGGCTTTTTGTGAAATTGTGAAAATTTTCCAAATATTTTAATGATAAATAATAAAAGAAGCCATATTAGCCGTTTTTAATTCCCACACTTTGTCTGTTTGCAACACTAGTATTGTCTTTGGATTCAGCTTTGGATTCACATTCTTCCTGACTGGTCTATAGAGAATAAGATTTTTTGTGTGGCTGTGTTTGGGTTTTAGGCTGATTAGTGGATAAGAAAGGAACTATCCTAGCTTCGGGGATGCATGACAATGTCACTAAGCCCACTGATCGAGTTTGACCCCAAAGGCGAAGGAGCAAAACCTCTGCTGCACAGCACCAAGGTATACTCCTATACTCAAGTACAGTATTGGCATGTCTGCTGCTTTTCTGTAGAATTGTAAAACAACTATCCATATGCAGTGACACAACTTTTGAGCATTGTATAATACATTCTTCTGTATTGTTTCTGGTTCCACATATTCAATCTTACTCACAGCTCCTGCAACAGTCAGTGATGCGAAATCAGCTGCTTTGTGATTGAACTGCAGTTAAATTGTCAACAGAAAGTGTAAAATAGAAATTAGACAAACATTAAGAATTTC
The DNA here is from genome assembly GCA_013621035.1 of Clarias magur. Taxonomy (NCBI): domain Eukaryota; kingdom Metazoa; phylum Chordata; class Actinopteri; order Siluriformes; family Clariidae; genus Clarias; species Clarias magur. The sequence continues at coordinate 607,422 of QNUK01000319.1, read as the reverse complement.
TCTGTCAGTGTTAGCATACAGTGCACAGTTGCATACTGTACACAAGGACATCCTATCACAATTTTGTTTATATAAAAAAAAAAGAATTTTTTTTATCTGATTATTGGTTTCATGAACATTATATAGAGTGTTTGCAGCCAAGTGGCAGGAAGCTGGCGTTCCACTACGGTGCCAGTCCAACAATGTGTAGCTGCCAGCATTCTTACAACAGCACAAACAATAATTTAATACAATTAACCCTCAAATTCCTCTCAAAAACAGAGAAAAAAAATCTTTGGATTTAGCTTATCAGACCCCAACAGCGGGAAGCAAGTAATATTTTCTTACAATTGCTGATTATGTGCTGAAAATACAGTAACCTTTACTTTTATCTTATCAACCTTTTCAGAAGGCAAAGGGTAAAAGGAGAGATGTAACTGACTCTATTATAAATATACTGTATGCTGTAACTCTGATTTAGACCATGTCCAACATCGCATCATTCAATCATAACATTGATTATTGGTATACGGTATAGTACAATGCAGTAGAATAACTTTAATCCAAATATATGTTTTTTTATGGATAAATGATTTATAATAAAATCTTGAACTTATGTTCCTGAACTAAATGTTTGTCATGATGGCACATTTTTATGGATGTATTCTTCAGCTGAAAATGTGGTCTGGGTCTAATTCTACATGGATTCTATACACAAAAAAGAAATATATACATTTGTAGCTCTTTTATTATTTTCCTCTATTAACTTTTTGAAAACAGTGAAGGGTATATATATATATATATATATATATATATATATATATATATATATATATATATATATATATCACTTTACAGTCGGGTTAACAAAACTGGATGATTTACAAATTACACGTTATTTTAATATAAAATAAAAAAAGTTATATAATATAAAATGATCAACATATGTCATAATACGTCAATTATCAACAGCATACATTTTCACAGTAAACATGAACTACTGATTTTGCTTTATATGAAATTTCCTGAGGTCCGTATTTCGTACGTCGCTTGAAACATCCGAGATTAATTGACATATCTAAGATAAGATCATCGTGCTAATTACGATGTGGCCCCATGTGAACATGGAACAAGTACACTAAACCCTAATGCTCAAAGTAATTAAACACACTGAGTACTGTTAACTTAAATCAGTGCAATTAGGTCAAATTAATAGACCTTTTTGAGTATTCATAACTTTTTGGTATTTATGAGTTTGTAGAAATGACACTGTTCAAGTTAACTGAACAAATTTGATATTTTAAGTAATCGTAAGTACTTAAAAAACAGTAACTGTCACCTTAAAGTTCCACCAATTCAAACTCTATAGCGCTCTGGTGTCTCAGTGGGAGGTGTTTTGCCTGCCATTCCCGGACTGGATTGTTTGCTGTGGCGACAGCAGTAACAATTTATTTGATTTGCATCAAGTTCAACAAACTCAAAAATTGATAATTTTGTTTACTTAAAATTGGAAAAATTATTACTTAAAATTATTGATGTAACGGATTACCTCAAATATTTTGAGTTTTGCCGGGTTTACAGTGTAAAAGTGAAGTAGAAGAACAAGTATAGTAAGAAGAAGAAGTATATTGTCATGCTGTGCTAAAGGATCCTGTCTATCACACAATCCACGAGGAATTTGAAAAATTCTGCGAATAATCCTCACACCTTCAGTAACCGGTTACTCTCTCATAAACGGACAAGACATGGCTGTGACAGATTTGAGAAAATTACCACCACTTATATAGACGCAGTCGGGGGATAGAATGTTACATATTATTAGACACACACGGAGATTAAAACACGAATGATGACCACAGCCACACACACATGTATACTGTACACATACTGTACGTATGTTTAAATTCATCCATCCATATATATATATATATGCAAGATACTTTTCTTTTCCCACATGAGTCAGTCCGTGTCAGTCATGCTCTTTAACCAATCAGGCGTGACCTCGCCATTTCAACCAATCATAACCCGCCAGGAGCGCAGCCTTAATCCTGTTTACATGAAATAAACCTGCTTCCGAGCAGGTTTAAGCTTACGTACATGTTGCTATGACAGCAAGTACGAGATGCGCATCGAAGAACGGAACAATCCAAGATCAGGACAAATCCACAACAATCAAATCCAGCTAACTGAGTTAGCGACGTACGAAGAACAGACCCCTGGTTTGCCTTCAAAGAACGGTTTGGATTGCTGAAAGGATTATTATTATTATTTCAGTGCTCCCCTGCCCACCCTTCAGAACACTATATATCCAGAGTGAAGAAAAAAAAAAAAACTTTGCCATCTGGTCGGCACTACAGAGCACTGAACACCAAGACAGCCAGGCACAAAAACACTGCCCCCCTCCACCCCGGGCAACTTTTTGACCTCACGAACAGTTAAATATCCTTCCTGCTGTGCAATAAAAATATTCGCAATATTATTATATGTGCAGTAGATACAATACCAATCACTATAATATCAAATAACTGACAACCCTCATTCAATTACATTTAGTTTTTTTTGTTTTGTGTTGTGTGTGTGTACTTTGCAATAAAGCTCTTTCTGATTCTGATTGTTATCTTATGTAGTTACTCACTTTCAAATTCACATACTTGAGAAAGATTAATGATGCTGATTAATGGTGATCTCTAAAAATAGAAGTGCTAACTTCTCATTTGATAGACTTTAAGATTTTAGCACAAAACTATTAAAGTGCCCATATGACATTTTGTAGACTTGTAGTTATACGTGTAGTTATTTAACCACAAAATATTAATCACAAATTGTGTATCTAAACACTCTCGTAATTACCGCTTAATCCTGTATTCAGGGTCGTGGGGTGCCTGGAGCCTATCCCAGGAGACTTAGGGCACGAGGCAGGGTACACAATGTACAGGGTGCCAATCCATCGCAGGGCACACAGACATACACACACTACAGGCAAAGTGGGAATGCCAATTAACCTAATCTACATGTCTCGTTTTCAACCTTCCCAAGTTCTCCCACACCACCCCACTCCTCCGCTCCTTGCACTGGCTTCCTGTAGCTGCCCACATCAAATTCAAAACACTGATGCTTGCCTACAAAGCTAAAAATGTCCCAGCACCCACTTACCTCTCTGCTCTAATCACACCATGCACTGCGCCGCGTTCCCTCCGGTCCTCCAGCACTGCTCGCCTCGTCCCACCATCTCTCAGGAATCGAGGGCGGCATTCATCCAGACTCTTTTATGTTCTGGCACCTAGGTGGTGGAACGAACTTCCTCTAGATGTCCATACAGCAGAGACTTTGACTATCTTTAAATGGCGACTCAAAACTTATCCATTTCTCCAGTACTTACAGGACTAACCCCCCCCCCCCCTGAAAAAAAAACCCTCTTCCCAGTTATGTTAGACTAATCGCACTTAGTTATTGACCTAGTTAACCCAGTGTAAGTATCTATCCAGTAATGTAAACTTTAAAGCACTTTTAGTAAGTCGCTCTGGACAACATGCAAACAGAGACTGGAATCGAGCCTGGCCGGGGATCGAACACAGGCCCTGGAGGTGCAAGGCGACAGTGCTAACCACTACACCACCGTGCCGTGGTAATGACAGATAATGAATCGGTTATATTATACATGTAGGGAATGATTGTAACAGATTCGACCCTAAATTGCACGGCCAGCACCATGAAACATGAAGTCTTAGGAGAAAAAGCATAATTTATTTAAGGAAAATGGGGAAGGAAGGGGTTAAAGAAGGGAGGACGGAGAGTAAGGGAAGGAATGAAGTGAAGTGGGCACGTGCTGGTCCAAAGCAGTGCCCAGCTGGCATGCGGGCACGCGGCTGGCGGAAGGTGGCGGTGGGCGGAGTGGCTGCACGCTCCCTCATCGGTTCCTCTCCCGCTGTCGATGGCCGGCCTGGCCCCTCCCAGCTATCTCTGGGCGCGGCCTCAGACGGGAGCCTCTCTGGGACGTCCGTCGAATGGGTGGTTTTCTCGGCTGGGATCGGGGGCCTTAACGCCGTCCTCCTCGCGGCCTTTTTCTTTTCTGGGGTGGGGACGTGAAGACGGGCTATCCTCAGCCCGGAGATCAAACGGCGGAATTCCAATGTCCTTTTTAAAGTCCCTGGTTCACGTTCCACTGCCCCCACTCGCATGCCAATCTTATGCTCCAACGCGTTACGCACTTCTCGGACCCTGGACTAAACTCCACGCCTTGCTTTTATAACGCAGAGCATAAAAAGCAAGGCGTGGATCCTATCAATGTTAATCAACGCCAGCCGGCCCGCATAGGTGGCCCCGTCCCTTCGCACACCTGCAGATGGGTTGCCGCCTACTTAGGGAGCCTACGAAGTGAGCGAGGCGATGATAGATTTGGGCACACGCCCATCACAGTCGCACGCCGTGACAATGATATAGTGCAAAATGTATCATAGTAGGCAAGGCAAGGCAAGTTTATTTGTATAGCACTTTCCATACACAATGGTAATTCAAAGTGCTTTACATAAAAGAAAAAAAAAAAATCATAAAATAATAGCAATATAATTTTTTTATTTGATTTAAAATAAAAACAGTTTGCAATGAAACTTTTAAAACAAACTAAAATTTAATTAAAATTAAAAAACTAATTAACCAAATTAAAATGTGACTTTAATAAAAAATTTAGCAGTTTAAAATATCGATAAACATAAACTAAAGCAGTCGGTTCAGACGTAGTAGTGTTCATTCAATATATAGTACCCAGTAAAGAGACTGATGACTTAAAACGTTGTGCTGGGCCACCAAGGCCTCAGTGTGATTCTACACAGTGTCACGGGTCTAGCTGGTTGTAGTGCTAGACCGGCTGATGGTGTTGCCGTGGGCACGAAGGTAGGCATGTACGCAGAGGGGTGTAACAGAAAGAGTCTTTTATTTAAACAAACAAACAACTCAAACAGAACAAAGGAACTAAAACAACAAACTCAAACTAAAACTAGGGCTCAGGAAAAACACAGGAACAGGAAGGGATCTGAACACAGGAGACCAGGAGCTGACACAGGGAACCAGGAGCTGACACAGGGAACCAGGGATGAGGAAACATGGAGCTGGAGCTAACTAAGACACAGAGGGGAACTAAAGACAGGAGAGACAGGGCTAGACAGGAGAGACAGGGCTAGACAGGAGAGACAGGGCTAGACAGGAGAGACAGGGCTAGGGGCACAGAGACTGACAGGAACTAGACTAGCTGGGTTAGTGAGGTTAGTAGCTACATGTTGTACTGGGGACACTGGAGGCTGACCTAACCGGGTTAGTGGCTAATGGGGTTAGTATTGACCTAGGGGACCGGAAGACAAAAGGCAGGGCACACATGAGGCTATACCAAACTAGCGGCCAACCTACTAGTGACCAGAACCACTAGCAGTCACTCCCACTAGAGATTAGCCTACTGGAGGCTAACCCTACTAGGGGCTAACCCTACTAGCCGTCAAGGCCTACTAGCGGCTAACCCTGCTAATGGCTAAGCACTCATGTGGCTACACATACAAGGGAAAAGACCAGAAGGCAAAACAGTACTTACACAGGACACAGGAGGAGACACAGCCTAACTACACAGTGAACAAAGCAGCTCCATGAATCCACACACAAGGAACATCAAGAAAACAAAACTAGAGCCCTCTGAAAACTAAGGTTACAAAACATAAATCAAATATAAACTCAAAGTAACAAAAAGGAATGCCCACATGATGGTAATCCAGAACAAACAAACAAACAAACAAACAAACAAACAAACACCAACAGACACTCAGACAATCACAATCACAAACAATGCTCGACCCAGTTTCCCAGAACAAACTGCTATTTATAGAAGGTTTTAATGAGCCACCTCAGTTCAGGTGAGCCTCATCACCTGACTGAGGTGCCTTCTGGGAAACTGAGTCAACCAACAGGAACTACACACAAAGACAGACAGACATGAACAGTGACCTCTAGTGGAGGTTCCTAACACACAGCAGATGCTTCCTGTTGTAGGATGGGAGCACGTGGACAAGCTGGTGAGTGATGGTGATGTTTCCTTTAGCCATACAATGAACTTGTATGAGAGCAATGTGTCTTGTGGATATTAATAAATCTATGTATTGAAGCATTGTATCTCGTTAGAAACAGAACACATGTATGGGAGTATTGTGTTGGTGCGAACAGGATGTTGAAGAAGTGTCATGTAAACTTATATAAGCATGCATCATAGAAGAGACAAAAGCTTTTCCTCTGCAGAGATGAACGATTCGTTCTCTTTGAACTAATCTTTAATGTGACTCAGAAGAACGAGTTGTCTTGGAGAGTGGTTCATTCATTTTCTACTGGACGCGCATGCGCAAATCATCACAAAACCTTCGTAGGTTATGTACAGGAAACAGAATTGAACAGTTCTCTTCAATTACTCTTCCAAGTGCGAGTCGTTTGTTCTTTTGTCTTGTGACTCCTATTGACGTTATACAGTAGAGTATGCAGGAAACAGAATTGAACGGTTCTCCTCAATGAGTCTTCCAAGTCTCGAGTTGTTCGTTCTTTTGTCACGTGAGTCTCATAGACGCTATGAAGTGCAATAAATTAAAAAAAGCAAACCACTCAGACTAGATAATATGATGGTGAGCTGCTCATTCTGTTTATTATATAACCTTAGCTGCATTGTCATATTTTCATTACTGGAACTATATCCAATTTGTTTTTATATCCAAACCATTATGAAGCAGAATCCAGCTGGAGCTGGTCTTCTCTGGATGCCTCAGGATCCTCACAGGGTTGGCCTTTGTCTACTGAAGCTGGAACATGGGTAGATGGGGATGGGTAGAAAAATAAAGAGCAGGTGGAAAGAATTAGCGTAGTTTCCATTCAGGATAGATGTACCTGTTTAGATGAATTATGTGTATGCCAGATTAAAGAGATGCGCCTGTAGCCTACTTTTAAACTGGGAAACCGTGTCTGAGCCCCGAACAATGTCAAGAAGGCTATTCGAAAGCTTAGGAGCTATTATGACAACTCTCGACCCCCTTCTGAAGATTTTGATATTCTGGGAACTACCAGAAGTCCAGAGTTTTGTGATTTTAAGGAGCGTGGTGGATTGTAACCTATCAGAAGACTGGTTAGATATGCGGGAGCTAAACCGGCTGATAAAACATTTTATTAGAGACTGAGGCCATGTCCACACATAGCGTGGTCCACACAGGAGATTTTTCTTCGTTTTTAAAAATAATTCCGTCCACACGACCTAAGTGTTAAAAATATCTTTGTCCACATGAAAACGCAAAACACCCTGTACGAGCCTCCCTCATCAACAGGGGACTAATCAGAAGCCTAGATAAAACATAATTATGTCATAAGTCTGTGTTGTCGGGGTTTTGTACAGTATGTAGCAGAAGTGAGCTTAGTAGTACATTCAGGCATCTCTGTTCATTAACATACTGTGTGAGTAACTGCGCGTGTGCACGCATGTAAAAAGTCCAGTATGCAACATTAACAGAGTCACTAGTTCACTGTACGTACGTCCACCATTGCACAAAATATCCTTAGAAACAAAGCTGACGTCAAATCAAAGAGACGAGCACACAAACAATTACATTATTGGCACAAGGTGATGTTACAATAAGCCAAAATCTCAGTTTCCCCTGTCCATCACTGAAAACTGAGTTTTCCAAAAGCTCCGTTTAAAATGACCAAAACGGCGTTTGCATGTGGATGAAAGGCGAAAAACCTCCATTTGAAAAAATATCCTGCTACGTGTGGACATGGCCTGAAACTTTAGAAGGGGCTAATTAAGTTAAGCTATTAAGTACTCAAATGCAAAACACTGTAGACCAAGGTAATGTACACTTAATTACAGTATGAAGAAGCATGTCATTATTTAATTAAATTTTATGATCACATAAAGTACTGTTTTTAATTTGCCCATACCCTATTCCAAAGTGCTACTTGAGTATAATTTATATTACCATTTTACTTATTGTTAATAGGGAAAGAAATTAATACCCAACTGCACATACTGTAAAACACTGCCCTCCAGTGTCTCCAAAAAAGGAAGAAAAAAAAATCTGCTACTTACTAGAGCCAAACAGTGGATGGCACTCTTTTCATCTGCTAAATACTTAAAAGTTTAATATTTTATTGTGAGCGTTTAAGTTATTTAAAGTTACATTTAGATTAGTTTATAGGGTGGAAAACAATTTCTTTCTTTGCTTTTAAGATTTAATAGGTTAAGAATATTTCAAGTACCACTTTTGGCTTTACTGGTAGGCAAACAACGGCACTTAAGGCGATTAAGGCAGTTAATACATATTGTAGCTTTGGAAGGCACATGGCTTCTTACCATGTTTTTGGAGCTTTAGTTATTATCTAGATAAGCTATAAAAATTGGAACTTAAAATGTTTTATTCTTTAACTATACAGGGACATTTATAGTGAATATATTTAAACCACTGGACATGAGTAAGTCCACCTCTACAATTATGGTGAGCTCTTTAAGTGATCATGAGCTCTGCACAAAATTATGCTTTTAGGCTGCTGAATCTCAGACTGAATCGCTAATTGTAGTTGAACTTTTAGTGGCACAGAGATTAAAAGACATGTCCAGAAGCATGTCCACATAGCAGAAGCGAGAATATACATGCTATAGTTTGACAAAATCTTATATCTAACTGCATGTTCTCAGTCATATTTTTATGAGCTGTCAAAAGGGTTCCAAAAGTTTACTTCATTGACCTGGTGGCAGAAAAGTTAATTTTACAAAGCCATTTGAAGTGACCTATAATCTGACACAACTACACATTTATCAGCAGTCAGTTTATCCATAAATAAACAGTTCCCAGTTCCACTGGCAGCCATACATGCTTATGTCATAACACTGCCTCCACCATGTTTTTTAGCAGGTGTTGGAAAGTTATTTTTTTTTTACACCATGGACAGAATTTTGTGGTCATCCACTTTAGTCGTGTTCCATGGTCCTCCAGGCATTTTGCAGTTGTTGAACTTGTCACTTAAATTGCTTCTTTTTAAAAATGTTCCAAACTGTTGTATCGGCCACATCCAATATTTTGGCTTTGTCTCTGATGGGTTTATTATTTTTTTCAGCCTAATGACAGATTCTTCCAACTCCTTAAACACATCTTTGGACCTGATGTTGAGCGTTCAAATCACCAATACCCTCGTACACAAAAAAACTTTATTGGTGTTTATTAAATTTCGCAATATCTTCTTGAAGTTTCTTCACACAGAACTGTGTGCTAGTCGGGGCAGCACTGTCCTCATCAGTGCCTATTGGTTACCTGTGAAGTTCACACTTGTTCAGAACTAGTTTAAACTAGTTTAAAGTTTGCAATGAAGAGTTGACTTGAATGTATGGAAAATATTGTTTTCATTGATTAAATATCTTGTACTTTTAGGCAGGATTTAGGACACTTTGTACTACTTGTTTAGTCTGACATCATGTCACACATTGGAGTAAAACACCTGACAGAAGAACAGAACAAGAAATTTTAAAGATATAGACCAAGGCTGTTTTTTAAAAGTGTGATGATCGAAGTAACACTTGAAAGGTTAGTATATGGCACGTCCCAACCAAAAATTTTATTCCTACAGTAGTAATAAAACTATAAAGAAATAGATTTCAGCCTGAGAACAAAAATATAATTGAGTTTTAGTGATGATAAAGAATCCATTAAGTAAAAAGGAAAAAAAAAAGGACTTTTTCAACGGGCATCCCTATTTTTGCTCATTTTGTCCAAATATCAAGTCTGACTGTTTCCACATATGTTGATCATTATGCATGACATATTTCAAAAGAGAATTTTATTTTTTTAAGTATTTTAATTTTACTCAAAGAATAACCAAGACTGGGAAGTCTTAATTTAAGTTTTAAATTTTAATCTTAATTTTATTTCAACCTGCTTTACACATCTGCATAGAGCAGAGCCCATTGCTTAAGGTCAGCTGGGTGACCTTAAAAGTATATTCTGCTCTGTTCAAAATTATATCCCAAAGTTATGGAAATTATTTTTATAAAGGTATGCTGATGTGCTTTGCTCTTAGGTTAAATTGTTTATCAACTTTATTACAGCAAATGTGTGCAGCATCAGTTTGTGAAACTAAGCCACAGTTGCTAGGTTTACTGTATATGTCAAATATCTGTTTCTGTGCAGCGTTTGTACATTCACACAATTAAAATAATGGACAATCTTTGGGTTCAAAATGGTGCATCTATCCCATGGAATCACTCAAAGAAACCTGGGTACTGTATATAAGAATATAAAAGAAAAAATGGTTTTATAATTGATAAAACCTACAGTTTTAGATAAATGCAAAAATATGTTGTTTTAGTTTTTGTTGTAATTAGGTCAATATTATATGTGGTAATTGCTTATTTTTGATAAAACAACATGGCTTCCCATTGTTTGGAGTCTTAGCATTTGATGTATATTACATTCTCAGGATGCTGTTGTATTTCTGCAAAACACAAGCCATACCCAGGTATGGTAGAGTTTTTTGTTTTGTTTTAAAATCAATGTAACTAGTGTAAATAAGTAAGTAAGCCGATGTTTAAAAATGTACAATTATAGTGGAAGTGTAGACTTGATAAATGGGGGTATATATGAGTCAGTGATCATCAAGATGTTATTGATAAACAAAGCAAACACGTGACAAGATATCATTGTTTACATATTAATGATAAGAACAAAAACAAATATATTATACTTTTAAAAACATTTAAATAAACAACAAGCAGTGCTCTGTGTGGCAGTTGTTCAGTGAAACACAAATGTAAATGTTAAAGTGTAAACGGTCATAAAGGCGGTTTAGGTTGAAAACACAAATCATGATAACATTGAGTAAGGTGGGTTTATTTCTGAAGAAGGAGATGGTCATTTTCTGGTGATGCTCTGTCCTTTTGACCACGCAGGACTAGGAAACGTTGTACAACCTTTGTCCATTCAGTCACATTCTCAATGTGCACCCGTTCTTCCTGTTGGGGCATCACAATAAGGCTACCTGCACCAAAACCACAGTGTAATGTTAGACCAGTAAATAAACATCTTCATTTATAGTAGCATCCATTCCGAATGAAACATCTTTTTAAAAAAATTGTTTAATTAGATTTGAGTATTGAACGCAGATGGTAGGGAGTAGTGCCTTATTATGGCATTAGGAAAGGCAAAGAGAATATGGCCTTCTCAGTGAAAAGACAATCTTGTAGCTCTCTTCAGTTATTAGCTTAAACTCCCTTTTTTAAATGTAGCATGGAAGGAAAAAACAAACTTTCTAAAATATATGTTCTAATGAAGATTTTTTCTTTAAAAAAAAAAAGAACATGTTTATTAAGAGCTTTATACTGGTCACAGCTATGGTAGATTTTAAGTCTATCCTGGGGACTCTTGGCACAAAGTGGGAATACTGTATACCACAGGATGCCAGTTTACTGCAGAGCAAAATGCACACTCAAACAAACGTACAACTGGGGCATTTTAGCATGGACAATTGGATTGGGGAGGTACATAGAAGCTGTAGAGCCCAGAATAAACTCACATGAGCCATGGGAAAACATGTAAAAATCCACACAGAAGGTAAACCTGAGGTCATTGTCAAAATAAAAGCCCTGAAGCTGTGAGACATAAGCATTATTTGATGCACTAATGAATAGAATAGAATATACTGTATATTGTCATTAGACAAGTGCTTCGAAATTGAGTGCCATCCTTGGTGCAAACCCTAAGTGCTGATACCATCCTAAAACAAATAAAACAAAAACAGTGTTAAACCTTCACCACCCTAACAGCTTCTCCACCTCTTCCCGGTAGGCAGACTCATCCTTTCCCGAGATGAAGCCAACCACAGTGATGTCGTCTTCAAACTTAACGAGGGCACTGCTGGGGTGAGAGGGCCTGCAGTCATGTGTGTACAACATGAAGTCCAGGGGGCTCAGTACACAAGCCCTGCAGGAAGCCAGTGCTGAGCCTGAGGGAATCTCAGTTGGAAATCTGGGTTCCCAGCCTGACCCTCTGAAAGCCTTGTGACAGGAAAACTAAAATCCACGTACAGACGGATTTTGATAGTCCAAGGCCTGTGTGTTTGTGCCCCAGCTTTTGTGGAATTATATTATTAAAGGCAGATGAAAAATCCACAAACAGCAGTTTGACATAAGTCCCTGGCTGCTCCAAATGGGACGGAGTGGTATGCAGAGTGGTGGCTACTGCGTCCTCTGTGGATCTATTTGACCTGGAAGCAAACTGGTATCTATCCAATGTTGACTGGAGGCAGGAAATGATGTGACTACGGACCAGCTTCTCAAGGCACTTTATAATAATTGGAGTTAGACACTGGTCTGTAATCATTGAGGTTGATGTTGGACTTTTTGGGAGGAGGAACTCTATTGGAGGTCTTCAGGCAGGGAGGAACAGCTGCTTGGAGTAAGGACAGATTGAATATTCTGGAAAAACACTAGCGAGTTGGTTGGCACATTCCTTCAATGCACGTCATGCAACACCATAGACTCCAGCAGCCTTCCTTGCGTTCACAGTCCTCAGTTTACAGCACACCTTATATTTCACCACAGTGATGGAGGGACCGTCCTGAGCTGATGACTGTAATACAGCTCCCTTTGGTAGCTCCACCATCAATCAGGCAAAGGCATGATCAAGCTACTTCGCCAATAAGTCATGAAGTTAGGTCTATAGTTTGGAATGTGCTGGATCCCCTGCCACCCTTGCTTCATGTTCTTGCTCCTGAAACGGTCCTCTATCTTCCTTTTATGTTCCAACATACCCTATATAGTGCCCCATCACCTGACCTGAATATAATATTCTTCTCCTGCAACAGGTGCTGTACATCCCTGGTCATCAAGGGTTTCTGGTTAGGATAAATCCGGATCCCACAGTGACATTGTCTTTGCTGTATTTAATATACTTCTCCAGGTCTGGGTGCTCATTATCCTAGTTTGTTCTTCCAAAGCAATCCTTGTAGCCAAGTTTTAACAGTTTTCCTAGGGATCAAGGCCAGGTCAGGTCAAGGTGGTCAGACTGGCCCAGGTGTGGTAGTTGGATAGCCCTATAGCCCTTTTTGATGTTGGCATACACCTTATCCAATTAATTGAGTGGCACATTTTGCCTGCTGATATAATTTAGGAAGCACAGTTTTTAAGTCAGAGTGGTTAGTCCCTAGCAATAACATGCACAGCCATAGGATACTTGTCTTGCTACAGTACCTGTTAATAATGCTATGCAAAAGTCCTACAGCCTAGTTAGCATTAGCATTGGGTGGTATTTACACCCCAGTTAACGTCACAGTAAACTCCCTCGGGAGATAAAACGGTCCAACATTTACCTGTCACAGACTGTCTAACATTTAACTACCACAGAGTAATGTCTTTCTATAGCATTTGTGTTAGTACACCAGCTGTTGTTACATACAGTATATACATAAACCCCCTTTTTTGCTCTTAACTGAATCCCTGCTTCTGTCGTGTAGTGTTAACTCAATAGCTGCATCCATTTTTGAAGACTAATGCCAGCTCTCAACGAGCATCAGAGTGCAACAGTCTATGACAAGTCTTTGTGAGTCCAACCTGTAGCCTCAGCTCATCCATTTTGTTAGCCAGGTATCTTACCATGACATTGCCAAGAAAAATACTGGGAAGTAGAGGCATATTCTTAGGTAGCTCTTGGAAAACCTACGGGCCACAGTTTGTTTGGGACACAGTACATGTAGAAATGCAACATATAAATGTGGGTACTCACCCTGAGATAGGAACTGTGTTGTCTGGTTTTCTTTGAACCAATGGATGCAGGTGTGATCCATTGTGTTCAGAGACTGGGTCTCTGGCAAAATGTCTGCTTCTTCCTCCTCCTGTACGTGATCCTGCCTCTTTAATGAGCACAGCTTCCCTGTGTAGTTCCCAAGGCAGTAAACACATGCATTCTATTTAACATATTTACAGTTTCACAAAGGGCCACTGCTACATCAGCTAAACAGGTTAACACTGATGCAGTTCTTTAGCCCAATTTAGCCCAATCATGAAATTAACTTTTACAGAATATGTTCACAAGAATGACTCTTACCCCCATTATTGCAGAGAGACCTGACACAGAAGATGAGGCTGGTGAGCAGATTAAATGGAGAGGGTGTGTCAGGCTTGCAGCTCATGTCCCTGATATGGATAGCACGACCAAACTTCCACTCTATGTCTGACTGATCCTGGATGCACTGGTATGTGTTGCTCATCATGGCAATGAGCAGGTTGAGCAGCACAATAACGGTCACCACCAAATAGATTCCAAATACAAGTTTAATCAAGCCTGCATTCTCATCAGGGGAGTGGTCTGAACATATGATGTCATCTTGCTCAGTCAAGCCAAAAAGAGCAAAAAACAGCAAAACTGCACCATTCAGGGGTGTTATCTTTGGGGTCACATTTGACCTCACTGGTTCACTAATGCTTTTATTGCAGGGGGTCACTGTAATATTGCCTTGACTTATTGTATACACAGGTTGGCAAATAGCAGTAAAGCTCAAAGAGAAAGCAATTAGAAAGAGAAGCAGGACAATGCCAAAGCGACACAGATCCTTTATCAGATTCTTGATAATGATGACCCATGGCCCAAACAGGTGGTGAAACATTAGGAACTCCAAGAGCTGGATAAAACCCAATGTCATTGCAATTGCCAATAGAATATTGCGGGCAAACATGCAGTTTGAGACGTGAACTGATAAGTCTTCAGCCACGTAGAGGATAACAGCCAACAGGTGACATAAGAGAGCAACTCCGGAGAAGACCAAGAGAAGGACTCTGATCCAGGCCAAATCTATACGCTTAGTTGTTTGGGTGAACTCGGATAACAGCATGCCACATACCCAGATCAGCAAAAACCATTCACACCATCCTGGATTTAGCCGGCATTCAGATGGTGGACTCATAGGTGGAAAGACAATGGTAAGGATGAAGAGACCCAGAAGAAATATGTGGGACACCAGATGACTCATCATTTTCACAACAGGAATGAATCTGAATCTAAGAGAAAAGTAGAATTTAATTGCAAAGGCTTTTCTTACAGAAGTAGCGATGTCTTCTTAAAGAGGTATGAGATTTACTCAATTTGGTTATTTACAGCAGGCAATAATTTTTTTATGACAGTTTAAAACAACCAGACGAGTACCTGTGTTTGAGTGGAAGAGAGAGGGCCAGCCACAGCAGAGGACAGAACAGCAGACCGAACAACAGCAGTAAGATCTTCCATGAAGCCCACTGCAGATTGCCATACCACACCTCTGTTAGGTACTCCTGCACTGCTGGAATTGACATAACATTTTTCTGTCTTCTTTGTATTAGACAGTCCAGCATGCTTTTCCCATTGGATTCAACTGCCCTGAGCACCTTCCCAGCATTTAAACCTTCAGCAGTGGAGGCCGTGATCAAGAGATCTGAGGCCATGGTCTCACAGTGATGTGCAGCAGCCTTCAGGTCGGCAAAGCGTACCTTCTCCTTTAGAGAAACCAAGCTTAAAGCCTGGGACAGATGCACCGCTGTATCCAGAGGAGATGCTGAAAACAGCACCACCTCCTCCAGGGCAATGTTAGCGTTTTGTTTCCCGCATACCATTAGATCAAACACAAACTGCAAGGCAGTGAATACAACACAACATGAAATACAGCAAATATAAAAAATAATCTTTTTTTTGTCTGCCCCATCACCCAACAGGTCGACATGATTAATTAGGGGAATGCTGAACATATAGTCAGGAAGAACTATGTACAATATGGACTGGCAATGTGAGTAGGAAAGACAATCTGCAATCTGACACTAATGGCAGCCTATCTTCTTTGAGTCACATACAAATATTTAGTAACAAAATGTTAAGCACAGTAGAATATGAATATTACAAAAAATTGAGTGTTCTGAATTAACCCATAACCAATCCTTAATCGCTATAACAGTTAAGATAAACAAGGAAGAAAGTAAGGTCTGTCCAAAAGCCTCTATTTTTAAGCCTCAGAATCTCAGACTAAATCTCAGTTTTGTAATAGTAACTTTAAAGTAAAGAGTACATGGATCAAAGAGTGTGTGGAAAGTACGGGCCTACCTTTCTGCTCTTCAAAAGTTTCAGTATGTTATTTGGTTGCCGTAGTAGAAAGCTAAGGGTGGTCAGGTGGTTCCCCTCAGCAGCATACTGAAGTGGCGTGCGCTTGGCGGAACACTCAGCCTGCACTGATGCACCACTCTCTACCAGAAACTGCACCAGCTCAAGCCAACCAGATTTAGCTCCATAATGCAGAGCAGTCCAGCCCCTCTGCAACAATGAGGTGAGAAATACATGCTGCAAAGTGACCAAACCTTATTTCTAACTGCATAAGCTACAATACTAATTTCGAGAGATATCAAAAAGGTTAGAAAATTTACCTCAGGGCTTATAAAAAGCTCACATATTACATCTTATTTCTGTAATCAATTACAGTACATGATAAAAAAAAAACAGAATTAGAAACCCCATGAAAAAAAGAGGAGGGAGAAAAGTGACCCTGCCTGGGGAAAGCCCGAGGCCCATGTCTGGAGCCAGGCCTGGACAGACTGCGCGTCAGCGAGCGCCTGGTGGCCGGGTCTGCCACGGGGCCCGGCCAGGCACAGCCCGAAAGAGCAACTCAGTTCAAAGTATTCTTCTTTCTTGTAGACTCTGAATGGAGTATTGCATTGCATTCCATAGTCTTGCTTGGGGATTTTAACGCACATGTGGGCAATGATAGAGATACTTGGAGGGGCGAGATTAGGAGGAACGGTCTCCCTGGTCTAAATCCGAGCTGTGTTTTGTTACTGGATTTCTGTGCTATTCATGGATTGTCTATAACAAATACCACGTTTGCGTAAGTGTACTTGGTACCAGAGCACCTTAGGCTGAAGCTAATTGATCGATTTTGCGATCATATCATATGACCTGAGCCCATATGTCTTGTAACCCTTGAACAAGGAGTCCTTCACGGATATGTTTTCCCAGGGGACTCTAAAGGCAGTTGCAAAGTACCAGCAGGCTCGAAGGACAGCAGTCACAGCGATAGCAGAGGCAAAGCAGTGGGTGCAGGAGGAGCTCGGAGAATCCATGACGACTTTCGGGCGGCACCGAGGTGCTTCTGGAAAACGAAAAACTTTTTTTTTTATTTTTTTTTTTTTAAAGGGGGGACCAGAGGGTGTGTGCCAACGACAGGGGCATTACACTACTCAGCCTCCCTGGGAAAGTGTATTCTAAGGTGCTGGAAAGGAGGGTTCCACTGATTGTTGAAACACAGATTGAAGAGGAACAATATGGATTCCCTCCTGGTCGTGGAACAGCGGACCAGCTTTTTAATCTTGCAGGAATCCTGGAGGGAGCTTGGGAATATGCCCATCTAGTCTACATGTGTTTTGTGGATTTGGAGAAGGCATATGATCAGGTCCCTCTGGACTTTCTGTTGGAGGTACTGCGGGAGTATGAGGTGAGGGGCTCACTTCTCAGGGCCATCCAATCCTTTTACACCCAAAGTGAGAGCTGTGTTCGGATTCTTGGCCGTGAATCAGACATGTTTCCAGTGTGTGTTGGCCTCCGCCAGGGCTTTACTCGGTCACCAATCCTGTTTGTGATTTTTATGGACAGTATATCAAGGCGCAGTCGTGGAGGAGAGGGTATCCAGTTTGGTTGGCTAAGGATTGCATCACTGTTTTTTGCAGATGCGTTGGTCTTGAGGTCATCATCAGTCTGTGACCAGCAGCGCTTGCTGGATTGGTTTGCAGCTGTGTGTGAACAGATGATGAGGATCAGCGCCTCAAAATCTGTGGCCATTTCTCAGCAGGAAACCGATGGATTGTCTACTCCAGGTAGGGAGCAAGTTGTTACCCCAAGTGAAGGAGTTTAAGTATCTCTGGGTCTTGTTTACGAGTGATGGAACATTAGCATATGGAATCAGAGCAGCGGGGGTGGTATTGCAGTCGCTTTACCGCACTGTTATGACGAAAAGAGAATTGAGCCAAAAGGCAAAGCTCTCAATCTACCGGTCATGAGCGTTGAGTCATGATCGCGAATACAAGCGGACGAAATGGGTTTTCTCAGTAGGGCAGCTAGCTTTTCTCTTAGAGATAGGATGAAAAGCTCAGTCATCCGTGAGAAGCTCAGAGTAGAGCCGATACTACTTTGCGTGGAAAGTAGTGCATTGAGGTGGTTTGGTCATCTAGTAAGGATGTCACCAGGACGCCTCCCTAGGAAGGTATTCTTAACATGTTCAGCTGGAAGGACACTACGGGGCAGACCAAAGGATTAGATGGAGATTACATCTTCACACTGGCCTGGGAACGCCTCAGGATTCCCCAGGCAGAGTTAGCTGAGGTGGCTGGGGAAAGGGAAGTTTGGAGTTCCCTGCCGGAACTGCTACTCCCGCGAGCCGACTTCGGATAAGCGGTTAAAGATGGATGGATGGAACTGATTAAACTGATTAAAAAACATGACAAGTGAAAGCAGAAAGTAAGATTATAATTTAAAGGGTAATGTGTACGGGCTTTTGTTTTTGATTAAGTAAAAATGTGAGCCGATTCTCTGTATACATACACTTAAAGGTTATAACCGATGAAAACAGATCATTATCCAGATACTTAAACTGAACCCATGAAACTAACCCCTTGTTCTTTAGGTTCTTAAAATCATTAACCATCATGATATTACAGCACACACAGATTTAACATGCACTCAAAATTTACACAGAGTAAAAGTATGTGCACATCAGGATGTTGATCAGGATGATGTTCCCCTTATACAGTCTTATGCAAAAGTTTAGGCACCCCTTGATAAATAACAGATCTTTGATTTTCTGATTGAAAAGATGTGTCTCTCTTGGAAAAATGCACAATATTTTCAGCAAACACTGGTGCATAGTTACTTTTTATGTCATAAATTGACACAAAGATAAAAAATAAAAACATTATTCTTATAATCAGTACTTAGTAACACCTTCTCTGGCAGATATCACAGCTTGCAAACGCTTTTCATAGCTAGCTAAAAGTCTTTCAATTCTTGTACTTGGGATTTTCTCCCATTCTTCCTTGCTAAAGGCTTCTAGTTCTGTAATATTCTTTGGTCGTCTTGCATACACAGCTCTTTTAAGATCTACCCACAAATTTTCAATGATGTTTAAATTAGGGGACTGTGGTGGCCATTCCAAAACCTTAGTTAACTTCCATCATTTCCATTTGCATAGTTGATTTCGAAGTATGTTTTGGATCATTGTCCTGTTGTGGAAGCCATCCTCTTTTCTTCAGTTTTTTTACAGATGATGAGCTGGTGTGATGTTTGCTTCCAGAATTTGCTGGTATTTAGTGGAATCCATTCTTCCCTCCACCCGTGCAGTGGTTTCAGCACCATTGCAACACAAACCCAAAGCATGCTAGATCCTTCCCCATGCTTAATAGCTGGCAAGGTGTTCTTTTCATGAAATGCTGCTCCTTTTTTTTCTCCAAACATGCCTTTGTGATTGTGGCCAAAGAGTTATATTTTAACTTCATCAGTCCACCGCACTTGTTTCCAAAATGCATCAGGCTTCTGTGGTTGTTCTATTGCATACTTCTGACGTTGGATTTTATGATGGGGACGCAAGTAAGGTTTTCTTCTGCTGACTCTTCCATGAAGGTTGCTGCACAGTTGAATGGTGCACCACCACTCCTGAATCTGATAAATCTTCCTGCAGTTTTTTTTGCAGTCAAATGCAAGTTTTCGTTTGTTTTTTCTTGACCAGCATAGAAGCAGTTCTCTCCGAGAGTTACCCTGAACTTTCATCTCTTAATAACATTTCTCACTGTGGAAACTGTGTTGACGACGCTTTGCTACATCTTCTTGTAGCCTTTTCCTGCATTGTAGGCATCACTAACTTTCATTTTCAGATTCTTACACAGCTGCTTAGAGGAACCCATCATTGTGTCGGCAAATGTGTGCACAAGGTTTGAAGAGTCAAAGAATTTGTAAAGCTTTGAAATTGGCATATTTACTAATGATGTGTACTATGTTAGATCTAATGAGCTGGTCAAGGTCTGAAACCTTGTAAAAAGAATCTGAGACTCTGGAACTCTTAGGGTGCCCAGACTTTGCACAGTGGCATAATAATGTTTTATTATTATTATTATTATTATTATTATTATTATTATTATTATTATTATTATTATTTATTTATTTATTTTATTTATGGCATAAGACGTAACTATGCATCAATGTTTACTGAAAATATTGTGCATTTATTCCATACAAGAGACATCTTATGTTAACATCTTAAAGAAATCACCAAAATCTGTTATTTATCAAGGGGTGCCTAAACTTTTGCATAAGATTGTAGGTAAATTATACAGTCTCACCTTATCTGTGTCGTTGATGGCAGCACCATGGCAGAGCAGGTCTCTCGCTGTTGCCACATGCCCGCTAGCACATGCCAGGTGAAGGCACGTACGGCCACGCTGATCACGGAGTGGCAGTAGAGCACTGGATTTGCTGAGCAAAAGCCCGACTACAGCTGTGTGACCATTCTGAGCGGCCAGGTGCAGTGGGGTAAAACACTAGAATGCACAAACATGGAGGTATGATACATAGGTTTCCTAAAGTAGAATTCATAGGATAAAGGATTCCACATAGAATATAAGGATTCCACATAATCCTTATATTCTATGTAAAACGAAAACTACAAAATGTCATTTGTATTTAATGCGTATCATCCACAAGTAGACTGAAATGACAAAGGAAACTCTTCCCTTAACATAGGAGGAGACCTTAGACACAACGAGTGTCCAATTTTCCATTCTGCTTTTTTCCATTATACAGCTGCTCAGATGTATAAAGAGATAAAAATGTAAGTCGCTCTGGATAAGGGCGTCTGCCAAATGCCTAAATGTAAATGTATTTAATGTGTGAAGGATTAAGAACACTTCAAATGTCCACCAAGGAACCCAAACCTAACTACCCAACTTTTTAGGTTATGAGGAATACAAGAAAGGAGTATCAATTGGTCTATTCATACACCTGGTCAGGTCAAGGTATATTGTCAACTTTCTAGTCAACTTTTCTCAGCCTGAAGCACCTACAGTACAGTACTTGGATGCGTAGCAAAAGTTTCAAACCAACAACCACAACAATAAAAGTCTAGTTGGCATGGCTCATCTTCCAGATTACTTGCCTTTTGTTATTCTGTTTTGTTGAGTACTATATTTGAATTTTGCCCTTCGCCTATCTTGTGATATTCTATTTGTTCTAGGGCTGCAACAACTAATCGATAAAATCGATAATGAAATTCGTTGTCAACGAATGCCGTTATCGATTAGTTGGACTGCTCACGTTACTGAGGAGCGCAACTGCAAGATGCACAAATACACAAAAGATACACAGCAGCTCGTCCAATGGAGGTTACAGAAGCGCCTGCAGGAAAAAGCGCGCGCCTATGGCGTTATATTCCTACCACAATTCTGAGCGTGTGGTTTGACATTTTGAGGGCAGACAAAGTACTGTATGCGCGTGCAGTGTCTCCACTGCGCGCTCAAGAGCTCGATTCTGCGTGTGCAGTGTCTCCCCTGCTCGCTTAACATGTTCTCCGCGCATGATTCTGTGCGCGTTCCCCTGCATGCTCAACATGTTCCCTTTCGAAAGCTACATTCGATGCTGCGTGAAAACGCTATGGAAAATCTCTTTGTTTCCAGTTGTGAAGCCTGTGTATGTCAAAACCCCCGAATACTTCGGCTTATAACCTCTGCCAGGCATGACGTCACCAAATAAGGTGCACCTGCAGGTTATAAATAGGACTGAACCGGAAACATCCTCAGATCTTTTTGTCTTCAGGACCGCTTTGTGTTTGTGTGTGTGTGTGTGTGTGTGCAACAGAATCACGGTAGGAAAGAAAAACTTTACTTACCGATAGGTAAAGAGTTGGTTGACAGATGCGTGCCTCTGTGTGATTTTCTTTCGGAAGAGTGCAAGCATTGTGATCTCCCTATTAAGGCGCTTCGCGCGCGGCTCGCTTTCTTTAAAGAGAAACAGCGAGCCGCGGCGCATTCCTGGGGCTCGCGTGCGTATGAGATGGGATTTCCCCCTTTCTCTCGTGCTCTCCCCGGATCAGAAAGTTTTTACCGTCCGCTTCTCAAGCGCGCTCCGGCGCTTCTTGTGAGCAGACGGAAGAGATTCCTCCCTTGCTTCCATGGACATAGTGTGCCGATCTGGCAGATG
This sequence comes from Clarias magur, assembly GCA_013621035.1. Classification (NCBI taxonomy): domain Eukaryota; kingdom Metazoa; phylum Chordata; class Actinopteri; order Siluriformes; family Clariidae; genus Clarias; species Clarias magur. The sequence continues at coordinate 585,199 of QNUK01000319.1, read as the reverse complement.
CGCATGAGACGGCATTTCCCCCTTTCTCTCGCACTCTCGCCGGATCAGGAAGTTTTTAGCGTCCGCTTCTCAAGCGCGCTTTGGCGCTTTTTGTGAAGGGGCGAATAGATTTCCTTTCTCGCCGCAAAAATAAATAAACTGGATAAAAACAAATAAATAAATAAACAAATGAAAAATAATAAATCCCCAAGCGCTCAAAGTTAGACGACAGGTTTCTGTCGGATGGCCAGGGGAGGGGCCTCAATGAGGGTCCCCCTCCCCTTTTTGGCGACCTCCATGCCGAGTTAACTCTTTCATGGAATAAGCCTTATTCATCCCGTTTTATGATGATACCCCAGATTGAAGAGACGCTTGCGAGCTATCTCTCTCCTGGGAGCTCATCCTCCCTGAAAAAGCCCACATTGCCCACCAAGCCGTGTAGACTAACATCTTCGTTGGTGGGGAAAGCTTTTCAGGCAGCGGGTCAGGCTGGTGCTGCCCTGCACTCCATGGCAGTTTTGCAGGCATACCAAGCTCACCTGCTAAGAGTTCTGAGGACTGGCAGGTCTATTGATGGCGCCGAGCCACAGATTTATTTCTCTGTGCCACTAAGCAGATGACCCGTGTTATCGGCCGTTCTATGGCTGCCGCAGTTGCCACGGAGAGACATCTGTGATTTAACCTCACGGGCATCGAGGTCAGAGATGGCGTTTTCCTCCTTGATGCTTCCCCCCTTCCGGCTTCTTTGGCGATGCTGTAAACACCGCCGCCACTAGGTTCGGAAGGCAAAGCTCTATGAGCAGACTTCTGTGAGGTTTCTCCCCTGCTGTGCTCAGGAGTCGGGACTGTCGGGACTCACCCAGTCCCGACCAGGTCTGGTCCCCATGAGGCGTGAGGCGTAGAAGGAGAGTGTGCCGAGCCAGCCCCCCCCCCCTCGTAGAGACAGGGAAAGGACTCATCGCGCTTCGCAATCCGTCTCAAAGAGGAAAAAAAAAAAAAAAAAAGCACTGGACCTGAGGAGCATTATCTCTGCCAAAAAGGAAGTCCTGAGGTTGACGTGCCCAGGACCACGGGGGTGTCTCCCCCTGTGGAGGGACGTGTAAAAATTTCAATAAGGGATAAAGACTCCTCCCTGGCACCCTATGGGGACCGTTGTCTAATCACCGCCACCACTGGTGTTTCGGGAAGCAGCAGTCTCCAGCGAAATGTTAGGTGCTCGGTTCCTTCCTGCCTTGTTTCAGGATGCCGGACACCTAACCACCCCCCCCCCTCCGTTGCACATCATTCTCCGCATTTTCAATGCCGTGGTCTTCACTTCCATGAAACCGGAGCGAGCGCATCTGCTGACTTGGCAGTTACAGAATGAGTTTCCTGGCAAAAAGGGGCCATAGAGCATGTTCCCCTGCCAGGCGAGAGATTGGGGGGGGTTGCGTCCAATTTTACATCTTCTTGGGCTGAACATCAAAATGTTGACAGCCGAAATGATTGTTTCTCAAATTCAACCAGAGGTTTGGTTTGTGACGGTCAACCTGAATGACGCATATTTTCATATAGAAATATTGCCACAACACAGGAGGTTCCTGAGGTTTGCTTTCGGCCTTCTATCTGGCCTAGCCCGGTCACCCTGCACATATAAAATGCACGGATGCAGCTCTGGCTCTATGATTCCAGGGCATCCGTATTCTGAATTGTATAGACGACTGGCTGGTCCTAGCTCAGCCTTAATAGCTAGCGCTTCGACATCGGGATGTCATTCTAGCTCATCTCCATTCTTTAGGATTGAGACTCAACGCCATTCTGCAAATGCTATTCTGCATCCTCACCCGAACTATCTTCCCAGTGTTCCATTCTCGACCATGCACCCAGTCGTTCTCGAAGCATTCTATCCTCTGCCTTTCACAACTCCGGAGCAGGTAAGACTTCACTTACTGTGTCCAGTATGTGCTCTTCGGATTTACATCCACTGCACTAGCCAGTGGCGTAAGTCAGGGCAGCTCTTTATTTGCAATGGGGGTCGCAACCGGGGCGGCCGCCACTAGACAGACTCTGTCACACTGGGTGAGAGATGCTATTGACCTAGCCTATGAGGCGTGTGGTCACACTTCGCCTCTGGGAATCAGGGCTCATTCAACCAGGTGGATCGCCTCATCAATTGCTCTGGCAAGAGGCGTCCCCCTGTAGCAGGTGTGTGATGCGGCAGGCTGGTCCTCTCCACACACGTTTGTTAGATTTTATAGTCCGGATGTCAATGCTACTCCGGGCTCATGGATCCTTGAGTCAACATCCCAGAGCTACATCCGAGACCTCCTTGGCTATTGTGCGCACACGCTACACAACCTGGGGGTCCAGACACTTGCAGCGCGGCGCCATTGGTATTCTCGTTCCCATAGCGTTTTCATGCAGCATTGAGTGTAGCTTTTGAAAGGGAACATCTCGTGTTACTTACAGTAGCTGTAACCCTGTTCCCTGATAAAGCGGGACCGAGATGCTGCGTTTCAATGCCGCACTGCTGGCGTGCCTGGACGTCCTTCAGACAAAATTGATAACCTGCAGGTGCACCTTATTCTGTGACGTCATGCCTGGCAGAGGTTATAAGCCGAAGTATTCGGCGGTTTTGACATACACAGACTTCACAACCGGAAACAAAGAGATGTTCGCATAGCCTTTTCACGCAGCATCTCGTTCCCGCTTTATCAGGGAACAGGGTTACAGCTAAGTAACCCGAGACGTTCTCTGTGCATGTGCGATGTCTCGATTCTGTGCGCGCTCGACTCTGCCTTCACACGCAAGCAACACTTATTTTCTGTGCGCGCTCGACTCTGCCTGTACGCTCGCTCAATTTTGTCCAGTGTTACAAAACTGCCATAAAACCAGCCAATCACAGACTTCCACACACTACTTGAGATTGTCTGTTCCTTGTCTATCAACTGGCAATATCAGCAATTATTGTGCAAAATTTTTCATACTCAAATGCCATTATTTATTTATTTATTTTTAGAACGCGAGAAGTCAGCATAAGTGAGTTCATTCAAAAAAGAAATCCCCCATGCAGTCCACAACAAACAGCCATAACAACAGATGCCATCCAATATAATAAGAGTACAAAAATTGTTTAGCTTATTTATTTATTTTATTTTATTTTATTTATATTTATTTATATATTTTGGATATTATAGAGTAGAGTGTTCAAAAACAAACTTTGTCTTTAATTTAAGGTTTAAAATGTCAATTTTTAGAGTTTAGTTTTATACATAACTAATACCCTGATTTATGGTTTTATATAGTTATAAGCAAAACATCAAATTAATCGAATAATCGAAAAAATGATCGCCCAAGTAATCGATTATCAAAATAATCGTTAGTTGTAGCCCTAATTTGTTCATCGCCAGACTTTCTGGTTGTTTTAACCATGCTCATGGTTACTTGGATTGTCTGCTCAAAATTTTAGTTGAACTGATGCATTTGCATTCTGCATCAGCCTCCTTCCTGACAGAAATTATTTTTAATAAATATAATTGTAAAATATCATTAAAATACATATTAATACAGAAATAAAAAATTATTAAACAAAGTACAAAAATGTATAAATAAAGCTTTCTATCAGACATTATTTCTCATTTTCTCATTATATATATATATATATATTTTTTTTTTTACTCATTTACAGTTCACTTTTCATTCTCATAAAAAAAAAAAGATATCTTAAACATCCCAAAGTATTTTGGTTTCTTTCTCCATAAACTTTAGAACAGTTTTACCTCTGGGTTTGTCTTAGCATTGGGCAGGACTCCAGGTGAGTTCAGCAACAAGCGCACCACATTCTCATGGCCTGACTGAGCTGCTATGTGCAGAGGTGTGTACTCAGACTACACACACACAAACACAGGAAGAAACAAATCTGAATATGGAAACATTTTTTGCATGTATTGACTTCCATTTACTACACATAATTAGGATCTTCAAAACTATGGTGCATAAAATCATATTTAGCAATTAAACCTGATTTTGTAAGGACAAAAGGTAACAAGATAACACTTATTTTAGGTATGTCCTGTAAGGATGCTGGTAGTGGGCAATTAGAGTAAAACAATTATTTACTTAGTGTGGTTTCTAACAATTATTGCAGATGCTAGTCTGCTGGACTATTTTTTTTTATTATTCATGAGCGAGTTACATACTAGACACATCAGACGTATGCTTGTTATCTTACTCTCTATATATTATCGAAAAGATTATTCAGATCAGCAACAACTGATTTATCATAATTTAATATTATACAAAGATAAAGAAAATGCAGGTTTTAAACAATTATTTCATTTATTAAAGGAAAAAAGGCGGTTTAAACCTACCTGGTCCTATGTGGAAAAGTAGTCACCCCAACTAAATCATAATGAACTGTAATTAAAAGCTGAGTTAAATTTCGCTTGCCACGTTCAGTCCTGGTTACTGTGAGATCTGCTGAATCAAGAAATTACTTAAACAGGTCCCGTTGGACAAAGTGGACAAAGCAAACTATTGTCCACAAATGAAGAAAACTTGGAACAGTGGTGAACCTTACCAGGAGAGGAAGACCCACCAAAATTACTCCACAACAAGAAAAACTCTCAAAAGAACCGAGAGGAACATCTAAAGGACTTCATGCCTTTAGATCAGTTAAGATCAGTGTTCATGATTCAACAATAGGATAAAAGACTGGAAAAAGGTATTGGGCATTCATAGGAGAGTTTCAAGGCAAAAGACACTGCTGACCAAAAGGAACACAAAGGCTCATCTCACATTGATTAGCTCCAAGAACTTTGGCCAAATATTCTTTGGACTGGTGAGACAAGTTTAACTTTTTGTAAGGTGTGAGTTCCATTAAATCTGGTGTAAAACTATCACAGCATAAAAAAATATCATACCAACAGTCAAACATGGTGGTGGTAGTGGTTGTACCACAAGTGGTGATGGTACCTTAACACAATTAAGGTTTTGGAGTGGCGTGTCAAAGTGCAGACTTGAACCTGCTTGAGACCTTTAAACAGGCCATTCATGCTCAAAAACCCTCCAGTGTGGCTTAGTTAAAACAATTTAGCAAGAAGAGTAGGCCAAAAATTCCTTCACATTGATGTGAAAGACTCATTGCCAGTTCTCACAAATGCGCGATTGCAGTTGTTGCCACCAAAGGTGGCACAAGCAGTTATTAGGTTTAGTGGTAATTACATTTTCACATAGGGCCAGGAGGGTTTAGACAGTTTTTTTTCCCCTAATAAATGAAAACGTAATTTAAGAACTGCATTTTCATTTTACTTTTTGTGTATTTAAAAAAAAAAGTATTATCTGAAATCATTCAAGTGTGACAAAAAAGGAGCAAATATATTCACAGCACTTTATTTTAGATATTTACTAAAGACCTGAATTTTAGAACATGATGGATATGAATGAGTCAGACATATTGGGCCTCTGAAAAAATGAACAGCCTAAGTCATGTCAAATACCACATAAAATTACCCTCACATTTTATGTATTATAAAAAAGTGCAATGTTTCTTTTCTATGTTGTCTTGTGGTGTTCATTCATTTCTGATTTAGTGTCAATTCATGTTTTATCATAATCTGATATCTGACAACAGATGTTGCTTAATGTATTATTGATATTAATTGATATTGATATTATATAATACCCATTCTTCACTGTTACACTTCCTTTTTACTTGCCATACATTTTTAATGTAAACTTAGATATTGGTGTCCTTTGACTATTTTTATACTGTGTGTGAGGTGAAACCTCTTCAGGTGGCTGTTCTTTTCTTGTGGCATCTCTGCTGGGTGGCTCACTGCAGATTGTGGCTGGCACATGTGATAGAATCTCCCTCACAACGTCCACTTGTCCAAAAAAGGCTGCCACATGTAGGGCTGTTAGTCCTGTCTGCATCCATGCAAACATGCAGAGAGAGAGAGAGAGAGAGAGAGAGTAAATTGCTTACATTTTAGTATTAATTGGGTTGAAGTTAAAAGTTTCCAATAGGTGCGTGGGGTTTTAAAAACAAAATATCTTTGCAACAGACATATTCAATTAACACACCCAGACACACTTTCTTTTGGAATGTACCTTGAAGCTGGTCATTTTCAGAGATACTCTTGTTTTCAGGAGCTCCAGAATGTCTGTGTGTCCATTCCGGGCAGCCAGATGGACAGCTGTCATTCCCTCCTGCAGTCACACACCAATATATTGAGTTTTTTTTTCAGCGCCATGGTCAGCAATGTGTAAGTCACTGTGTTGTTTATTTGAATGTGTTATATGCATGTTTGTATTGTGCTGAAGTGCTGTTTGGACATCCAGATTGTGTTAGTATATTGTGTTGACGTGATCTCACTAAGTCTTCCTCTTCAGCTGAAGCCCCTGCCTCCAAGAGAGCCTTAACAACCTCAGTGTGACCCGCTGCAGCAGCTAAGTGCAGAGGACATGAGCCATTAGCCTGTGGATTAAATTCAGATTAAAATCAAAATCACATTCAGATTAAAATTATAATGCAAAAGAATTGTAATTCATATTAATTAGTCACACTTCACTGGGTCATTTGTGTAATCTGAACCCTTCATTCTCTACCCATAAAGTATAAAGTACAGTGCAACCTCAGCATATAAATTTAATCCGTTTGCATTATGAAACGCATTTCCCAAAGGAAATCATGTAAATGCAGATCCATTCCAGTCACTCAAAAATATTACCAATATCCCAATTTGGAAGCCAAGGTCAGATGACCATGCATAAAGAGAAGACGCAAGACCAACAATAATAATAATAATATTAAGCATAGAACAAAAATATAACAAAGTCAATCTTTATGCTGTGTGTTTGGTGGCTTGCAGACTTTCTCGGTGCATACTTTACCATTTATTGTGTCATAAGGTCTAAATACACAAGTCAGTGTTTTCCCACAGGTCTGAAATATACTTGTGGTGGTAGCCAGCAGGAGGGCTGGCATTACCGCCTGCACAAAAGTGGTCTATTACATATAGCAAACAAATACACATGGCCTTTAACACAATTTTTTATTTATTTGATATTTCTATTAATTTGACTTTTCACATATCCAACTGTTCCCTTCATTTTATTTTAAGCAACTATACAAAACATGCTTGAGCAAAATAAATAAATAAATATTTTACAAGATCACTTGTTTTATGGTTGTTTTAGGTTGTTTCTGTGACCAACGATAGTGGTGGTAGTAGTAGTACAAGTTGTGATGGTCAAATGATAGGCCACCTGTTGAAAAAAGCAAAGCCAAACAAGCAGACAAGATACAGACAGCTCATTCTGTCATGGAAAACACAGACTGATGATGAAATGATTCGACAGATTCTGATATTTCTATCCGCATGGGAACCTGGATCACAACCGATTCTCCTGTAAGCCTTGCTGCTGGCTCCGATTCTCCTGTTAGCCTTAATGTAGACTCTGACCTTCCTGTTAGCCTTAAAGTAGACTCTGACCTTCCTGTTAGCCCATCCTGCACACAGAACCCTGCACCGCCAGAGCCATGCCTTTTTTTGTGTGTGGAATTACGGAGACGAGCACCTTAGCTTTTGGGTTCACCTCAGGGACCGTCGCTCTAGTGGGCGGCCTCAACTGTTTAGCTCCACGAATAAAATGGGTAACTAAAGGGTACTTTCCCACAGAAACCCCATCGGTCAGAACATGACAAGCGGAAATGGTGGCTACGTACATTCTGAGAGTACTAGGGCATAAGCCCGAGGATAACTTTTCTTGCAGAAACTCCAGCACTGAAACAATCTGGCAGTGGACTGGGTCTGCATGTCTTGCCATGCACCAATTTTCAAATACACTCCATTTAAGGGCATACGTTCTTCTAGTGGAGAGAACCCTAGCACTTGAATAGTCTCAATTACGCTGGCTGGAAAACCAGCATGTCTTAGTTGGTCCCCTTTAGGGGCTGAACGTGAAGGTTCCAGAGCTCGGGCTGGGGATAAAATATATTTTCCCCTGCACCTGAGATAGAAGATCCCTCCTCACTGGAGTCACCCACGGTGAGCCGTCGAGGTGAGAGATTAAATCCGAGAACCACACTCTGGTCGGCCAAAGGGTGCTATCAATAAAAAGCAAAATGAGCCTTAGGACTTTCTTTTTGCACAGAGGAACCTCCTCAGGTCCGATCTTTTTGAGGCAGATTGAGAAGAGCAACGAGCCCCACCCCAGTCTTTACGAGGGGGTGCCCGGCTGGTCACGCTCTCCCTCTGCGCCTCATGCCTTGTGGGGGCCAAACCTGGTTGGGACTGGGTGGCTGACGGTCCCGACTCTTGAGCACGGTGGGGGAAAAAAAAAATCTCCCAAAAGCCTGTTCATATAATTTTGTCTCCTGAAACCAAAAAGTTGCCAAAAAGGCCGGAAGGCGAGACGGGGGCATCAAGGAGGACAGCACGAGCCTTATCCTCGATAAGGATATCCTTATCCTCAGCCACAGATGTCTCTCCGTGGACACCATGGCAGCCATAGAATGGCCAATAGCACGGGCCGTCTGCTTGGTTGCACAGAGAGATGGGTCTGAGGCTCAGCGTACCTCTGCGAACATCCTCGCATCAATGGACCCACCAGTGCTCAAGTCTTTCAGCAGGCCAGACTGGTAAGCTTGCAAAATCACCATGGTGTGCAGTGTAGCACCAGCCTGATGCGCTGCCTGAAAAGCTTTCCCCACCAGGGAAGATGTCAATCTTGGTGAGGAGTGTGGGCTTTTTCAGGGAGAATGATGTCCCAGGAGAGAGATTAAGTATCTCTTCTATCTGGGGCATCATCATGTAACCACACGCTTTTGCATCAGCGATATTCGAATAAGTCAAAGTCAAGGGCACGAAAACACGGGATGAATAAGGCTTACTCCATGAACGAGTTAACACGTCATGGAGGTCACCAAAGAAGGGGACAGAGAGTCGTTGAGGCCCCTCTCCCCGGTCAAATTTTGAGCGCTTGGGGGAATCTCGCTTCTGCGGCCAGTCGATATGCAACCGCTTGACCGCACGTATTACTTCAAATTTTGTTGTGTAATTTTTCAACATTTGCAGATTTTGCACACCTCAAGACTTACCTTTCCCCAGGACGCACAATTCATTTGCACATGGAACATTTGCACACATGCACATTTTGCACACTGTGAACTTGAACCGCAGCCTTGCACATTATCCTGCCAATAACTGGACACTACATTACTGGACTGCAGTACATTGCATTTCTATTATATCTCATTTACCATATATATATATATATATATATATATATATATATATATATATATATATATATATATATTATATATATATAACTTCTTTATATTTATCTTATTCTAATATTTTATTTTCATTTTTTCTTATTCTTATTGCTGTATATTATGTAAATAAGTGCTTCTTTTTTAAATTTCTTTTTTGTTGTAATATTGTAGGTCATCAGCAGTCATATAAGCATTTCACTTCATATCATACTGTGTATGACTGGGTATGTGACAAATAAAATTTTAATTTGAATCAAGTAATTCCTCATACGCTTTATCATCACTAGAGGAGCGTTGTGAGGAGGCTACTTCCATGGAAGCGAGAGAGGAAGTCTCTTCCGCCACTTCACAAGAAGCGCCGGAGCGCGTGCGCGGGATGAGGATGCTAAAACTTCCTGATCCGGGGAGAGCGTGAGAGAAAGGGGGAATTCTGTCTGAGGCGCGTCTGCCAGACCGGGACGTGAACCCCAGGAATGCATTGCGGCTCGTGGTTTCTCTTTAAAGAAAGCAAGCCGCGCACGAAGCACCTTGATAGGGAGGAGATTACAATGCTCGCAATCTCCCTGAAGCCCAAGGAGAGCGTGTTCTTCCCCCAAACACTCAAAACAAAATTCGTGGAGATTGCCCTCCGAAAGTAATCTATCACACGGAGGCACGCATCTCTTAAACTCTGCCATATCGGGGAGTTAATATTTTTCTTTCCTTTCGTAATTATGCTTGAACACACACACGCAAACACAAAGCAGTCCTTGAAGACAAAAAGACCTGAGGATGTTTCCGGTTCACTCCTAGTTATAACCTGCAGGTGCACCTTATCAGATGACATCATCTGACCGAGGTTATATAAACCAAAATTTGGGGTGTTTGATACACACATGCTTCACGACCGGCTGAACAAAGACATGTTCCCATAGCGTTTTCATGCAGCATCGAGTGTAGCTTTTGAAAGGGAACTAATGTGGTTGATGTAAATGCAACCTGGAGCAGAACTGTAACTGAGGTACTCTTCAAAATGGAAGAGCCTCTTCCTATATGATGCTGTAATTATTATTTTTTTTTTTCACAGGTTTTACACAGGGTGATCCACTCTATCCCTCATATGCCCCTGTATGAGGACTACACCTGCATGTGCAGCAGGGATGGTTGTGAGCCAAGGTTAAAACCTGGTTTTTGAGGAAACAGATGACTGTAAATTGAAATGCTTCCAAACAACCATAAGTGGAACTTAAAAGAGAAGATTCTCATTAAATTAAGGTCTTCCATAAAGTAAACATTTGAGAAATTCACCAAATTATTATTATTTTTTTTCTTTTAATTTTTTTCTTAATCTTTTCTCTTTTTTACCTATACCGGAGCACCACTCCCAGACCTGGTACTATCTAAATGTTCACATATGGTGCGCTGGTTTCTGGAAGCTTAAGTAGCCTACTGGCCAGGTGTAGCGCGTTTACTCTGTCAGCCTGGCTGGGTGGCCTAGCAACCACACCCGTCCGCCTCTTTGCCTGTCTAAAAATCCACAGAGTGGAGGGCATGACTTCGCCTGTTTTGCGGGCAGACATGCTACAACTAGTGCCTCATACAACATGGCCTTCCTTAACCACCTTTTTAGTACTGTAGCTAACAGAGAAACCAAAATATTATAAAAGTTAAGTCTTAAGAGTTGATCATCTTTCTTACACTTAATGGGAGGAGCAACTGAGTGCCCAAGTCAGGGTGACAGAGCAGCCTCCAGCACTGTGCTCCTAATGGAGGCACAATGTACCTGGAGTTAGATCCAGCCATGCTCTATTTGGCCTATGCTCTATTTTGGTTGTGAGGTGCCTTGTTCTTCATGAGTCATTCACTGCAACACCCCATGTCATTAAAGATACCATTTTTGTCCAAAAAGGCCACATTGAGGCTATTTTATGAGAGCTATCGTCTGGCTTCAATTGCAACAAAGTCATGCTGGCACACCCATTTGGCTTCAATAACATTCTTCACACCCCAGTTTTGATGTTGTGCTTGTTCCACAACCTAGGTTCAACCTTTCCTAGGTTCAAGATTCTCAAGGCTAGGGCCAGTACCCAAATTAAATCCTGGCTGAGTACCCATGTCGAGTTCTGTTTTGTACTTATGCCAAATGCAAACCCAGTACTGATACCGAATTCCAGCCCTGGCTCAAATGCCAAGCTGAATTCCAGGATCCATGTTAAGTGTCCATCAACAAGTGGTAACCTCAACAAAGTGGACTTTATCAACTCAAACACATGTTAACTTTTGAATTTGGGACACAGTTATAGGGTCATATTTGTGGTCTTAAGATTTGGTATTACCCAAATGAGGATGGGTTCTCTTGAGTCTTACTCCTATCAAGGATTTTCCTGTCATTTTAATATGTTTTTCTTTGACTAAATCAAATTAACATTTTATTTGTTACATACAGTACACAGTGTTACAACCCGCAACACGTTGGTCGCTGTGTGTGTGTTTTATGAGTCTGTGTTGCTGTGCTTTGACACTTTGTGTGTGTATATTGTATCCAGGTCCCGCGCCGATCTGGATCCACTCCAGGTTTTCTGACTGCCACTACACCGGCAACTGCCTGACCTCCCACACGTGCGCTTCCGCCCTGAGTGACGTCATCAACAAGCGGACCATTTATAAACCGGAGAGAGACGCGGGAACGGGAAGGCGTGTAGGCGAAGTGTTGGCTGTTTTGGAGAGTTTAGCTGTGATTGTGAATGTTAAGATTGGATTGTGTATTCTGGCTTTTGACTTTGATTTTTGCTTTGTCCTTTTGGTTTGGTTGCTGGCTCTTTGTAAATATTGTTTGTCATTTCATTGTATGTTTGTGCACTCACCGGTAGTAGTGGTGTGGCTGCCCATTATTTTGGGGGAAAGGGTTTTTGTTCACTGTTTTTGGTTTAGGGAGATGGGGAAGGCATCTGTAGTTTTGTTTGCTAGGTAAGCTTAGCTGCTAAAATACAAATACTTTTTTGTTTATTATTTTAGCCTGGGTCCATCCTGAAGCTAAGCCTGGTGTTGTGTTTGTGTCTTTATTTGCATGTGCTGTTTGTAAAGCAATACAAACCTCACTTGGTTGTGAATTAATGTATCTGTCTAGTTTTTGCTACATTACACCACTTTGTTCCACATTCATCAAACAGTTCAAAATAGAACCCCGAACCAATCATTTACTGTACGGCCCAACCCTAGCCTGGGACGTAATAACAGTCACACACAGTACGAGTGACAGCAGTGAAATGCTTAGACGACTACCTGTGACCTTAAAATAAAAGACTATTAACGGGAAATAAATATAAAAAAGAAAATAGAAAGTAAATCTATTTAAGAAAGAATAAAATATATTTAGAGTACAAAATATACAGTATAAGAAAAACCTGGCTGTACAATATAGAAAATATAGAATTTATGGAAATTTTTTTGTGGGAATGAAGTTGAATATAAATAGAAATGTCCAGGGGGTGTGCAAATATGCTGTTAAGTGTCATACTTAAAGTGACTCTTGCATCAGGGAAACTATAAAATAGAATAAGTAAGTAATGCGCAGGTGTGCAGTGACCACTAGTGTCAATGAATGTCAAGAATGTCCAGAGACCCCTTCCTAGCTTCCTTAGGGGAAAAAAACTTTATGTACAGACATACAAATTATGCTTAATTTAAAGCTACTATTGGATGAATTCTGCTCTAATATTTTTTTGTCAATGTTGGGACAAAGAATATTGGATGGTGAAGAATTAAGAAAGAGATCTGAGTAGCTTCTGAATGACAACAGAAGAAACCATAACAGTTAACATCAAGTTAATAAACCATAAAATAGTAAATTAACTATTTCAAGTAGATAAAAGAGAAAGTAAAACAAGAAAACTAAACAAAAAAATATAGAAAACATCTGGAGTTCCATCTTTACAAAATGTGGAATACCTGGAATCTGGAATATCGAACCTTGGCCTACTGACCTTGTTGTTCAGTGTGGTAGCATCTTCCTGACTCAACTTGAGAAGTTCTCGGATGACAGTCAGACTGCCTTTGGCTGCGGCAATGTTGATGCAAGTGGCTCCCTCCATGTTGGGCATTGTGGCTAATTCTGGCTTATGATGCAAAAAGAGCTTTACTATATCAGAGTGGTCATTCTCTGCAGCCAGGTGAAGAGGGGTTTGCCCATGCTACGAAAACATACACACATTATTATCCTAGAGACAATCGTTTTCATTATTGCATCTGATAAATTGTACTTTACACCAAAATCTAATCTTCATCTACTCCTACTCTAAGGCAACTTTGCATGATTTTAAAAAGAGGAAATCGGGTCAGGTGAAGAGGTAGAGACACAGCAAAGACCAACTTCGTATTTCCTTATGAAAAAAGGGCTTCTCTACTCTTACACTGTTTGAAGAAGAGTGCCATGTGTTGTCACTATATGCATCATGTTCATATACACCCATCACCTTAGCACCCTCAAAACGATCCACGATCATTTTCACTTGCCGGGTTGATGTCAGCACTGCACTGAGTGTCAGAAAATCACACCAAGAAAACCAGCCCCATCCTTCTCCTGGTAAATGGTGTGCTGTTCAAACGGATCTGAATGGACATTGTCGGCCAACTGATCAAGGCAGCAAGAGGACACAAATACCTTCTATAGTAATAGTAGACTATGTACCCCGTTATCTAGATAACATGTCCCTTTAAAAACCTTCAAGAACATTGCCAGGGAGCTGAGATTCCCCTTCCGTCAAGTGTGTTTGCCTAAGGAGCTGCTAACTGATATGACCTTCATGTCCAAATTCATGGTAGCCGACTATTGTAGGTCAGGTAGGATAGCCAGGTGGAGTGCTTCAACTGCAGCTGCAGTTCTCTTCACTGTCTGAGAAACTCCAGAAGCCATCAACAGGTTCACACCTTCTGAGCTGATGTACAAAAGATGGCTGTGGCATCTACTTGACATGGCAAAGTTGAACATACAGTATGATCTCCCTTCGCAGGCTAGGGAATTAAAACCAGGGGAACAGACACCGCTGCTTTTTTCTAGTTCCTAATGCAGTGGCAAGGGCCCTACACTATTCCGAAATGTGTGGGTCCTGTAGCCCAGTGAAGAACAAATGTGCTGAGCTATATTATATAAATGTATTAATAAATGGCCAGAACCATTACCTGCTGTCTCAGCTATCTTTTCCAAAGTATACTGGTAAGATCTATTTATTGAGAAGCCCACCTCACCCTTTGAGAATTGAGTGAACTATTTGACAAGTTTGTGTTCTCCTCTGTTGCTCCAGTTCCTTTTAGGTTATCGTGCAACTCTTTAAATTACTATTAAATACGCTCTGCATATTAAATAATAAATAATAACAACAAAATTGCCAGAATACTACTTCACTAGATTTGCCATGGATAGTAAAATATAGAATTATAATATCTTACAATATAGAAATACCTATCACTTTTTCTTCTTAAACCAGTAATGTAATTTTTTTCCAATTAACGAAAGTAAAGGAAAAAAAGGAATCCAGCACTATTCAGCAGTTATATGTTGGTGTGATTAATCTTTTAATTGTATTGCTTCATTAGCATATTGATAACATATTTATCAAATGTTTATCGAATTGTATATAAAACAATAACCAACCAACCCATATAACTGTAGTGATATATTCAAGTAAACTGAAACAGACTAACAAAGATAATACTGAGAATACACTCACAATATCTTTGGCCTTAATATCAGCTTCAAGGTTTACCAAACTGTTGCAGATGTCCAAATTTCCACTGATGGCAGCCAAATGCAGAGGAGTCTGTTTACTCTGGAACAGCAAGTGCATCATTAAATAAATAATTTCAGAAAAATAAATAATCTGAAAAATTTAAACACACCAGATAAGAAGTAAATAACTGGTTGGCACTGAATTTATACGAATTTGGAAAATATTTAAGGCTTTGAAAGATGCATTGGCACCTTCTATTTTACACATCTCTTAGGATTGATTGAGTTTATAGTGCTGAACAAATAATTGGGGTCTTACCAAATTAAGGGCATCAGTAGGAGCCTTGTGTGTGTTTATCAGTAGTTGAACAAGATGGTATGAGCCGGTCTGGGCGCTCAGGTGCAGTGGAGTTAGGCCCAGTTTGGTTTTAGCATTTACGAAGGCTTTATATGACAGCAAGATGTGAGCAATTTCCTCGTGGCCTCGCTCAGCAGCCAGGTGGAGAGCGGACTTTCCTTCCTGCATATTGCACATCACACAATCTGTCACTGATAACATCAACATAACATAACATGAAGAAAATCAGTCTGACAGCAAAACACGATAAACACCATTTTCAGACATTTATTCATTCTGGGGGGAAAAAAAATCTCTGGCACACAAGGCTTAGTATAACAAAATGTTTAACTTAAAAACTGCTACAAATTATTCTTTCTAAGCTCTGAACTTTAATGTTAGGCAAACAACAACCCTGGGCATCAGCATTGCATAGCAAAAGTAATGAAAAGCCAATTGGGTCACTTTTTTCAGTCATTTAATCAATGAAGTAAAACTACAAGCAAGGCAAAACAGCAGCTGTCATGAATGTACTAAATTATATCAAGCACATTGAACATTTAACAATGTTTCCTGCAATAGGGACCATGATATGAGACCGTGTTTATACAGTCAAACAGTACCCAAACAGACATTGTACTGTGTAAACGTATACCCTTTTTAAGGTGCAGTTGTCAACATCTACAGCCATTATGATAAAACTGTGGGAGTTGGAGTTGTAGTGATTTGCAGAATTGCACAAAATTCACAATGAAGTGACAAAAAAAAAAAAAAAAACTTTTGCAGTACTTTTTTTCTTGCCTTTTTTTTTTTATAACAAACACCACTCTCAAGACATCATTCTGCTGTCAAACTAATTTAATGAAATAGTATAAGGAAACCAGATGACTCTCTGAAGGTAGTGTTTAATGATCAGTACAAAAGCCAATCACCTTGTTCATAATTATATTAGAAAAACACCAATACAGGTCATGCATCTTTGGCACTGTAGAACCTTTTAAACATAAAAAGGAATACTTTAAGGGTCCCTTTTGACATGAGTGTGCTGCCTAATCACATAGATGAACAGATGTGTGGCACCCTGGAAAAACTCATCACATGCTACAATTTGACAGGCTATACAAAATACAGTACTGTATTGCTCCAACACTACAGACTCATGAATAAAAGTCTAGCATTTTAATGTCTGTTGATGGATGGTCCTTTGCGGGGCATTCCTAATAATTTAAACTTTGCGGTCAAAGTATGTTTTAGGAAGAAAAAAGTGACAATTTCCCAAACTGCCACTTGCAGGTATTAAGTTTGGCAATTGGCCCAAAACACCGCACAGTCATGGTTGTGGTATAAAATTGAGAGTCACATTAATGATCAAACCTCATCAAACACATCCACTCTGGCATTTCTTTTCAGCAGCAGCCTCACTACCTCCATGTGTCCCAACTCGGCTGCCAAAAGCAATGGAGACCTGCCAGTCTGTCATTCACACAAACATACAGTACAAGCATGATTCAAAGACAGTCAGAGATTCATAAGAAAATCACAATTTCACAAATTATATCCTGAAATATGCCTATGCCATCTGTTAAAATTTGAAAAGAATTTTCAAAATCTCTCTCAAATTTGAAAATACATACATACAATAAACCATAACTTTGGTAAGCCTAGACCTGAATAATTGGCTATAGACCATGATGCTGGAGCATGAGTACCTTGTCCTGCTTGTTGATGGCTGTCTGTAGGCAGCTGCTGGGCACATTATTGAGCATCTCCTGCAGCACTGCAACATTGCCAATCCTGGCACAGTAGTGGATTGGAGTTTCTTCCAGCTACAGAAAAGACAAACAATGACAATGACCACAGGCAATGAAGGGGGGGAAAATGCACAAATTTGGAATCACCAATTAGCCTACTCTGCATGTCTTTGGACTTTGGGAGGAAACCAGTTTGTCTAGAGAAAACCCACCACACATGGGGAGAGCATACAACTTCCATCCACACAGATGCCCCCTCAAGGCTACATAACTAATTACTAAGCTGCTGTGTTGCCATTCAAAATTCACCTGAATTGATTTCTTAAATGTAAATTTTTAAAGTTAATATATATATTTTTAAATAATTGATTTATATATACTGTACTTACAGTCAGGGCTCATAGTCAATAACAGGAGTTTTGTTTTTTAATTTGGGAGGATAGGAGAGAAACAGTATTCACCAAAAATGCAACATAATGATATGCATTACATGTTTGCTTCATGAAATAGTATGTGCTTAAATAGTATTAAGTTTATTTAAACGTAATTTTTTTTTTGTATTTTGTTGTTGCATTTGTTTACAGTTCATCAGAAGTAGTAATGTGTCCCTTTCTTTTTGGTTTTTCGACCACACTAGTTGAATTCACTTTGAATAATTGTTGTATAACGTGCCAAGCTGCCAAATACAAGAATTAAAAAGTGATTCCGGAGTTGTTCCCTATGACTCCTGTAGTTGGCCAATAGAGGAAGAAATTGATGTGCAAATTCTCAGATAACTCATCATTTATATTCATCCAAGATAGTATCTCTTTTACACAGTCTCCTGTTTTGTTTTGCTGCATCTTGACAAAAAACTTAATTATTGTATGCCAAGTAATATTTCTATTTAGAGACATTCCTATTAATGCTTCAAATTATCTTATTCTGTTGGCAAATGTTTTAGTTGTTTAAAACAGCTGTGTTTTTGTATTAAAATTATATATTTTATAATGATAACAAATGAGTACATAAGAGAATCCAGTGTTATTTATGCAGTATTTTAATGTGTTAACATTACATTTATTGTGATATTGACTTTAAACAGTTGATAACCTTGGAATTGAATAACATAAAATAGCTAATAAAAATACAATCCTACGCAAAATATTTTTTTGACTAATGCATTAAAAGCCAGTAACTTAGTGAGCCAGTAGGTACAGTATAGGTTGTTTAGTAACAGTCCAAAGTTTGGTGGACACACCATATAATTAAAATTTTCTTTGTTTGTTTGTTCTAAAACTATATGGGAGATTTCAGAACTATAAAACAATATCTATGGCATTGCGTAATTAAGGAACAACAACAACAGTTAGATCTTGTTTTAAGACATGAAGGCCAGCTTTTCTGGAATAGTCCTGTATTGTCAGGTGCATTTGCAACACCCATCAAGCACCATGATGATCAAGCAACTGGCTCTTATGAAGACCATCCCAGAAAAGCAAGACCAAAACTTGTAAGTTTCTTGTGTAGTTCCATTACTCCTCTGCTCCAGAGGAGAAGTTCATTTAGCCTCAAAAATAATTAATTAACCAAAAGCACCCCAGATTAGAGCTGTTATGAAGGCTTTACAGAGCATAAGCAGCAGACACATCTCAATATCGATTGTTCTAAGGAGATAATTGCATATTTGGATGCCTTCCGATTGTTTAAAAATCAGAAAAGACCATGGAATTAGACGATGTGTTCAGTGTTTTGACTGGTAGTGTATTTACTTATAGATACTTCAGAGCAATTCTGTAATTCACTCTGGATATAGGCATCCAAAAATGCCACAAATATAAATGTAAACATAAATACAAACCATTTACTATTCAGCCCATGACCTGGCTTAATGTGTGAAAGTATTCGACACTAACCTCCCTGGTAGCTGCTGTGATGTCAGCATTATACTCCATCAAAGTCCTAATGATTAGCACGTCCTCATCATCTCCATGTACAATGTCCTTCTGTATCTCAGCTGCCAGGTGCAGATTGGTCTCTCCTTTCTGTAATGCACAATTTTAACATTTGGCAATGGTGTTGCATAATAAATTTCTTATCCTAGGGCAAGAAACAGGGTACACTCTGGACAGGGTGCCAATCCATCATAGGTGGCTCACACACGCATGCACAAACTTCATTGGACCCCCGATCACAGGCCACAGTACTTACCTCTATGCCACCATTCTTCCCGCAGGACAAATCAATTAAAATTATTTGGAAATACACATATATTAATTTTCACTTTCTGGTAATGACCTGGTTCGCTTGACCGACACAGAGCTCTGCCCCCTCTCGACGTCTTTCCCAGGTCAAATACTCCAAGATCAACTCCACTATGTCAGCATGGCAGTGACGTACGGCCACATGGAGTGGCGTCTCCTCTGCCTGAATAAATATGCAAGCTCAGATACAGAACATGGTAAAAGCCTTCTTTTGGTTTTGTGCATATATGCAAGTCAAGTCTTTTTATTTATAGCACATTTTAAAGAACAGCAGTTGACCCAATGTGCTTACCAGTAGAATACCTCTACATACTTACAACTGTTTATAATCCTAGAATGCAAAACGCATAGGATAAAACGAAATAAGATGAGAAACAAAAACACAAAAATATAGTATTATAAAAGTTAATAAATAGTCAGTAAAATAAATGTTTAAACTCATAAAAATAGATAAATAAATAGACATAAAATGAATAATAAAACATAAAAGTTAATTTAAAAGAACAAATTGGACTGGATCTTGGGCAACCTTAGACTGAACTAAAGGCAAATGAGAACGGGCCTGCAGATTTGAATTAAAATTGTCAATAGTGCAGCAAATGCAAAAGGCCTGTAACTTTTTTTTTTAATTAGTGTGCTCAACAAAAAGGAGCTGTTTAGATGTGAAACTTGCTGACCTTGTGGCTAAATTGCTTGTCGACATTCCGTTATACCTTAAGAGAATACTAATTTCACTCATCTCTTCTGCAAATTCATTAACCTGTATATCAGATCCTATAGCGACACATACTCTCAAACAGATAGTGATAGAGATAACAAAACTAATGTTGAAAATAATTAATTCTTCACTCAAAATTCACTCAACATATGTTCCAAAATCTTTAAAATTACCAGTTATTAAATCAATAATTAAGAAGTCTGACCTCGACCACTGTCAGCTGTCAAATTACAGGCCGATATCAAACCTCCCCATTATCTCTAAGATTCTGGAAAAGATAGTAGCAGAGCAGCTATGCTCATATCTACATAGAAATAGCATACATGAACTGTTTCAGTCACGATTTAGGCCTGATAACAGCACAGAGACAGCACTCATTAAAGTACACTCATTGTAGTAAATGACCTCTTATTGGCCTCTGATCAGGGTTGCATAACAAGACTTGTGTCACTTGACCTCAGTAGAGCCGTTGACACCATTGATCATAGTATTCTCCTTTACAGATTAGAAAATACAGTAGGAATTAAGGGAACGGCCTTCTCCTGGCACAGATCCTATTTGACTGATTGTTATCAGTATGTAGATTTAAATAGTGATTATTCTGCATGTTCTCTAGTGGAGTTTGGTGTTCCACAGGGTTTGGTTTTAGGCCCACTGCTTTTTCTCCCTTTACATGCTTCCTTCGGGCAACATAATCCGTAAGCATGATATTAGTTTTCATTGTTATGCTGATGACACACAGTTATATGTTTCAGCAAAACCAAATGAGAAAAAACAGCTTGCTAAATTTGAGCAATGTGTAAAGAATATAAGAGACTGGATGCTAATTAACTTCCTTCTGCTTAATCCTGATAAGACAGAACTTCTAGTCAAAGGACCGCATGCAGCTAGAAGCAAGATTTTAGATCACACTGTAACTTTAGATGGCCTCTGTTCTACCTAGTGCAACAGTAAAAGACCTCGATGTGAATATAGATTCTAGTCTTTCATTTGAAGCTCATGTAGACAATATATCACCAGGATAGCATTCTTGAAGGCTGCTTGTCAGTACCGCATATTATGAAAACTACAGCATGGGGCAGAGCTTTTTCTTACAAAGTTATGAAAAAGCCTTCCAAATAGTGTTCGGAACTCAGACACAGTCTCAGTATTTAAGTCTAGGCTAAAAACCTATTTATTTTACCAAGCATTTTGTAAATAGATTTGCCTTAGGGAAAGGAGCAGATCTGGTGGACTCATGGACGTAGAGTATTCTGGTGAACTGATGCTGTCCTCCCCACTCTCATTGATGACTCAGGTTTGTTGACGGTGTAGTGATTGGTTGCTTTACATCTCAGGGAGCCCTCATGTCTGTGTTTACTTCTGGCTCTCCCTTTTAGTTATGCTGTTATAGTTACGCCTGCCGAAGTCCCTGCTTGCACTTTACACTAAATATACATTCACTTTATACATTACGTGACTGTGACCATACCTAACTGTTATCCCTCCTTTTCTGCTCTCCCCCTCTCTGTCTTTCCCTCTCTCTGTTGAGCTACCCAAGTTGTTCCTGAGTTGCCATTGATCCAGGCTCCCTCTGCTCTCTGGACCTGTCTGACTCATCCTGGTGCCCCGCTTTTGGTTCGAGATCTCGTCACATGGATGCCCTGTGTGTTTCTTTTGGGATGTGTCCGTGTATGGGGACGGTTTCACTCTACTATGAAGACAGTTCTGGCCTCGACTGATGTTGACAGCTGTTTCTCTGAGGACTTGACTTGGCTGCAGTCGCTCAATAGTTCAGGACTGGAATTTCATACATGTCTACCTGAGCCTCCAAAAACTACCTGGACCACATATTAACATTAATTAACATCTATTAACAACTGTTATACTGAACTGTCTGCCACCATCTCAGGGAGTGTTGCCCTCTGTCGCCCTCGGCTTGCTCATCAGGGACTATCTGACCATCTTGATTCATACATATTCACATTCCATACAAATTTAAATAATTCTTTTGTTTGCTTTGCGACAATGACAATTGTTAAAAGAGCTATATGAATAAAATTGAATTGAATTATGATATACATCTTTTAACTTATTGCCCATCTCTGGACACTTTGTTAAGTGCATTTCATAAAATTAAGACGAATTGTTACAGTTTGCTCCAGAATTGCATACCTTAGATGTCCATGTGAGATCTGCTCCCTCTTCTAATAAAGTCCTTACCGTCTGTAGATTTCCATGACGTGCTGCAATATGCATTGCAGTCTCACCATTCTTAAAAAAAAAAAATAATAAAATAAATATATATAAAAACCTCCAAGCAAACATAATAATTTCTCTCATCCAATGTGGTCTGTAACCGACTCTATCAGTGAAACCCATCTCATGCTTTTCTTACCTCCTGCTCTGTGTTGACCTCCGCTCCGCTCTTCAATAGCATCTCTGCCACTTTCTCACCATCCTTCACCCTGGCTGCTATATGCAGGGGCATCTCTAAGGCCTGCACAAGCAGCAAAGAAATCATAATGGAGTTTCTACTTAGATTACAATTCATAGTATAAATTTTCTTTACTCATTTACCGGCATTATTTTAACATTGACATTAACAAATAAAATGGTTTGGCTCAAAAAATGTTAATTGCAATAGTGACGCATTTCAATTTTGGGATAGTGGGTAGCACTGTCTCCTTGCACCTTCAGGGACCAGGTTCAATTCCTACATTGGGTCTGTGTGCATGAAGTTTGCATGTTCTCCCTGTGTTTGGTGGGTTTACTCTGGGTACTCCAGTTTCCTCCCATTGTCCAAAATGTAAAACTCATAAAATGTGCATATGGCACAATGCCATCTTTGTACAGCCAACAGTATTTAGTTCTTATTTTGTTTTTACTTCATCTTCCTCTTTACATATTGATAGATGAAGGGCAGCGAATGCAGGTAAAATCTCAGAAATGCGAAATTTATAGAAATATCAAATAAATTAAAATATTGTGTTAAAGGTCATATGTATTGTGCGGCTCTGGTCTTTCTTGGTTTAAAGAGAGAAAAAAAAACTATTTGTATGAAAGGTCAAACTTGGTAGTGGCCGTATTAAATGATGTCTCATCAACATGATCACATGATGGTGGGGGTGCACCACAAAATATGTTTTTAAGTGTGGCAGCCCCAACGCACGACTCAGGTGGGAGCTTTGGGCCATTTGCATGTCTTTAGATTGTGAAAGGAAACCAGAATACCAAGAGGAAATCCAACAAGCACAGAGAGAACATGCACACTCCATGTACAGTACACAAGGCGGTAATCTAGAGGTGCAAGGTGACTGTGCTAATCAATAAGCCAGAGTGTTTGTCCCAACCGTGGTATATACTATAAACAGTCACGAGTTACAGCTATTTGACTAAATAAATTGCTGACTCATTAAAATGGATTGTCACATGCTCTGCCAGGGATTTTTCAGGTTCATTAAGGTAAATGTAAAAAAAAAAAAGGAAAAATATTAATTACTGCCGTTATTGCTGAAATAGTTTTAGTAACAGAGGCCCCATTACCTTCCCTCCTCTGAGCTGAACCTGTGCACCAGAGCCCAATAGGATCTGCACAACTTTAGGCTTGCAGTTTTCTACAGCAACATGGAGCGCCGTCAGTCCGTCTTTATTGGTGGCATCTACATGCAACCCTTTCTGGAGTAAAACTTTCACTACAGTTGTGTGACCGAACCTTGCGGCCACATGCAAACACACTGCACCTGACTGGCAATAACAACAAGAATAACAGATCAGCACTGATGCGATCCATGAGTTACAAATCTATGAAATTTTATACCTTGTCTGCCATGTGTAATGGTACACCTTTCTTGAGCAATGACTGCAGCATCTCTAGATTGCCAAACCGAGAAGCGATATGCAGTAATGTGCTTCCATCCTGCACCGTAAACCATCAGAAAGATAATATCAATTAAAATGAATAAAATGACACCATTGATTAATTTAAGATAAATAATTACAATAAAGATCTGTAAACCATTGTATGTATGCTTATCAGCACGATTTCAATAGATGCTAGAGCTCTGAATGATTCAAGTAAAAATAAATAAATAAATAAAAAGATTTTTTTTAAATAAATTGTCTACCATTACCACCCCAGATCATCAGCGGGCATTCTTATCTAATTATAGAACACTTGATATAGCATCTCCACATGGGCTTTGCACCCTACGTTAAATCTTGAAGTTTGTTATCAATTTGACACTGTGCATTTTCTTAAACATTTTCTCTGTTTCCCTATGTTTTCGTTTTAACAATCCTTCTGTTCCTGGTTTATCACATTTTTGGACAATGTTTTCATATTATTACTCTTTAAGATCACAGTAAATTAAATTAGAGTAAATGTAATCAGTAAAATGTTTCAGTGTAAGGCATTGATTTACCTTGGTTCTTTCCAATATATTTGAGTTGAATAACTCAGTGAGGACTTCAACTGCAGTAGTGTGGCCTCGTTCAGCTGCAATGTGCAGAGGGAATTTGTCCAGCTGATAGGGAAAGGAATTCATCATAGGGTACATGATGGCTAGGAAAATAGAAATTATGAATTGCGAAAAATATAACTTTGCGAATGCCGGCTTTTGCTCTCACCGTGTCTGCAATATTGGGATTTGCTGCCCTGTGGTAGAAAAACTTCAGCATTGTCTGATCATCTTCCCAAGCTGCTATGTGAAGAGGAGTCTGCCCTTCATCCTGTATGAATAAACCAATTACAGGCTGCTCATTGAACCATTTGCTGTTGTACTACTAGAATATAAACCAAGCATACTGTATGCCTAAAAATTTATTAGGGTCACTATTTTAAAATGCATCCTTATTTTTTGCACTCTATTAAGGAATAATCCACTAAGTCCACAGCCCCGTATGACAGTTTGAGGTACTGTAGTACATGCTATATTTTTGTAAAATTAGACAATATTAATAAAAAAGTTTTCTTCTGTACATTGGTCAGAACTCACTCTTTCAATGATACGTTTACTGGAGAAATTATATTTTTACATTTCTGGCGCAATCCATATTAATAAAAGAACATGTATTTCTGTACATTGGTCAGAACCCACTCTTTCAATGATACCTTTACTTTTCATTCAATGGAAGAGACAAAACCAAATTTTCTGTCTGAAGATGTGTCTGTATGTCTGTCCAGCCAGATTTTGTCACAGCATCACAAAAAACTGGCTGGACTGGCTGAATTGAATAAAATTTTGGCAGTACGTAGGAATTTTTAAAGTTAAACCTGTGCCATAAATGAATGTGCCAAAATGTTGAGTAGAATGAAGTTATGAGCAGTTATGTCAGATTAGGTCACAGAATCTAGAGCTTTTTATTATAATTTTTTTTTACTAATTCAGCACTTTTCCCTTAAAGTGGGCGTGTCTATATGATTCACTTAACAGATCCAAGCAGCACAATCGTTTACAGTGTATAGACAGAGTATATGGAAGACATTGAAGCAAATGAATGTACCTACAAGCCACTAAAATCCACAAGAAACGAAAACGCGACAGCATGGCTTACTCCAAAAAACAAAACAAAAAACTGTAAAGTATATGAATAAGATGAATGGACAGATCAATGTATGTTTGTTCTTCCTGAGGGAATTTTAAGACCAGTTTATCACATAATGTTCTGAAACCATGAGGCTAATAAAAAGTTACAAAATTACAAAACATTACTGATTTCTTTGATTTTAACTCATTGGATCAAGTAAGTTAGTCAAATGATACTTAACCTTAAAACATTTTATTTCTTTGTACTAATAAGTTAGGCAGAAGGTTCTGCCGAACAGAAAGACAGGCATGCATGTATGTGGGCTCCAACCTGAAATAATATCACTGATTAAACTAAAGCTGATCAGCTTATTTTTAGCTTTAACCTTTTCACTATTTCTACTGCCAATGGCAGGAACTCTTTTCCTGTCAATGGCAGGAATTTCAAGTAATATTAAATATTATTTTAGAATATGAATTTTACAAAATCATATGAATTGTCAAACCATCTACCACACTTTAAGTGTATTTATAGTTGGAATATTTACTGGTACACATGTAGTTTTTTATCCATGTCTGAAACCATTACAAAATTATTTTGCAGATCACAAAATGTATCCACAAAATATATGGGTACTGCCTCCTTACATTTTGGCAATTAAGGTTTGCATTGAATTCTATCAGCACTCTGGCCATATCAGCATGCCTTCTTCGACAGCAGATGTGCAGAGCCGTGTCTCCATTTTCCTAATGGTAGGATACAGATAATCAACAGGTTATATAATATTTGGTTTAACAAAACCTACAGGATTAGCAAATCCTTCTCTGTTTCCTTAACACTTCTTATAAAAATTTAAAAATAGAAATTCTTAATCTGTATAATCTGTTGATGTTTTCATTAGATTTTCTAAAACCCCATTATAAGCACTAAAGGCGTGTGACAGACCAGCTGTCCTTACTTTTGTCTTGGCTTTCAGCTGTGACTCTGAAAGGTCTGAGAGGAGCTCCTTGACAATTCCAACATTGCCAGCTTTGACGGCCAGCAACAGTGGAATGTGGCCATCCTAAGGGCAAAAAAATAAAAAAAAAGAAAAACACTACACAATGCCACATTGTTAATTTGATACAAGGAAAAGAACAAAGGTATTCCTAAAAGTAAACTAAATAAGTAAACCTTTAAGACATTCAGATGCATCTATGAACAATTTAAGAAAAAATGAGAATGACAAACAGTGCTTTATTAAAAAATATATACATATATATGTATATAAATTTTTTTCTTTGTCCTTTTTATCTCTGTGATCTCCAGAGTTAAGTGTCTTGACCAAGGACCCATTTTGGTGATGGGGCTCAAACCCCTGACCCACTGATCAGCCTGAAATGTCTGAACCACCACTGCCGCTCACGTTGAATTTAATTATGCTATATTATTTAAAATACTCATGTTATGCTAGTAGGCTAGCTAACTACTATTAAGGTACATTCACTTTTATTTCCAAAGATAAAATTGCTTTTTCAGATCAATATGACATTTTGGGAAACATTGCGAGCTACAACAAGAACATACATTTAAATATTCCTACGGTTTATCTGTCATTTGAACTGACCATATCCATTGTGCACTTAACCCATGATTACATCTGGGTTGAAGAGCCACAAGCTTAAAAGTAAAGCTTAAAAAGATACAAATCCCCAAACCAAAATAGCCAAAACAAAACAACAAAACAACAAAAAAAAACCTCACAGGTTTATGGAGCACTTGTTAGTCTTACAAATAACAGCAATGAGAATTTGAGACTGATTGTGGATTGACACCTGAGAAATTAAATTGACACTGTACTGTATTACAATAAGGAATTTACCTCATCTTGTCTAAGACGTGCATCTGTATTGGAGAATTTGAGCAGAGTGTGCACCACATTAAAGAAATCATCAGGTCGGGAAGCAGCGTAATGCAGTGGCAGCTGAGCCTTGGGCTAGGAAAATAAAAAGGTAAAGATGTTGAATCTAATCTCCTTAAACCCTTGCATTTGCATAACAATTTTTTATAACAACTTACCATTTCTATTAAGTTTAGATAACATCTCTGTAATTATGGAACAACATACTAAGATAAAGAACTGTAGGAACTAGGTGTTAAGATAGGTATGCATTGTGAGCTGCAGAGCGATGCCACGCCGACCAGAAAAATTAGATTTTAGTTGCACTGGACCTCATAGCAATGCTAGTTAAGTTTTTATTTTTTTTTTCTTTTCCAGAAAAAAAAAGTACAATATTGAACACAAGAATTGCTTATATATACAGTATTATATATATTAATATATATTTTATATTACGATTACCATGCCTGCTGGCATGACACCTAAATTTCTCAGTGCTAAATTCTGATGGACTTGAAAAAAAGAGTAGATGCACAGGCATCAACCTGAATCATCCGATGAATATGGGTTATAAAGTGACCTAGGTGGTAGGGGATACAAATGCCTAGACTTGTAAGGATATTGGCCCTTTTCTTTGTTGTTGAAAATGAGATTTGAAACTTAGGACTCGAGATCTCAGGAGCAGAGGGTATAGAACTGAAGAAGGTAAGTAGAATGACACTGTTGCCACTGATGAATAAACAAACCAGCTTACAAGTTGATGTATGGGTTGTGGGCAGTTCACCAGGCTAAAAGTTCCCCTCCCCAATAAAAAGGGGGGGTCTCCTGGGAGAGGATGAAACTGTATCACCTCGTGCATGACGTTTCAGGGCTAAATGGATCCGGACACATTTTCCCCACCCTGGATGGAGATTGGATTTTCCCAACAGCCTAGGACAAGCTGACATAAACTGGCCTGGTTTATCCTTTTAGAGGCAACACATCAGCCTCATAGATCCAGCTGCATTGGTTCAGCAAAAGGGAAGGCTCCTGAGAGGGTCATGGTTGGACTACTGAGCCCCTTATCTGGGCTGGTGTCTGCATGGTCCATCTGGCATGCCCAAAGACATTTATCTAGGTATTAAACTAGGTCTGTGATTGACTCCATCTCACCACCTGCCCCTCAAAAGTCAAAAGCATCCTTGATCCTAGCTGAGAGGCCATGCTAAAAGACTGCAATGAGCTACTGTGAGGAACAACAAGGAAATGCCTCAATCACAACACTGATATTCCCCTGGTGAAGGCAAAGCAGTTGGTAAGCAGCCTCAAAACCAACTACGGGTGGACCAAGACCTGCAGCATGTTCTATCTCAGTTTTACAGATTCATTATGGAGGGCATTTTATCATCATCATCATCATTATCGCCAATAGCATATGCAAAGAAATAAAGGATGGTCTGATCTCACCCCTCCTGGACTATTTGGGTCTGTTTTGCTTGCTAGGAGCTTCACAAGGTCATCCTTTGAGCAGAGAGCAGCCATGTGCAGTGCAGTCTGGCCATCCTGTACAACACAAACACATAAGCAACCTGTGAGCAGTGAGCATTTCCATTCAAATTCATCATAAATTTTAAGCAGAATTTTATTCATTTACCATGTTACACAATATCTTCCTTTTTGCATACATCTAAAATCATTGCACTAATGGTATATAACTTATTCTCTGTATACTGTTTACAGTTGCAAGTTCTGTATTATAGTATACAATACTGTCTCCAGTTTCCAACCTGGATCTCCCACTCGGACAGATGAGCTCTACACAGGAGAGCTCAATCAGCTGGGTGCAACATCTGCACCAAGCTCCTGACCTGTACTCAATCTACAACTAACTGTGCTAGACCAAGGCCACCCCTTGGACCTCAGCCACCCCAACAATGGATTGTTCTCTCTGTTGCTGCCAGGAAAGTGCTTCTGCTCCCTGAAGACCAACACAGAGACTGTGGAGAAGCGTTCTCCTGCAGGCTATATGGACTCTCAATGATAACACCACACAGGACTAAACATTCTAATCTGCTCCTACTCATACACCACTTAGCACATTGCACATTAATGAACATTTGCACATTTAACACACATTTACACATATTCTAGAGTTTGCACACCTGGAACTTTGCACATTGTTCTTCTCATGATTCGACATTGCTTTTCCATTTAAATTCCATTCCATTTCTATTCCATTTTCTATATTTGCATACTTTTTATTATTATATTCTTCTTTCATGTTTTATATTTTTATTTGAATATGTTATGTTTGATGCGGTATGGATAGCCGCACCATGAAATGTTTTAATGATGAGGGCGCTGACGCATGGCTTTAGAGAGGGTCAATGAATTCGGAGTGTGTGAGAGTGCTTATGACACGCAGAGGAAGACCTTTCCGTTTCAACATAGCGTGGGATTATTAATTAAGGAACTTAAAAGGAAACAAAAGAAAACTGAAAAAACACAAACTAAACAGAGCTCTGCCGTCTATGCGATTTCAGACGGGACTCTTGAAACTAAAACAAAAACTAAAGATCCTCTCGGGGCATTTGCCCTTACCAAGGATTTATTTTAGAGGAGGGAGATTTTGTGTTTTGTGCTCTCCCTCATGTTCTCTCAATCTCTCTCACCGGTGTCTCAGACAGGCAGAGGCTTGGACTTTGCCTCCTTCTTTTAACAGCATGCTTTGTCTGTCTGTCTGTCTTTTATTATTTATTATCTTTCTTACTCTTTGGCCCTGCTACCTTTACCGGTGCTACCTAATAATCACACGAAGTGCCGAGGTATCAGGACCCTTTATATAAACACACCGCCAGGTGCGACTCGTTCAGGTTAATTGTCTGACGGCGGCGTTGCCTGGCAAACGTGTTTATAAATGGCCCCGTCTTTGCCTGTTCAGAATTCCGCGTGGTAGCAGCCTGCAGATCTGCCCGTTATGAACAGGTTATGCGCGGCTCTGCCCCTCGCGTGACCCACGTCGTTACATAATAATTTTCTTTTTTTATGCTGTATTTTTATATTGCTATTTCATATTTTCTGTTTGAATACTCTATTTTCATTTTTAGGTTATGGGCAGTTGTACAAGCATTTCACTGCATATCATATGTGTATGACTGTGCATATGACAAATAAAATTTTAATGTGAATTCCTTATTGCTCCCACCTATAATCATTTGCACTAAAATTTTTTTACCTCCCTCACTGTATACAGTGGAACCTTGGATTGTGAGCATAAATTGTTCCGGAAGCATGTTTGTATTTCAAAGCACTTGTATATCAAAGTGAATCTCCCTATAAAAAATAATGGAAAATCTGATGATTTGTTCCACGGCCCAAACATATTCAAATAAATATAATGAATAAAAAAGTAATACAGATTAACCTGCACTTTACCTTTGAAAAGAATTGTGACTGGTGATAGATGAGAGCAGAAGCAGGAGCAAGGAGTACTGTATAGGACGACACACGCACACAAACTACCGGAATCACTTCTCTAAACAGATTCATCTCACCCATGCGAGTGTATCAAAGTTGTCCTACACAGTAGACCCCCTGCCCCAGTTGTGATCAAAAGACGCTCGGTAGATAAAAAGTGCATGTGTATTACAGCAAATCCAATGGAACCTTGGATTACGAGCATAATTCGTTCTGGAAGCGGGCTCGTATTCCAAATAGACTTTTCCCATAAGAAATAATAAACTCAAATTATTCATTCTACAGCCCAAAATAATAAATACATAAAAATAATTAATACAACATATAAAGTAAAAATAAAACGAATTAACCTGCACTTAACATTTAAAAAAAGTAAAAATAAATCCAGACAGATAAGTGTTTCCGTTTGTGCGTGCAGGCACCGTGTATTTGTATGTATGTGTATGTGTGTGTGTGTGTGTGGAATTAGCCCTTCGCCTTGTCTTAAACAGTAAACACCACCTCCCTCCCTCCACCTCGCTTTTTAAGTTTCAGAACTAACATACACAATGCAAACGCTGTTTTAACGAGGGGGAAAAAAATAAATCTCTCTAATGATACTCGCGTGAGAGCATACTAACGGAATCACTGCTGTAAAGTAAAAAATAAAAAATATCAAATGAATCAGCACCTTACCTTTGAAAAGAATCGCGACAGAGCTGAGTTTTCCGTGCAAATAAAGCACGTATGCAGCCGGGGAGTGTGTGTGTGTGTGTGTGGCACAGTGTCAAATTACGTGCGCGCACACACAGAAGAGAGAGGGAGATGTTGATTATACCAGTAAAAGACAAGCACTAAGACCTGGGGCGCAAAAATGGGGTATGCAGTATATGCAGTGCATGGGGACGCCACACAGAGGGGGGCGCCATTGTGAAAAAAAATATTTTAAAATTGTCTTTAATAAAGCTTTTAAAATATTTTATTTTATTTAACTGGACATGGTTACCGTCCGTTAATATCAAATCATTATTCCTGAAAAAATAGGCATTTGGTTTAAAAAAAAAAAACAAACAAACAAAAAAAAAAACGTATTGTTAAAAATGTTAACTGAGGTTCTCACCACCAAGCACAACCAAGTTATTGGGCTCTTGCCTTATTCTCTCAGTTCGTTATGCAATAAATCCAAGTCCAGGGGCGCAATAAATGCACGATTTTTTTTTCTTTTTCCGAGAAAGCCCTGCTGTGTAAACAGAACGAGACTAGCGTATGGATCCCTCTACCCGTTCATTCATACAGTATTCAAGACCCTATTGTAAGCTTTTTGTAAACAGGATTCTCAAAACAGATTGAAAAACCACAAAGATTCTAAAAATTATTCAGTTTAAATTTATTAATGCATGAGATTTTTTCTGTTTCTGTTGTAATAACAGTGCTAATGAAATTACATGACTGTTTAGCAAATACAATCATTTTAATGCTTTGTACATGAGTGTTCATAAAAAAGACGAAAAAGGTGAAGAGTACAGAGAGAAAGCAAATAAGTCAAGAGCAGGTGAAGAGAACAGGTAGGAGCTACCACACAGGATACTATGACTTAAAGGGG
The DNA here is from genome assembly GCA_013621035.1 of Clarias magur. Taxonomy (NCBI): domain Eukaryota; kingdom Metazoa; phylum Chordata; class Actinopteri; order Siluriformes; family Clariidae; genus Clarias; species Clarias magur. The sequence goes on along the minus strand of QNUK01000319.1, from coordinate 552,780 downwards.
TCATGATATACATTTACCATTTTAAGGTCTTTTCTGATGTACACTTACAGTAAGTTACAGTTTTTTGTGCACCAGAATTACAAAATGTTTTTTTATAGTGCAGTGACCTGTTATTTGTCAAAAAATCTAGTAAAATTGAATTCATCTTGTCATGACCCCTTTAAACAATATTAAAAAAAACTAAAATTTGGGATTGATGATTTAAGTTATATATTTTGTGAAATATCTGGTTCATTTATTTAGCCATGAAGATGAGGAGGACATTGAAGCAATGATACAAAATGAGTTCAGAACAGGTAAAGAAAACAGGTAGGTAAAGGCCAGACAGGATTTTATGACTTACACAGTATTAAGAAACATGCAGAATAATGGGGGATGGCGCAACCCATGATCTTGCATACCCCTCAGCAAATGTGCAGTTGTGCCCCTGACTAAGACACAGCAGGGGAGATGATTACCCATAATTCCTTGCAGCGCAAGAGAGAGACAAATCATTGGCTAAGTTGTGTTTACTTGCCGCTCGGTGTCAAAATAAGAGTCGCATGTATGATACATGATACTCGGCACCCGTAAACTAATACTTTCTCGGTTTCCGATTAAAAATTTATTACAAATCTTTGCTCAGCTTGTGGAACACTCGTAAACCACGTTACTCGCAATCCGAGGTTCCACTGTACTCAGTTATAAAGACCTTGCTCGTTTAACAAGGTAGAATTTATTACAAAATTTTGCTTGTCTTGCAAAAGGCTCGCAGACCAAGTTACTCAACCTCCAAGATTGCACTTTACTTTTTATATATGCAAATTATTTTGTACTGCAAAAAAAACACTTCTGGTTAGTTGCTATCTATATTTTGTTGTCTTGTACCTTACATTTGCAGTGACAAAGTTGAATCTAATCTTACCTAATCTAACCTAAACTGTCTACTTTAGAAAAGGGATCTGGGTGTCCACCACTACTCATACAAAGAAAGCCATTAGAGTAGCAAAGTTTATGGCTTATACTGGCATGCAGAAAAGGTAAAAAAAAAATCTGGCCACTAGTAAAATGCTGAAATTTTGCATTGTTTTAAAGTTTGTGATGAAGACCATAGGATATGAATTACATCCCTTTTAACTATTTGCAGAGCTCTCATGCCCAGTGAACGGAGATAGGGTAAATCCTGACCACTCCCTAACAGGATATAAATGTGGTATCACCTTTAGCTGTTTTTCATGTTTTACAAGTTTTATTTTTACAACCCTGACAAACCTGATTATTCCTAAACCCATATTATAATAGATAGAAATCTTGTCTGGTGATTCTTTGGTGCACTTGTTTTTTAGATCTGGATAGTCAAGTCTAACAGTTTTCTCTGCAATAAGAAGGGGAACTGTAAAGATTAGTATGTTTGCTTTGCTTAAAGGAAAATGATAAACTCTGAAATTCTTGAGAATTCTTCTCCATAGAAAACCAATAAAAAGCAAAGCGTAGTAATGAATTTTTATGTCCTCATAGTCAATGAGAGTCAGAATTCCAGTCATTGTTGTTCCTCTGTAATGTTAAGAATAATGCCATATGTGCTGTAGATAGCAAGTCAGAAAATGATTAGTGTTATATGTTGCCATCAACAGCTCTGGCTATATGTTTCTATTTTTTAAGAATGCTGTTGAATTTCCAGGAAAATGTCAACTCAAGTTGAGTCATGTCAACTGTACTTCTTTCTTTCCTTTTTCCAGCTGACATGACTCAACTTCCAAATAACCTCACAGGTATGAAGGCGAATCTTCAAGACCGTAATGAAGACGAACTCTCCCCTGCTTGTCAAGGCTGCATGGTACTTGTGTGATGACTTTTAAAGGCCTTTAGCAACATACAGATTCCTAGTGCAATCAGTGACAAATTATAATCTTTTAGACTCCAAGCAAGGAAATAATTTATTTATGTTCCACTTAACTTGGACCCAGCTAATAAAGATAAGTTCTCTAATCACCTCGAAGATCTTTTTAGTCAGACATGATATTTAGGTGACATGAATTCTTCCCATAATAACTTTTACCATGGTTTCGGTATATTGGTCGTCTCTGTATTTTTGACAATATTGCGACACTTTATTACTTATATATTACATGCACCATGTACATGGTATAGGGTTCTACAATGGTACATATTTGGTACAGCAGTACTGTAGTATGGTAATATGGAACAGGTACAAAAATACAGTGTATATGGTAATCTCTGCAGTGCATTTTTACCCATTATGGTATCCTCCAAGGTTTAATGCACAATACTTTGGGCAATACCATTATGCTTCTTCGGTACAACAGTGGATACCAAAGTTCAGTGGGTATCTAATATGGTACTGCCTGTTTTGTATGTGCTAACTATAGATTATAGCACAAATATTAATCAGTAAGTGTCATGGGATTTACAAAAGTAGTACCTAAAATTGTGGTGTCTGAAGTACCATGATAATACTATGGTATATTACTGAAGTAAACTATAGTACACACCATAATAAAATTCCTAATAGGTAGATTTGGTGATGATCTTGATCCATGGCCAAAAAAAATTTTGACCATGGATTTCAATTTTAACACCTTTTCCCCACCAAAAATATGGATGGTAACATTAACTTCTAAGATATAAAATAAAGGTCAAGCATTTACATAGGTGAGGGAACAGAAAATTCCCTAATTGACAATGTTCATCAATTGGCTTTATTAAGTAACTGTAAGTGTCCTTACTGTGGTCTTTTCTCCAGGATTCACTTCCAGCTCCAGCAATCTCTGTACTATATGAAGCTGGTTCTCTTTTACTGCAATCATCAAAAGACTCAGGCCTAAAGTCTTTGAGCAATAAAGAAAGAGAATATTTTAATTCATGACAATGCAAATAATCCCAGCATGTTCAAATGGTCAAAATTTTAACACAACTTAATAAAATAAAAATTTGATACATTTCTGTACTTATACAGTTTACGTGGGATAAATTTTTTATTTTTACTATTTTCATCTTGCATTTCATATTGTATGTCCCACTGACAACTATCTTTTTTGAAATGACAATAAAACTGCAGATTTTTTAAATTCATGATTCAATGAACTTTTTTAATCCCAGAGGGAAATGTTCATTATATTATAAATAAACACATTCTTGGTGATCTTCCTTCAGTGTCCAGAGGTGGGATTTTTTTTTTTCTAAAGATGAAATGGGAATTCCATGGTGAGGACAAAACAACTCTTTGTTGCTTTCTTCTTTTCTTTTGTCTGTCATGTATATATTACATAAAAGTAACACAAAGGTACAAAATTAAGTTTCAAATCAATTGAGCATTTTCCTATTTTAGTTGTACTGTACAATATCACAATTTGTGCAGAGTTTACATAGCTCTAATAATAGTTCTGTAATAATTAATACTGTACACTTACCTCATCCACCTGGGAGATTTCAGGATCTCCGTTTTCTAAAGTATCTAGGACTTGCTTCAGTGCTGTCCACTCTCTTCTGGCAGCCAACTGTAGAAGCTGTGCCCTCTCCACACCCACAGGAGTATGTATTTCTGTCATTTCAGCAGTGTGCAATAAGAACAAATTATATTTTTTTGTAAAGGAAGATTGAAAACCCTTTCACCAGGTCTTGGTTTGCCAGTCATCAATTCTATCAGCAGATGCTGTTATATATGTAATGCACCTCCTCCTTTCTCAGTAGGAGGATCTTTCTTTACCTAGGCAAAGTTCCAAAAATGCATTCAGTAGAATCATACAGACAACATGTAAACATCTAGCCCTTTTGACCTGTTTCAGACCTGCCAAACTGCACATCTTAAGACGTTTGAAAAAAATATAAAAATACATCATCCTTCTTATATTTTTATATATATATACACACAATCAAACGTAACACAATAACATTAAACATTAAATTGCACGTCAGTGAAAAATTCACTTGTGCACTGGAACACTGGGGCATGACTCCACAAGACCTCTGGATGCTGGCACCAGAACATTGGCAGCTATCAGATCACAATCAGAAAGAGTCTTATTTACAAGTAGATTTGCACATACAAGGAATTTGTTTTGGTTCCAGAGTTAACAACACACACAACATGAAAGGAAAAAAAAGGGGGGGGGGGGGAAGGAATAGGATGTATTATCAAATAAATATCAGTGGAATTACACAGTACTGCACATAATACTGCACATGTATTTATAGCATAGTGGGGAGAACTGCTCATGAGGGAGATTGCCTGGGGAGAAAACTGTTCTTGTGTCTGGCTGTCTTGGTGTTTGTTGCTCTGTAATGCCAACCTGATGACAAAAAGGGAAGATGGATTGCATGTGAGAGGTCCAAAGTAATTTTTGAGCCCTTTTTTTACTCCGTATATATACAGTTTTTGAAGGGTGGGCAGGGAAACACTGATAACCCTTTCAGCAGTCCGAATAATCCTTTGTCTTCTGATGTCTTATTTTGTAAATGGGCCAGACCAGACAGTTATAGAAGTGCACAGAACAGATTCAATGAACTGTGTGAGCAGCTGTCTGTCAGAAAGCTGGTGATTTACTGATAGATAGAGCTAGTAACAGAGAGTTGGGTAATGTGATCTGAAGCAGGGCGTGATGATTGTATTAAAAGCCGAAGAGAAGTCCACAAACAAGACCCTTGAATAAGTCCCTGACTTATCCATTCATATGTTGCAGGATGAAGTGCACTCCCATGTTGACTGCATCATCCACAGACCTGTTTGCTCTACAGGTAGTCCCCGACTTACAAACGTTCGAGTTATGAATTTCTGCAGATAAGAACGAACATTTTTATCCGATTCAGAATCAGAAGTAGTTCTCGTGTATTGTACAAAAAAATAGACACTGCACCAGATATGAATATTTACAATTATATACAATATTTTCAGTGTGTAAGTGAATGAATGAAATTATTATGTTGGTATATTGTTTGTGTGTGGGGTGCAGGAGAACTGAGTTGACCTCATGAGCCGGTTTCAATGAATCAGTAAAGCTGTCCTGATGGTGGTTAATCCTAACTGCGTAAAATCCTCAACAAGACAGTTCACCATCCAATATAATGGGAAACAGCTCTGAGACAAAATGTCGTCTTGGATTCCCTTTGCGATTTAAAAGCGCAGAGAACATTTTACTGTGAGATTCATTTTCTTAGGTGCAATTTTTTATTTTCTTTGCCCACAGGATGGCAGTGTAGGGGAAGGGTACAGATTTGGTAAAGTGGATTGGTAGATTTTATATTGTATATTCATGTCAAAGGCGTGTAAGGCTCAATTTGTCAGACTTAAGAACAAATCGGATTTACGAACATGCTCCCGGAATGGACCTTGTTCCAGAAACATTCCAAGTTGTCACGGCTGGTCCGTGTGAGGCAGGCTTGGAGGACCCAAACAGATTGGATTCAATATAACTGACTAATGCAAAACGTGAACGTTAGACAAGGTGAAAGGTTTAATCAAAATACAGTACTCAGGATGCTGTTTGAAGTGAGAAGCGTCATGGCTTGGCAGTGGCTGTAGACAGGGGTTAAGGGACGGGTGACGTAGCGCGTGCGGTGGCAGGTTGAGCCAGAGCAGCAGCAGTGTGAGCGCGGCTGTGTGGAGAAATGAAGGCTGCAGCGCGCACGCTGAATCCGGCGTGCGGTTTGAGAGAGTGAGCCGCAGCAGAGTGAGAGATCGGAGATGCAGTGATCCTGCGGATATCGGCCGAAGTCGAAAATTAAAGCAGAGGGTCAGTTTTTCCTACTTGTCAGAATTTCCTACCGGTAGAAAAAACAGATAGTTATACCGGTCTGTCCAACATTATCCAAATGGACACAAGACTGCAAAAAAAAAAAAAAAAAAAGCAATACTCAGTTTTAACATGGGCAACAGATTCTGACACGACGGTACTTCATCAGAATTTAATTCCTATAGTTTTAACATGGGTAGAAATTATAAAAAGAATCACTCCTACCCTTTATTTCACAGGTCAATTGTTAAATATACGCATGTGAATAAAATCAAATGTCAATTAAAAGCACAAATCTATTAAATACCACACTAAGTTCGCACGTGAATGAATTTAAGCCTGACGTATTTTTACTGCGCATGCGCAGAAAGGCTGTATGGGAAATAACGATGAGTAGGATGAATTGATGGAACACCTGTTTATCAATCAGCGTAGCGAACAATTCCGAGTCGTGGAGCTAAGGACATAACCAGAGGAGAAAAAGGGTCAACAACGTGGAAGGCAAAAAGTATAATTGGCAAAAACACTAGACACGAAATCACAGGACGTGAAGCACGTAATAATTCGGCACCGGATGGTTTTTCCAATTATATAGTGTGAAAACTGATGAATGAAATACCGAGCAGGTGTGCTCATGCCAGTGAACGAAGCGGCAAAACAGAAGCCATGGAATGGAATGTGGAGAGGAGTTGCAGGTGATCATGACTTGGCTCGAGCAGAGGGCGTGACTTGCCGTACCGTTACTCAAGTAAGTCTTGCAGATAGGCAAGCACCGTTTTTTCACCCGACTTCATGACCTCAGGTATTAGGGCAACTTGTATTCATTAAGTCCTGTGTTTTTGGGTTTCTTTGGAGTAGGGATAATTGTTGAGTGAAGCAGGAAGGGACTTTCCATAGCTCCAGTGATCAGTTGAAGACCATTGTGAAGATGGGGGCCAGCTGGTCAGCACAGGATTTCAATCAGGATGATGTAATGCCATCTGGGCCTGTAGATTTCCATCTCTTCTGTTTCTGGAAGATCTGACGAACATCCTTTTCGCAGATCAGAAGTGGCGGGGTGGGATGACCAGAGGTGTTGATGGTTGTGTAGCGAGGTTCTAGGTGTAGGGGGGTGGCGTTTTGTAGTTCTTAATGGTTTTCAGCCCTTTCTACACTGAAGCAGGGTGGTTTGCTGAAAAACTGGTTTTCCAGCTTTTCAGAGTAGCTCCTCTTAGCCACTCTGATCTCCTTTCTAAGTGTGCTACTGGCATGGTTGTACAAGATCCTGTACCCACTCCTGTAAGCATCCTCTTTGGGCTGATGAAGCTGTCCGAGTTTTGCTGTGAACCATAGTTTGTCGTTGTTGTATGTTAAATAAGGCCGGGTAGGGGAGCACATATTCTCACATCAACTGAAATATCATGTTACAGAATCTGTAAGTGCATCCAGATTGGTGGCAGCACCTTCAAAAACACTCCGATAAGAGCAATCAAAACAGGCGTGTAATTTCCGCTCTGTTACGCTGGTCCATCTCTTTATAGTCTTTATTACAGACTTGGCAGATTTGATTTTTTTTTCTTGGAAGGTCCGGAGATGATGAACCAGGCAGTGGTCAGAAAGTTACTAAAGCTACTCGAGGGGGACGGAGCGATATGCATCCTTTATTGTGGTGTAGCAATGTGTTTTTGTTCTGTGTCTGTAATTGAGGCCAGCTGAGGCTAAGTTGGAGGCCAGATCAACAACTGTCAACTCATTGCCTGCTAAGCCCCATACGTGGCAGCCGGTGATGCACTAAGTGTTCTTGTACTTTTCTATCATGGCCATCATTGACTTTTTGTCATCTAAATTGGCTATCTTGACTTTTCTGTGAGATTGGACCAGAAGGGCTGTCCTTTGGTCCCCACAGGAATAGATGAGCCTTGGGTGTCCGTTATCTTGTCTCCAGTTTACTGGTATATAATTCTCTGTACATCATCTATACATTCAAATATTTGTAACATAAACAGCATTTTGGACATATAATCATTCAAGCAAATTATTATTCTATGGCAAGCTGGTCTTTTAAAATTTACCCTAAGTTGAAAACTGCTATATTATCTTGTTCTAGAATCTTTGAACTTCCATGTTTTAAATAAAACACAGCATGGAGTGGTTGCATTTTATTTTATTTTTTTTTTTTTACCAAAAAAGACATGTTCTCTTGAGCCAATCACATCACTTCTTTTAATTACATGATCAATAAAATTAAACTATGAGCTGTGCAAAGCAGGGGCAACTGTGAGTAAAATAAATTGTTTTTTGTAGTTAAAAAAAGGAGATTCTACACTCTGCTACTACCAAAACTAAAAACTTAAAAACTGCAAACTTCTGTTTCACTTCCAAATGTATAGATTTCCTCTTCTTCTCCTATCACATGCCTTGGTTTGGGACATTTCGGAGGCATGATACCTTTTTTATTTATATTGTATATTTTTTTATTTAAATATAAAATTATATCTCTCTTAAGAGTTGTAAAGTCTGTGTATAAGAGTGATGAGATGCGTGAGCTATGTTTGGGAAGCTGTTGGTTTGCTTTTGTTTGCTACTCTTGCTCTGGGGGGTATTCCAGAAAGCAGGTTATGTGACATACCTGGGTAAGTTTAAGAGTAAGTTAGTGGATAACCTCAACTTTCGGTTCGAAAAACGGAGGTATCTCTCTGGGTATGTTTGTAACCACAGCAACTTGCTCTCTGAAGATAACCTTTTTTGTTTGTTTGTTTCAGAGGTTTATTGAGCATGACGTGCGCTTTTAATGAAGATCCTGTGGACGTGGAGGCACAAATTATGAGTTTTTTCTCGCTGGGAGAGAGTTATAAGACCGCGTATTGATGTCTTTTAATTTCCTAATGATTATTTGAAAGAGTTATCGGTTTTCAAGGAAATCGTTAATTTACTTAACACATCTCTTGAAACCGCATATTGCTAATGCTCAAAGTAATTAAACACACTGAGTACTGTTAACTTAAATGATTGCAATTAGGTCAAATTAATATAACTTTTTCAGTATTCAGAACTTTTTGATTTTTTAATAAATCGTGAGTACGTAAGTAACAGTAACCTTCACCTTGAAATTCCACCAAGTAAAACTCTATAGAGCACTGGTGGCTCAGTGGTAAGTGTTTCGCCTGCCATGTGAACGGCCCGGGTTCGATCCCCAGGCCGGCTTGTCTGATTTGGTGATGGCACCAGCAACTTATTTGATTTGCAACAAGTTCAACAAACTCAAATTTACAGTTCTGTTTACTTAAAATTGGAAACATCATAACTTAAAAAATTGATGTAACTTATTACAGTGTACATAGCACTTCGGGTTTTTTTTTTTGCATCATGGCATTTTTTATACAATGTGGGTGACGCAGAGCATGTGGGAAAGGCAACTGTGTGTAGAGCCGTTCACACAGTATGTTTGGCACTTAAACACTTTTTACACACACCGTAAACCCGATTAAGTTGTCAAAACTCAAAAAACTTGAGGTAATCAGTTACATCAATTTTTTTAAGTAATGATGTTTCCAATTTTAAGTAAACTATATATATTTTTAAATAAATTATTGTGGCAGTTGTTGGGAATCGAACCCGGGTCTTTCGCACGGCAGGCGAAACACTTACCACTGAGCCACCAGAGCTCTATAGAGTTTAAGAAGGTGGAATTTTAAGGTGACGGTTACTGTTACTTACGTACTCACGATTACTTAAAATATCAAAAGGTTCTGAATACTCAAAAAGGTCTATTAATTTGACCTAATTGCAATTATTTAAGTTAACGGTACTCAGTGTGTTTAATTACTTTGAGCATTAGGGTTTACAGTGTATAATAAAAGGGCAGCCGATGTCAAATGTGCTATTTAATACTTTCACGCATTTCCTCTGTCCGTTATTTTTTTCCAAACCAACTCTCTTTCCTTAGCCAATGCACGTGTTGCTTTTTTCATTATTATTGGCTTAAATTCTTCATATGCTGCATTTAAACCTCCAACTCCGCCTCTGTGAAGTATGCCGCTGTCTTTTTTTCACTTTGATTTTCCATTTTGGCTCGTGAAATCGGCGATCCATTGAAAATGTCTTCATGTATGCACCGTGCACGCGCATTAACTCTGGGTAACCAGTAGGAGGTTGATTAAACTTACTCTTCTCAGGGGTTTTGGAACCGACATACTCATGGTATGCAGGTTTGGAGTAAATCAACCCTGAGGTTAAGTTTTACCAAATGGTAAGTTAACCCAGCTTTCTGGAATACCCCCCTGAAGTGTGACTTCTTCACTATGTAATGTATGTTGTTTTGTATTTATTCACAGCACTATTAAAGCATTCTAATGTAAAATTTACAGAAGTAAGTTTATATGAATCAACCTACAGTATAAGCATATTCACTTTGGACATATTGGGGAGCCACTGGTATTATTAGAGTTTAACCACTGTTGTTTAGATGTCATTGTTTTCATTAATAGTATAGTTGTAAAGGACATTTTTATTTGTCTATGGAGTAGTAAAACCATTTACCAGAGATAACTACAGATGGCACTCAACAAGAAAAACAGTTTTAGTACAGTGAACTCATTGTCATGTTCAAGAAACCAATTTGAAATTATTCGAGCTTTGTGAAATGGTGTATTATCCTGCTGGAAGTAGCCATCAGAGTACATGGTGGTCATAAAGGGATGGCCATGGTCAGAAACAATGCTCAGGTAGGCCGTGGCATTTAAACGATGCCCAATTGGCACTAACGGGCCTAAAGTGAGCCAAGAAAAGATCCCCCACACCATTACACCACCACGACCAGCCTGCACAGTGGTAACAAGGCATGATGGATCCATGTTCTCATTCTGTTTACGCCAAATTCTGACTCTACCATTTGAATGTCTCAACAGAAACCGAGACTCATCAGACCAGGCAACATTTTTCCAGTCTTCAACTGTCCAATTTTGGTGAGGTCGTGCAAATTGTAGCCTCTTTTTCCTATTTGTAGTGGAGATGAGTGGTACCCGGTGGGGTCTTCTGCTGTTGTAGCTCATCCGCCTCAAGGTTGTGCGTGTTGTGGCTTCACAAATGCTTTGCTGCATACCTCGGTTGTAACGAGTGGTTATTTCAGTCAAAGTTGCTCTTCTATCAGCTTGAATCAGTCGGCCCATTCTCCTCTGACCTCTAGCATCAACAAGGCATTTTCGCCCACACGACTGCCGCATACTAGATGTTTTTCCCTTTTCACACCATTCTTTGAAAAAAAGAAATGGTTGTGCGTGAAAATCCCAGTAACAGCAGATTGTGAAAAACTCAGACCGGCCCGTCTGGCACCAATAACCATGCCACACTCAAAATTGCTTAAATCACCTTTCTTTCCCATTCTGACATTCAGTTTGGAGTTCAGGAGATTGTCTTGACCAGGACCACACCCCTAAATGCAACTGCCATGAGATTGGTTGCTTAGATAATTGCATTAATGAGAAATTGAACAGGTGTACCTAATAATCTTTAGGTGAGTGTACATCCACTGGTGTGCTTTGGAAAATTATTTGCATGCGGTTGAGTAATGATTAGATATACAGGAAATTAAAGTGGAGGATCATGAACCCGGGTGAACATCCCGGAGCCCAAACCTCAGTTAAATTACATTTTTAAAGTAACAACATATATTGTAAGTAAACAACGATTGCCCAAGTTTAGAAAAAAAGTTTTATTTAGACTATAAAAAATAATTCTGCATCTATTTTTATGTGTGCCAGCTGACACTTTTCTTATATGGCTCTTTGTCAGGGTAAATTGTTCAGTTACAACCCTGTAAATTTCCATGTAAAACAGGTACATCTGTATGAATAAATAGTTTAAATGTATGCATCATGAGCTATTGATCATTGATTTATGTAAACAACTCCATTCAGATGTAAGTAAATTCTAATTGCTGCGCTGTCTAGGGGGAGTGATAACAAGGCCTTGAACAAAAGAAAAATCGATTTATGTTGTTTTTCTGGGGTAAAGTTGTTGATTTTGCATTTGGTCTGCTTTGCAGGAGTTGCCACTCTTTGTGATCTGAGTGTGTGTGTGTTGTGTTTGAGGTGGGGCTGCTTGAGTCAGTGTGATGTGCGCAGCTTTGTTTCAGTCACAGGGGGTGGCGGCTTTTATGAGGCGGATGAAATGTGGGATCAGTGGTAGTATAGTGGTGTGTGTGTGTGTGTATATGTATATGTATATGTATGTATATATATATATATATATATATATACAATGGATATATAAATGGATCACAAAAAAAATGAAAAGCAAAAGAGAGCAAATATCTTCTCGCTTAATAAACGCTGCTTTGTGCGATGTGTGAAGAATCTGAATGTATATTTGTGAACAGGTGAGACATCAGTAGGAGTCCTGACGTCACCTGAGCAAGGTGGCAATAGTTTTAACATATTCATGACTACATAGTAACCATGAGCCTATGCTCAGGAAGATGAGCATAGGCTCACCTGGACACTAGAAGGGGGAATTATGTTAAAATGCTTTTCATCGACTACAGCTCAGCATTTAATACCATAATTCCCTCCACACTCACCACCAAGCTGGAGCACCTGGGACTCAGCTCATCTCTGTGTCAGTGGATCTCTAATTTCCTAACTGGGAGACCACAGGCAGTAAGGATGGGTGGACACGTCTCAGCCTCTCTCACTCTCAGCACTGGAGCCCCACAGGGCTGTGTTCTGAGCCCCCTGCTGTACTCTCTGTACACACATGACTGTGCGGCCACTACCAGCTCCACCACCATCATTAAGTTTGCTGACGACACCGTCGTGGTGGGCCTGATCTCTGACAACGACGAGACGGCCTACCTGAAGGAGATTGGAAATCTGGAGAACTGGTGCCAGAGGAACAACCTTCTTCTAAATGTCAGTAAGACAAAGGAGCTGATAGTGGACTTCAGCACTAAGCAGGAGAGGAACTACCAGACCCCCGTCATCAACGAGAGCCCAGTGGAGAGAGTGGACTGCTTCAAGTACCTCGGTGTTCACATCACGCAGGACCTATCATGGTCCTGTCACATCAACACCGTGGTGAAAAAGGCCCGACAGCGTCTCTACCACCTCAGACGCCTGAGAGACTTTAGACTGCCCTCTAAGGTGCTCAGGAACTTTTACTCCTGCACCATAGAGAGCATCCTGACGGGAAACATCGCATCCTGGTTCGGGAACAGCACCATGCAGGACAGACGAGCCCTACAGAGGGTGGTGCGATCAGCTGAGCGCATCATCCGAACTGAGCTCCCTGACCTGCACTCTGTCTACAGCAAGCGGTGCTGGACCAAGGCCAGGAAGATCATGAAGGACCTCAGCCACCCCAGCAATGGACTGTTCTTTCTGTTGCGGTCTGGGAAGCACTTCCGCTCCCTCAAGGCCAATACAGAGAGACTGAGAAGGAGCTTCTTCCCGCAGACGATACGGTCTCTCAATCAAACCAATACACTGGACTAAAACACCTCTGCATTTTCTTGCACACACAGAACGGACAATTATGTCAATGCACATTTGCACATATATGCACATATGCACATTTGCACACTTCAAGGACTTCTTTTCACACACCCCTCATCTCATTAAAATACTACCTCAAGTTTTCACAGACTTAAGTTGTAATATATTACATTATACTTCAGATTATACTTCAGATTTTATATATATATATATTTTTTGTAACTTTGATGGAATCTTGTTTTATAGGTTCCATTTGTAAAAATATTTAAGGTCACGGAGCGGTCGTATAAGCATTTCACTGCATATCGTACTGTGTATGACTGTGTATGTGACAAATAAAATTTGAATTTGAAATTTGAATGATATCAGCCAGAAGACAGGTAACCCAAAATGCAAGGATCAGATATAACAAGTGAACTGAAACAGCCAAACAATGAACAACATTCACGTAGAGCATCCCATAGTGCTACAGTTGCTCTACAAACTCAGACTCATGTAGAAGCAGCAGCACAGCCCATGCACAAATAGATTTTAGCCGAACAAGAAGCTGATGTTATAAGGGGAAAAAGCTGAGGTAGAAGCAGGTTTACATATTCTTCAAAGCAAGAAATCTGCTGCAGATACAAGTATAGGTGCATCTCAATAAATTAGAATATCATTGAAAAGTTGATTTATTCCCGCAATTCAATTCAAAAAGAAAAGAAACTCATATATTATACAGATTCATAACTCACAGACTGATATATTTCAAGTGTTTAATTCCTTTAATTTTAATGATTATGGCTTACAGCCGACGAAAACCCAAAATTCAGTATATTAGAAAATTAGAATATTGTGAATATTGTGAAGTTCAATATTGGAGACTCATCATGTCACACTCTAATTAGCTAATTAACTCAAAACAAAAATTGCTGAAATAAATAAATTTTTGATGATATTTTAATTTATTGAGATGCACATGTATGAAGTAGCAGAGGAGCTTGAAAGTGGTAAGCATCCAGTGGAGCTGCAAGTCCTCAAACAGCCACTTAGCTCATTAGAAAAAAAAAACAGTAACTACATCCAAAAGCACTCACTAGTTTACTTTGGGGACACGACTTAAAATGTTGTCATGTTGAATGATCCAAATCAGATAACAGAATTCCCTGAAATTCACAGAGATAACTCACAAATGCTTATATGGAGTTCAAAACACTGAAGTTGAAGTCAGTCTCAGGTGTCAGGAGATAACCGGCCATGCAATTTCACCCAACATAAACCTGCCTTAAACAAAGTCTGAAAAATAGTTGAGCGTCAAGCAGTCAGTGATGTTGAACATGCCTTGTAAAAGGCTGGAAGACTTATCCAATAGCAATAGCAATTAGGACCATGCTAAACTTCGGGAATTGGGTGATTTGATTTTGGAACTTGAAAGTGCAAAAGAAGAAATAGCTTGCAGGCCTCAGCTATTTATGCAGCATATTTATGCAGGAAACACTTACTTATAGCTTACATGAACTGGGTAGATCCGGGATCTAAGTACATACAGCATATAATTCCCTCTATTCTTTGTCTCTTTATAATTTGCCAGACAACAGGCAACAATTAGGACTGATCCTGTAAATTCCACTGATTTTTGTGATATATTCAGAAAAATACTGGCCAAAAATTTCAAATTCCTCATGTCCATATATGTCCGCATCTGTATTTACATTTCACACCTTTCAAGTTCTTTCAAGTCAGATTCAACCTAAAACTTTTTATTGACCCAAACCCAAAACCTTATCAGCTATTGGACCACGTTATGCATTCGCATTCATCTTATTGTTTGGGCTTACATTTCAGCCCACCCACAACCCCAGATATGTAGACCTGCTTATGTACCTACAGGCCTTCAGTAATATTCACAATATAAATGCTTAGACAGTGATGGAATTTTTGCTATATTTCATTATAGTAATTAAATATTTAAAACAAGAACCGATTAAAATATCGAAATTACAAATATAAATACTCATTGCTCTCACTTATCCTGTATTCAGTGTTGCGGGTGCCTGAACCCTGGCACTTACACACACGCGCACACACACACACACACACACACACACACTATGGGCAATTTGGGAATGCCATTTAGGCTAATCTGCAGGATTACTTTGGACTGTGGGAGGAAACCGGAGTACCTGGAGGAAACCCACCAGTCACAGGGAGAACATGCAAACTCCATGCACCATGCACACAGATGGGAATAACCATCAAGTATAAATAACAATAATACAAAATATAATAGCTAATATAAATCTGTATGAACTATAAAAGAGAAAGAAATTACAGTTAAATAAATAACTTGTCGCTTGATTCTGTGTCAGCCATGTCACTCTGTGCCTTCACATGAAAGTGAAGGGTGGCAGCACAGAGCTGAGAGTTGTGAGCTTCTGTGCGGAGGTGGTTCAAGAACCCAGGCTGGCCTCCCACTAATAATGATATCTTCATCATCAGACATTAAATCAAGAGTTGCCAAGTTCCAGAGACCAGAATTAGAATCAGAATCAGAAGAGTTCCAGAATAGCAATTCAAAAGGAGTAGAAAGTTAAATTATCAACATTTATCAAATTCCCAAGCTCACTCTTTTCTTTCCTTCTTTTTGGCCAAAACAAGTTCTGCTTTGCCAGGCTGGTCCATTTAATATTTTCTCTTTAGTGTTTCATAATATATATTGCAGGATGCTGAACAGAACACTTCATTAAATGTATAATCCAATGTCTAAAATGTACTTAAAACACAAAATCTCTGGGTCAACATCAGCAAAACTCACACATAACTCCTTTAGAAGGTGTGAGGTCACCATTTGATTGTGGGGGGAATTTAACCTGTTCAGAGGAGAAACCCAAACATGATTATTTTACATTCATAATAACAAAAAAAAAGTTATTTCGAACTCATCATCTCTGTGCATTTTTTTGTTATGCAGACATCATACTGATTCCTGTAAAAAAAGTAGAAAAGTTTTAATGGCTTACACCAACTTCCATTGTTTTGCAACATAACAAAGGTTTTTACATGAATACTAGAAAGAAAATAAAGACAAGCATATATTGATTTTGTGACCTTTTTAAGACTGTTCAGGCCAAACAAACAGTGAGCGGAACAATACATATTAGATTGTAGCCTTAACTTTATTTTTTTTTTAATGGTTAAAGCAAACTTACAGCAGTGGTCATATTATGTGGCCTTTACAGCCTTTTTTGGCCAATTTGCCAGTTCTTCCTGTGTCCTCTGTTGTATCATATCTGTTGCTGACCAGCGCAAAGAGCTTCCAACTTATTGGTGAGGTCCCAAGTTAAAGCATTCTGATCTGCAATCATTTGCTTACTGATAGCCCCCCCCCTGCCCCCCACACACCTCATTAGAAGCACAGCACCTTTCACTTACAACAGCCCAGTAACCAGCAGTTCTCTCAACTAGTTGTATTTTGTCACGGTTGCCCAGGTATGTCCACTGACGTGAGTTACATGGTTGTTTGTTGTTTTTGTTTTTTTTGTAACCTGGGTCAGTTTTTTAACCCGTATACCTCTGACAAACTTGAAATTAAGTGGGAGTGTACTGTTTGCAAATATTTTCAGATACATAATGCAGTTCACGACTGATGATTTTACAGTAAATGATGACAACCAAACCTACCAAGCCCTATGTGCAAAAGTAATTTGAACCCCCCCCCCTTAGTGTTTTCCAGCAATCATGCTAGAAAACCCTCCAATGTGACTGAAGTAAAACAATTTAGCATAGAAAAGAGGGGAAAAAAAATACATTACTACAGTAATATAAATTACTCATTGCCAGTTATCACACTTGATCACAGTTGTTGTCGCCAAGGGTGAAACAAACAGTTATTATGCTTAGGGGCAATTTCTCTTTCCTGTAGGGCCAGACAGGTTTTGACAGCTTTTATCATCATTTGTTAAATCATCATTTAAAAAAACTGCATTTACAATGTATTTACTCAGGTTATCTTCTTGTAATATAAAATTATTTGATTATCTGAATCATTTTATATTGTGTATATATACAGGTTTATTTATTTATTTATTTTTACCCTTTTTTATTTATTTACAGAACTATATACTGTATGCCTATCCATGTTTATATAAAATCTTTGTTAATTCTAAAACTGGTGCTTTACAATAGGTGTTTGAAATTGCATGAAAAACAAAAGTAAAAGATTTGAATCACTTTGTTGTACCGAACCAAATGATTCGAATCACCAAAACGAATCACATCACTAGACTGTGTTAAACTCCGTGTGTTTCGCTTCTACATCATAAATCACTAGCGTGTAATTGAATATATAAATTAATTACAAAATGGTAATACATATTATGCTTGTTTTTGCATCTTGTTGCTCCACCTGTAGCCTCCGATAACCCCGATGTATTACTAACATGATAGAAAATTAAGAAATGAACGATTTATTAAATTTATCCTTGATTATGTTAAATCTGCCACGTGACTTTATTGCAACTGTTGCAAAATTTCAGCTCTAGCGGTTTTTTTTTTTTTGCTCATGTGATATCCTGTGGTAGGCGTGACACGTTTGGTCTACAGACGAAATTCTATTGGTCTCCGGAAGTGTCAATTTTAACCTATACATGAATGGCGATATTTGATTGGCCGTTGGTGGAGCGCGTATAAAGCGGAAGTTAAAAATACCGAATACATTTTATGTCAGAGTAAGAAGACTATAGGAAGTAGTTTATCCAGGTAATTGTTTGTGCGCTTAATAATTTAGTCGAATTCAGTCTAAATTAATCCATATTCATCCGTGAAATCTCTGGTAACGGTGTGCTAATTCTCTGTTGTTATTCCTCTTATTTTGTACTGTGGCATTAATTATTTGAAACTGTGTAACGTGGTTGGTCTTGTTAGATCAATCTTTTGAGTTATTAATGAATAATCGTCTCTTCCTGGGCTTTCTGCAGAGTTATCTTTTAACCCAGCAGCTTTGATAAAGAAGTGAAGCTGTCAGCAGTTATAAAGTCCATTTCTGTAATACAAAGTCTTTGTACTTTAAAGGGGAAAGACGTGACACTTCATCATTAGGCGCCAGGACTGCATCATTACAGCACTATGTCTTACCTTCCAACCCTCTTTAAATATGTGGATGAACACCAGGACCAATATGTTAAGGTAAATATTACGGTGGTTTTATATCTTCTATATAAAATTCCCACATAATCAATCTACTGATTACAGAATATAAGTGATGCATCTGATCATTCTGGTTTAGGGACTGAATCTTCTTTAATTCTTCGCCTTAAGGTCACAAAATGAGGAATAGAGGTTAAATACCTAGAAGACGACAAATAAACAGACGAGCTGAAATTTAGGGTGTGTTCACACTTGACATGCTTGGCTTGATTAAAACGAACTCTGCTTCAGTTGTTTGGAATGCAGTGTTCACAC
Organism: Clarias magur; assembly: GCA_013621035.1. Taxonomy (NCBI): domain Eukaryota; kingdom Metazoa; phylum Chordata; class Actinopteri; order Siluriformes; family Clariidae; genus Clarias; species Clarias magur. The sequence goes on along the minus strand of QNUK01000319.1, from coordinate 534,143 downwards.
TTTTTTCCAGTGAAACCGTACTAGCCGAAAAAACTGTACCAAAGTTTGGTTAGATGCAGGAAATGCGAGAGTCTGTTGAAGGATTATAGATGGCAGCTTGCCATTCTTTCATTCCTTCATTAATTAATTAATTTATGGGGATGATTGCTACTGGCGACTGTCCAGATAAAAGGTAGTCTCAAAATAAAAACATTTGGTGTGTTAGCAACTCCACCTGGAGTATAAGAATATAATAGTACATTTTATAAACTCTTTGTGAGTTTTGAGCTGGTAAAGATACCTATATATATGTACTACATGCCTTCTGTTGTGTCTTTTGGTCTTGTTGTGTCTTTTTGTCTTTGCTCTGCATGTGTGAAATCTAAGTGAACTGGGACGTTAACATGGGGAACCAGATTAATGTATTGTTTTATGCTTTGTTCCAAACCAAGAGAAGTGAACTATGCGTAAGTGTGAACACACCCTTAGATACATAATATTTAAATGTGAGTTAAAACTGGAACTGCGGTTGCTATTGTGATTTAAACTGCAACATTGTGTACATATTACATTTATAAATCTCATTAACAGGATTTTTGCCAATATTTGGTTATCAACTCAAAATTATATTTATAAAACAAAAAAATATCATTTCAAACCTGAATTTTTTACAGGTTCATATTGCGCTTTAGATTTTTATGGGTTTAATTGCAGCACTAGTTAAACCGCCCTTTAAGTCTAGCTTTTACTTTTGATTAGATGTCTATTTGTTTAATTGTCCCCACCCCACTGACGAATGCCAAACTCATTATTCGAAACCGCACTCTTTCTATTGCCTATAAATGTGGATTATGGCTATTTAATACCCTGTAGGATACATTAACACTGGTATGGATACATTAACTAGTTATACTTTCCAATCTACAAATCTTTAAAAAATTGTTGATTCTGCATCTGTAACTCCAAGTGGTTTTGTGTAATGCAGCGCCTGGGAGAATGGGTGGCTGTGCAAAGTGTCTCAGCCTGGCCTGAAAAACGTGGAGAGATCAAGAAAATGATGGAGATGGCTGCTAAAGATATAGAGAGACTGGGAGGCACGGTGGAGTTGGTAGATATCGGAAAAGAGAAGGTGGGGTTTCTGTTTGTGTCTGGTGAACCTGTTATGCATAGTCAACCTTGGAGAGATTATGGTATACTCATGAGATTTAAAAAAACAACAACAACCATGAATGACTCACTATTATTGTTATCTGTAGTAAGATATATTTTTTAGTTTTTAATTTCGTTATTTAGATGGTTTAATTATAGTAATTCTTGTGTAAGATAAAAATACAGTAAGGTTTCTTTTGGTTACACACCTGTGTGAAACATCTTGTCTGTGATTGTCTTAGCTGGCAAGTGGTGAAGAGATTCCTCTTCCTCCTATAATCCTGGGCAGACTAGGCACAGACCCCAGCAAGAAGACAGTGTGCATTTATGGACACCTGGATGTCCAACCTGCACATATTGAAGATGGGTGGGACTCCGAACCCTTTACTCTAGTGGAGAGAGACGGTATGTAGAAGAGAGTTTTCAGTCAGGACTGTAATTTATTTATTTATTTATTTTAAATGTTTGTTTTCGAAATTCAAGTTCAATATAATTAATGAGTGTGCGCCTTTAATAGGAACCAACAGATTAATGTGGATGCTTCATAACTGAGTCTCAAAACAAGTTTTAAATTGACTATACTGAGATTATACGTCAGAGTTTTTATAATTTAGAAACATGTGGTGATTTTTTGGTTATAGATTGAATGCATTAGTAAATTCAAACTCTTCAAACTTGTAGAGGAACTAGAATTTTTTTTTGCTTCTGATCACATGTAAAGCTGACCAACAAGTCACCCTGACTAAACATTTTTAATTATCTACTTGATGAGAAAGTCAGTAGTCTTGTGACTACTGTCTTGTGAGTAGTCTCTGTCTTCTGCTGACTTACTCATAGCTCTGTCACAGTTTTTCCTCTTACTTCTGTAATGAAAGTGAAACTTATATCTCGTGCTAAACGTGCACGGTAGCATTTTTTCAGTCAATAGATTTGCTGTTTGGTTAATTAATGTAATGAGCAAACGAAATTACTTATCTGCTTTGACAGTAACTCCTTGCTTCATTTCAGGAAAGCTTTACGGGCGTGGATCCACAGATGACAAAGGCCCAGTGCTTGCCTGGTTTAATGTCATTGAGGCTTTCCAGAAGATAGGCCAGGTGCACACCTTCATTATTATCTTAATGATCTAGGCTTTACATAAATTGGACTCTAGCTATGCTTGTGTATAGTAAAAATGTGTCTCTTTTTCTGGTTCAAAAACCTCTTATTTGTAGAATAAATTATTGCGTTGAATATTAATAGATCAGATTTTTATGGTAATGAAAGTTAACCAAGTTGATTTACTGTATGTTGCTGCTTGTTGGCACTGAATCGACTGTCTAAGCAAGCCTTTAGTACTTTAGCACTTTGTTAGATACTGAAGATAATAAAACGAATCTTTCCGATTCATCTCCCGTATAATAAACCATGTGCTGTTGACTGCGGTTCACTGGGTGTTCAGTTCAAATGTTAAAGATCACCAATTTAACTGGCTTTGAAGATTATAACGTGAACTTTGTTAAAAGTTGCAAGCTGTATAGTAAAAAATACTGTTCCTATGCTCTTGACTTAAAAACAAATATTTCAAAAAACCTCATCGTTATGAATGGTCAAATGTGTATATCTAATATAAAAATATATAACATTTGCACAGCTTTGCCCTGTAATCTTATTCTATTTGAGGGTCAGTGTTTGACATACACAATCAGCCATAACATTAAAACACAGAACATTATGGCCAGTATTGTGGAGGTTACCCTAGTGCTGTTGGGGCAGCTCTGGCCTCTCAGTGCATGACTCCAAGAGACCTCTGTGGTTGTGCTATGGTGTCTGGCATCTTTCTTTTTGATATTGAGAATTTGTACGTCGGGTCAACAACACTTTGCATGCTAAGCCTATTATTATTAGTAGTACTAAAAACCCTAATAAAAAGTGTCAAAATGAAATTACGAGAATTAAACAGTTATGAGCTGCATAGAAATTAACATGGTAAAACAGTAATATTAATGAAATAAATATCACAGAGAGACTAAATATATTACAGAGAGACTAAAATAAGGCATATACAATTGGAATGATAAAAAAAAAACTATTCAAATGTAATGGAAGCATAATGGACCACTGAAAAAGTATTATACTAGTAATAATAGTTATAATTAATAATAAATATTAAACACTAGTTACTTGTTTTCCTTTGCAGGATCTGCCTATCAACATTAAATTCTGCTTCGAGGGGATGGAAGAGTCTGGCTCTGAGGGACTCGATGATTTGGTGTTCTCACGCAAAGACACATTCTTTAAGGACGTGGACTATGTTTGCATCTCAGACAACTACTGGCTGGGTAAGACCAAGCCCTGCATTACCTACGGGCTGAGAGGAATCTGCTATTTCTTTTTAGAGGTAAGGAAGAGATCCTTCAGTATTCTCTATGGAGGTTATTTTATTGGTCACTGCCACATGAATATGAAAAAAATTATTTTGTGCAGCTTCACCCATATAAAGGATATGTTATTCTTGTGTATTTGCTAAATAGGTAGAATGCTGTCAAATGGATCTGCATTCTGGAGTGTTTGGAGGCTCCGTCCATGAAGCCATGACTGATCTGATTACTCTCATGGGTAAATGAAAGCAGCCATAATATGCAAAACAGCTATAAAAGAGGGGCAGATTTTTTTCTCTCCAACATTCTTTCTGACATAATGGGTAAATGTAAATAGCATACAGAATGTTTTTATATCTTATGGTATCAGAATTCCTAATACCAAGACACACATTTAAAACAAAAAACACCCCACATCCTCTTACCTTTTAACACAAATACTGCCTTTCTTAGATTGTTTTAAGTTGTTTCACGATCAGAGCTAAGGACTAAGCTAAACATTAACTTTTGTTTAATCCAAGGCAACTGCAACTGATCAGTACAGGCTAGAGCTCATTTATTTCCGATTCTATAAAGACTGTGAAGCTGTACAGTATATCAGTGACCGTCACGTCATCCTAGCTCTTAACTAGGATGTGTGTTTGTGTGAACATGCATGATGGTGTTATAGCTGTGATAAAATCTCATGCCATAAAGCTTGTGCATGATTGTTACGTGTCAGTAAAACTAAAGGGTTTATGTAAAACCAATATACAAGAAACCTGAATTTCATAGATTTTAAATGTTTTTTCTCACTAAATGGTACTTACCCCAGGATAAACTAAGGGGTGTGACCAACGTGTGTTTGCTTAATTTACAAATGTGGTTGTCAGGGAGCTTAATATTTTGATATTGTGCTTGGAGTAACATTTTAGAAATGCTGTATTTAAATGAATATGGGTTCATGTTATTTTAGTCTTTTTCACCATTTCAACAAGCTGCTGTTAAAACTTATCCTACTTCATTCAAATCTACTGTGAGTTCTGTTCAACTAGTAATTATGTCTGAAAAAAAGGTTACAGTTTTCCGTTTCATTTGTAGCCCATGACATTTGCCATGAAAACAGCTGTATGTTTTTTGAAAGACAAATAGAATTCAATTGTTTAACATTGCTGTGTATGAAATTTTGGTGAAATATGCCCCCGTCCAGTTTCTTTGGAACTGGCTCCAGCCCAACCAAGCACAGATTCAGCCATTCAAGGGAATACCAAAAACATCTATTCATGTTTTATCTTTACTGCTTATTCTCTATAGAAACCCATGATGAGTGTCATTATGGGCTTCTATAGAGATTGAGCAATAAACATAAAAAAATGAATAGATATTCTTGGCATAAATATATTTAAATCTCTCCAAGTAATTTGTGGTAAATTTTTCAGCATCACAAAAATGTATAATGTTATTTGCCCAAAAGGTATAGGAGCCCCTGCTCTTATTTGTATTAAATCACATCAATATTACATTGTTACTCTTAACGAGTCAAACTTGATTTGTGTCATTAAAGTGTGAAAATGCTCCAAATATTTTAATGCTGATCCAAAAAGACATTCTTGAATTGTAATATGAGCCATTTTGCCACATTAGCCATTTTGAATTTCCACACTTTTCAACTCTTTTTGCAAACACTTGTCTCTGGATTCAGCACAGCCGTCATGACTGGTGTATGGATAATAAGAGTTTCTGCGTGGCTGTGCTTGGGTTTCAGGCTCATTAGTGGATAAGAAAGGGAAGATCCTGGTTCCAGGGATGTATGACAATGTTGCTAAGCTCACTGATGAGGAGAAAAAGCTTTATGAGAAGATTGAGTTTGACCTGGAAGAGTACGCCAAAGACATGGGAGCCAAACGTCTGCTGCACAGCACTAAGGTATACTCTTCTACCCAAGTATAGTCTTTGCATGTCTGCTGTTTTACTGTACAATTGTAAAACAACTATCCACATGCAGTGACACTTAAAATTATAAAATGGTATCATAGATATTTATTTATTCATTTAGTATTGATTTTGGCTCCACATCTTTATTCTTAATCATAGCTCTTGAAACAGTCAGTGATGCTAAATCTGCTGCTTTGTGCGTGAACTGCTCTGGGCTATTGTATTACCATACTGTATTTCTGTTAAACTGTCCAGAAAATGTGAAAGATGAATCTGAGAATCATTAAGAATTATTCTGGCACTAGTATACAGTGCACATTTGCATTTGATACACAACCAGGTCTTGCCACCGTTTAGTTTATTATAAAAACATTCAATTTGTGATCTGATTGTTGGTTTTATGGCCATTATATAGTGTGTTTGCAGCCAAGTGACCGGACACTGCCATTCCACCCCATTACTGGTCCAGGAATATCTAGCTGCCAGCTTTCATACAATAATGCAAGCAGTAAATGTAACAAAATCAACCCTTAAATCTCGCTCAAAAGTGCAGATGCAGAAAGGGAGGGAAGCAAGTGCAATTTAACAGGCTGAAGACTACAAATTGTGTGCTGAAAATGCAGTGGCCAGAAATTTATTTAACTTTCTATAACTTTTTCAGATATCAAGCAGTAGAAGAGAAATGTATTAGGCTCAATAAAATATATAATGTAGCTTTGGTTTGGGTATTTCTAAAAGTTGGAATTTTATAACTTCACTAACTAACTAAGACCGCATAGATTACAAAGTAAATATTTTTACTTCAAATCAACTATCAAATAGATCAGGATTTTAAAATCATTTAATTGAATCATTAACATGGCATACATTTTGACAATAGTAGTAAACTATTACTTGTGCTTTTATATGAAATTTCCTATAGTTATGGTATCTTATGTACTTGCATACTTTCAAATCCAGTTTAATACACGAGTACATGCATGCCAGACACTATCTGTTTACTGTTTGCATTTCAAAGAATTTCTAAGAAATAATAGGGAAAGATTAATGACGCTTCACTGACTGTTCGGCTGTTTCTCAGCCATCTCTCCATTTTGACAATGAATGGAGACCAGCATGTAGCATGTGCCAGGTTAATCGCTTCTCTTGCTTCCATTGCCCATTTTTCCATTTTGCCATGACCCTGTCAACAAATGTGCCCCATTCCTGATGTAGTTATATGGAAGGTGTTTGATCATTTTGCTTGTTTCCCATTAACAGAGCCAAGGCTGTGTATGCACACAGGATAGGAAGGAAATGGATGTTTCATAAGATGTTGTATGTAAAATGTTAGTTATCTTGCAGATGGATACATTTGATAATTCATTTACCACTTCTCTTTCTTTTGTAGGAGCAAGTGCTGATGCATCGCTGGAGATACCCTTCTCTTTCCCTGCATGGCATTGAGGGCGCTTTCTCTGCCGGCGGAGCCAAGACGGTCATCCCACGCAAAGTCATTGGCAAGTTCTCCATCCGCCTGGTGCCTGACATGGACCCCAAAGTGGTGGAGCAACAGGTGCCGAGACTTTTTATTCTGCTGATAAGGCTTTATAAGGCTGATGTTTACAGCCTTGCCTGTTGAAAATAGTGGACTGTATATAGACAAATTCATTAGATGGGACCAGAAAGTGTATAGTTCTTCATGTTTAAAGGTTTTTAACAACAAGTTTTTATCTCCATAGTTATTCGTTTTATGTTCAGGTTCGTAAGTATTTAAACACAAAGTATTTGAACAACTAACTGATGATTAGGTTCATGATAAAGGTCGTGGATTTTATTCTAAGTGTTGGATTTGCATTCGGTAGCTGTGCTGATCCTGTGAAGAAGGCCAATGTTAAAACAAAACATAGAACAGAAACGTAGATTAACTTGTATGAAAATGATAGAACACTAAAGGGCTCATGATTTATTGCATACCTTATAAACCGTCAAAAACGATAAGGGCATTGTTTATGCCATGGGCATGTATGGTTGCCAATAGAATCGTGTCTTTTGGTGTTGATTCATTTGAATTCTTAATTGGCTCAGTCTGACAGTCATAACAAGAATAACAGGATTTGCACTTATGGTTGTGATGCTTACTATCTTACTATCTCTACATAAATCTGTTCCTCTGTAAGAAGCTAGCACACGTTATAATATCACTTGGAATGATTTCTTAGCAAGTCCAGACATGTGATATTTGAGGAATGGTTGATTGGCTTCACAGCAATTTAATATCTAGAGTGCAGTTCTGCAGCTGCTTTTAAAGAAACCCTTGCATAACGTGCAGAATGTGTTTTAACATGCATGCTAATAAGAACACAATCGTTAAGAAAGTGAGAGGCAACTGGTACTATGTTGTTTTACAGATGTTCTACATTAAATGTAACTATAAATATATTATGTCTTATTTTTAGATGTTTTGCCGGGTATGGGCGGCAAGGAACGTAACTGCTTTCTGCTGGACCACATCACATCAACTTGTCGTTGATTGGTTTCCAATGACCGCAAATGTTTTATTTCTAGTTATTAGGTGTATGTATGAATATATAATATATAATATATGCATTATCTCAAAGTAAATATACTGGTACATTAGACAATTAGTATTAAAATTAAAATTAAATTTATGCTCTACCTGTGTAATCGAGAAAAGCCAACATTTTCCTCCCAGAGAAAATACAAATTGGCATATGGCTGTAACACGTGCTTTTTTTTTTTTTTTGGTCTTGTTTTATATCATGCAAGTTTATATCATTTTCTTGCCAAAATATTTTTATTCTTTTTCCCTTTCTTTTCAAAAATGACACTGACAGTGATTTAGAGATTCGCTTGCTCAATGTGTTTATTTAACAAAGTTAAATCCTGATGTACAAAATCAGAAGTTCTACTTCCAGGTTGAGAAGAAGAAAAACACTTCTTCTATTTTGTACACTAATTATTCTCAAGAAAGCTTACTAGAGGTATATGATGTGCTTGATTCTTAGGTTATCTCCTACCTCAATAAGAAGTTTGCCGATCTGGAGAGCCCCAACAAAATAAAGGTGCACATGGGCCATGGAGCCAAGGCCTGGGTGTCTGATTTTAACCATCCTCACTACATGGCTGGTAGAAAAGCCATGAAGACGGGTAAGGAACCGTGATATCCAGTAGGTAATGACGCATAATGTTTTAAGCAGCTTCAGGCCTCCTTAATTTTTTTAAATAAATGTATTTAAAAAGAACAACAACAAAAAAAGAATGTAATTAAGTATTCAGACCCTTTGCAACAACACTTGCAAATTTAACTTGGGTGCTTTCCATTTATCTTGATAATTTTTAAGATGTTCCTATCCCTTGATTGGAGTGCGCTTGTGGAAAATGAAATTGATTGGACATGATTCGGAAAGGTACACAAGTCTCTATCTCTAAGAGCTGATCTTTCAGGCCATATGGACCAATCAGTGGAGAAGAGCCTTAGTAAGAAACGTGACCAAGAACCTGATAGCAACTCTGACTGAGCTCCAGAAACACTGCCTGTGTTCCAGAAGGACAACCATCACTGCAGTCAGATTACTAATGTACATGAGTTATTTCAGTTTTTTATTTTTAATAAATTTACAGACATTTCTAATGTTTTTTTTTTTTCATTATTGGGTACTGTGTGTAGAGTAATGGAGGGGGAAAAAAAACGAATTAAAACAACTACAGTATCAGGATGCAACATAAAAGTGAAGAGGGTCTGAATACTTTCCAAATGATCTACAATATAGAATATGAAAGCGTTCTGGTTGAGTAATATGACTAGATGTGAGGCTTTCCATGAAAGTTGGTCAGTACGGTCCACACAGGAAAGAGGAGAGCAGCGGTCTGCCAAAACTGATGTGTAAAACCATATCTTGATCTCTTCAGCACTTGGGCAGTGCCCTTGCATTTATGAGTGCATCACAGCCATGCTGATATTTAGCACAATAGCTTTCTGTTAATATTGCTTGATTAATAGTAACATTTGAAAAAGGAGACCATGACCATGAGCCCATGAGTTCAAGGCTGTATATTTTAATGATATTTTTGGTATTTTGCATAAACTTGGGTTTAACATGTTTGACTCGTCAAGGAGCCGGTCCCTCTTTTAGTTTAACTTACTTATATATTTTGGTAGTGTTTGGTGTTGAGCCCGATCTGACCCGTGAGGGAGGAAGTATACCTGTGACCCTGACCTTCCAGGAGGCTACAGGACGCAATGTCATGCTGCTGCCAGTCGGCTCATCAGATGATGGTGCTCACTCCCAAAATGAGAAACTCAACAGGTAAAAAACTCAACATTTAATCAGTTCTTTACCAGTGCTGTATGTTCAGTAAAATTGCACAGCACCCTTTTTTCTAGCATCAGTATCTAGACACATTTTAAACTTTTTTTTTTGTTTTTTTTGTTTTTTTGTTTTACAGGTCCAACTATATCCAGGGCACTAAAATGTTGGGCGCTTACTTCCATGAAGTATCTCAGCTCAGTTAACAGGATTGATAGCCAGCTTGATGAGGGAATGAAAAAAAAAAAAAAAAAAAAGGCATTGTAATCATTGTAATCAGCTATTATTTTCAGTGATTTACAACATCAGAAGTCTACAGTATCAGCCCTGGAGTGTTTTGTCTATAAATTAAACTTGGGATTTCGGAGAAGGCAGTGGTTTGGTTTGGATCATCTGTTCTAATGACCTATCAAGCTGGAGCTACATTAGCAGAACACCTTTTACAATATACTGGACATGGTCTCAAATGAAGCAAGTAATTATAGTTCTTATGTTTAATCAAACCTGGTGGTGTAAAACTGGTTGGCTCTGGCAGACTTATAAGCAAGTTCTTTAATAAGTAACAGGAAGTTTGACGGTTATGGTGTTTATCTTTTAATTATAAAAAAAAAAAAGTAATGGGTTGTCTGATCAATGTCACATACAAATATGCATCAACAATAAAATCAAGTTAATCGTCAGTCTGCATGATTTTATTTATTTATTTATTTATTTAGTTTTTACATGTCTCACATCTTAAAATGGCTCATATTTAAAAATTTCTCTAAGATAACACAGGTCTCAGAGCTCCTCCAAACTGCATTCTAATGCTTCAGCTGAAATATCTCAGATTGTGTGTGTGTTACCTCTGTTTTACTCCTTGTTTGAACATACTGTTTTGGTCTCTATGTAAATGAAGTACTGCTGAGACTTGCCTCTCCAGAGAAGTTTAAACAAAACTCGGAAACAAAGAACAAAAAGCGAACATTTTTTTTGTCTAATCTAAATGTCTAATGACTAAAAACTTTATTTTGGAGCTTACCTCAGTAACGCATATTGTGACTGACTGCACAATTCTCTAACACATTATTGTTTGCGTTATTAGCACTGAAACCTGTATGGTGGATTCTCCACATGATCTTGGTCAAATAGTAAACACATTAAATGCACCCTCAGGCCACTTCATTGGATAAATCTTGCTAATACTGGGTCGGATCCTCTTTTTGCCCTCAGAACTGCCTTAATTCTGCCTTAATGTGTACAGTGGAAACTTCTTGGTTCATAATGCGACTTCCACCTCATCCAAAAGTGCAGTGCATCACAATTTTAATATTGTGTAAAAAGTTAATTTTCTTTTCTAATTTAATAAAAATGTAAATAGTTTTATCTCTCTCTCATATATAATGAATTTAGTTGTTTTAATTGTGATGATTACAGCTTACAGGTCATGAAGAAAATTAAAAAAGATCTGTTTTCAAATATTTTTCTCTGAGCAATCATGAAAGGATATATATAACATGTTTATGGCACCTTCCAATCACTAGTCCAATATCTTAATCAGTGAGCTACACCTGCACAAAAGCTTGTTTCAGACAGCATGAAGTACTCTTAAAATCTTCTGGTAGATGATGACTTCTGGTTGACTTTCCAATTGATAAAACACAATGGACCAACGAAAGAAGATGACATATCCAAATAATCAAATACTATGGAAAAAAAGCAGCTTAAATTTTTTGCTTCTCCACTTTTCCTCTTTTATTTGATTTCCAAATAATTGCAAAATTACTCCCTTTCCTGAAAAGCGGACTTTGGAGGACTGAGTAGTGGTCCAGTTCTTTTTCCAGGTAGTCCATATAAGATCCTTCTGTTTTTGTCTGGTTCAGGAGTGACCTCATACTTTTCAAGAAAACAAGAAAGTGAAATCTAATATCACAATTGCACTTTGTTTTTATGCTGTTCTGTATGCACATAGCATAACAGAGTGGTGGAAGCAGAATGTTTTCTGTCTCTTCTATCGTCCATTCATCTCTCTGGCTGAGATTCCTGTGGACATGATTTCTTAAGAACCGAAAATTAAAAGTGTTGCTTTCCTTTGGAATTATTACTGTACCTGGCAATTGTACCTGGAATTGATCCAAATATAAAGTTGTATTTAATGCTTTTGAGACGTCCAGGATGTCTTTATCCTTTTTTTTTTTATTGTAGTGTTTGGCGTTGAATCCTATCTGACCCATGAGGAAGTATGCTTGAGCCTCTGACCTTAGAGGTTTCAGCATGCAATGTCATGGTTAGCAAAATCTCATGTGAAGGCCTTGTGTCTTGCTCGGGCCCAGACTCTCCGGTATCCTAATGACATAATGCAACCTGTCTGCCCAAAAAGCCCAGAATGGAAAAATACCTACCTTACCTGTTGGTACCCTTCATTCAATGAAAGAAAAAACTCACAATGGTCACAGAAATAAGTTTAATCTGACAAAAGTAATAATAAATAAGAATTCTATGAAAGTCAGACATTGCTTTTCAACCATGCTTCAATGGAATTATAAAAAAAATTAACTCATGGAACAGAATGGACAAAAATGACAAATGACAAATGATGGTACCCCTAACTTAATAGTTTGTTGCACAACCTTTTGAGGCAATCACTGCAATCTAACGATTCCTGTAACTGTCAATGAGACTTCTGCACCTCTCTGCAGGTATTTTGGCCCACTCCTCATGAGCAAGCTGCTCCAGTTGTTTCCGGTTTGAAGGGTGCCTTTTCCAGACAGCATGTTTCAGCTCCTTCCAAAAATGCTCAATAGGATTGAGGTCAGGGCTCATAGAAGGCCACTTTAGAATAGTCCAATGTTTTCCTCTTAGCCATTCTTGGGTGTTTTTAGCTGTGTGTTTTGGGTCACTGTCCTGTTGCAAGACCCATGACCTGCGACTGAGACCCAGCTTTCTGACACTGGCCAGCACATTTCTCTGTAGAATCCCTTGATAGTCTTGAGATTTCATTGTACCCTGCACAGATTCAAGACACCCTGTGCCAGATGCAGCAAAGCAGCCCCAGAACATAACAGATCCTCCTCCATGTTTCACAGTAGGGACAGTGTTCTTTTCTTCATATGCTTCATTTTTCCATCTGTGAACATAGAGCTGATGTGCCTTGGCAAAAAGTTCCATTTTTGTCTCATCTGTCCATAGGACATTCTCCCAGAAGCTTTGTGGCTTGTCAACATGTAGTTTGGCATATTCCATTCTGGCTTTTTTCTGATTTGTTTTCAACAATGGTGTCCTCCTTGGTCGTCAACGACAGATGGTGGGATCTGACACTGATGTTCCTTGAGCATGAAGTTCACCTTGGATCTCTTTAGAAGTCTTTCTGGGCTCCTTTGTTACCATTCGGATTATCCATCTCTTTGATTTGTCATGAATTTTCCTCGTGCGGCCACGTCCAGGGAGGTTGGCTACAGTCCCATGGATCTTAAATTTCTGAATAATATGTGCAACTGTAGTCACAGGAACATCTAGCTGCTTGGAAATGGTCTTATAGCCTTTACCTTTAACATGCTTGTCTATAATTTTCTTTCGAATCTCCTGAGACAACTCTTTCCTTCGCTTCCTCTGGTCCATGTTGAGTGTGGTACACACCATGTCACCAAACAACACAGTGACTACCTGGAGCCCTATATATAGGCCCACTGACTGATTTACAAGATTGTAGACACCTGTGATGCTAATTAGTGGACACACCTTGAATTAACATGTCCCTTTGGTCACATTATTTTCAGTATTTTCTAGGGGTACCATCATTTTTGTCCAGGCCTGGTCCATAGTTTATTTTTTTTTAAATAATTAGGTTGAAGCATGGTTGAAAAGCAATGTCTGACTTTCATTGGTTAACATTCATAGAATTTTTTTTTATTATTACTTTTGTCAGATTAAAGTTATTTCTGTGACCATTTTGAGTTTTTCTTTAATTGACCAAAGGGTACCAATTTTGTCCACGTGTGTGTGTGTGTGTGTGTGTGTGTGTGTGTGTGTGTTTGTTTGTGTGTGTGAGTGTGTGTGTGTATATATATATATATATATATATATATATATATATATATACCCCAGTGAAGCTGGCCTTAATGCCCTTCATCATTGAAATGACCAGAGGAATCTAGAGGCAAATGCGAGGCCATCTGACAGCTTAGGTTTTAAAATGGCCTAGTCAAAGTCCAGACCTCAACTGAAATGCTGTTGCAGGACCTTAACCGAGCTGTTCATAGGCAAACGCCCAAAAATCTCAATGAACTGAAGCAATGTTGTAAAGAAATTCATCTGCAACATTGTGACAATGTTGTGATGACTGATAGTAATACAGGAAATGATTTCTTTAATTTATTACACTAAAGGTGGATCTACAAGCCATAGACTTATGGGGGTCCTTACTATTGCCTACATGAGATTTTCTTTTTGTATTTACTTTTGTTATATAAATGACACATTTTTGCCAAAAACCTACTGCATCTCCTGTATATGACTTCCAGACCGCTTCGTGAATTAAGGTAAATATGCCACTTATGCGCTTGTGTTTAGATGCTAATTGCATTTCATTGGCATCATACTTTTCCTTTGAACGATAAGAAGAAAGTGAAATCTAATCTAATCTCACGATTGCATCTTGTTTTTTTCTACGCTGTCCTATATACACATAGCAGCTCACAAAAGGTTGTGGAAGAATGTTTTCAGTTTACCCGTCTGTCTAACCGTCTATTCATCTCTCTGGCTGGGTTTCCTGTGAACATGACTTCTTAAAAACAGATAATTGAAACTTTGCCGCTCTCCTTTGGAATTATTACTGTAACCAGGTGATGACGCGCTTTGATTTTGGAATTGATCCAAACAGGCTTAAATCCGCAGCAAAGTTTTGTCCTATCACATAAAAAGTTTAATGCTTTTTAGACGTCCAGGACGTCTTTATCCTTCTTTATTTTATTGAAGTGTTTGGCGTTGAACCCTGTCTGACCCATGAGGAAATATCCTTGAGCCTCTGACCTTAGAAGAGGTTACAGCATGCAATGTCCTGGTGCAGCAGGTCAGCTCAGTGGATGATGTGCCCTCTCCCCAAACTCAACATTCACTCATGTCAAAAAAACCCTGCATCAGTTAAATAGAAATCTATCTTCCAGGTCACATTCATGCAATTCTTCCTTTTTCACCTTTAGGGAATTTGCTACAACACAATGTTTTCAGAGCTCTAAGTAGAGCACGTGGTTTCTTTCTCATGTTGATTAATAATAATTTTTACTTGTCTTAAAAGATATCGAAAAGCATTACATTTGACTTTACAAATGCTGTGGCAACACTGTAACAGGAACTCTGCTTTTATTAGGCCACCCTGCTTTTAATTTGCTTACCTATGAAACCTTATGCTGTTGTGGTTTTATTGCATCCCTATTGACATTTTAAATGTACTTGTTTGAAGATTAGTTTTTTCTCCAGTTACACTATTACATTTGTAAAAATCTTTTACCAGGATTTGCTTATTGTTTCAACTTCGAGATCGTTGGCTTTCCAGGTGCAGAATACAAGGCTAGGCAAAGCTAGAGATAAGCTTCAGCCTAGTCTGCAATATTCAAGACCACTGCAATCACCAATGTCCAATTCACTATGACCTTCTGATTGCATTACATAACAAACCCTTAACACTAAAACTGTTTTCAATGGGCAATCTGTTAAAATACACAAGAGCATTTCATGTCTGATTTTCGGTCATGTTTTTCAAATATGATTTATGTGAGAAACCTGTTGTGCGTGTTTGTGTCTGTATCTGTTCTGCGTAGCTGAAAAGCAACTAATGAGTACAACAATAAAAATTTACATCTGTCACATTTTCCTATCCTTCTTTTAAAGATTCTCATTGTTATATACTGTACAGTATGTGATCTAAATACATTTTACTGTCAAAGCCTGAAATACATAATTTCAAGTAATAACACAATGTCTATAAATAACGTGATCAAATGTTAAAACTATGTCACAAATAATGTTGGAGCATATACTGTATATGGAAAAAGTAAAAAGCGAGTTTTAGATTTACGTTTTACTTTACTTTTTTATACTTTAATAGATTATTTGTCAAAACATTATAGATTGTTTTCATAACTGAAAGACGAAAGGCACATTTGAAAAAAAATTCTAAGCTGACATGGGAAACTAAAAGCACATGCAATACATGTAAACAATTAACATAAAAATAAACGTGTTAATTGTTTACATGTACTTTTTTTTTTTTTTTAACATATATTTTCTTAAAAAAAAAAAGAAAATAATCCTTATAATCCTGAGGGCCCTCACCCACTATGACAACATAGGATTTATGTCCTCATGCTTCGGCTCTAATTACGAGTCGAAAAATGCAATTCTTAAAAAATATAAAATTTGTATGTAAATATCAGATGTGTAAATTAATACTTAAAATTAATTGTATGTGAAATTAATGTGAAGAATAAAAAAGAAAAATATGGATATATAATATGTAATATGCGAACATGTAATATATAAAAAATCAGATGTGGGGAAAAAACACTCCGTGTCTCAAAAAATTTGAATCTAAAAAGATGAAAGGATCATGAAATAATCATATAAATATGAATAAAACAAAAAAAAGTTGCAAAATATAAAAAAGATATTGAGAATTTTATGTTAAAACACTAAAAATGCATGCATGTGAAAAGTAAACACAAATGAACGTTTTGAGAATATTGGACATTAAAAATTGCACACTGCATGTCAATGATTATTATGAAAATGCACAACTTATTTGACAATTTTTATTTGACATGTTGAAATAATAATAATAATAATAATAATAATAACCAAAAATAATAATAATAATAAAAACTGAAATGTGTGTGTAAACTTCACATGTATGGTCTATGTGGTGATGTACAAGCTGTGATGTAAATAAATAAATTAACAAATGAAATAATGTCCTAACTTGCGAAATCAGTGTTTTCTGGTGAGGTGCGTAGTACTGACAGGTGGACTGACAGCTCACCGGTAGGTCTGTCCTTTTCATGTAGTAGGTCATATCTATCCCACAATTCCTTTCTCATAGCCTGGGGAACAGCGTGAGCAGCGGCCAGCTAGCTGGACATATCAGAACGGACAAACTTGTCTGGTAGCGCTAACTTTCAGTGACGGCCGCTGTGTAAATAAGAGCAGACAGTTTGTCTCTGCCCTTAAGATTTCTTACGTCTCTATAGAACAGGAACATTTTTCCCCCTCCACTTTTCTCTTTACAAATTTAACATGATGAAGTGAACATGGGATTTGTGAGACATCATTGCCTGTGGCGGTGGAGGGTCTGAAAGTTGGCCTGGGTTTATCACGTGTTACTTTGAGCTTTAAACCAGATTAGATTCAACTGATGAAAGAGACAATATAAAACTCCTAGCCTGTGTTGGGTTTGCCGTGTTTTCCAGACTAAACACAGACCAGGAGGCGAATTTTAAAAGCTAGCCCTTACAGAGAAATCACATGAATGAACACCTGTGACTTTTTGCACACTTTGCATGTTACGCTTATTTTGAAGTTTAAAAGCTATTTATTTTAGTTGGACATTTCTAGTATGTATTGATTGCTATTTTTCCCCCACAGCCACTTGTTTTTAATTTTTTCATGTAAGGCATGTGATTTATTTTTTGCATGCAATTTTGCACACAGTTAATTTGATGAAATAGGCTCTCATGAAGACCATCCAGGAAAACAAGATCAAAACTTACCTCTGCTTCAGAGAAGTTCATTTAGAGTTACCAGCCTCAGCACCTCAGATTAGAGCCGTTATAAAGGCTTTATTTAGCATAAGTAGCAGACTCAGTATCACACCTCAGTATCAACTGTTCAAAGGAGATTATTGCATATTTTGGATATCTTTAGCATTGAAATATAAATCAAGGAAAGACCATGGAGTTAGATGGTGTGTACAAACTTTTGACTGGTACTGTATGTATGTATGCATGTATGTATGTATGTATGTATTCATGTATGTATTCATGTATGTACTGTATCTATTTATGTATTTATGAATGTATTTATGAATTAAATGTATGTATGTATGTATGTATGTATGTATGTATGTATGTATGTATGTATGTGTGTGTGTTTATCAAAGATGAGTAAATAATACATATTTGTAACAGACAGCTTGAAACACATGCTTGAAAGTAGCTTGATTTAACAAAATTATAAACAGGTTCATTGTGTTTAGGGTGTTTATGACTTTGGCCACTAGATGGAGACAAATACTTGTTCATTGCAGTAACAGTTTTTGTTTCAGTTACTGTGATTTGCAACAAATAATATGAAGCAGAATGCTTCAGAAAGACAATAAGCCCTGCGTTAATATTTTATCTTAAGATTTAAAAAATATGTCTTTTCTTCCCTAGGTTTAAAACCATGTTCATATTTCATTATAAATAAAAGAACAACAAACAAACAAACAAACAAACAAACAAACAAAAGAAATCACATAATAATTTTTTCAGATCCCATATATAATTATTGAATCATTAAAATTACATATTAACTTACATGTCTGGTTTTCACACTTTTCTTTTGTTTTGTTTTCTTTAGCTCAGAACAGAATATGTTTAAGGCACGCACACAACCTTGTTCTTGTCAGTTCCTATGTTTCATGTTTTGCATGCAATAAACACTAGAAGTATTACTGGATTTAATCCTTACTATCCCAACTATGATGATATGTCACGTACATAAACACACACAATAACTACTTAAAAAAAATATTATTATTAATGCAGGAGGGGGAAATCTGTAAACTTAAAAAAAAAAAACATCTAAAGAATATCAACATTTTACTCCTTGTTGTAACAAAACATATTTCGGATGCCTGCAGAAGAGCTTATTTTGTTCTAAATCATAGCTGATTTTATAGTGTAGGTAAATTTCTATCGATAACTGTGTATAAAAATAAGAGATAAAAAGAAAACAACAGCTGATAAAATTCTATAAGATTCACCTACACAAAGCCATTTGACCTCTGGATTTTACACGGATGGCTTTCTTCCAGATGAGTTTAATTAGCAGCACACACTCACAGATTAATCAAAGATAAAGTGCTTCTAAGACTAAGTGATCAGCTTTTCTTCTAAAAAAAAAAAAGGAGAAGAAGGAAATGTAAAAGGAAACGACTGCAGATTTGTCACTGCTGTATCAATTCTTTATGAAGATGGCCACAACATTTAAAAAAATCCCCAAATCTTGAAGTGAATTCAATCTTATGGGCTTCACTTCAAATAATTGAAAACATGTGGACGTGCCTGAATAACATTCATCTATTCTGATGTGCAGTATCTGTTCGAATTAGTGATCCTTCACGCTTCAACCTTCTCATTCACACACAGTATTATAACATGACAACGTCCTAATTTTCACTAAACCTCATCTCACTGATCTCCCAACTACATCTCACATAATCAGGTTGGGTGATCTGATTAGTTTTTTTTTTTTTTGTTTGTTTGTTTTTTCATCATTTTTTGGAGTGGAGTTCCTCTTTAATGCTTTAATACAATTAGACGGAGACAGCTCGCTTGGTTGTGTTTAATGGGGATGACATCAGAGGAGAGAGTAGGGAATGAATAAGTCATTCTCACTCGCGTTTCAAATGTGAAAGATTCATACCAGCAATTTAGATGACAGTATTAATTTAACATGACACTGCATTAATGGTCAATTTCAGATTCACAGAACTCATTTAAGTGGAATGGACTCCCTTAATTTGATGAGATGTGATAGCAGTGAGATGTCACATCTCTCTCCATCTCTCACTCCCTGTGGCAAGGGAAACACATGCACAGACGCTCACAGAGCCTCAGATTTGGAATGCAGACTGAGCTCTGTGTCTGTGTGGGTCTGTGTGTGTGCGTGTGTGTTTGGGCTTTTAAATGACCCGACTCAACAGCTCGATGCTCATTAGCACGTTAGGATTTGATGCGTTTCCTTTGTGACAGTGAACAAACCACACGCACTCTTTCTCTTTCATTCTTTCTAAAGAAATGAATACAATACTGTATAAGGGCATGCATCTGACTGATCACGTTTCCCTGATGACATGTAGCCTATTCCAGGATGACTTTTTTTTTTGGAAGACTGGTGTTCATCGCTTTAGGAGAAGGTGCAATATGTGCAATGTGCACTGAAGCATCTGCGGAGACTTGCTAACACACCTTTAAGGGGTTTCTTGAATATTTAAGGGTTGCTTCTTTTTTTTTTTTCTTTTTTTAAAAACTTTTTTAAACAAAATTTTAACTGAGCAATCCATTCTTCTATTTCAGGAGAAAAACTCCACTACAAGTTTAAAAAGAAGTTTGTACAGTACTCTAATGTTGTACTTGTGTTGTACTGCCATAACCTGTCCATTAATTCAGTTGACTGAAAGTTAGTCATGTGACCATGTACACAAGCAGCTTAGATGAATAGAGAGGCCTTCTCAAGTCCCAGACTCTAGCTTTTTAAACATGATTAATGGGTTTCTATGCTTTTACTTGAAAATGGAAAGCCTCTGTGATACTGTAGGGTTCTACTGTACATAGTGCCTTTGATGATTCCCCAGAGGCACAAACCAACTGGGTTCTCTGGTCTCCCTCTCTTAAACACATGGTATTAGGTGGATTCCCAAGTCTAAACTACACTATGTAGGGGCTAAAATCGCGACGTGCATCTCACCCGCTTCCCCTATGACTGTCAAATCGCCAATCAACTAACCACCTTCACTTTCCTCTTGTTTTTTTATTCATCGCGTTCTCTCTCTGATGTCTTCTCTTTGTTGATAAAGTCACAGCATGTGTGGTTGTGTGTTTGTGTGTACGTGTCCGGGGGAACTGTCAAGGCCTCGGCTGGGTGTGTCTCTGAGGCCTGTTAATGGCTGAAGTCGCTGCTTTCGGGCACTCTGATGGATGGCGGGCCGAGACGCCCTCTCTTTCATCCCGACAGGCCTGACACGTCTGATTTATTAATGACAATAATTAGGAATAAACCTCTTCACAACCAAACCCTCCATGATTAGTGCACTAATGATGAAGGGGAGGGCTGCGGATCTGGCGATCTGATTAATGTCGGCCATTTTGACCTTTTAGAGCTGCGCTACTCTCACTGTCTGGGGAAGGAGAGAGAGAGAGAGAGAGACAGTGAGGGTGACTGTCTGTGATGTCCACTTCCAATTAGTCGATGGCTGAATTAAACTCTGTGATGCACCATTTTGTTGTATTTGTGCGCTGTACTGGTGTGTTAATACTGTAAGTTGCAAACAGAGGTGGAGTTATTGAAACGAAAAAAAAAGAAAGAAAAAAAAGAAAAAAATCACAATGATTCCTGTGTTGGATTTTAACTCTGCTTTTTCACTGATGCTATTAATAAGTGTTTAACCTTCACAAAACTCCCGACGTTGCACATTTGGATAGGTCTAGCTCAAAACGAATGAATAATTGTAGTGAAACTTTTTTTCCTGCAGTACCACATCCACTACTTGAGACCATTCCACTCGGTGACATTTGATTATTAAATGCAAATGACAGTCAGGAACCGGTTAGACTGACCATCTTCCTGCCATTGCTCATAGACAGGGAATGCGGCATGAACACCGACACCCATCTACATCTCCTTAATGACTGGGTTAACTCCTGCTGTTTGAAAGCCTACACCCAGAAGGCCTGCACGTAATGGAGGACGAGGCTGAAGGTCAGCGTTTTTACAGGGGTCGGACAGGAGGCAGTGAATTCGGAGATGACTGAGATCAAAGGAAAGCCATGTTGAGTGCTGGTTGATGGGTTTATGGCTCTGAACATTAGCATAGTGCCAGTGTTAGCTTCTTGTGAGCTTTTATATCGCGGTCAGGGTGAAATCATGATAGGAAAGATTTCCTATTCCTAAGAGGCTCTGGCAGGGAGGTTTTTAGGAATATGCTCAAGAAATAGTTTTAATTGAGTAAAAACTAGAACAGATTGATCAGTATTTGCAGCCACTTCACATGAACATGTGTAAACATTAATATGGTGCAGTTGTGTATTCGGCATTTTTGGAAAGAGTCGTTTTCACTAGTCTCCACGTGCTTCATCCGTAACAATACAAGCTCCATTTTTATTGTTTATGAACCTTAACACCAAAGAGACTATTATTCAACAGCATTAAATATAACTAGAAATGGGGGGAAAAAGCCAGATATGTTCTTTAATTAATTGAAAATTTAATCATTTATTCATTTTGGTGGTTTAAGAAGAATAAAATGTGCCATTTTCAGCTAATAGCCACCTTCACCAACTCTTTTTCTAGCTTTTTGTTTGGCCGCATCACATCATGGATTATTTTTCTATAACAGCATGTCTTGTTTTTTCTTCTATTTCTTAGTACTGGTTTCTATCTGACTGTTGTTAGGTGCTTATTTGCGACTCCAGTTCAACGTCACGAGGTGAACTACGTACGAAGACTTTGCGCTGCTGCCACATTTGACAACTTCACCCACCATGCAAACGAAGCCGCTTGGCTTCCTTGAGCGCAACGCTGCCTCCCTAAACCTAATTTTTCCTCATTAAAAGTCCCCCTGCCTTGTGTTGTTATAATTTCCCCGCTCTGTCTCCTAAAACAGAGGGCCCTTGATTGAACGCGGGTAAAGTCGGTCATCATAACATGACCTGCAGATACAGCAGAAACGGTGCGACGGCTGACCCCGGCAAACTGCCTCTCTGCACATATTGCGCAATTCTTCATATTTAATGGGGAAACATGAGGCGGTGATTTTGTGGGCGCTTTCTCTCTGGTGTCTGCTGCTCGGGGTGGAGTGAAGCCACTTAATGAGAATCCCCTCTTCTCCTCCATCATTTTAAAGCAGGCAGTGCACTCAGCAGCCTTGGCTTCCCTCTAAGGACCCCCACCAACCCCCCCACCATGTTGTGCTCGTTTTTGTACCCACTAAATTATGCATGAGCTCCTTAAACGCTGTGAAACATTGGTTTAATATGGAACAAACTTGTTTTCTAGCTTTCCCAGCTCAAATTAGGGCAGGATACTTTAACTTTATTCAGTGTTTTTTTTGCCCCCCCTCCTTCGCCTCTGCTGGATGTAGTTGATGGCTTTCTTTTTTATCGGTCATTTTTTTCTGACTTCTGCGTGCAGACGATAAATACTGCATGGATCTGCTGGGCATTTTGAGTTCAGCTGTTGTGCTTATTTCTCGTTGATGCGATAAAGTTAGATCAAGTTTGAGAAAGTGCATGCTTTTAATGTCCAAGGATGCATGACTCAAGTCTGTTTTTAGATTATTCACTTTGCTTTTCCCCCCATTAAGATTAAAGTCTGACATGGGTAATATTTCACCATCAGCTATTGTGTGTGTGTGTTTTTCCTGACAGTGAGTCAAAATCACAGTGATTCCCTTCTCATCCCACAGCAGCCTTCTTAACCGGACTCTTTTGTTAAACCTCATCCTCTGCAGTAATTTTTTATAATCCTCGAATAGGATCCTGTTAAAACTACGACGCTAACTATTTTTACTTGCCTTACTAGCTACGGCAGATGAGAGGGGATATGTAGATGATTATATTGTCATTTGCTGAGCTCCACTGCTAGAGTAATTGTAAATCATTGCCTCATGACATGTCAAAGGATGTCGGTAGTGGGCAATTAAATGGCACAATATAATAGAGCAAATTATTGCCTGTCAGATTTTGAACAACACAGTTGGTATTTGAATTACACTTAATCATTATGTGCATTAGAAAGCTCTTTCGAATCCTGCATAAGACCGAGCATGAGCCACTACATTATTTAAACCTCTAATTGTGAAAGCCATTTATTTGTGGTTAGAGTACAACAAGTAGAGTCTTACAAAGCACCGTGGACTTAAAAGCTCAATACATCCAAATCAAAGTCTTCAGGGGCACACACCAAATTGGCCAAAATGGGCAATTTTCACAGACAAGTGTTCTATAATTTCAGAGTGCAAGGATGAATATTAAATATTTACTTTTAACCAACGAGAAGCTGGGATCCCGCTTTGCATAATTCATTTAACAAAACAGATGAGGTTATATTTTGTCTAGACAACACACTTCTGTTTCACAACACTACTCATGCTCATGCTCTTTTGCTTTTTGTTGCTTTTTTTTCCTTCTCTCCAGTGCATTTATCTGTTAAAAATGTGGTTAAAAACTCATACAAATTACAGTACAGTTTTTCTTTTCCCTTCATCCTTTCAAGTCCTTGATCTACACTCTTAGGTATATTTCAGGTTATTTATGGAAGACTGGGGGGAAAGAGATTACTAGAAGATGTATTTAGCATGTTAACGTAGAACCAAACATCGGTTCCACATTACATCAGAGACCGGCACCGTAAAGTGCTCACTACTGTTACAAACCTTTCATTAGGTATGATACATGGATCATGGGTAATGTTGAGTGTTATATATCATAGAGGCCAAAAGTTTAGTGACACAAATTGAATTCGATGTTTTCTAAATAATGACAACCAATATAATGAGCATAAATTGTTATTTTGTGCAATGAAATTTCTATGCAGTAATTAATTTTAAGTATGAAATATTGAATCTTTTTGATCTCTACTGGATCCGTCTAGCCATGGGGTCAAAAAGCCGTCTGCAGTACTCTGGTGTCACTCAAACATATACCTTCTTGAGTGCTTCCTCGAAGATTTGCCACAGAAGTTCACAATTTCCTTGAGAATTCCCTTGTTTTAGCCAGTTGTATGCAGAGGTTGACACCCTGGGTTTAGAAAGTAAAAGTCCTGCCATATATTTGTTTCATCCATAACCTAAAGCAGCTGATTTTAATTAGCACAACTCTTCAGCCAGATAGGAGAGAAATAATTAGTGACATCACATGTCATATGTTGTCCATACGTACTTTTGCCATTGCAAGTGCACCATATCTATCTATCTATCTATCTATCTATCTATCTATCTATCTATCTATCTATCTATCTATCTATCTATCTATCTATCTATCTATCTATCTATCTAAATAATGGTATTAGAGATTCTTTTCTATTCTATTCATTTATTCAAAGAGTATCAGTGGAACCTTTTATATTGACATTTTAAGTTAGCTAAGTGTGTCTAGTAAAGGTTCAGTTTGTGAAATGCATGCACACATCTACACACACACACACACACACGCACACACACACACACACACACACACACACACACACACACACACACACACACACACACACACACACACACACACACACACATACACACACACAAACACACAAACACAAACACAAACGCACTTGCACACGCACACACACACAAACACAAACACACACACACACACACACACACACACACACACACACACACACACACACACACACACACACACACACACACCACAATGTCACTGGGTGTGTATATTTAGTTAGCCGACACAGCGCTTTCATATCAGCATGACTAAAGTACTGTTGTCACAGCAAGTCAGCAAACTGCCTGATTATAATTACATGTTTGAAGTGCGTTCGAAAAAATATCATGGTATAGGCTGCCTGGAAAAACTGTGCGCACAAAATGAACACAGTTATGCAGTATGAAACAGTTTGTTTGGGAGAGTATAGGTTGTGCTGAAGGAGGATGCTGCAATTAATTGTAATTAGTTGTAGTATGTACAGCGGAGCGTTACGATCATGTGTACATTATGATGTTTCAACTGGATATCTCGTTATGTTCAGGATTTTCAGTTAGTTGGTAGTGATGGTGATGGATCAATGAACTGCTTGATGCAGTCTTATGTATTACATCACTTAAACTGTGGAAATGTGTAAAAACAACTGCAGTGCTAAGAAGTGTAAGCTTTAAGCTTTTTTTCAATGTTTGATATCATAATATCAATGTGAATGAGGCAAAGTACTTCATAAAACCCATGATAAAACGTTGTTGAATGGATTGACATATTAATGCAAACATAATAGATTTTAATGAATACATAAAAAAAGAAAAGTTGTGCAAAAAAAAAATAAAAAATAAAAATAAAAATAAACAAATAAAATTAAATATCTGCAACATACACAGGTTGTTATAAAAGGTCACTTCACTTGTGTTTTACAATTTCTTTAAATATATATCTATAAATGCAATATCAGTGGGACACAAACGGCCCCCAGTCATAAAAATGCCCAACTAGTCATCCAGTGATGCTCAATTGTGGAGCTTCTGTTACGAATATCCGTGGCACATTTGTGGTGCATTTTTATCTCGATTTGAGCCATAAAGTGGGCGAAATTGAAGATTTCTCTTTTAACTCATTCTTTTTGTGGCGCATGGGTGGAGTATTAGGTTATTCTGAGGCTCTAAAAAGAACCATCATGGAGACAGTGCGGGCTGAGACCTTTTCTTTTTGTTGTCAACGGGCCCCATCCCTGTCTGTCATATCATATCAGTGCAGCCCTCCCACTAAGTCATGGGCTTGTTCAAAGCAGTGCTTTGGCTCATGTTGCTCCTAGTCAGCTTCTCCAGAACATCTGTTTCCTTTCGGGAGGAGGAGAGACAAATAGGCCCATTGTCAGTGCTGTATCTGTACTTGTATGGAGATCCTTTGGCTTCTAGGACAGGTTGGAATTATCCAGGGAGGGTGAAAAGCAAATAGCCCTATAGCTCAATCACCATTGTTTGGAATCAGTCAGCGGTAATATTAGTGTTGCGCAGAACACAATTACTCAATAGCAGCGTCTTAGTGTCGTCTTGAATTTATCCCCCTGACAGATCCGGAGACGGATAATTTAATGCAAGTTATGATTAAAATCCCCTTACTGTCAACCCCCCTTAGAACAAATAACAAATACCTCTGTTTGGAAAAATGACAGTTTTAAAAATAAATGAAATTACACGTTAGAGCGCGCACACGCAGTGGAGCGATGGAATTTATGGAGCTGAGATGTGCTGCGGGTTGATTTAGGATTTGTGCTCGGGAGGGGGGACGGCAGAAGTTAATGACTGATTAACAACAGCAATTAAAAGATGAGGAAAAGGTATATAATTAAAATGGAAGTTCTTGCTTGTCAAGAGCATGCATGTCATCCATTGTGAGCTTGTTAAAAAAGCCAGAGGAAAAAGAAACCGGCACTTAATTTGCAGCTTGGCAGAGAGTAAGGGGGTTGATCGTTTGCCCGTGGACGCTTTTCTGAAGGCTGTAACTCAGCTGCGAGTGAGGCCATGTCATTAGAAGTTCAAAGCCATGCATTTTGTGTTGACAGTCATCGGCAGAGGATATTTGGCAGTCAAGAGTAATTTAACTTAATTAATGGGATGCATATTTGATGGGAGGAATAAAATATTCAGGCTCAGCAAAGTGGAAAAAAGGAAAGATTTAGTGGGAGTGAAAGGTGGAGGGATGTAATTTGTGCATTCAATTCAAGGGCTGCTGAGAGGAGAGAGAGAGAGAGAGAGAGAGAGAGAGAGAGAGAGGGAAAGATGGAAAGATAGAAAGAGAGAGAGAGGGAGAGGGGATAAAACATGAGAAAAATGGCAAATGGAAAAGAGAGAAACTGAAAAATGGTCAGGAAATGAGGATTAAGCAAGGTGAAAGAGGAAAGAGTGTTTATGACAGTACGAGAGACTTGGAAAGAGAGCAAAGGGAAGGTAGATGAAGGGCTATATAAAGCTTGTGAGAAAATCCTGCTTAGCCAGAGATGGAGATACATCCCCATTTAGCAATAAGATTAATCTAAGAAGCGGGTTCAGCTTTAATGATCACTCCACTCGGTTTGGATTGGAGTTGTACTCGCTGATGTCACTGTTTTTTCTTTCTTCCCAGAGTGTCCTTGGGCGTAGAACCAGTGCTATACTAATAACAGTTAATATTATTATGTCTTTCTACTATATACTGTATATCTGGCTCAGAGTACGTTTAGTGCATGCGCACGCTGTTATGTTTCACTATATAATGGGTGAACATTATTTTGCACATAATTACATTGTATAGAAGTAATATATTTAAACCATGTGATCTGAATTCTCCATACACAGTATATTACATTTTAGCATAATATGTTAAAACATATCATAAAATTGAACCGAGGTAAGTACCAAGGTACCAAGGTTTAAAAAAAAATCATTTAGTTCATTTCCAATCTACTAATGCAAAAAAAAAAAAAGATTTATGAATTCTGTATAAACATGGAGGTATGCATGAATCACATGCATGTATTTGTGACCAATTCAAGACTGAATCTATATTGAATTATGAATATGTTAAAAATATTGTGCACTATACACAATTCCTAACATGTTACATTATAACCGGTGGTTGTAAACACGTTGAATAATGTTAAACAGTTTATTCAAATGGTCTTGCTTTACTCATAGCTCACATATACAACTTACAAGATTATAATATGTTATGATCTGTCAATAATCTACTCTTAAATATGTATACAGATGCAGTTACTTGTTAAAAACCAGGTCTTAATGGATCTGTTTCTCAAAATAATGTGTTAAAAAATGCTAACAAGTCATACGGAATTATAATCTTTGTACAGTGAAATGCATTTTAATAATGTGGAATAACTATTTTGAACTTTTAATAACATTTTTAATTTGAATGTATTCATAACATTGACTTTATAGAAAGTGTTACCCATGAAGCATATCAAGCATGTGTATATAACTTCAGAAGGTTAGGTACTACAATGCATTGTAATTTCTGTTCATGAAAACACATAGACGTGTGCTATAACACAGGTATAACATAGGAACACACGTTATAATCCGTTCTAGCAAACTACCTGTACTTAATTCCATTGACAACAAAATGTATAAGCTACATAATACATGTCGTGTTCTTTTTTAAGGAAATATAATTGTATTGGAATTTCAATACATAACACTAATAATAAATGCTTTAGAAGAGATTTGCATCATATTTAAATATAACATGATGAAGTTATATATTAATTCCATATAAGGTGTTGATTTCAGTGTTGTAAGCTATTGTGTATCCTACATAATGTATTGTAATTGGGTTTTTAATGTCTTAAATCAAAGTTTTAATCATAGGCAATTTATTATTTTATCCATTTTATTTGTACATTTAAACTAGCTTCATGCACATCTGTCTTAAGTAGAGATCCTGAGTAAGGTGTGCTGTTTTGAGTAGTAACAGCTTGTAAGTGGGGTGTGTTTATTAATTCGTCTCACCATTTTAGCCTCTGCAGTTATCTAATCACAAAAGGCCACAATTAAGAGCACACCTGCTGCCAGGAACTCGAGTCCTGCTGGTTTAAAGATGCGCTCCTGAGCAAATAAACACTGCAACAAAACGCCGGTGATTTCCATTCAGCGCTCTGACCACACCGGGATGATCTCATTGAGCGGTGTGCAGAGATGAATCACAGGCGTGGGCTCGCATCGTACGGTTCATGCTGAGGTCTACATTCTGTGATAATGGCAATCAATAATGTCTGAGTTATTATAAGTGTAAGATAAATTCTGGTAATGTGGGACACTGGGAAAAATTTTGTTACAATATTTAATATGGAGAATGGAAATAAAATTATCTTATGATATAACGCAACAAGATTTCAGAAACGCAGTATATAACGTGATAAAAAAAATATATATATATATTTCTTAGAGGATGACTTGCCAGAGGGGGGGTAAACGGAACATACAGTCAAAAAAAAAAGTGCCTACTTGATTTCTTTTCTACTGATTGTGCTACCTCGTGTTCAAGAGCAAAAAACAGCTGAAATGTTACAGGTACGAATCCTCACAGCTGGAACCCTTTCCTGTAAAAGTAGCAGTAACAAAGAAAGTGTCACTCCGCTTTGTGCGCTGTGAAAAAACAGATAGATAGGAATACAGATCAGATAAGCTGCTTTTCTGAATTCCTAAAGGTTTCTCTTTTGTGGATAATTGAAACTAGGAAAATGCACGCACAAAGGTTAAGAAGTCTGGAGAAGATCTGAATCCCATCTGATTGCTCAGTCTAATAGCTGATTATTGATGTCCTCTTCCACCCTGTAACAACTACTGGGTCAGAGAGACATGATGTCTGAGAACTGCAATCTCACACATGCAGTACAAGCCTTCCACACTTCTACACACTGTGAAGAAAACGATGGAGAAGGAGCTTAATGTGTAAAGTATTCGCCTTGTAAATATGCGATGATCTTCAGAATTACACTCTCAGAAACAAAGGTATCAAACTTTCATTTCCCCTCTTTCTGACATGGTATCACATTTTTCTTTTTTCTTAACTGAAAGCATAAATGTAGTGAGCATTTAAAATAATTTCACAAACATAATTTAACTTTAAGTACTACTAATGTTAAAGCTTTTAAAGTATGTTTAAAGCTAATTCAGTTATCATATACACCTTCTCAAGAAAAGCCATACAATATAAAACCTTAATGGTACCAGCAGCAACAAGGACCAGTATAGGTCCATATGTCTTTTCTGAGACTGTAGGAAGAGTGTGGCTAAGGTGTGGGTCATGTGATGTTAATATTCGTGATATTAATATTGTGAAAAATTATGTGACTTTTTGAAGATACGTGTTTGTTTTTTTAAATATTTATTTATTTATTTATTTATTTATTTATTCAATAACAACTACAATTTCTGGAAGCAATTGGTATAATGGTTCTCCAGTCCTGATATATTATATTTTATGCTCAAAAAATGAGATTTTTCTTCCTTTTCAGAACTAATTTCTTATTTAGTCGGGAGGTTTTTTTTTCTTCTTTTCTTTTTAAAGCTTTATTTGCTTTCCCAGCAAATGTTATGATATAATATTTTTGTCAAACCTCGCATCCCTAATTTGGAGGCTTGTTGTATGTTAAAATTTAAAATTTTCTAAGAACTTAACACTTTTTTTTTTGACTGATCTTATTTTTTGATTATTACACAAAAAAAAAGAAAAGAAAAGAAAAAGGAACTCACAACATTAAAAAATACTAGCTGTGAGAAACCCATGCAGTTTTAATTGGGGCGTTTCCCAGAGCAGCCATTTCCTAATGCTAGCCTGCACGTTTAACGCGGTTTTGCGTGGACGGCTCAGGAGGAAAACGGAGAGCATCCTGGTAATGACTTGAGGGCTTTCTGCTTATTGTGCGTTCAAAAGGCAAGGAACCAGCCTTCAGCTCACCGCCACAGCAACCCAAGAGACTCAGCAGCCTGGGATAATTGGCTAAGGCCTGTCTCTCCTCCTTTTTTCCCGGGTTCCTAATTGAGATTCGTTATTTACATGAATTTAAGTTCTTTGCACAAACCACGAAGACGAAGAACATCTTTCAAGAATATCGGCTAATTGAAGTCCTTCACCCCCTCGACTCTCTTTGTGCCACACTGGAAAGGGAAGCTGAAATAAATGATAACGCAATGAGATGAAAATGTCCTTTTTTTCCTTTCTTTTTTTAAATTTTTTTTAAATGCAATTATTTCCCAATTAAGGCAACCTTCCCTTAGAGATGTTGGGGGTTTGAGTTGATTAGAATGTGTATGGTGGTTCTCGGTCAGTAGATGGCGTCAGCTTGCTTTTTGATGTTCTCTGTGGATTCAGAAGGTGTTTTAAATTGTGGAACATTTTCTTTCAGCGTATGTAAGAGTAAGAACCTTAGGTGTAAAATTTACAAAGGTGAATCTACCTGATGAAAAAAAAAGCTCATAATTAACTCCTATTGTATCAGCTAGTCAGTTTAGGCTAATTGTATAAAGGTCACTGCAGAGAAAAAGCAATTATTTCCGTATTTAAGTACTGCATGCTGTTGATCTACCTGGGTGAGGAGAGGCTGTGGTAAAGGCCCAGTGGACCAGTGACCAGGTCTCTAGTGATTTCCTTGGTAGATACAGAGGGAGAGAGAGAGAGAGAGAGAGGGCAATTACTGCAAGGACAAAAGCCTGTGTAGTGTGAACTATCCTACAGCTTCTTCTTAATGAAGAGAGGACCTGCACTTAGAGAGCAAGACTTCTGAAATTAACAAGCACTGATAATAATGAGGGAGTAGGTGCGGTCTCTCTCTCTCTCTCTCTCTCTCTCTCTCTCTGCCTTTGTTTCTGTCTTTCCTGAATGGTGAGTCTGTACTCATTTATTAATTTGATTAGATATAAATCCATAGATGTAGTGCTTGAAATTCTGCACCGCTGATTCAAACTAAAGAGGTCACGCGAGAATAGATGTGTGAAGCCTGGTCAGAAACTTCGCCGCAGCAGGCATTAAGTAATGTGCAGACGAGAAGTGTGTAATATTCTAATACTATAATGAACATTCATGCAGAAAGCTGTAATTCTTTGTTAGAGCCTCCTTCATGCTAATGCCACCCCACCTCACCTTCTCCTTACAACATTCGGCTCAGATTTCTATAACGTGTAGTGCATTACAGCTCTTCATTTTTCATATTATTGTTTAAAAATTTATAAAAAAATTTATAAATTAATATATATATATATATATATATAGATGTGTGTGTGTATATATTTGTATATACATA
Source organism: Clarias magur (assembly GCA_013621035.1). Lineage (NCBI taxonomy): Eukaryota > Metazoa > Chordata > Actinopteri > Siluriformes > Clariidae > Clarias > Clarias magur. The sequence goes on along the minus strand of QNUK01000319.1, from coordinate 501,958 downwards.
TGTACTGTATACACATACGTAGATGTGTGTGTGTGTGTGTGTGTGTGTGTGTGTGTTTGTGTGCACTTGTGTTCATGTTTATTTGTGCTGATTTACTTATAACAAAAGGAATAACGGAATAAGTGTTAAATCCCTTATTATTATTCCTAATTATTACATCCCTTATTACATTTTTCTATTTATGTATTTTTTTTTTTTCATATTTCACTCGGTTGTACAGACAATTCACTCAGGTAATTTATTACTAGGTTAATAGTTGTTTTATTATATGGCTTGTCATTGTCAAATAATTTATAATTACGTTCTAACGTTATTAACTTAATTTTAAAATTCTATTTAAATATGTGTAATTTGACCCATAATTCACTGATTGTATGTTCATACCCTGCTACAAAATTAAATAATCAGTATAAAGTGAAATAGTTTTTTATATGACTGAATTTTGTACAAAGAAGATTAGAAGTGTTTAAAGATCCAGTAAATGCTAATAAATCTTAAATGTACTGTTTTTTCGAAAAAAAGAAATCTCTATATTTTGAGCACTTCACTTTTAAGCATGAGTAAGCACAAAGGTAGTTGCATGGACTCTCTCTCTTTATGTCTCTCTCTCTCTCTCTCTCTCACTCTCTCTCTCTCTAGCCAGATCTGATAAGAGGCACACAAGGGCCTATTTAAATCAGGGTGTATTGGGGATGAATAGGAGCAAGTAAATGTTACCACTGATAACCTGACTGATGCAGGAGGCGTGGAAACACTGTTCCTCAACTCAGATGGCACAAAAGAAACAAACGAAAAAAAAATAAATAAATAAATAAATAAATAAATAAATAAAAAATAAAATATTTTTATAAATATATAAAATTATATAATAATATATAATAATCAAAAACCACACAACCAAAATATTATAGAGAATTCTTACTTTGTATAGTGTATATACGTGTGTGTGTGTGCGTGTGTGCGTGTGTGTGTGTGTTTGTAGAATCGAGTGCTCTCAGATATAGATTTCACAAAATGTCTTCTATCCCCTTCTTGTATTTCACAACTTATTAATTCGAATAATTTACAAAACTCTTCTACTATGGATCATGCAATCTTCTGCCTAAACTCCATGGCACAATATTCTAACATAAAACAAATAAACAAAGTCCACCATTTTCAACCTGTTAAATACGATGCTTGAATTGTGTCCCACCCACTGTAGTGGTTTATTAAAATTAATCAGCCTAATGAGAGCCAATAAGATGACATTTTGTGGACATGGTATGAATAATGCATATGTTTCAACAGATTTGCATGCATTTAATTGCATTTTTATTACGCAGTCTATCAGAGGCTGTCAGCTGCCAAATATTTGCTGCGCATCAACGTGAAAGAAAAAAAAATCCTGAATATTTTTTTATTTGTATTATGAGATATTGCTTGTTTTTTTTATTTTTTATTAAGAGTTTGATTCAAAAGTCTTTAGGAAAACATTTGTGCTATTAGTAAAAGGTTCTCTGTGTTATTAAAGCATGATTATAAATAAAACCCATCATCAGGAGTGTGCAAATGAATGTGTGAACTGTTTGTTAATGATTTAGTATGAAGCTTTGTACATTTCTGTATTTGTTACCTGTGTGTGTGTGTGTGTGTGTGTGTGTGTGTGTGTGTGTGTGTGTGTGTGATTTAACCTCTCCTCCCGTCTGGGAACCCATGAATAGTGACACCCCGGATAAAGCAATGTGGCAGTGAAAGTTTGCCTGTTAGAGCAGAGAGAGCTAGGTTCTGCATCTTGAGCAGCATCCCTCTCAAACTGTGATTGAATTTGTCGTGAAGGAGTGTCAGATTTAATCACATGTTTATGTGCAAAGGTTACCAGCCTTGCTAGCTTTCTCGCTCTCTCTCTCTCTCTCTCTCTATCTCTCTCTTTCATTCTCTTTCTCATCCTTTTTCTCTCCCTTCTCTCAGTGTTATCATTTTGCCGCTTTGGTTATATGTTTTATTTGTTTTGTATTGTGTGGTCTGTTGTGTTTTTTTTCTTCTTCTTTTTTTTTCTTCCTCTGTACACACTCAAATTGGACGATGTCTTTCCTCATCCATGATACATCACTACAGCACAGCCATGATGCTTTGAGGTCATAATTAAACATATCGTTCAAAAACTACACGCAGCGTATACTTGAATTATCACCGTCATTAAAATCGTACAAATATGGAAATATGATTGCCAGGGGCGGATAAATCAATGATCAGCCAGGCTTCTAAATTCAATAAATATGCAGAGTTAAATACTTAAATATGCAAATTACATGCACGCAATTTGCATATGGTAGTATTTAAGCGGTATGGCTGGGGTTGTAAAGAACGGCAGAGGTAGAGGCAGAGATGATGTGGAATTAACAAATCCATTGTAAAAAAAATAAATAAAAAAAAAATGTGCCGGCTTCCTGATGTAACCTTATCCCAAATTTACTAATATCTATATTAAAAAAAAAAAAAAAAATTATCGTTAAGTCTGAGAGCATCATGTAAGTGAAACCAAGTTTGTTCACACATAGACCTAGAAAATACCTCAGAGTAATACGAATAATTAGGGTGTAATTATCCTTTCTTGTCCATCTTAAGATTAAAAGAAGGGTAGATTTGGGGAAGGAATTTATAATTCACTCTCTAGACTTGTCAAAAATTGATAAGGTGACTTTGAGTAAAATGGCTGACCTTGCCGTAATTATTCTCCATAAACCGACTCCCTAATTAGAGCATTGGTTTCGAAGTGGTTGGTTTTGAAAGATGTATGGTTTATGGTGTGAATTCAAAAGAACCTGTGCTTTTAATGCTTTATTAATGTCTGTTTTACATACAGCATACAGCAGAGGGGGCACTTTTTCAAACTCTGCTCGGAAAATCGTCAGCTTTATCTCCGTCTCTGGACGAGATGGAATGTCAGGATGACAACTCATCTCAGAGAACTGCAGTTTACTTACTGAATAAATAATGTGTGTGTGTGTTTTTTTAAAAATCCTCACTCTGGTGCATGAAAAATATTTAATTTCCTTTTCTAATCCTGCCTCGTGATCCTGTAATACTGTAAGTCAGACGATTTAATGTTAAATGTCAAACTGATTAATCAGAGATTAATTTTTTGTTTGTTAATGTGTCTCACTCACCCGAAATCAAAAACCCAGAAAGAAATTGAAATGAATTTAAGTTCATTTGCAACTAGAAATACATTTAATAAAGCGTCAAAAGTTTGCACACCCTTAGGATATGTAAGAAGTTTAAGTTTCATAGCAACACGATATTTCGCCAAATAAATGTTGCTTACTGTATGTTGATTTTAGCAAAATAGTAAAATGGTTTGTGAGAATCATGGAATAAAACACCAAAAGTAAGGGACAAAACGATGTGAAGTTCTGTTCAAGTTTCCATCTCCCTTCTGTAAAAGTAATAGAAATCATTTCACCTTTATGATCAGCTTTTCATATGTTATGTGCAGCTTCATTCTTCTCAGTTATCCATATTCTTTCATTTGTTTCCATTCAATACGGGCGCTTTGGAATGCAGGATAAACCTACAATTATCTTGGAATTATTTTTGCTAACAGGGAAACTGTTGAACCGTTTGTGTGCAAACTTTAGCGCTTCGGTCCACCCACTATCAAATTCCAGCTACATCCCCGACTCACACCTCGTTCCAGCCATCAGCCCAAGCGAACAAAACACCGGTTAGCGAAAGCAGCATCTCAGACTCTCAGAAAAGAGGAATCGATGGGCAGAGTGGCGTGAGGCCATGCTCTAAACCAAGGTGACATGGTCGGGTTAAACGCAAAGCAGATCCTCATCAGGAAAATCAATGGCCTTGCAGAATGGGACGCACGGGGCTTCGTAGCAAGAGAGTCACTTTACACCGCATGGCGCCTGTGGCTATTGAGCGCACGGGGAATGAGAGACACTGTCTGTCACTGCCTTCGCCCAGGACTCTCGCTTTAACACACACCTATTAATGGTGTAACCTTGTGCAGGAGGACCGTGTTACAATCAGCCAGGCTGCACTGATTATCAATGCAGCAGCTAATTCTCATTAGGAACTGTCCGTTTTTCTTTTCTTCTATTTCCAGCATCTTTATCCTGAGAAAATAATTGTTTCGGAGAGAAATCATTCGAGTAATTTAAATCAGGGATGGTGTGTTGATGATCTGTTACTCCTTAGAGTCTTAACCTACATACACATTTTTTTACATAATGAGATATAAAATCACATTCATTTCGTCATTATTAGTCATTATTATTATTATTATTATTATTATTTTATTATTATTATTATTATTTCTGGAGAAGTTTTTCTTATGTGGTATATCAGACTACTCCATTCCCACTATTTGTGTGTATGTATGTGTGCGCCAATATCTGTTCAGTATCTCCATGATTAAATGTCACTACACTTCCTGCCCAAAAAATTCAAAGAGATTTAACAATAATATAATTGGATGATTAGACGTCTGTGTAGTGTTATGCCATGTTCCTCAGTTGAATCAGTGCCGGGGCTGGCTGTGTGAGAAAAAGAGACCCTGAAAGATATTCCTGCTATGATCCCCCCCCCCCCCCTGACCTGTGGTCCTGTTCCTTGTTGTCCCCACCCAACATCTATTCATCGTTCTTTTTGCTTGTGAAACATCAAGGACGGAGGAATGTGTGACTTCACAGTTTTGATAATTGGTGTCTAATATTCCTGGGGAAAGAAGCTGATTATTATTGATGAAGGCCCTCGGTGCTCATGGTGAGACCTGATATAATGGCGTGCAACCAGCAATAAAAACAACAATAACAAAACAAACAAAAAAATTATATATATATATATATATATATATATATATATATATATATATATATGTGTGTGTATATACTTTATGCATGTGCAGAGCCTCACCCACCCACACATGCGATAAGTAGCAGCTCTCTGAGACGCAGTGGGTGGAACAGGATTAAAAGTTTTGGAAGGAATTTGTTTATCTAACATTTTCACACACATATTATTTGTATTTAAATGGCTCTTATGTCACTGTGCACAATGTGACTTTGACTTAACTTTGGAGCACAATGCTGAATATTTTGCCTTATTTTGCATTAAACGTAAAGTAAGGAAAGAGAAGAAGAAGAAAATAAAAGGAAAAAAATGCATGAAAATAAAAAAAAAACATTTAATGAAAAACACATTTTAAACCACATTTTAATGAAAACCTCAATATTTTGCATGATCACTAAAAGTCCTATCAAACAAACAAACAAACGAAGGGGAAAAAAAAAAGTTTGTAAATCTGAATCAGTACAACAGAACAAAAGCCTTAAGGAAGCCTTAAAAATGATAAACGAATAAAGAAATAGAGTTAAATCAGTCTACAGTACCTCTATCTATCGATTAACAATCCAAGAAAACCTGGGAAAATCAACCAAATTACCCATCAGTAAATGTTTGCTCACTATTATTGGTTAAATGTATTGAGGTAAATGTTGTAAAACCCGGACATGCAGACGCAGTTGTATAGGAGTATCGGATGCAGACAGTGTATTCTACCTGTTTAAGGTAATGGAGTGTATACAGTGGTTTCCGGAGGTGGTGGCAGCGGTGGGGCAGGTGGGGGTGGAGTGGATTCGAGTGCCCTGAGGAGGCATTAGCATGGACGGGTCATTACATCAGGGATGGCAGAAGAGAGAAGAGAGCATCCACCGCTGAGCAGCCCATATCATTTACAGAGGCCATCAGGGCCCATACCACACTATGATATCCCTCGCACCATTTCCTCTGGGCTATCACTCATTCTTCCCCCCCCCCTCTCTCTCTCTCTATCGTTTTTTTTTTTTAAATGAAGGAATTGAGATGCCAAGAGATTTTGCAAGTCACTCTATGAACATTTTTAGTTTGACTCCAGTTTTTACTGCTTCAGTCTGCATGTGCTGAATGTCAAATGGTCACTTTTTATTGTTCAAATAAAGTTGTAACTTTTACAAAAATTGCATAAAAGGTATTTTTAAATGTAATCGATTCTGTTTTTGCAGTGCAATCAAATAGTATTCATTGGATTTTTTTATATAAAGTTTTGATAACATTCTCATATTTGTAATACACTATTATGACAATTATGAAATTTATTAAAAAAGTTAGCGTCGTATGAGAGGAGTAAAAATGTATATTCAAAAAAAAAAAAAAGTTAATGAAACCGGTAATGAAATGAATTTTCTCATTGCCAAATATAAAACCATCAAATGCAGGCACATTCTTAATCAAGTACTTATTTTAATTTATTCCATCCTCGGGTTTTATTAGTATGCTAGCTGTTGGCTAAATGATAATGACAAGGTTGAGGTTTTTCGCCCAAAATCCCCAGTGATAAAAATACACAGAAAAGCCCAGAAACCATGCTTAAAACATGGCACGTGATTTCTACAGGGAAATGACCTTGGCCATTAAGGACACTCAACAATTTTGTTTAGTTATGAAATGACAGAAATCATAAAAAAAGGACTTGTTTTAATTGAATAATTTATTTATAAATGGTTTCATGTGTCATGGTCATAGTGTGAATGCTTTAAAGTTGTTTATGTCTCTGACGTCGATTTTACATTTAGCGTGCTGATATTTACATGAAGGCAATGTGAGATCATCCAAAGACATAGATGTACGCATAAAAACAAGCATATTCCGCTCAGGGCCTCTGCCGGCCTTTAGGCTAAATGTTGTGAAAAAATGTAACAATGATGTCAGATATAAGTCATGTATTGAAAATGGACAATTAAATACCATCCAAATATTCGATTACATTTCTTTTAGCCACTGTTACATTTGGTTTATACCCAAATCTCAAATTGCTTAAATGGATAATATCACCTGGAACTGCTGCTGTAATCTTGCTCATGCTAAACATCTGGTAAATACATTTACTACAGTTTGTCTTTGCTCTTTTATACCTGTATACTGTAATAACACATAGCCTAATGTTAGACAGAGGATGGGTTTCTGCTTGTGTCTGGTTTCCCTCTAGGTTTTTTTTTTTGTCTCTGCAAGTTTTAGTTTGACCCTTTCACCACTGACTTACTCATTATGAATAAAAATCGACATCCAGGTTTCTGTAAAGCTGCTTTATGACAATGCTCTTAAAAGCACTAAGAAACAGAATTCAGTTTTTTTTGATTAGGGATCTATATCTTGACCCTGGATTTCCATAAAGCTACTGAAGTCTACAATTAAAGCTGAATTGAAAAGTAGTAGAATCGAAAGAGTGACATAAAAGTTATGTAAATGTCCTTAAAAGTAAGAGATTTATAGAGATGCATAATTAAACCTGAATAATTTATGTATGCACTTGCAGCCTATACTTCTCTAAAGGAGTATAGGTACAGTACGTAACAGGAAGGGCTTTTTCTCCGCAGCATACGCCGACGCTATGCGGCCAGGAGCCAGCAGAGATGCACCTAAGCGCCCGGCCGGCTGAATTTGTTTGACTCGGGTAATTGAAAGTGTTTTAAACTATTATAGCAACTTGCCGGCTTGTTTAAGTGCCAAGCTGTCTGTCAAATGCACGAGGGTGGAAAGCACCAGCCTGTCACCCTGTCAGTCAATGGAAACAAGAAGTGTCGGCCTAATGGATTTCTTCACGCGCACGTCGGCTCGGCGGCAGAAGTAAAATCAATGTGTTGTCATGTGTGAGAGCAGGGCATCAAACAGGCAGGTGAATTGGAACTGTAGTTTAGTTGTAACGTCTACATTTGCCGGCCAGGAGACAGACAGATGCTCGGCTGCTGGGCTTGCAATGCCGTGCAAGGCCTTTTGTTATGATTGCCAGTGTGAGAGGGGTGCCTGCCCTTTAATTTCTCCCTGTTGTGTAGCTCTGGTTTTGTCCCATGGCACGACAGTAAATGATTGTGCAGCAAATGCACCAGCCATCACATTGCTTTTTTTTTTTTTTTTTTCGTTTTTCTTTTCTTTGCAAGTATGTATACTGTACGTTTTAAGAGCAAATAAAGTGTAGTGAAACGACTGTAATGCTCTGATTAATGGTCCTAAGTCTAAAAGCTTATGGATGGAATCAGCAGCTTGAAAGCCTACATCTTGCCTTCACCTCTGTTACACTCTGATTATTCTGCTGATTAGTCTTTTAAATGGAAACAGAAAGCTGTTAGAGTTAACTCCACTAAATGTTATGTCACATTTACATACTCTGCGATTTTCCCCTTGTTGTTCTTGCTCAAAGATGTCAAACGATCGCAGCTGAATTTGAGGGGTGCGGTCAATAGAAAAAGATGTGATCAGCCATTTTATTTGCACACCGCCATCCTTGCAGGCCTCCTAAGTGTGAACACTTTTAGAAACTGTTTCGATTTAAGTGTGTGGCTAAAGTGGAATAATATACAAAACGTTGTAGTGTTTGCATTCGTGCATTTAAAATAAATAAATAAATAAATAAAGCATCGAGTTAATTGTGAATATTTACAGCACGCCACAGTGAGGGAGATGCAACTTTAATTAACATTTGTTTCATTCTAAACATCTTCCACATCAGTCTCTGTCTGATCTAAGTTCAAACTCATTCATTCCACTTAGGCACTTCACTGGCTGTTTTTCACTGATCTCTGTTCATGCTAAAATAATTGGTGATGTATCCAATCATTTCTGTTTTGTTTGCTAAGTTTTATTAGGTATTTAGTTTGTTATACTGTATATATTTTAAAGCTTTTTAAAAACATTGATTATAGCACAGAGCATGTCTATCATCTAGGCATCTACTGTATCTGCTATGTTTTTTGATGCAGTAGCATTTTGGACATTTTGATTTGGACAAATTGATTTATGTTATATTGATTTCATTGTGCTATGTATCCATCCAGCACCCTAAACAAATCATGACCTTCGATGTTTGAGGAAATCACACTTATGTAGCCACGAGTCTACGTAAGTCTTTGTTTTCATCACACAATTTGTTAAACTCCTTTTTTGACAGAACAGTAAATGATTTAGCAGTTAATCAGACTGGTTGCTGGTGGGCTGGAGCTTGTCCCAGGAGACTTAGGGCACGATGCGGGGACCACCCTGGACAGAGTCAGTCTTAAACTTGTATAATGTAATTGTAAGTATATATAAAGTATATATTAGTATATTAGACTTTACCACTATGGCGTCACACCTCCAGGATTTGAGGATTAAATCTCACCTCCGGTCCATGGAGTTTACATATCATATCTGTTCTATTGTTCCCCAGTTTCTGCTCACAGTCCAAAGACATTGTCGGAGGATTGGGGACTCCAAATGAGCTATAATGTATGATTGGGTGTGTGAGTGAGTATGCTTTGTCTGATGATGGGCTGGGCATCCCATCCATAAGTAAGACAATCTGTGCAATCTTTTCCACTAAATGCTTTTTTTGTTTCTTTTTAATTCGTTTAACGTCTATGCGCTTAAATGTATCTTTAGGAAAAACAGAGTATTAATATCCCATTAATTGTATCTGTGGTTAAATGTTAGAAAACTGCACCGTGGGTCACTGCTGCTCCCTCACATCTGTAAGGCTGACCTGACATTGCTCTAGTTTGAATGAGAAAGTGATATTAAACAGAGGCCCACAATCCCATGCTGAGTTATTTGATTGTTCAGCACATAGAAGCTTCCTGTGTCATCCTGAACAGCTCATTAGTAGGTCTTTTTTATGGGTCAATGGCCAGTGCTCTTAAGTGTATAATTCTCTATTTGATTTTTCCTCTTCAAGGGATCTTAAACCTTCAGTTGACATTGGATTGTAACTGATTCCTCCGAGAGCGACATGCTCCAAGCCTACGTGGACACAAACAGTGTTTTGTGAAAAACATGCTGCTCTCTCTCCTTTCTTCCTGTTACACACTGAGAATTAAACACTGCAGCTGTCGATCCATTTTCTGCTCATGAGCTCATGGAAATGGCCAACTGCCTCTCTTCAGTGTGTTTCTCCACTACTTTATTTACTTTATCTCCCTAATGTGGGTCACATCGAACCTCCATTTGCCTTGCCGCCTCACCACATCCTCCCGGTGCAACTCTAACGTGATTTATGGCTGACGGGTCCGTTCCCCACTGAGAGAGATCCACCATGTTGTCCCGTGCTGCGTTAGCTAACTGCCTACAGACGGGACCTGTCGCTTTTGAGCTAAGCCAGGCCTGTCTAAAAACCAATCAAATTATTTCATCGTGCTGAAAATGAAAAGCTGTAATTATTCATAATTGAGCTTCAGATATTTTTTCCCCCTCCTCTGATTCTTTTCCCCCTTGTTTTAGAAGTTCATTTGGTAACATACTTTGGAAAAGAGAGAACAATTTTGTGTTCATTTTGAAATAAATTGCACCTGACATTTGACAGGTTTTTTTGCACTCGTTTTGCTTTGATATTTTGGAGCTAGCAAACCATGATTATATGCCGTACTGTTTCTTCTTTAAAAAGTTCTGTTGCTTTCTCTTTTTGAGCAGTCCTGTAACATCTCCAGATGAAAAAGTAAAAGATTCTGACATGAAATAGCTGGAGCTTTATTCTGACTGGTCTCACTACTCACAAATTTTGATCCAAGCAACTAATTTGTCCAACATTGCTACCACATTTTTTCCCCCTCTGAGTTTTATTGTAAACTTTCTCAGGGTAGTATTGTGTTTAGTGACATCACTTTTGATGAATGGGTGCTCGAGACATTTTAGATTTCCATTCAACAAAAACAATGTTGTAACTAAATATTTGGGATAAATTCCAGTATAGGACTGACAGCACTTGTATTTGATTGTATTAGATGGACAAAGCAGGCCAATTTCGACTTTCTGGCTCCTTTGAGCACAGCCGTTTTAAAAAAGACTGCAGATAAATATACCACAGCAGTAAATGAATTCCGGTTTCTGATGAATCAATGAATTGATTCATTTTTGATGGGCAATTATTAATTTTTGATAATAGCAGTTCTGTATGGTTTATGTTCATGCACTCACTCTAATATGTTAACATTTCTATTGTCACAGCTCACATATAAACTTGAAGGACAAATGCTCTGTAGAAAAAAATAACAACAACAACAACAACAACAACAAAAACAACTACAGTAAATATAATAATATAATAATAATAATAATAATAATAATAATAATAATAATTGAAATATGAAACTTTTCTATTAGGGGATGTTTAGTTAGCATTTAGGAAAAACGTTCTGTAACAATAAAAAAGCACAACTGTTTCTTTACATTTTTCACTCACAGGAAGATTTACAGAATAAAATGTGGTTTCTGGATAAAACTGTTTACAGCTGCTATAAGTTACAATATATTTAATGACCTGTTTTAAAAAGGTTTCACAACAGTAAATAACTGTGAATATATTTTTAATGTTGTAATATGGTGATTTTTTTTTTTATTTATTTATTTTTTACAAGTTATAATAGGACAATATAGGACTTTAAGGATTTGAGGAATGAAGTCAACTTTAAGTCATTATTTGCATTCATTCTTACTTTGACTTAGTTATACTGAACCACCAATATTGAAAATTCACCATCTTTCATGGGGTTGGAGATAAACTTTATTTCATCCTTAATTATCTTACTAGACTATCGTCAAAACATCGACAGTACGCAGCACACTGTGTATCCTTAAGAAGGCCAAAAGGAGTTAAACAGAGGGCTATGCAGCCACGGAAAAAATGAGACGTGGTAAATGTGACAGTGTGCCGCGGGTGTTTCTGCAGCTCTTCTCCTGCCTGTCTGGCCGCATCATGCTGCTGGTGGCTGCACTTCTCTAGCAGTGGACTAGCTGGTGCTGTCTCCCTGCTCACTTGCTAGCAATGATGGATATGGTCCTGCTTTTATGTTCAGACTGAAAATCATGATCCAGTACTAGACTTACTTTTCAAAAACTGATTCAGAACGTTGGAACCTTTAAAAAAGAGCAGCTTTGCACTGAACTAATCTGATACTTAGGAAAGTAAAATCATACAGCGCTAACTGCCTGAGCTCTCTCAACGCGCTCCCACGGCGCTGATTCTGTGCAGCACTGGTTTAGGTATTATTAACAAGCGTATCAGTGTCACATTCACAGCACTAGCCTTGAAGAGAAAATGAGGTGTTTTTGGAATGCCTGGACAGATTAAATTTAGTAGGGAATAGATTTCACAGCACAAATACTGTACGAGCAAAGGAATGTCAAGTAAATAATATTATTATTGGGCAGCCTCATAGCACCGTGGTCCCTGGTTTGATCCAGAGCTCAAGCTGTCTGTGTGGAGTTTCACATGTTCTCCACTTGCCCACATGGGTTTCGTCAGGGCTCTCTGGTTTCCTTCCACCGTCCAAAAACATAACTGAAAATGAACTAGTGACTCTAAATTGACACTAGATGAGAACATGCATACCATCCAGGTTATTATTCATACTTTATGCCCATTATTTTCAGGTTAGGCTCCAGATCCACAGCGAGCCTTACCAGAATAAAGCACTTACTAATGATCAATATTTTTATTTGCTAAATGTATGATGCATGAGTCATTTTTTCCTACTTATGAGGATGGATGACAAAAAGAATATGGATCAGATAATTAAAGGTACCACAGAGAATTGCACTATTACCTGCTCTGCTTCTTCTCCTTCTGACTATATAAAAAGGAAAAGAGAAAGAAAGTATCACTGCAATGAAAATGAACTCATGTATTTATAGAGAATACATGTTGAACAGTTTGCCATGAACTTGTGCGAGTCATAGTCTCATATATATATACTTTTTTTAGAATTATGCAAAAATATTAAGATAAAAGAAAACTCGTGGTTTGTTTTATACAGGATTTGACTAAGTTTAATAGTTCTTTGTACGATTTGACAGGTTTGGTTAGATGAAGCATCTGTTCAGAGCTGACCATGTTTTCTCAGGGTGCCACCCTGGTGTGCTCACACACTGACTTTAAGCCTCTAGAGAGTTGACATGTGCCACATAAGTTCTGCATGTACAGCGAAGGTGTGTGAAGATACATTAAGACAACATTTCTTCAACTTACCGTGACTGGGCCAGCTGTGTGTGTCGGCCAGGCAGCGAATCGGCCTGATGGGTGTGTTATGCTCACCTCTCCTTTTGTTTATGCATCTGTTTATTGCTCACTACCCAGTTGTGGCTGAAAGGAACTCGCCTGTCACTTCAGCTGTGTCATGCTTGCCACATCGTGCAGTCTGAGCCAATCACATGCCACCCGGATGACCTTCTCTTGAGGAGCAAGGATTATACAAGGTGAAGGCTGGAGCTGGTAACGGAGGAGCGAGAGCAATGGTCTTGCGCTAATAAGACAACAGGTTCAAACCTACATGGTGTTTTTTTTGGACATCACCCTGACCCCCACCCTTTGACCCTTTCCCTATCCGCGTTGTGTACCATGCTGCATTTTTGGGTTAGTGATGGGTTTACATGCCTGGTAATTAGAGTGGAAGAAGTGATTGGCTGTTGGCTGCATTGAAGTAAAGAGCGCGCAGATGCAGCCGCGTTGGCGAGAGTAATGCAGGCCGGCACGGTGCATCAGCCCGCGTCACGCCGCTGCAGCTCAGCCTGGCCCGCTCCTGTCCAACACGATTTACTAAGTGTCACCATATAAATGCATACACACACATACGCACACACACGCATATTCATCCACCGTGAATTGCTGCACCCCTCCTTCCTACACCTCTGATCTTCCATTCCTCAAATCCTCTGTTCCTCACCTCCCTGCTGCTTTCCCCATAACTTCTCTTATCTTACTAATTCTCTTTTATTCCTCCTACTTTTGCTGAAACAGTGTTTTCTACATCATATATATGAGGATTTGACATCTTCCATTTGACAAAAAGTAACAAGCACACAGCTGCAACTTTAAATGCATCTTAAACAGCTCTAGAATAGATACTGTAGAATAGGGGTGTAACACACTGACACTATTTATGTCTGTTCAGTGCTTCAAATCTGTCCTCACATTTATTTTCACTTAATTATTGGAGTTAAATTAGTAGGCAAATATTGTTTTTATTCATCATTTAAAAAAAATTTAATTTCTCCTAATTTTGAATAAAAAAAAAAAAGCAACAACAAAGAAACAAAACAAAAACTGCAGAAAAACTGCAAAACATAAACTATTTTAAGCCACCTGCCTTGCCCAGGTAGGTACTAAGGATGAATGAATGAACCGTATGAATGCAATACACGGCATCACATGTTCAGGGTTAATATGTTTTTCCTTCTACCTGTTCTGCAATCTTCATAGCCTTCTGCTGGTCACATGCACACAAGCTTCTTACCTGACTTTTTGCTTACGTGCATGCTTTATACTGTATGTGCATATGACAAATTAGTTGAATCCATAGTCTCTTTTTATTCTCATCCAAATGCCATGTTAAACTGTTTTAGCAAAAAAGTAAAGAAACAAACAAACAAAATAGTGCGCACTATATTCTTACCATTCCAAATAATAATGTAGAGTATTCCTATTTGGCAACATGCCTAAAACATGTGGCTTTGCATTACAGCAATGGCATTAGCCGCCACATGATGTCACAGCAAGTGGCAATTGGCACAGCCATGGTGGAAGGGGTCGGTTGGTCCCTTTGACGGGGGTAGCAAATTGACGGTCCTGTCTCATTTAGGGCTGGGGAGTAAGGAGGGGGCAAGGTTGGTCTAAATGCCTGGTGACTGGGTATTATATCAAAGCACCAGGGGGGTCAGCCACTCAGCCTTCTACACAGACTGGCCCATAATGGCCGGGGTCTTAAATCAACAGCCGGGCTTGTAACAACATTTCAGCCAGTGTTATTCCTCAGGCAATTAGGGCCTTCAGAGGGACCGTGTCTCTGTATCTTGTGCCCCTTTTGATTTTCAGCTCAGACTGGAGGAGAGTTCGTTTTCTCATTCAATTTTTCTGTCTTTGAAAATTGGGCTTCTAACCTTACCATGGTTAAACCCGCTGAAGTGTGTGGGCTAGTCATGCTCAGGGCGTCTCCATTTCCTTAGCTACAGCTTTACTAAATCATCTGAATTTACCCCCCCCCCCGCCCCCCCAAAAAATGGGTTACCAGTTGTGCCAGTTGTGCCAGAGGTTTTCACTAATACAATCGAGACTTCTTTTATTTTTACAGATCTCCAACCAGAGCAGATCAACATGCTTCGAAACGTTCTTTGATGCCTCAATTTATTAAAACCCTTCAATTGATGCTGGCATCAGTTCTTCATTTTATCTTTTAGGGTTTGGGATCTAAATTTTATATATTAACTGATGCATTTGAGAAAAGAAAAAAAATATTGAGAAATTGAGATAGCGGGAGGAAAAAGTGGGTGTGTATGGTCATGATCTTCATTCCATCTGAGCTCATTTGAAGAAATTCAGTCTCAGGGAAAGCTGAGACAGTGTTAAAAGCAGTAATTACCTGTCTCATAAGATGGAAAGAAGGGGAGGGTGTTTATCTGTGTGAGTGTGCGTTCGTGTAAATGTGGATGTATACTTTAGATTTACAGCCCTACTATAAAAATGTCGTATTTTCTGTTTCCCACACTCCGATTTTCTGATGACCCTAGGATGCACTACCCACTTATGGAAATCTCAGCCCAGGTAAATAACGAGACAATTATCTCTCTCACATGGGCTATCCTTTTCATGTTTACGGTCTCCTTCTCCCTCCGCAATCTACTCCATGTCTCTGATTCCCTCTTTTTTTTTTCCTTTAGAGTCTTGTGGACCTTTGAAGTTAAGTGATGAGGGTAAGTTAATTATCTCCATTATACTGGACCAACTGCAGCCAGCCCAATCCAGTCATGGCCCTCTCTCTCCTTAATTAAACAGAGAAGGAAGCTCGGCCTGTCAGCACCATTTAAAAGAGACTCGCCGCTGAAAACACTCTCAGAAGCAGCGAGAGAGAGAAATGGACAGTAACAAAGAAACGGAAGAATTTCTAGGCTGAGTGAATGAACATAGCAGGACTCAATGGAGGAATCTTGTATTCATGTGAGCCCTACATTTTAATACACTCCTTTTTTTCAGTTGGCTGTGAGTTTTAAAGTTGAATAAATGCAAAAAAAAAAAATTATAATATATATATATATATATATATATATATATATATATATATATTTTTTTTTTTCTTCTATAAAATTTAAACCTATATATAATAAAATTTTCATTAATTAAAATTCTTGTATAAATCATTAGAACATATGAGAAAAACGATGAGCTTTTATTTTATTTATTACTTTATTTTTTGGCCAGTTTCACATTTTTTTGTTCGCTCATGATTAGCCTGTAAGAAAAAAGGCTACTCAACACTTCTTCAAAATCATCAAATAATATTAATGGTGCATTCCAGGATACAAAACCTATTCTTGATTTCCAGTTATATTCCTTATTATGTTCTTCTATTGTTAGGTGGCGAAAGATAAAGGTAGACAGAACCCTAAAACTAAAGTTTAGTTGTTTTAGTAAACCGCACCACAGGAAAACGGAAATGCACCAATTTCAGTTACTGAACATTATCTAATGTTCTTGGGACAAAACCTTGGATCATTTTAGGATCCTCACGGTAATGTTTTGCTCGGAGGAATCCATCATGGCTAGCAATGAGGTTATAGAAATAACAAGATAGTGGGGAAGAAATATGAGCCCATTCCCAACAACGTGGCTAGAGATCACAGCATGAGATTAGAACAAAATCCAAAGGATTTGTAACAAGGAGACTCAACTGCAGGCTGCAACTCTGGAGTGTTTTTTTATTTTTTATTTTGTAAAAGTGCAAATCCAAGTTTATCATATTTAAAAAAGCAACTTTATACAAAATACATTCCACAATAGTTTTTTAGTGCAGTTCCTAAGGCCCTATTTTGCAACATGCTTCATTCAGCTCGGACAATTCGCAAGCTCTGTGAGTTGGATTCGGAGAAGGGAACCATTACAGTGGATTTCCGTTAGGGGAGTTGAAAACCCCTTGACAACAACGTTATTGTATTCTCAAACACCAGGGCAGTATGCTAATGAACAACATGCAATTTCACAATGAATCATAAAACAAACAAACAAAAAAAAAAACACAAAAAAAAAAAACGAACAAAAAAACCTATCCTTAGTAATTCATCCTGATGTTAAGCAACACAGAGTCATTTTTACCTCCCCAAAACAGCATGAAGTGCTTTATTCCTCTTATAACACAGCAGTTTGCCAATACTAATTAATTAATGAATTATTAAATAATGTTCGCATTTTTATTCATTTTGCCTGCAGTAAACACTCACCAGCTTGTCTTTTCTGTCTTTCGACATTGCTAAAATGATACCTGTAGCTTGCCGTGTTAAATTTTGATGGATTTTTTTTATTGATGAATTTTCAAAAGTATTTCTAACCAGAAAGCAGAACTTAATCATGAACAGCTCTTCCTGGAAGACGGATTTACAAGAGTCTGTTTTATATTTTGCTATGATATTTCCACTTTAAGAAATGACGGAGTTTGTTTGACCCTGTGTTATTCCACACTTTCATTTTTTTGTACGTCCATATAACTCCTGATCCATGATATAAGCCTAAAACTCTTATAATGGTTTAAGTCTGTATTACCATTCCAACACTGCTTAGGAGTTGTTGAACAAACTCTATAGCTCACGTTCTGTGTATTTATCTTTAGTGTAATTTAACGTTCCTTTCAGCACACACAGGGAAGCTGTGTCGCTGAAGACCTCCCTGTTTCCGATTGTTCTCAGAATAGTCTAATTGCAAAAAATTAACTTGTCAAGAGCTCACATGCCAGTGACCTAAAATGGAGCGTCAAATCGGCTCGGTTTGTTTCCTTCTCCCTCCTCTTTTGCTCACTTACTCTCCCTTTCCTTTTCCACCTCTGTCTCATTTTCTCTTGTCGCTGTTTATACCTTTTATTATTTTTCTCTCTCATCCCTTTTCTCTCTCCGTGTCTCTCTCTTTCCACACTGGGCTCAGTGGGGGTTCCAACGGTTTCCCTGAGCCGAGGCACCGGGGCGAGCAATTAAAATGGAAAATGACAGCATGAAGTATGATGATTACTGTTATACAAAAAGGCACATTTATGAATTTAGCAGATAACTGTCACTTTTCCCCTAGCTGTTACTCGCTCTGTACTTTGTTAACTTAATGTCTTCGGTGATGCTCACCCGAGGAGAGGGCCAGAGTTGTCTTTTTAATTACCGTGACACTTGACACTTTTCAACTAGTTCTTAATTTCCTGACAAATAGCACTTTTCATGAGGAGGAAAAAATGAGGACATGAGAAAAGAAAAAAAAAAAACAGAGAGAAATGAGTCACATTTACAGCTCTGCGGAGATTTTAACACAAGCTGTGTTTTTTCGCCACTTTTGTTTGTTTATTTATTCAAGTGTCTTTTGTACTCTCTTTGCAAAAAAAAAAAGAAAGAAAGAAAGAAAGAAATTTTCAAAACCTGTTAATGTAAAACAAAGTGAGGTGATGAGGAGGTGTAGAGAGCGAACAGGCATCGTCTTCAAAATCTCCCGAGTGCTAACATCCGATCATCTGCCATCTGGGCTTTACTCATTCTGAGAACTACTCACTTGGAGAAAGATATCCAGAAACAGCACTGCCTTATGTGTCAAGTCCAGGTTTTTTTTCTTTTTTTTTCTTATTAATAATAACGGGGACGTATGGACAGATTCCTTCCAGTTTAGCCATCAGGGCCAGAGCAAGCAGACACACAGGCCTGTGGCTCCAGCAGTCTGGCTCCACACTGTAAAGAGATCCACTCTCTTCAGAGACCAGCCGGATCAATACAAAGACAGGGAGACATATTTCTGGAAGTTTCCATGTCTCTCTTGTGTCAGGGGGATTGCACAGAGATGGATGGACCAACCTGGCTTTTCTGACATTTGGGTGGGGAGAGAGACTGTTCCGAATGGAAGGAAAGTGCAAAAGAAGTGAAAGAAGAGAGGAGAAGAGAGTGAGATGTACTCCTGTAGGATTCTATGTGCCACTGCAACTCCATCTGGATTTTTAAAGGACTTGGTCTTTTACTGTTCTATATACAGTAGATTGAACAGTATGACAAACACTGTACAAGTATACACACATACATACACACACATTTCAAGATCAAATAACACATACACATATCAAGAACAGCTAGGAAAATCATAGAAAAATTATATATATATATATATATATATATATATATATATATATATATATATATATATATATATATATATACAATCTTATTGATCTTATTGTATATACAGAAGATCTTAGTTGATCTTGATGTTTGTCATTGTGCTTCTGAAATTCACTTTGTTCAGGGTTTTTCAAATTTTTTATAATTCATCTTTCAATGTCACTACCATTCATTCATCTTCAGTAATCACTTTTTTGTGGTAAAGGTGGTGGGCACAAGGGCAACCAGATCTACAAGGTCAGAAACTAAAATAGTTAAAAAATATGAGGCGGGATTAAAAAAAATGGATGTTGGCACATCAAACTAAGTTTAATATGCAATTCATATTTATATTATCTGTAACTTTAGATTTATGGATCTTATCTTGCACAGCTACTGTATGAGTCTGTGGTTTTGTTGCTTTAAATTCCAGTTTATCATTAGACAGTTCAGTTGTATGCTTGCTTCTAAAGAACTGTGAAGAAGAAAAAAAAAACTGTGTCAAAACTCAGAAACATGTTGGCAGAAAGGAACGAGTGGGAGAGAAGGCATTGTGAAAGGACTGCCATCTTTTTGCTTAGTGCTTTGTTTACAGATCTTATAATATGCTTTTGACACAAAATGAGCTCCGTGCAAGCTTCTCACTCTATTTCCTTCCGTGACTCGATTCCTCATTATACCCATGCTATTGTTGATTGTGTTTGTCTTGGTATCCCATTGTAGTTATTGGCCACAAGCATCCTCTTACTTTTGGATTATCCAACTATTAGAAATCTTTTCCTGAATCTTTCACTAATTTGTCCATATGCATGTTATCTGAGTTGGTGATATAGTGATTCTCTCTCTCTCTCCCTCTCTCTCTCTCTCTCTCTCTCTCTCTCTGACAGCTCAGGTCACTACCATGAAATAACTGCAGTGCTACATACGTCCAGGGGATTTGAAAAGCAAGGTCAAAATCAAAATGCATTATATTTCAACAATATCTGGGAACTAGAGTTGTCTAATAGTCTAAGCCTTCATGTATACCATATAAACATATACTGTACATACTGTAGTTACTGGTCAATTCTCTCTTTAAGGTTATCTCAGGTTTAGGGCTCTCCAAATGTATCAATTGTTCAGTATAATCACCTGCGTGAGGAAATGGAAAAATGTTAAGTTCTTCATATTTTGTTTCCAAAGAGCCGCCAGACTTTCTTGTATTTTTAATGTAGCCTTGAGGAATAATTCTCCAGGTTTCCTGAAGGATTTTTTTGGCTCTCTTTATTGGCAAGTTTTTTAGTTTCAGAGAAATAAGCCATAAAGCTCCTAATTTAAGGCATGAACCATTGAGAAACAGGTGCAGATGATGACAGATGGTCAGGCCGGTGCTTAGTATACTGCTAATGATGAATGCTGAGTGGTTGGAACGGATGAGAGGGGAAAGAAGGTTGCTGCTGAGGTTTTTACATAAACAACTATTTTTTTAATTGTTTTTTTTGGGCACTTTGCAGACTGTCACAGTAAAATACTTGTTACTCTGTGGCCCCCGTGACGCTGTATACGGATAAAGCAGTATAGTCTTCGAGTAAGTGGTATATGTAAGAATTATTTTTCAATATCTCTGGGTAAAACTGCAAAGGTCATCTTCCGTAACTGCCTGGTCAAGATCAGGGTGGTTCAAATCAGGCTTTGTTTTTATCATAAGACATAAAACAAGGTTTAAAAAAAAAGGTTATAGTAGGACCTCAGGGTAAGGCATTGGTAAAGTGCTCGCCCTATCATCCGGAGATCACTAGTTCGATTCCCGGGTGGTGCTGTAACCTCTCGCAGCCGAAGGCCCTGAGAGAGCTAATTGGCCGAGCTCTCTCAGAGGAGAGAGAGTTCGGAGAAAACACATGATAGTCTTCGGCCCTCCCGACTGAGTGGCAGTAGTAGCCCTAATGTGGGAGCCCCCTAGTGATGGGGAGGAATTGGAAACAACTAAATTAGGGAGAAATTCTGGGAAGGATAAAGGGAAACAGGATAAAAACAAAAATCTCTTTTGCACATCTTTAATTGAAACCGATTATGTTCTTTGGCACCATCCATCCAATTATGTTTTGAATTATGTAAAACTCATGAGGTGTATTTGATCCTGAGAAACAGTCAGAGGCTGACAGCACATACAGAAATTTCTTTCATTTTCTTAAGGCTATGCAGCAACAAATGCAAAATTACACAGTATTTTACTTAGCTGAATGGTCTTTTCAGATCAGCTGCACGGTTTGAGCAACCCTTCCCGGTTTGTCATCGTTTTTTCCAGGATAGATGCCTCTCGCTTTTTCTCTATTCCAGACAGATTCAACATCATCTCAACCACCAGTAGGTACTTGTCAGGGCGATTCATCTCATATCTCTGTATCCTTTCTTGTCGGCCTCACTCCCTCCCGCCCTCCCCCCCAGCCTTCTTGCGTGTATGCCAGGGGAGTATCAGTGCGCAGTTGTGGGTGTCAGGGTGAGAGTGTTGGGGTTTGATGTGAGGATGTATGCTGTCGAGAGGGATCATGTTGGGCTAGCGGAGCTGAGCTGCTTTGCCTTGCCCCAGGTCACCTTTCATGGGCAATTAGTGTCCTAACAGCATGCTGGTCACAAGTTGTCGGGTGCGCTTATCATGAAGATCAGCGCATATCAGTTTCTCCATCGTCTTCACTTTCCCCTGTCTCGCTCTGAAGCTCCCCTTATCAGCTGCTCCTGGCTCCTGCTCCTGTGTGTGTGTGTGTGTGTGTGTGTATACGTAGCAGTGTGTGTTTGCATTCAATCAGGCATATGGATAGAAACGTGCTTTCAAGTCATCTGTGCCACATTTTCACTTTACTGTCTCTTCCCCTTATTTCTGAACAGCTGTCTTTCATTTGTCTTTCATCCCACAGACTCACAATATCAGAAAGATGCCTGTGTTGTTTTAATCAAGATTTTTTGATTATAGAGACAGTTTCTGCATGTAGTTCAACTACTAAATGAATATTAGTCATTCTGGATAAACAAATCACAGATGGTCCTGTGCACTTGATTCTCAATTGTTTATGCTGTGCAGTTTGAGTAAAACTACAATTCGAAGTCTGTAATAAGCCAAACAATCACCAACAAATCAGTATTAAAAATGAATCATCAGGACTTTATGTATAGTTTATGCAGTGTATGCACGCTAGCCCTTATTAGAAATGTAAGCCATGTATGGGGCAGTGTTTTGAATATTTTCACATTTTTCAGATTTTGAAGAATCACAGATACGAATATGATTGTGAAGTAGCAATGGATAAATAATAATGTATCAGAACATGTAGAAATAAATGTATTTGTGTAATTTGTGTAATGAACATTTCTGTATATGTCTTTGATATATTTCATAACATTTGTATTTAAGGGGAATAAAGTCTAAAAATAATGTTTCAGATGTGTATTCAAATAATAATAATAATAATAATAATAATAATAATAATAATAATAATAATAATACTTGTTGGTTTCTATAAATATTCACCTACCAATCAGCCGCAACACTAAACACGACCGCCAGGTGAATTGAATAACATTGATTATCAATTATATAGCAGTAAACTGGGGACAGGATCATGGGTATGCACGGCTCATCTACAGTACTGTATGCCTGTGGAGACAAAGGCCAGCCTGATCTGACAGAAAAGCAATGTAAAACAAATTGCTGAAAAAAAAAAGAGTCAATGCTGGCCATGATACAAAGGTATCAGAACACCCAGTGCATCACTGTGCCATGTATGGGGCTCAGCAGTCAAAGAGTTCAATGTGGTTGATCTGCTTGTCAACCTCAATCTGAACAGACATCCATGGAAAGCTATATATATATAAACATGCTGGTAGATGTTGTGTCTGTGATAACTTGTCTTTAGATTTAAACAAATGTCTGAATGTGTGTTCTTGGTACACTGCAACAGACTGACACCCCCCTAAAGTAATTACTGAATATGTATTATTATTTTATTTATTTTTTATTATTATATACTGTATACTGTATATATGTATATATATTTTTTTACTTACACTTACTTCTTTATTGACATCAAATGATTTGAAGCTACAAAATATCTTGTCCATGATGAATCTAATAACTAAAAATAAATTTTGATTCAATTCTTAATATTGAAATTTTGTCATCTCTCTTTTTTCTATTTCTTCTCTCACTTTCTCTCCCTTTTTTAGCCGGTGTCCATGTTTTACTAATGTGACATCCTGGGTTCCTGCTGTCCCACTTACAGTGGAAGTATTGACATGGTGCTGAGAGATGTAAAAGTGTGTGTGTGTGTCCTGATGCCTTAGGTGACTGGTCCTGGCAAAGGTATGTCATTCCACATGATGTAGAATATGCCACAATGGCATTTTGTCTCAGGTCACTTGCTCTCTCTCTCTCTCTCTCTCTCTCCCTCTCTCCCTCAGCATGTAACCCAGCTTATTGGCAACATTACAATCCTTTGTGGCTTTTTTTTACTGTCACGCACAGACTCGGACACACATCTCCTTGTTCTCATAGCTGTAGACAAGGGGCACGAAATGAGCTACTATTAGTACTGGGACAGACAGCATAGCATCGAGAGATGTGCATTTGTCTTGTAGGGCTTTCACAGGTGCTATTTCTCTGGGACACTGATTGTGTCACTGGCAGATATGTGAACGATTTGAGCCCTGATGATGATGACTGCACTATTTGCTTCTCATGACAGTAGTGAGTAGAACATGGTCTAGTTTCAGAAGCAAATTAGATAAGCTACCGCATACACATTTCAAATATTCAGTTCATTTTGCCTAAAAGACCATTGTGTGCCCAAAATAGATTATTTATAGACATGCTGTTTCAGCATATGTTGTATGTTTAGACAGACTGCGGAATGCGAAATGAGAAATACTTTCATTAATATTCTCCAATTTCCAATCATTTTCCCATGGGGCCACCAAAGGAAGGACTTTCATAGAAATAATAGTGGAATGGATTCAGTTTTATTTGGATCTGGGAAGAGAAAAACAATGTGGTGTTGGGCACTGATAGAAAATCTATATACCGACAATCTTCAGCCGGAGCGTTTACAGCTGCACACTTTTCCTACTACTACAGTACTTGTGACACTGCATAAGATAGAACAATTGATTATAAACCTGAATAAACTTTTCAGTCAAGTGAAAGCAAATTTGTTCTTTTTAAAATATTTGATTCTTGTGATCTACTGATTAAAAAAAAAATAGTTGTGAAAATGACTACTGTATATTTACCATTTCAAGGGTTTAATCACGATTGGTAAGATTGTTCAGTTGTTCTTCCAAAACCAGTTTATCACCAGTTATTTTTCTATAAAATATCCATTGAAATAATACATCAGATGATAATATATATGTTTCTCACTCAAACTGGCATTTTTGGAAATATACATTATATCCTAGAGAAAAAGGTGTTTTTAAAGGTGTGTTAATTTTGGAAACATTCCAGGAAGTGTTCTCTGTGCCAAAACCAGAACCCAACCATATAACCAGACTAGTCCTCTGAGTTTCAAATGACAAATAAGAAAATATTGAAGACATTTAAATAGAGTCGAAACAGTGATGATTGTGGTGGCTTTAGATAACTTATTGTTATCCTAGCATAGTTATAGCCTAAATACATTTTATGCCCATGTACCTTACTGCTGATTGAACTCAACTTGAATCAACATGCACTGAGTGTTGTGTGAGCAGCAGAAACATACATCATGCAGACACTTCCATGTCTGTAATTTATATGGAGATCGCTTATCCCGTATGAATCGGACCATTATTACAGGTGTTGTCCGACAACATTGCTTAAGAGAATCATGTTTGGAAATCTTATCCCATCTCAAGAACTCATATTGTTCCCATGACAACAGATGATTTCAATTGCATTATATATATATATATATATATATATATATATAAGTGGAATTTCAGCCTAACCCGTTTGACATGCTGATGGTGTCTTTTTATCACTGGTTCCAAAGCATCGATTTTTGTTTAAAACAGAACAGAACAAAACAAAACAAACAAACAAACAAAAAAAACAATAACAGGCCAGCTTTGAATGTAGACCAACACAAGTAGCTAGAAGCAGAACGAAGAAGCACAGGCTAATTCATGTGCTCTGTGATGCAGCCAATCCATGATGAATGGAGATTGAGGATGAGACCCCCCTCTTTCTCCAGCCTGTATTAGTTTTGCCTTTAATTACCATGGCTGGTAATGCTTCCTATCCATAACTGTCGGTTCTGGGAGGAGGCCAGAGCTGTTTACTGATGCACAAGCAATACTTCCCCCTCTATTCTCCCGCCCTCACCTGAAAATCCCCTCCTGCTCCCCCCCCCAACCCCCCCCAACAACATCCACCTTGCCCCAAATCTGCAGACAGCACATCTTTCATTTCAATATTTCAATATTTATGCTTAATTTTTACAAGTGGAAAAGTTCAAAGTTATCGTAAGGGTATGTAACTTGTCTGCTTTTCTCACTGTCAATTACTGGCACTGTCAGTCGTATGTTTATTGGTTTATTTATTTATTTTCCACTGACATTCATGCGCAGGTGCAGAGTCAGAGACAGGTGAACGGCAGACGTCTCCCACCTATTATATTTAACGTCTACAAAGACTGTTCCTTTACTTGTTTGGCATCCGGATCCTAGCACAAAGAAGTAACCTTCATTCATTCAATGTATTCCTCATGGTCATCTTCCTGTAAGCCATGCTTCGGTCTACACTGTTTGCTTAAGCACTGATATATTTAATTAGCTTCTGCAGTAGTCTTTCCGTTTAAGTGGAAGAATATTTGTTATGCCTTAAAATCACCCGGTATGTATATGTATGTCCATATGTAGCACACTGACTATATGTACCAGATTTCTCCATTGAATATGAACTAGTGTGGAGGAAAAAAAGAAAAGGTCATGCTCATTTCCATGATGGCCTTCATTAGAATATGCTAAGGACGACCAGTGCTACTTTCTCCCTCTGCGTGATGAATAGCTCCTACATTACCTACTCGCCTCAAAGTACTCTTCCGTCAACCTTATTTGCATACCGCACCTTTATTTATTTATTTTTGTGCTCTCACAAAATACTTACAGTTATTGCCTCTGAGGAGAGTTGGCAACCCGCTTTGCAATTTAAATTGGCGGTGCTTTATGGTGGAACAGTCAGCTTGTCATTGAAGAACTCAGAATATGTCTTTGCTCTCACTCTCACTCTCTTTCTTTCTTTTTTTTTAAACACACACCAAGCTGTGAGTTTTAAAACACAATACGGTTTTCACTCCAGTGAACTAGATTTGAACTAAATGGCATCAATTAGCCACCACATTGGGTTGGTTTTTGTTGAAACTGAAAGAAAGAACAAGGATACCAGACTACGACCATAAAAAAAAAAAAAAAAAAAAAAAAAAAAAAAAATATATATATATATATATATATATATATATATATATATATATATATATATATATATATATATATATATATATATTGGTTATAAATATACTGAACGTGTTTCCTATTGGTTAACGGTCCTAGGCTGGCAGTTTTACTGTAGTTACCACCTAACACGGAGTCTAGTCCAATCTTGCAACAACTTATCAAACGTTGGACATTCAGAGTGTCCTCTGTATGATTACATTTATTTCTGTTATTTTGCTTGCTGTTTCAATCCAGATGCAGGTAGCAACTGAATCATGGAGGAGCTCTTGCTTCTTATTATTAAGACGTTTTTTTATTAAGACCATCCAATCAGGACTCGGATCTGCTGCTTCGTAGGAAGGGCATTAACAAAAGCCTGCATATTCGTGCTACTGTAGGTAGAATTTCGTTTGGCTCTCTTTGTGCCCAATTAGTGTGTATTGCTGTTTCTATTAGCACGAAAAAATAGACTAATATTTTGTTGCTCACACCTACTGTATTTCGCACGTAATGCTTCAATAATAAAAAAAAGAAATACAAGGAATAGTTTAGAACTAATGCATACTTTTAGTATCAGTAACTTTCATTTCCACTTGTTTTGTAGATAGACATGATACATACTACAGTATTTTTCTAGCTCATCTATACAATCATAAAATGTAATCAATATATAGCTGTACTGTATTCTACTGAAATGTAAACATACTGTAAGTAGAGTAGAATGAATGTGGCCCTACCTTCAAATTGGGAAAGTTCTTGGTTAGCAAAAAGCTCTCCTGTAACATTTGACCTGGTGCTGAGCGTTGCATGACAGACACCCTGTGTTACAAAAAAAAAAAAAAAACTGGACGCTTTTGTTGTTGTCTGTTGTTGCACCCTTTGTCTGGTATTTATTTCAAATACTGAATGATAAACTGCTTTTAATAGGGTTAAGCTTTGTCCTTTGTTGTCTTAAGGCCAGGTGACATTTTAAAAGTCTCAAGAACTGAATATTACACCCACACAATACATACACTATACCCCGGCTTGTTTAAATGGTATAATAATTGATAGTAACAACTGGCAGCAGCATTTAAAACATTTGCAGGTTGTCCTGAGATCCATGAGAATGACGAGACTCAGAGTAAACCCAAAAAAATGTTTAACTGGAGGGGTGGAAGTACATGTGCATTAGACATGTGCATTACCAAGTTGATAAGACAGCAGTGATTGGAGCCTCCAAAAAGGGGGTTAAAAAGGGAACAAAAAGAGCAAAAAGGTAATAACTGTGATTAGAAATCACTTAAACACGTGGGGAAGTTTTATCATTAAAACATCAACATTCGAAATTACAGCTTGGTTAATAGTCATTTCCACATGCACAATGCAACAAGAACTCACAGGATTTGTTGTAAACAGCTGTGTGGTCATAAGAAATCCCCTGGCAGGGAAATCAATCAGATAAAAAGGTTGGACTTTGAAACAATGAACAAGGTCATGAGGTCTGACAATTAATTCCAGAGCTATGGTTATGATCTGAAGTTGCTTCAGGTGGTCACGTCGGTTGGATGTTAGTCACATCTCAGCAATGTCATATGGCAATAAAATAAAGTCAGATGATTACATGAATGTACTGAATGAATGGATTTCTTCTTCCCTGGTGGCACACATATATTACAAGATTGCTAATTGTCAAAGAGTGGTTATGGGAACATGAGGTATCATTTTCACAAATGAATTGGCCACCACAGCGTCCGTACCTCAACCCCATTGAAAGTCTTTGTAATGTCTCCCATTAGCAATACAAGATCTTGGCCATAGATACAGTATAACCTTAGACAGAATTCAATTTAGTTACTTTGCTTAAGCAATGCCATGGTTATTATTATTGTGCACCATAATCAGAACTAAAGGTGGTCCAAAACTGTATTTCAAAAATGGCGTTAGAAAATGATGTCTATTGATTGTGTAGTTTAGAGCAGGATGCCGGAAGGACATGTTTGTATGAAATGTACAGTATAAGAAAAATAATCAAGATCCATTTTTGCAGCACCTTCAACATGCTTTTAACATATACCTGTTACTGAAGGGGGAAAAGCACAGGCAAAGAATTGACTAACATACTTACTTTTGCCACTATGTGGTTAATAGACCAAGGCTTCACTTTAAAATATTTATAATGTGAAGTAAGGAAAGAAATCAGGCATGTCATTGATAAAGGTGATAGGAGTTACACATACTATTGCACTTGATTGTTTTGGAAGCCAAATGCCCAGGAGTTTGGCCGATCTTTTATGCGTAGAGGAAATTTGTAAAAAATGTATTCACTCTCAAAGGCCTAGTACAGAAAGTAAGCAGTAAACACTGTAAATAAATCATGCACCCCCCCTCCCCCCCAGCTTGTTTTTGAATGGATAGACAGGTCCACTGGGGTTCTGCAGCTCAGCAGCCCTCCGAGGGCTGTGTGTTGAAAGGGAACCAGAACACTGGGTTTGAGTGGATGTTTAATGTGCAGACCATGCCACTCAGTGGATATGACTGCTCTCCTCTCCCAAATGAGTCACAGTACACTTGCCGTAGACAACGTGTCTGCAAAAACATAAAAATGCAAACCTAGAGCCCTAGCGGTGCTTCAAACTTTGATTTAAACATGTCAAATAAACATGTTTAATAAACGGTACAAAAAAAAAACTCGTTAATAGTTAAATCATAAATTACAACAATGTTGTTTAAATGATTGATGGATGAGTCATCAATCTGTGCATTATTAAACTTTATTTTGTCACCGAAATAATCACAGTACATGATTCCAGGACTTGTAAATGACAGACTCTTTCCATAAGACTCAAATGAATGACATGTTAATTTTCTACCTGTATACGAAACATTTCGCCCAACAGATGCATTATTAGATTAAAACGGTGTGTGTGTGTGTGTGTGTGTGTGTGTGTGTGTGTGTGTGTGTGTGTGTGTGTGTGTGTGTGTGTGTGATGTAATGTAATGTGCAGTAAGTGATTTAAAATCACTTAAAAAAAATGCAAAAGAAGAATTTGTGTCTTTATATTCCAAGAGCTGTTAATAAAACATCTGGAAGAACCTCTATTATATGTCTTGCCCTAGGATCTGCAAACAGGATGAAAAAAAAACAAACAAACGCAGTGGATGTGTTTTAAGAGGGGTGTGGCTTTGGAAAAAACCCTAAAAACAGGTGCTACATTTGATTTATTGATTTGGATTCTGATTAGACTAAATAAACACTGAATGAAACATGAGTACATTTATAACATGGCATGATGCATTTTAAAGACACATTGTTAGAATCACCAACAGTATAATGAATCTAAGGTAAGACATGGCCCTTTAGTTATTGTTACTAGTTCCGACAAGCTAAAATCGACAGAGAAGATTGGCTGCACTTTTTCACACAGAGTTATATACATAAAATAAAAATATTTGACGTTTGTAAAAATATTTGATATTTGTAAACTAGAGCATGTTTTAGTCAGTGCTAAGTGTTGGCATTGGATGAGGAGAATGCTGACACTGCACAAAGTAAGCACAGAAATAGCTATACAGCAGGACAAGATAATGGAGTCGTACGGCACCTGCGAAGTAGGGTGAGCTGTTATATGAAATAATAATGTCCTGGGATTTTTACAGCAATCAGTCCCTATGTGTAATGTAAAAGATACAACTTTAGAGACCTCGCTTGGGGAGGTATAGACACAACTCACCTAACTGAAGGCTCATGCATTTGGAGGGAGACGCATATCTACAGGTAAATACTGTACAGGTATATAAAGAGTTTCAGGCTTTGGTTTAGAACATGAATGCATATTTTCTTTTGCTTAACTTTGAATGTGGCGGGAGCAGTACAATTGTGAAACAGTATACCAATGAAATAATCCGACTACGCCACCCTAGAAATTAACTCTAGGGAACAATTAAGCACACAGGTTCGATTCTCTCAAGTAAGAAAGCAGGAGACGTGGGTGAAATATGAAAATACAAATGTTTTATTACAACTGTGACAAAACACTTGCTTGGGGTTGTCTACCAGTAGTTTTTATCAATTATATTGTGTGTTGAGTTAATTGTTTATTTATTTTTTTGGTTTATTGCAGGAGTTTGGGGCCCCACGGGTGAATGGATCTTCCTCCTTGCAGGTGGTGGTTCTTCTTTATTGTGGGGTATGCACCATTTCGAGTGTGTGGTAGTGTGATCTGAGTGCACTTTGTGTGGATGAGTGTTTTTCCAAAACCAGAATCCATTTGTTTCCTGCCATTGGATGCCTCAGCCCTGCTGGTATTTATATTATTTATTTGTTTTTTTATATTGAAAGTTGATTTTGTTGTTAGTGTCCATATTTCAGTTGCACAGCCTTGTGGCCATTTGCAAAGCCTTAATCCATTTGAAACAATTGTGTTTTTGGCTTCAGGAAAAGGATGAAACAAGCCCTCTGTAACCTTTCTGGATATTGCTCGTCATTATTACATGTTCCCCAAGCGCATCTAAGAACCGTTACTTTCTAAAGTTTAGAATTTTTCCAATTGCTCACTACTAACAAATGTAACAAAGACCTATGTTTGTGGGGCAATGTTGTACAAAGGGAGGTCAAAGTGCAAAATCAGGCTATCTGATCGTCTAATATTCTATGTGTAATTGAGAGCTGGGGGAAAAGTCCATTGTAGTAGGCCTAATGTCTGTAACATGATATATTGCTACTTATAGTTTTAAAATATAATGCCAGTTATTAAAGATGATGACATCTACATTTTTTGCCTGATTTTCTGATATCTGTGTGGGAAGGGATAATACATTGGTCATGTAATGCGTTCTGACCTACTTATACACACACACACACACACACACACACACACACACACACACACACACACACACACACACTGAAGGAATTCTTCTTAAATAAAATATATTCAGCAATTAAATTTATAATATGTCGGGTGCTGTCTCCTGAGTACCATTGTTTAAACATAGTCCACCCTGCAAGAAAAACTGTATTACAGTAGATTTCTTTATGATTTTCTCATTAAATATTCAAAGAATTACACCTCGCTGTTACTTCTTCTAACTTCTCATTATTTCTTTTCAACTAAGAAAATTTAATGAGGCTGTAGAGAAACTGCATGCATATTATATGACTTCAGGCTCCCTGTACATACATTATCCAATGCATTGTTGTCTGTTCAAGAAAAAGGGGAAAAAAAGAGTAATCATTGCAATATTACACAATTTCTATCATTTTCATTCTATTAGTGTTACATATCCAAGGGCTGAAACACAGCTCTGCCTAATGCTGGTGTATTTATTTACTTTACTCTGATGATGACATATACTTGCTTGGAGATAAAGAAAAACATAAGTACACAGCTTTAATGATGGAAAAGGAAATATGCCTGAGTTAAAGATGAGGCCAGAGAATTGCTATTGTACTGCAAGCCTGTTTAAATTCTCCTGTGTTTCAAAGCTCGGGGCAGTAATTTATCAGCACTGAAACTAGTGGTAGTTTTGTTTTGCTTTTTATATTTATTTGATTTCAGGGAAAGTTTTGCTAAGCAGGATAATGAGACTCACACTATTTAATGATTTGGTGAGCAGCACAGGCAGAGGGGAAGAATAATAATGAAAAAAATGCTCCTTACCTTTCTTCATTATGACTAGACTGTGCAGCTATTGTTTTTAGAATTATTGGTGTATATATATATATATATATATATATATATTCACCTTGTTGGGAGTAAAAAAATGTAGTTGACAAGAAACAAGAGACATTTGAATTCTTTATATCTCAAAAAAAATATACATATTTTCCCCAAAATAAATAAATAAATAAACAAACAAACAAAAACAAATAAATAAATAAATAAATAAATAAAATATATTATATTAAAATAGAAAATAGAAAATATATAAATATATGTAATATATTGTATAAAAATATAATAAATTATATATAAATATAAGTATATATATAAATATAAAAAAATAATATATATATATATTTTTTATATATTTCTATGTTTTTTTTTTTCGATATACAGAATTAAAATGTCTCTTGTTGTTTCTTGTTTTTTTTAATTTTTTTTTTTACTACCAACAAGGTGAAAAGGCATGATGTACTTGTATTTCTGAATTAAAATGCACTCATACCTTTTCTTCAGACATTGCATCACTAAGAAAAGTCAAGGGAGCTGGCTTACACAAAGTATTGACTTCGGGCAAATTAAGATATTAGGTTCAATATTGAATCTTGGATATAATGCTTTTCAGGGGGTGTAGAGACAAAGACTGAACTCTTCTTTTAAGGGCTTTTTAGGGATTAGATACAGGAAAGGCTTTGCTTAATTTGCTAAAACTAGTTTAGCAAATACAGAGTTTCTTGTCTTTTTACAAGTTTTGTTTACAGTGTTCTGCTGTAAAATGAAATAACGTTTAGTGCAAATATTTGTGACAATTATTAAGGTGCATTTATTTATAAATCTTAATTTTTTTTTATATTAATTACATTATGTGTGGAGGGAAATAAAATGTGAATGTACTATACATAAAGACAATAATCCAAAATTAGGCCTTTTTTTCCTCTTACAGTACCTGATTTGAAAAGGGCATTCATTCATTCATTCATTCATTCATTCATTCATCTTCTCACAAATTCACACTTTCCACAAATGTAGTACAGTCCCCAGTCAACCTACAGACAAATTTTGCACAACAGGAGAAAACTGGAGAACCCAGAGCAAGCTCCCGCAAATATGGGATGAAACATACAGTATATTGTAAAACATTATATCACCAGTAACCTCAAATGGTGTCATGTTTCAGTATGGATACACATTATTTGGCAGTTGCTGTAGAAGTTTCTGCCCATTCAGGCTCAAGAAATTAGACTTTTTGCAGGCCATTTGACTTCCTTCAAACTAACCTAGGTAAACCATGTCTATAAGGGCCTCACGTTGGAAGCAGGTCTTCAGCCTGACTTCAGAAGTTGGTCTCGGTATCTCTAGTCTGGGCAAAATCTTTGGGAACTTAATCTGACATTTTTGATCTATTCACGGGGGGACCAATAAACTCCTGGTGAGGGCGACCAAAGTAGACACTTCATTCATAAAAGGTAACTATCTGTGGATTCTCATAATAATTGTTCAGCATAATGTTTTCATCTAATTGTTATTGTAACAACTTTTTAATTACCAATGAAGCAAAATCTCTATAGTCTAGAGAGACTTCAGTACTTCACACAAGTGCTCGACTTTCTTTCTACTTAGTGAGGTCTGTTTGTAGCCCTGACTGCTAGTTTCATAGTGCCGTTTGTTCTGCTTGGCTGAGCAGCAGCTGAAGTTGTCAGGGTAAATAAGACTTTGTATTCAATCATACTGACATGGCTAGAGGAGACAGTGAGTGACAGATTTAAGACGAAGGTGCAACAGCAGTAAACCCTCTTTGTCTCAGCGTAACTTCACAATAGGGGAAAGAAGAGATTTCCCCCTCCCTCCTTTTTCCTCTCACACATGCTGCTGCAGCCTTTGACGTGGACAAGAAGTTAGACAAAGTGTCTGGTTTGGTAAGCAGGTTGACAGTGATAAACAAAGGATGGTTACTTTCTCTTTTTTTCTAATCGCCTGTCCGTGGTCTAGCAGATCAAGTGCCTGCTTTTCCAGGGCTATCAAATCTGTCGGCTGTTTTTTCGGTGCAAGGTGCGGGAATCATGTGATACATCCCTGAGAGCTTCCCAAACAGACACTCCTAAAGTGATATTGACATGTTGTCAAGCTTGCCTCTCTCCCTTAAGACCTCCCAGGCTCTGACAGACTCCAGTGAAGGCAGGAAAGTTGCCGTCATTCTCATCACACAGTAATTTTAGCCTGTCTCCTGGACTGATGCTTCATCTCTATTTTTAGATGTTCTTCCTCTTCTCCCTCTTTTTTAATTCATACTCATCAAATTTAAAGTTCTCCATGAACACCTGCTCAGGAGTTTCTATGGGAATCAGCTCCAAACACTAAGTGATCTTGATGAATGATTCCTAGTGGAAATAAACTCTCAATTTTTTCCAGTCACGGTTGGGCAGGAAGGGCCAAGCAGTATATCGGCACCACAGATAAACATGACCGAGTGTGATCTTCTTTGAAAAGTTTGTATTTACTCTATTTCAGTTTTATATGATGATGAATGGGTTGAGTTCTTAGAGCTGTTGACAAGCCACCTTTGGACTGCCAACAACCATTCAGGTGAGGTCAACAGTTTACACTTGTTGGTATTTAGTAGATCCATACAGTACATCCTCCAAATACAGTATTAACAACTTCTGCCTTTGATTTCCCTTACATAGTCCAGTTCATATATGATGTTTCATAATTCATCCCTAGTCCTATCACCAGGGAAGTAATATGACATTCTACAGATGTGTCTAAACCGGAACATTTAAATACATGATATTTTTCTTCCATTTAATATTTGGCAATTTTACAGGGCAATCTTCACTTTATTTAATGTCAAAGTAAATGATATACAAAAAAAAAAAAAAAAACCTCGTCCATAAAAAAAGACATCATTATTGATGGCTTTATTAGGCTGGCCCTGGCACTCCTACTTTTTGATCCTATATGTACATCTACATTAGGCAACAGCTGATATGAATACAATTGTTAATATCTGAATAGAAAATAAAGCTTTTGGCCAAATCTGAAATGATATGAGGTATCTACTATTCGCTTAATATGGTTACCTGCTTCTCTACTGTATGTACAATGGCCTCATTACCATTAATGAATCCATTAAATAATTCCATGCTAGGAAATCTCTGGACTTGATCTAGTTCACTGGCTTGATATCATCATATTAAAAGAGAAATTTCCCTTCCAATAAGATGACTGCTCTGCGGCTTCACTTTTCTTTCTCATTTCACCAGGTGATATATTACTCTGTTGCTCAATTTTCCTCATTTGTCTCCAAAACCTCATGGGTGTTCTACAACTCTCTACATCTACCCTCTGGGTCCCTGATGAGGTATTCGCAGTTGCTGACCATGAAAAGTTCATCAAAGCAATGAAGCAGGGTGTGAGAGTATGTATATGGGTGTGTGAGATAGGGAGGATGGGCTGATAGAGCTGAGGGATGGTCTTTTTCTTCCAGCTGGGGCAGTAAAACAGCAGGTGGATGCCATCATTAGAGCTGGCAGATGAGGCGAGGGCCTCTTCACGGCGGGCCTTGCTTGGCCCGGCTCGATCTGCTGCCCAGTCTAGCATACAAAATGGCCGCTGTGGGGACGATCATGGGGGAAGGGCTGTTCAGCCAAGTCTCACCAGTCTCACAAGGCTCCTCATCCTCCTCTGGGCCGCTTTACATCCCAATGGTTGGTCTGTATATTAGAGCTGACTCTCTTCAGGTTTTCCAGAGAGGAATTTATGTTTACGCTTGGCTAAAACGTAATTTAGGGCTCTCAAAGTGTCAAATCGCTCTTGATTAGTTTGTATAACATGCTTCGAAAATGTCTAATATATTCAGGATAGGTACAAGCTCAGGAAAAAAAGCTGATTTTATTGTGTATACTGTAACAAGCAAATGTTCTACCTATAGGCTGTATTGATACAATAAAGCATTCAGAAGAGTGTTTGAAATATGAAAGAAAATTTTACAGACATTTTATCCTACTCTGAGGATGATGAAAAAAAAAATCCCTAAATGTAATCAAAATATTTTCATAATCTTTTAATTTCAATATATATTTTAATATCAATATTTAACAGTGTTGTTCTTTCACTGGTGTATCATTCCAAATCATGTATCACTTGTTGGTTAATGCTGATCTTAAGTCACACTTGATTACAGCGGTACCTTGACATATAAATGTAATCCATTCTGGAGGTGAGTTCTTAAGGCGAAATCGTGTATTGCAAAAACGTTTTTTTCCCACAGGAAATAATGTAAATGTAAATAATTTTGGGTTCAAGCCACCCAAAAATATTACCAATATTACCAGCTTCCAGCACTATAATTATACTTTTGCATATAAAAACAATCAAAACATTTATAAAAATCGTGTAAATCAAGTAGAAATAAATATACAATAAACCTCACCTCCAGTATGATTCTTCTTCGCTCCGCCTGCTTTACAAATGAAACTAAAAGTGGCTCCCTTTTCTTCTTGCTACTGTCCTTGCTTTTATAATGAAATGCCAAAAATATGTAGACTGCTTTGCTTGGCTTTTTTCCACTGACACAAAAAGGTTTTGAATGGCTCCCGGACATATGTATCGGTTGCTTGTATGCTGAAAATGTTTCGCATACCAAGGCAAAGTTCTTGAAAAATTCAAGCTCTTAAGGTGAAAATTCTTAAGGTGGGGCACACTGTATTTTGAGACTCAGATCTGATTTTTTTTTTCCTTGCCAGTGTAAACAGACCAAATCACACAAATCTTTTCAATTCTGATCTGGCCCCCAGTTTCATATTTAAATTAGTTACAGATCAGATTTTTTTGCAGTGTAACCACAGTGTACAGTCAAAGTGGAATTTGTGTGACCGTTATGCCAATCAAGCACTTTATTCAACACAATTTCATGCTAAAAAGGATATACTGTAGGATTTCATTTTTATGACTTTAGATGACCGCAAAGTCAATTCTTCTTAGGTCTGGTTCTATTGTCTGTTTTTGTTATTGGTTTCACATTCCTCATCAAGTAGAGGAGCGTTCAAGTCAAACCAGGACTTATGATAAAATTTCTCATGAATTAAGATGTAAAGAAACGATTGATATTTACAGAAGACTTCATGCACGATACAGTGATGAGACTCTTAGACGCAGTAAAACATTTGAATGGTGCAAATGTTTTAAAGAAAGCCATGAATGATGATTCCTGCCTCGGAGCCCACTGCAGTCGTTTTTTTTTTTTTCCGTGAATATTCAACGAGTGGAACGTCTAGTCTAGAAGGGGATTATATAGCGAAATAAAGGGATTTTTTACCGTAACTGTTATTCTGCGCAATCAAAAGTCCTTGTTTGACTTGAACGGCCTCATATTTATTCCAATACTTGTTCTATTAAAAAAAAAATAGGGATATAAAAAACACTGTTAGATAGAAACCGATGATGATTGATTATCACTGACAATGTGATTTAAGTTCAAACATATAAGCACATCAATAATACACAGCTGTTTCAATCATTTACTAGCTCCACAGTGTGTTCTCTAATACAAGACAAATATAAATCCTCTTCTCTCAGGCTATGTTCATCGCCTCAATGTTGTTTACTGCTTTTGATTAAACCGCGATTCTTTTTAAACTGGCTTGCGTTGACATTATAAGCTTGATGTCTGTCTTCAGCAGGCCCGCATTAGAACTGACACTGTAATGAAAACTCACTTTCAGCGAGTGCAGAAAATTGAATGGCAACAATTCCGGTCTTTATTGTGTTT
The DNA here is from genome assembly GCA_013621035.1 of Clarias magur. Lineage (NCBI taxonomy): Eukaryota > Metazoa > Chordata > Actinopteri > Siluriformes > Clariidae > Clarias > Clarias magur. Next base: position 463,951 of record QNUK01000319.1, on the reverse strand, counting down.
TATTAAAAGTACTGCCAAAATCATAAAAAATAGTGGCGTGTACTAACGCCGGAACCATCTGCGTTCTCAAAGATAACAAGGAGCAGCAGATCATTAGTTAAAAGCAGTAGGCTAACACGTAGGCTAATAGCCACCATTCTTTTTAATCTGAGAGATTATGAACACAGCCCTCCGGCAGAGAGTCACATTAGCTAGATTTATGTTTTTTTTTTTTCCTTTACAAAAAAATGATAGAGTGAGTGGCATCTCATAATATTCATTTATAACAATAATCTAGATGAAATCATTAAAAACCTCCAGCAAATGATGTTGTGCTAAAAGCCTGCGGCTAGCTTGGTGACGGCTCTGCGCCAGTCACCGGGGCGACGGAAGATCTAGGCAGGATTGGCCCGCTGTGCTCCGGCCCCACCTCTTCGGTGCCTCGCCGTCAGGCGTTGGCATCGTCGCCGTCACACGTCACAGCGAATCCAGCCACGGCCACACAAGCCTCGGCGCATGCCAGCTTGATTTGCGAGAAGCCCTATCAAAGGATGCTAATTAAAATCGTATTTTTGCATATGCCATGTCTCTTTCGTGTGTGTATGCTAATGGAGGCCCGTTGCCTTTCAGCGCCTGGTAATTAAGTTTATGAAGGACAGCTGTAATACATAATTAACAGAAATGTTTGCAAGCCTGCTCTTTCGGCGACATGACGGAAGAGGAGCGGAAGTGTGTGTGCGTGTGTATGTGTGTGTGAGTTCGTGTGTGTCTGTGAAAGAGACAGAGAAAAGAGAAGAAGACAGGAGTGTGTGTTGTGTGTTGTGTGCCTTGGGTCCCCCTCAAGCCTTGGGATTGCTCATGGTTCAAGTGTGTCACTGTTCATCAGCCAAGCTCTGTCTCTGTCTCTCTCTCTCTCTCCCTCTCACACACATACATACACACACTCACACACACTCTTTCTTTCTTTACTCACAGGCTACATGCTCGTCGGCTTGGCAAAGGATAGGCTGAAGACACACTGAATATTTATGACCTCATTCTGCTGTGTTAGTGATGGAGGCTGACTGATGCAAGTGTTTGTTGTGTGTGTGTGTGTGTGTGTGTTTGTGTGCATGTGAATGTGTGTGTGTGTGTGTGTGTGTGTGTGTGTGTGTGTGTGTGTGTGTGTGTGTGTGTGTGTGTGTGTTTGTGTGTGTGTGTGTGTGTGTGTGTGTGGTTGTGTGTGTGTGTGTGTGTGTGTGTGTGTGTGTGTGTGTGTGTGTGTGTGTGTGTGTGTGTGTGTGTGTGTGTGTGTGTGTGTGTGTGTGTGTGTGTGTGTGTGTGTGTGTGTGTGTGTGTGTGTGTGTGTGGTTATATATTAGTAAGGCCAAAATGTTTGACCCTGTATGAACATTTGTCTTGTCCCTTCATGGTAAGGTGTTTTAGTTATTTATTTATTCATTATTATTTTTATCAATTTCCGTTCAAACAAATATTTAATTAATTAACAGAACCAAAATCATATGTTTAAGCAAACATACGTTTAATGATAGAGTAAAATTTAGGTGGGGGCTTACAGTACCATTAATTCAGTGCATTAAAAATTATGTGAATTATTATGAATTTACAGTCCTGCCATGGAAAGTATGACAATGTTGTTAGTCACTTGGCACAAAGCGGATGCATTAAACCCAGAAAGATCCTATATTTGTGCAGGCTGAATTTTCTACTTAAGGTTTAATGAAGAGTTCAAATATTGGCTAGTTAATCACAATAAAGTACAGCATGGTAAATATGGACTCTCTTTTTTCATTTTGAGCACTAACATACACAGAAGTGGTCCCCATATTGCTGTTACACCTCTGAGATGACATCCTAATAGGTTGTAGAGCATGACGATGGGGATTTGTGCCCAAGAGCCACAAGAGCATTAGTGAGGTTGAGCAAAAAGGCCTCGTGTAAGGTCAGAGTTCTAGTTAAATCCAAAAAGTGTTCAGTGATGTTGGGATCTGTGCAAGATACTTGAACATGAACCATTTCAAATCATGTCTTCATGTACTTCCCCTTGTGCACAGAGGCATCGTCATGCTGCAACAGTTCCGTGATGTTTAGTTTCGGTGAAAGCAAGTCACAATTCTACAGCATATAAAGCTGTCCTGCGACCTGAGTGCTTAAACTTTGTGGCACTAATCTGGGGACGAAGCACATAGTAGTATGCACAGGGTGTGACAACCAGGTGGTTTTATACAGTAGTCAGTTGGTGTCAGTAAATTGGGTAATGAGTACACATTCTTATAGGTATAGTCATGAAAATAAGCTCTATGTATTTTGTATTTAAGAGAAACCAGAGCTATAATAAAAAGTTTTTCATGATAAAGCAATGCCCATGGTAGTGGCATTTTGGATGGCACTGTGGCAGTTGAGGGTTAAGGGCCTTGCTCAAGGGCCCAGTAGGGACAACTTGGTGGTCATGGGATTTGAACCTGGGACCTTCCGAACCAAAGTCCAATGCCAAGTACCACTGAGCAGCCCCTGTAAACCTACACACCTGAGTCCCTTGGGACAGACTCCAGGCTTCCTGTAACTCTGTCCATTTAAAGGAAAAAAATCTTTTCAAGTGGATTGTCAGCTGTACATGCCCCTGTGAAGAAAACATTACTATGAAAATCATAATTAAACATTTAATAATATAAACCTGTGAGTATTATCAGAGCTCTTGGTATACAAAAAAATAACTATATGTTACAATATTAAAAGGCTAATTACAAAGTAAATAAAACATTTAGGAGTCTTTGTCCATATTGTGGCCATTTAAGTCCAGGAGGTGGAGGACGCGAGCACGTCATCTAGCGATTGCTCTTTCAAAGCCAACACTGATGCTTTTAAATGCTTTATCAAGGCATGCCTGTCCAACTGGTTCATGAGTTAACTAAATAAATTGTGACAATTAAATTAATAATGCATATTGTTTATGAACGCCTGAGCTCGGTGATTTGACTGATGTATGCAAAGATGGTAATTTATTGAAAGTAAATTCATGTAATTGTGCTGGGAAACTTGATGAAGCAAAAGAAGGTGTCAGCATGGTTTCCGTCAGCATCACAGGAAAAGAAATCATTAAAGAGAAGCGGCATGCACTTCAAAGCAAGACAAAGAACAAACATTTATGGATATGTAACATGGAGAGAGGCAAAAAAAAAAGTTAGGATTCTCAGTTCAGGCGTTTTGGAAATGGATGGTGATGTGGTAACGTTTGAATTCTGTGTTTATGTCCAGTGGGACGTAAACAATCACTCTGCTCTTATCAACACCATCGGCAGAAACTTCACATGCCAACTAGAAACAGAATAGCTAAAATCATGTGCCAGGGTTTGGACATATTGACTCAACTGAAATAAGAGCTAGATATTCGACTGATTTAATTCAAGTAACAATATGTGAAATGCGATCAGCACAACAGCTTATTTTCTGTCATAAGACAAGATGAGCAAAATGATGTGTGTGTGTTTTTTCCCATAAAAGGGATAATTTGTTAATGCCACCCAAGTTGTCTACTTACGTATGGAGGACAGTATGATTGAAGTTGAAATTTGTGCATGAGTGGATGCAATGTTGATGTTTGGATGCTCAATACAAAAAGGGAAAAACTGTTCCAAACACTCCTGCTCAATAATAATAATTAATAATAATAATAATAATAATAATAATAATGGTGGTGGCGTTGTGATTAACTGTGGCCTTGCACCTCTATGGTCTGGGTTAGATTCCTGCCTTGGGGCTGAGTTTGCACATCATCCCTGTGCTTGGTGGGTTTCATCTGGGTGCTCCAGTTTCTTTCCATAGTCAAAATACATGTGTGTGAGTGTGTGTATGCATGGATCTTGTGAAGGAATAGAGAGAATTAGAGAATTAGTGTTTGAGTGAGTGAGTGAGTAAGTGACTGAAACTAACAATTCTGTAATGGTACATTAAAGATAAATATACATATTTAAATAAGGCATTTACTATGTTCTTTATTAATAAATGTAAAAAGAAATAAACATTTGTTGTGATATAAATAGAAAGAGTTAACAGCAGCAAATGTAATAATTTGACATGGTTTAAATTGATACATTTTTAAAATAATAAAAGATGAATTTTAAATGAATAAAAGAAAATCCATTTTTTCCAAGGTCCTGTTTTTGCTCCCAGTTTGAGAACAGTGCATTAATGCATTAAAACCTAAATGAAATCAAATCTAATTCAGATTCCCATTCCTACAAGCAAGTACTCAGCTATTTTCTGTTCTTCTCTTAGATCAAATATCCAGTTTTTTTTTTCTTCCTTCGGTGAACCCTGAGCTCAGTAGAAAGTGATATCTTTAGGTGTGGGTGGGCAGGTGGTCATACATTGCACAATCTACTTCCTAACCTTGGTGCATTTCTCTACCACAAACCTCAATCGATTCAGAGAGACAGAGGAAGAGAGAGAGAGAGAGAGAGAGAGAGAGAGAGAGAGAGAGAGAGAGACTCTTCCTCGCAGCATCTCCCTGGGCTATGTTTACAAGGCCACAATGGGACGCTGGTTTCAGCGGTTCCTGACCCAAACCGCTATTTACAGTAATGTAATCATATAGCCAGCCCACATACACACCATGCTATGAATTATCTACTATGGAAACACTTTTCACCACTGTCTGGCCCCCACTGTGTCTAAAGTTACTTCACTAACTTTTCTTTCAGGTCAGGTCAAGGTATTTTTATTATTATTATTATTATTATTATTATTTATTCATTCCAGCTTACTTGTGTTTAACGTCAAGTGCAAAAAATTGTATACCCTTAGGACAAAAAAACAAAACAAAACAAACAACAACAAAAAAAACAACAACAACGTAGAATTGATAGCAACAAGCCATTTAATATGGCACGTTTATTCCAGATACAATAGCTTGCATCATTTCATAATGTGATTAGGCTTATGTATCAACATTAACAGTACCAATCAAAAGTTTGGACACAATGATGTCTTTTCTACATTGTACAATAGTACTGTATTTTTTAAAAACTATGAAAGGCGATGGATTGGCACCCTGTCCAGGGTGTACCCCGCCTTGTACCCTAAGCCTCCTGGGATAGGCTCCAGGCCCCCCGAGACCCTGAATACAGGATAAAGCTGTGTAGACAATGAGTGAGTGAAATAACACAAATGGCATCGGGAAATTAAGTAAGAACAACAACAACAACAGTTAGTTCTTATTTTTAAGACACAAAGGTCAGCTGTTCTGGAATAATTCTCGCAAAAACAGTATTCAAGTGCATTTGCAAAACCATTAAGTACCATGATGAAACTGGCTCTCATGACGACCTTCCCAGGAAAGCAAGACCAAACTTGCTGCAGAAAAGAAGTTCATTTAGAGTTACCAGCCTTAGAAATCACCAATTGACAGCACCTGAGATTAGATCAGTTAGGACGGGTTTACAGAGCATAAGTAGAAGTCACATCTCGAAATCAACTGGTCAAAGGAGATTATTGCATATTTTGGATGTCTTCATTGTTTTACAGTGTAGAGATAAATAAAGATCAGGAAAGACCATGGGTTTAGAAGGTGTGTCCAAACGTTTAACTTACTGACTTTTTAGGATCAGTTATCTATCTATCTATCTATCTATCTATCTATCTATCTATCTATCTATCTATCTATCTATCTGTCTGTCTGTCTGTCTGTCTGTCTGTGAGGGGTGTTAGTCATAACGGGTCTTTTAATTGTGCAGAGTAACAGAACAGAATATTTTATTCTCACAGTTATGAGAATAAAAACTTTATTTATCAAAAATTAAGCCAAAAACAAAAGAAAAAACAAACAAACATGCAATACTAAATACCACCTTACTGCCTCCACAGGATTTAAGTGGGTAAGTTGCAGCCAGGTGCTGTTAATCATCAGCCTTTGATTAATTGATCATCAGCAGGTGTGCAGACACCTATAAAAGCAAAATTTTGGCAGGTTACTGGTCTGGAGCATTCAGGTGTGTGTTAACACGATGCCAAGACATGAGCAGGTGTCTTAGAGAAGCAATTGTTGCTGCACAAAAATATAGAAAGGGTTATAAAACCATATCCAAACAATTTGGAGCTCAATGTTCTACAGTGAGAAAGATTAAGTGAAAAGCATTCAAAACTGTTACCAATCTCACCAGAACCAGTGGACATCCCAGCACATTTACCCCAAGACCAGTCCATGCAATGCTCAGAGAGGTACAAAAATCCCAAGAACTACAGTACATCTGAGACCCTATAGGCCTCAATGAGCATGTTAAATGTCAAAGACAGCACAAATAGAAGAAGACTTATTCGTTGTTTGAAAGTTGATTTGTTCGGAAGGGTTTCCATGAGAGGGTTTACCATGTCATATGGACAAATACTTCAGAGACAGGAATACGATTGATGTACAGGCAACTGCATGAGAACTTCAGTAATCATGTGGTGTTACATACAGTAATAATGTTCTTACAATGTTCAGTAAAGTTTCAAATTTCAAGTTCACAGGTTTTAAGAACTATTGAGGGAAACACACACTGATTATGTTCCAGTAACAGTATGTATTGGAGTGTTCTATTCCCCTTTTGTAAAAGAAACATTTGAAAAAAAAAAAAAAACATGTTATACAGCTTTAACATTAATGAATGGTGTTAACATTTTTGATGTTTATTATTCTATTTAATGTGGAATCTTTGTGAAATGCTTGTCATGTGTCTGAGAATTTGACAAGAGTGAAGTTGATAACCTTGCTGTATGTACAGTATTTCAGTTAAAGAACACATGCTCATGCTGGAGATTCCCAAATCTTTAATAAACATTACACGCCAACTAGTTGTGTTCAGTAACTGTGTATTTATGTATTATTAGTCTACAGTATAGAGCATACTGTACAAAGTTCTGCATATTAGATTGTGTCAGATTTGAGACGTTTACAGTGCTTTGGTGTAACAGAGAAATAACATCCCGACAGTTTCCTAAAACCCATCCTTATGACTAAAGGTTGGTTTTGCAGTGTTAGTAGACTGTCAATCAATTTTAGGCAAAACATTATGAAAAGTTTAATATTAATGCTGCTACAGCTATAATGTTGGAGCAGTGTTGTCAGAACATGTGTAAATGTCATATATATCTTGCCTCTGGTCTGTGTGTCTGTGGAGCTTGCATGTTTCTGGTGGGTTTCCTCTGGGTACTCTGGTTTACTCCCACTGTCTAAAGACATGCCGTGTAGGCTGATTGGCATTTCAAATTTTTTCAAAACTTCAAAACTTTTGTCACATAACCACATGAAATGCTTATAAAACTGTCTGGATTGCACTGGAGACTGGGCTTAGTGGTCAGCACTGTCAATGTGCACCTCCAGGGTCTGGGGTTGTGTGTGGAGTAGGCATGTTCTCCCAGTGCTTGGTGAGTTTCCTCTGGTTTCCTCCGACAGTCCAAAGACATACAGATTAGGCTAACTGTTATCCTCAAATTGTCCTTAGTGTGAGTGTGTGTGTGTGCCTGCCAAGGGCCCTACTGTAAGTTTCCTGGTATAGGCCTGTGACCTTGTATACAGGATAAAGCGGCATACTCTAGATAATGAGTAGGGTAAGTGAGTGATGAAATTTGCAAAGCTAGACATATATAAAAATAAAAATATAAATTACACAGGGAAATGTAAAGATATAAAAGTATACTGTATGTACAGTAAGCAGCAGTATGATTAGAAACATGAAGCAGGAACCTGAAATGATGTGTGTCGGCAGCAGTGTGATTGTCCACGTCCTAAAGTGCAAGTTAGTCCTCATTTTATGTGCTAGTGAGCAAGGGGCAAGCAGCTCATTTTCAAATTGCCTTTAGTGTAAGATCAGGTGTGTGAGTGTAAAAGTGTATGTTTTGCCCTGCGATAGATCCGCATTCCATAGAGGGTGTACCCTGCCTTGTGCCCTGGTTCTACAGGCTCCCTGAAACGCTATACAATATAAGTGATATAGATAATAGATGGATGGATAAATTGTATGAATGGTCCAAAGGGTCAAAAACATTCTACTTAACTTTGCTTCCACACAGGTCCAGGTTTGAGCCTGAGCTTAGCAAAGTTTCTGTGTGGAGTCACAAGTTGTCATGAGTCTAAATTGTTTTTTCTTCAGGTTTCCTCCCAACTCATGCTCTAAACTGCACCTACTGTACCTATGAATAAGCAGGCGGGTTACATTTACTCTGTTACATTTACTTAAGTGAATTTTTGAAAAAAAAAAAAAAAATTCTGTGAGTAATTTTACCGCATCATACTTTATACTTTTATTTAAGTAGATTTGTGAAGAAAAATCTTTACTCTTACTCCGCGACATTCGCTACACTCAACCTGTTACTTTTCTACCATGTATTCCACACATTAGATATTTGTTATTTTAGCCAGAGAAATGCAGCTGGTGGATCTACCACATGACTGTGTTCCACCAATCAGAAGTAGCAACAACAATCACATGTTTGGCCAATCTGTTGCAATAACAATGACTATGTAGTCACATGACCACACACACACACACACACACACACACAGGCTGTAGTAGACAGTGAAGGAAACATGTTGCCATTAGTTTAGCTGTTTTATGTAATGTTGCAATGTTAACATGTATAATTATCATTAAGCTAGAAGCTAAAAAATATAAGTTTCTTACATTTGTTCTGCTGGACACACGTTCTAATGTTATTGTTTATCTGCTGAGTCATCTCCTGCTGAGGGCAACTGAATATACAGTACAATATATCTTACACTATTATACTGTTCAAACATACATATCTTACCTACATTAGATATTTATTTCAAAAGCTTTATGTTGTGAAAAAAGTGAGATTAGGAAATTTGTGTTTCTTGTTCCTTAATTTGCTATTTTGTAAAGATATTTTGTTTTATTCATTTTATTTATTTTATTATTTGGAAATATCAGAATTTGTACATTATTTTATCATTTTGTTTGCTTGCATAATTTCTAAAAAAAATATTTTTTAAAGTAATATTTTTAAATTTTTTAATAAGTAATATTTTGGATGACTACTTTTTACTTCTACTTGAGTAATATTATTTTGAAGTACAGCCTCTCTACCTTGAGTACAATTTTTGGCTACTCTACCCACCTCTGTGAATAAGCCTGTGAATGTACTGTAATATACGTACAGTGGAACCTTGGATTATGCGCATAATTCGTTCCGTTTACGAGTGTTTCGATTTCCAAAACACTCGTAAACCAAATCATCATTTTCCTATAAGAAATAATGAAAACTCAAATTATTCGTTCCATAGCCCCAAAAATTAAATACATAAAAATAATTAATACAATCTATAAAATGAAAATAAAACAAATGAATCTGCACTTTACCTTTTAAAAAAGTACAAATAAATCCTGACAGATAAGTGTTTCCGTTGGTGTGCGCAGGCACCGTGTGATTGTGTGTGTGTGGAATTATCCCCTTCCCTTGCCTCATTTTACACAGTAACACTCCTCCTCCCTCTCCCCACCTCAATTTTTAAGTTTCACAACAAACACACACACAAACACCGTTTTAACAGGAAAAAAAAGAAATCTCTGTGAGACTGGCATGAACGCATACTAACGGAATCACTTTTTAAGTTTCACAACAAACACACACACACACAACGGAAACACCGTTTTAACAGGAAAAAAAGAAATCTCTCTGACACTTGCGTGAGCGTATACTAAGGGAATCACTGCGGTAAAGTAAAAAAAAAAAAAAATGAACCAGCACCTTACCTTTGAAAAGAATCACGACAGAGCAGAGTTTCTGTGTGTTTGTGAAGCTGGGGAGGGCGTGAAAAGGCGAGAGAGCGCCTGTGCGTGTGTCAGGATGTTTGTGATTACACACAATTCCGAAGCGCAAGAGTGAGCATGATACATGATACTTGACGCTTGTAAACTAATACTTGCTTGGTTTCCGATTAAAAATGTATTAAAAATCTTTGCTCGGTTTGCAGAACACTCGTAAACCACGTTACTCGCAATCCGAGGTTCCACTGTACTGGGATCGCATCCATGGGGGTGAACACATCCATTCCATTAAGATCTTGACCAGGATAAAGTAGACACTAAATCTTAATCAATTAAAGTAGACTTTGGTTCATGTTAAGGAGTGTAGTTTTGTTAAATGATATATCCAGGTTTTGAATCCATTTTCAGAGATTTGTTTTCTTCCTATTGCTTTGTCTTCCTTATGCAGGAAAACATTTGCAATGCAAACTTTTGGGTACTAAATATAAACTGAAAAAATGGCATACCTTAAGGCCAACGATGAGACTTAAACAAAATGTTTATATTTATCTCATAGCCAAGGGCATGCCATCTGTCAGAAGCGTGTACCCTTTGCGATAACACAGTCGCATACTGCGGCAGCAATGAGGCCTCCATTCATAAGCAGCGATCGCGTCGTGTGCTCCTACACCCAGTGGCGTTTGATTGGCGTCCGATGAGATTTTGATTGACACTGGAAGAAGACGTGTCTCTTTGAGTGAGCCACGCTGATGTTTCTTTTTTGCCCGATCCGGCAGTGTGAAGGGAAACCAAAAGTCTCTCCCTTTCCTGTCAGAAACATCATTTGCCTGTCACTCTGCTTTTAGCTTGGCAGTGAAAAATGGAGCTGTGAACTTTTCTAGGCACTGTGAATGAAACATTAAATATGTACAAATCTACAAACAAAACCGCTATAAAGGAACCCAACTGTTACCCTCTGCTCAACACTTTTCCGAAATCGTCAACACCAACAAGAACAGGCAACAAAATGGATATTTTTGACAAATACTATGTCATGCTGAAAATGAGAATTGACGGAGAACGCTAATAAAGAAAAGAGGACCATATGGTCTGCTTGTACATGCATTATTAACTTGATTCAAGTTCATTTACATTTGCTGAAGATATTATTAATTAGCCTAGATCGAATGAGATCAAATAATAATAAAAAAGAGATGCATCTTTGTAATTGTAATAACTAGAGGTTGTATTATACAGTACTTCAGGTCTTTATAACGTGCTGTACTTCCTGAAAATTGCATCCAGTTTTGAGATCAACTTTCTTTTCCTTGTGTGTTTGTGTGTGGGTTTGCGTCTGTGTCTATCACATTGTACAGAGACAAAGAGCACCACATGGCTTCCACAGCAATCACTAGAGTGAGATGAACTCAATTCATCATCCTCCAGCGAGGGTGTGTGTGTATGTGTCTGTATGTGATATTGGGATAATGATGGAGTGCTGGGGGAGTAAATTCTTAACACACTCCACAAGCCCAGATGCCACTCTATCCACTTCACTAAAGCTCCATGTGCACAGAGCTTCTTTTCAGGAGTTTGCAGAGATGCCGCGATACCGCTTGCTCTTTTCTGATACGATACTGTCAGTACTCTTACAAAAAATTTTTTTTCTTTAAAAACTGCTAAGCTAAAGAATATATTTCTATTGTTCTGTCTTTCTCTGTCTATGTCTGGCTCTCACTTTGTCTTTTTCTCTCTAAATATATAATAATATAATAATAACAATAATAAAACTACTAGTACTACTGCTACAACCAGCCTAGTGGATAGCACATTGCACCTCCAGGGTCGAGGGTTAGATTCTCCCCTCAAGTCAGTGTACTCCCTTTTCTTGGTGGGTTTGCTCTGGGTACTCCGGTTTCCTTCCACAGTCCATAGACATGCAGATTAGGTTGATTGCATTCCCAAATTGCCTGTGTGTGTGCGTGTGTGTGTGTGTGTGTGTGTGTGTGTGTGTGTGTGTGTGTGTGTGTGTGTGTGTGTGTGTGTGTTGGCACCTTGTCCCGTGTCCTGTTCTCCCTGCCTTGTAGCTGAAATCTCCAGGCTACTTGTGACCCTGTACAGGATAAGCGTTATAGAAGATGAATGAATTCTTCCTCCATCTGTCTTTATCTCTCTGTGTCTGTCTTTCTTGCTCTCTTTTTCTATTGTACTTGGCTCTGTCTTACTCTTTTTGTCTCTCTTGATCTGTCTCTTTCTTACAGTTTCTCTAATTAGCTTCCACTATATGTTTCTCTTTGTTTCTGTCATTTCTTCATCTCTCCTTCAATATATCTGACACAGTTTCTCAGGCTCTCTTCTCTAACACAACACTTTTGTGAAACTTTTAGGCCATGTAAACAGTTCCAAGATATTTTCACACCGCTGAGATGACAGCAGCTCATACTTATTAGCTTTTCTGAATAGTTCACTGATTGTAGTTGTTAGACCAAAGGCCAAGTTTATCATGTGACCTTCTTCACCTGATTTTACATTATTACATTTAAATGTTTGTTACATGATTAATAAAAAATGAGGCCTTTTTTCCAATCAAAAATCCATTCCACTATTTTCTGCCATCATCAGCCTGATGCGGCTCATAAGTATCGGATCAGTGTTATCTCTACTTTATTGTCCCATAACACAGTAAAAAAAAAAGGTCATTCCCCCCCAGAACAACACCTTCATTGCAAATGAAGGCAATATGGAATAGATGAGAGAGCTGTTAGTTCGCATTGCCAGCACGATAGCTGTTTCTGTGAAAACTCTCAGATCGTATGAAAAGCTGTTAGTCACACCTGTGCTATGACAACACTGCCATGGTTGTGAACTGCAGCTCGATTCGGTGAGAGATGAAGAATGAAAGCAGCTCTTTGCCCGAAACACACACAGCAAAGCTACGTGGTTTCATCTGACGCATGCCGGCAGTCAGACAGAGATTTGTTCTGGTGAGGCAAGGGCTCGGTTCAAAGGTGCAGACAGACACGGGGTTTGATTTGTTTAACAGGCTGTCAGGATGAACGTAAGCACTTTGAAGTTGAAGTATTATAGCAGAGTGTCACAGAATCTCAGAGTGAGCTTTCAGCTTTAACTTTTATTAGGTTAGTGTTCAGGTGAACAAGTTGTGGTCGTCTCTGTAACTGTAGAGGAATATGCTGGAGTCAGAAAGACCAATTTGTGATAAAGTGACAGCATTGTAAACTCTTCCTCTCTCTCTGTCTCGCTCTCTTTATCTGTCTTTCTTGCTATGACTGTCTTCCTTTCTTCTTCTTTGTCTGCTGCTACAGTAACTCCTTTTTTGTCTTCCTTATTCCCTCCCTATTTGTTTTTTCTTTTGCTCAGCTCTCCTGTTCTGTCCACCTCTTTCTTACTTTTTTTCTACTATCTTGTTTGATAGGCCGAAAACATGTCAACTCAGAAATCAACAGTGGAGATTAATTAAAATAGGAACAGGTTTAGGTTTCTCAGGTACTGTACAGTATATGCCACCATGCTCTGCAAAAACCAGCACAGTAAAATATCTCCTGCCGTTCTACAGATAGATGTTCATGTTCCTGAACAATGCAGATGAGACACCAGAACTGAACTCATTTGTAAGGATGGTGAGAGCAGCTACGCTATTAATGCTACCTGTTTTTATGCCTGCGCATTCATTTCACTGTTTACAATTACACTGTAAACCCTAATGCTCAAGTAATTAAATATATTGAGTATTGTTAACTTAAATAATTACAGTTAGTTTAAATGTATAGACCTTGATGAGTTTTAGAATTTAGAACTTTTTCGTATTTATGAGTTTGTAACACTTTTCAAGTTAGCTGAACAAATTTTATATTTTCAGTAACTGTAAGTACTTAAGTAACAGTAACAGTCAACTTAAAGTTCCACCAACTTAAAATCTCTCAGACTAGCGATTTTGTGTCTGACATAATTAGGGCAATAGAGCACTGGTGGCTCAGTGGGAGGTGTTTTGTCTGCCATGCGAAAGGCCCGGGTTTGATTCCCAACAATTGAATGAAGTGCCTGTCCCAAGCCCAGATAAATGGGGAGGGTTGCGTCAGGAAGGGCATCTGGCGTAAAACCTGTGCCAAGCTTGTGTGTGGACTGGGTTGTCTATTGCGGCGACCCATTGCTGGGAGCAGTCAAAAGACCAACATCAACATCATTTATTTAATTTGCAACAACTAAAAAAAATTATAATTGCTATTAAATAGTATGAGTTAGGCTACTCAATAATGCAAGTAAAGAATGATTAATATGAATGAGCTAATGAACTAATTACATCCCAACTTAGATAGTTTTCCCAGCTTATTCGGGTTTACAGTGTAAGATGATCCGAGTGTGGGCACAACAGGTTGGCTGTTTTCACAGACTTGGACAGGGCCCTGCTCAGGCAGCTTAGGGAGTCACATGACTGGGTTACAGAAGCTGCAATAAGGGGGAAAACATCAGGGAACTGGTTACCACAGTGCTGGACACAGCAGATTTACAGATTCTACTTCAGGCGTTAGCATTAGCAACAATACCGCATGAAGCACAATGACAATGATAATGACCACAATGAAGTTGACACTAACATTGTAAAGTACAGTAGCAATAACTGGAGAAAGCACAGAGCTCAGACACCAACAGACTGAGAAACCATGCTGAGGTGAGGTTTCTTTTTTATTTTGGCACAGCTGAAAAAGTTGGAAAGAAGACAAGGAAAGATGCACTATTATTAAAATGCAACTAATCTGTTAATGCAGGAAAGCTGGACGTGTAGTATAGGTACTAGAGGTAAAGAAGAATTCTTCTTGTCAACAAAATATGGATTTTAATAGAATTGAGAGGTCAGTCAGTCAGACTATTTATTTATTTATTTATTATTTTTTTCTTGTTGAGTGCCAACAATGATCTCATTGATGTGATTAAAACCAGCTTTAATTGCTGTTACTTCCTTAAATACTTAAAAACTGCCTATTATTTAGTCAAATGGAATAGCCCTTGTTTGGCTAGCAAGCTCAGACTAAGCTAGCTAGCTATTCAATCATGCGTGTGACAGAATGCTTTTGTGTAACTTCAGATATTGTTGTAGAAAATGATGCAACCTACTGCGTGTTATTAAATACTGGCGAACATCCAAGTAATAGACATGTAACCACAGACTTGGAAAAAGAGAGCTTCTAGACAAACAAACTATGCTAGGATTTACTAGATTATGCTAATAACAAGGCCAGACATACTGTATGATAGAGGCTGGAAAACAAAATACAGGCTAATGCTAAACTAACTGCTCAGTTAAGACATCCCACAAGTTAACAATACTTACATGCAAGTTTAAGATAACTCCTTAGCAGGATGTTATATCAGGACTGAGTAACAACCACAGTAAGCTAGGCTAGTTAACATATTCAAATAAAAAAAGCAGGATTATAGCTACACATGCTAGCAAAGTGTTGATCATTTTAGCATATTAAATGATCACAAGAAAAATTTATACATTGAAATTAATTTAACAATTTTTCTATTTATATTTCCATCATATTGCAGTACTGGAATTCATATCTTTTTAACACTATTCTTATTTAGCATTATCCACATCAGCTGGAGTGTGGAAGTTTTGGATAACAGACATTTGCATAATACATTATTATTGTTAGCAGTAGTCTAATATTTGCAAGTTGGGAAAATTAATGTTTAATAGTTGATGATATGATTATGATGGTACATCTATAAGAACCACAGTAATCATTAGGATAATAATCAAAGTCCCATACCATAAATTCCCACTATGAAACCAAAGTAGAATCATATTTCATTTAACATTCAGTCAAATATTGTAGTTACATCACAGTATAGTGAATGTTCATATGGGTAATCTAGATTTTCAGGCTGCTTTTAATTAGCCAGGTCCTAATATGGCCAAATATGTGATCATTAACCCTCTAGCCATATTCCTAGAGATTTATGCTCTTAAAATTTTTTTTTTTGGATAGTTAAGAGTTTTAAAACTTCCAAAACAGGCCTTACTTTGCATCCTAATGAGATATCTGCACTTTTAAAAATGAGATAAAATAGCATATATTATAACCAGGTCACAGGCTTTACTTCAGTTTTACAGCTTTATTTTTTATTATTTAAATTTCTGAAAATCATAAAAATGTAATTCAAGCATGTTTTCCATACATCCTGAATGCTTAAGCACTGAATCAGGGTTGGACCTCAACTTTGTACTTAGGTAGAGCTCTGGAAACATGGCGATCACTGGGCTAAATCATGTATAAACACACAGCAACCGATGATGAAGTGACAGTGATTGGCATTCACACGCTCTCCTCTTTCATTTCATAGCTATTCATGGCTGTCTGACAGATTAGAACGTGCTGCCTGTAAGCTTGTTCTATGCCTTTCATTTTCCTGCCTAAATCTATTTTAACTGTACAACATGGTGTCATCATTCTCTGACAGACCTTGAGACAGGATTTATCTCATCATTAATTAAAGCTTGCATTTCTTACACGCGGGTGCTTAATTAGCGGGAGGTCATTGGGGAGGGCTTATTAAGTGGAACAAATTCACCCTACACTAAGAGAAGTGTGTCTACTCCTGCACAAAAAAATGTGTGTGTGTGGTGCACTGAGGCTCTGCTGACAGGGCCTGCCCGTGGTGATTGATAACTGCACCGGCTTGAACTGCATAAAGGGGGAACTGGAATGGCGGCTGGGGACATAGCGCACCGATTGAAAACATATGCTGGCTTGCAGGCGTGAGGAGAGGAGATAGATTACAAAGGAAGCCATGTCAGAGACGATGTTTTATCATGCCATCCCCGTCCCTCTCTTCCTCTCTCTTCCTCACTCTCTCTCTCTCTCTCTCTCTCGCCCTCTCTTGCTACCGCTCATCACCTGGTATTTTTAGTCCCACCGCTGACGAGTTTGTCAGAAAGGGACTGGAAAGAAATGATTGCATAGGGGAATGTCGCCATGAATTGGCTGCTCTGCGATAGGGAGAGAGAAAGAGAGAAAGAGGGAGCGACTTTTCCCTGATGGTTCAGGTGACACTGTTTCGCGTTACCATAATTCAAAAAGACAGAATGGGTTTGGCTCGTCGCGAAGACAACAGCTGTTTTGCTCCGCCGCGACATTTGTTGCCAAATGTGCGTGTGAGGGTTTGGAGGGGCCACTGCACGTGTTCGCCACTGACCTGGCACATGGTTTGGCATGCACCAGTCCACGCCAACCAGGGGGATTATGAGAATGAGCAGGCGACAGTCAGTCACATAGCATGAGCAAGTAAGGAGAGAGAGAGAGAGAGAGAGAGAGAGAGCGCACAGCAGCAGCATTAAAGCAGCAGTTTTCACCACTGGTGACACATCTGGCACATGGGATCCTATTCACACCCTCCTCTCCTTTTCAGCTTTGAAAGAAAAGAGTGAAATGAGTGCGCGGGGATAAAAAAGAGCACTCTTCTCTCCTAACAGTTTAATGACAAGGGGGAAAACTCAGCTTTGATTGACAGGTTTGGCCTTGTCTTAATTGGACGTAATTTAGAGCAATTTTCTAAGGTCTTTTTGGAGTGACCAAATAATAACACTAGACCGATCTCAGAACTGTTTTTCTTTGTAATAATAAAAAGAACCCTGCACACCATTAGTTCCATTTACACATTAGAATAATAAGCTTTTTGAACTAATATACCCTTCAGACTTCAGCTCATTGTTGGTGTGAAACAGCACCTGGTAGATGGAGAGCATGGGCACGTAACACGATCAAAAAGGATAGACTGCGATTAAGCTTTTCAAAAAAGAGAACATGTTACTTTGCACAGGCTAAGTACAGCCTGTACTTTTAAATATATACCATTGTTAAGAAATATTACAACTCGAAGCAGAATATTATAGTCAACATTTCAAATTGGCTATAGCAAAGTATTTCAGGTATTAAAATATGTATATAGCATACCAGGACCCATCAGCATATACTGTATTAACAAATGATAACCCTAGTTCAGTAACTTCAGTTTTGGACCATTCTGGGATCTGTACCAGGTCATATGTTAAGGCCATATGTCGTATGCATTTATGCACATTATTTAGCTGATGTAGCTCATTCAGAAGAGTGCAGAGTTTTCATTGACAAAGGTTTAAAACATACAGCTTAACTCTTCATACTCCATAGCTATGGACAGAACCACTCCACTTTAATCTCTTGTGACATGAATGTCCTTATAAGAGAAAATTTTATTCCGGCTACAATTTCTGTATGTCCTTATACTATCCATTATATAAGAATTATGTATAACCCTTTTGACCATATTTTTCCTGTTTGAGTACGTTGATTATGTCCATATTCATCAGGTTACAATAAAGAGAAACTGAGGAGAAATTGCAATGTACATAACTGTAGGGTCTGGGATTCAGGAGATTTAATTAATGCATCAAAAAACATAACAAGCTGTATATCGGAATCTTTGTACACAAGATGTAACTGGAGCTTCACAAATTGTACTTGACCTTTTAAGAATTTCAAATATCACATAGTTTTGACTCTAACTAGTAGTTTTTAGGTTACAGAACAATTTAAGATACAGTAAACACCCTTAATCATCCAGAAACCATCGGGCAAGACTTAGACCACATTACATTACATTACAACACACCTCTTCTTATTAGTAAAACTGTAGTTACTAAATTTATTATGAGTTGTTAATGAAAAATAGGATTAATGATGAATAATGGAATCGTATACATCTGTGAAGATGGAATAGTTTGTTGGTGAATAAAATGATAAACAGTATAAAACATGCTAACACAGGATAATTGTATTTGTGTGTTTTTATTATCTTCATTAATGTATTAAGTCATTTTATTTATTTTATTTAATTCTGTTTAATTTTGTTGTATGCCCTTCTGCAGCGAAGTATCCAGTTAAAATCAGCTAACTTGCTAGATTTTGAACATGAATCATTTTTCCATTTTATGTTAACAGATTATTATTTATATATTTTAGTTCACCACAGTCAAAGGAAGAAAAAAAACGTACTTTTTGTCATTCTTACATTATTTCTCTGTTTGTAAAGAACCACAGGAATGTCCCATAAGTCCAGCATCATACTGTACAGTAGCTGAGAAAAAAAAACAAAAGGCAAAACGATGCATTTTTATTGCAAGAATTACGCAAGCGCGCACATTACTGTATATAATATATAGTAAGTGCAGCTTTCTGATATTCAGACTCTACTTTGCTCTTTTCCGCCGACCTTTGCTTCAAATCCTCACGACTCTCCATCATCACACTGAGTCAAAGACCCCCATTTGCCTGCTCCTTATGAACCGACTGCAAATTCAGTGAATATAACAAACTCAATTAAAATGCTGAGCCCACGAGTTTCTCCCTGCTAGCCAGTCTCATTTACATGGCGGATGTTTGGAATCGAAGGGAAGGAGCCTTTGCTTGTGTGTCTTCAGGAAAAAAAAAAAAAAATTAAAATTACGCACTTGGGTGGGGGTGAGAATGGAAAAATAGTTAAGATCTGGAGTTTAAGTGCAATAATATGCGAAAAAACTGAAGAGTGTGTGTGTGTTTTTCCATGAGAGCCCCTTGGTTATGAGTGAACTGTTAATTATTAATAACAAACTTCCTCTAATTTTCTTTTTTATCTTTTATCCTGTCATTTATCCTGCTCAGAAAACTTCTGAAGTGCAACGTGCGGGTATTTTTACAGTTCGTTTTATGAAATCTGCACATTTTCACCCTAGTTAAAGCTCAGCAAATTAACTTTATTGAAAGTTTCAAAGTTTTCCAATGAAGTACGCAACTTAAGTAGGCTATTGTGGATTAGTGGCTTAATAAAGGGAAAAATTTGGTGTCTTTTACATATTTTTTTAATTCCGTTTTATGAAGTGGGAGTGGGCGGGAGGCGTAAACATACTCTATAGCCTAACATAAAACGCTGCAAACTAAAGGTCAGCATGTTAGACGAATCTCCTCCAGGGTATTGAGAATCCTCTTTGGTCTGTCTTGGCTCAGTTCCCCTCCTCTCTTGCCCATACACCCATGAGCACCATAATCATTCCTGTTTATTTTCAGTAATATGTCATAGATAAAGCATCAGAATGAGTGATCACGTTAATATCAGTGCTGAAATTAAATGATAATTAAAAATGTTAGTTTAAAGCTATTACTGTCCATAAAACTTTGATTAGACCTACTCGAACATTATCCACATTACGTTTTTATGGGTTTACCCGAGTGATTGCTCACAAAGATTGTTTGTGCATGTGTGTGTGAATGTGTGTGTGTGTGTGTGTGTGTGTGTGTGTGTGTGTGTGCGTGCATGAGCATGAGTCAAAGCTCGAATGAATCCCAGTATTCACTTATTTAGTAGTGGTCGAGGTTGCTTGCTAACACTAAACATTACTGTCGTTGTTTTTTGCTCGCCATGCAAACATGAGCACTTGTTACAGATTTATCCTTTATTAGTTTTTTCTTTTTTTAACTTGAACTTTGACAAGATGTTAAAATGAGGTATGTAAAGCAAAGAATTGTGCACACACACCCACATCCCGCCCCTGCAGGCAGTGAGAGTTGTTTCCTAAATTACTTAGGGGAAAATTCCTTTTCCCAATTCTGCCTGTCAGGCTCAATTTAGGCAAACAGTAAGCATACGCAGGCCTCGCTCCGCCCCGCCGCTCATCGCCATGGTGACAGCTTGATTAGATCATCAATCGTGGTCACGAAAAAAAGCGCTTTTCCTGAACACCTGCTCAGCCAGGTCACGCGTGCCTCTTAACTACCGTTGTTCCTGTGACCCCCAACACATCAGCCCCGGAGTGTTAAAAATGATCTGGCTTTGCATGCTTGCATTAGAGCCAGCATACACCGCTTCACTAATCGCTCACACTCTCGCTGTACACGGCATGCAGAGATCGCGGATCGTTTTCAATACATGAGGTTTAATACATGGGGCTTTTGGGTGTATTGCTGGTTTTGTTTGTGCTGCAGGATTATAACTGGTTGCCTTGTAAAGGCAGGTTTACATTGTATGATTTTTGGTCCAATGCTGCTCATCATATAGACGCTTTTGATTGTGAGTCAAGATTGGTGATTTTAGAGAACATAATGTGATGTGCAATTCAATACAAATTGTTTGTTTGACCAAGCAATCATTTAAAATGGCAATTTTCTTGCATTAATTGGAATAAAGTTACTAGCCTACATGCCTGGTCCCCTATACAGAGAAATGCAAAGCTACAACATACCCTTTAGGCAGAACCTGGCTACGATTCCTATTTACACAACCTTTTTCTGCTCGAGACCCAATCAGACTGATTGATGACGTATGGAGAACATAGTAATTTTCTTTAATCGCAGGTTTATCTTGAGAGGATCGTCATATAATGTGACATGGAAGACACATGTTATCGCACAGTCTGTTATGGAATTTAGAAAGATTTTATTGGGATCATTTCATACAGTGTGACAAGTAATAATCTTCTGACTGCTGAAATCACACAGTGTGAAACAAGCCTAAATTGATCAAATTACATTTGTGGAGATGCGAATTTGTAAGTCAAAAAAAAAAAAAAAAAAAGCAAGCATTTCCTTTGGATTTAAAAAAAGCACACTTATGAGCCCAGCCCAAATCCTCTTAAAGCTGTAAACAATTTACTTTATAAGTGCTAAAACTGATTCTCATTTACATTCTCCGTCTTTGAGTTCCGTTATTTAGAGGAGCACCTTGCCTTTAAATTAGTTTCTATAAAAAGCACTATTTGTCCCTGACAGTTTGTCCCCGAATGCAGTATAATCCCACAGCACTGAACATGTGGCTATTCATTATTCATTAGCTACTGCAACCAGTTTGAGTTAGCGCTAACGGCTCTTTAAGTTATTCTAACATGAGGATGATGATGATGCTACCACAGTAAGCTGAGTTAGCAAAATTTTATCAATGCAAATTTCTATTCTGCATAATGAATTATTTGGCATATTTAATTTATCTTTAGAGCAGTATCTTTATCTGAAAAAAATAAAAATAAAAATTCTAAAATGGTCGTATGTTTAATTTTTACATTTCATAAAGCATTATGAGGAAAATGTACAGTAAATGTATGTAAGGAATAAAATGTACCATACAATACATATATGTACTTTTAAAAATCAAGCTAAAATCAAGCTAATCCAGCTATCAAGAAATATCTCAGGAATAATATCAGTGACAATTTCTTAATCCTATTTCCATGTAAATGATTTTGGGAATCACTTCCTATGCATCATAATACTTTATGTGAACTTATATTGACACATGACTTACGTGTTCAATTAGTCTACTTTGAACCAGATCACTTCATATCACACTTGTATCGGAATAGTTTTCTGTCATTTATATAGGAATGTCTAAAGTTGAAACACTCATGACAATCACTGAATGATAGATGGTATACAGTATGTACACCAGTTACACTGTGTCTTGAGGATTATACACAGAAAAACGCATCTTTAAACACATCTTTAAACCATGAACATGAACTCACAGGCTGCTTGAATTGGTTAAGAGAACGACAGCTAGAGATGATTGAAAACCTCACTTTATATTCACATATACTGTAACATAGCACTGTTGGATTCTTGTATCTGACTGGTCTTGATTAACTTTCGATAACAGTAGATCTGACAATAGCTCTGGCTGCAATGCAAATCACAGGTTTATATTCATTTTAATGCGTTATTGTTTCTATAACAAAACAGGGAATTGTGTGCTGATGCGCTACAAAATCAATTTCTAATATTACCTTTTTTTATATATAGCTATTTAACAAAAAGACGTGTAGTTGTGATATGCTGAGATTATTTAGGGGTTTATTTAACAATTTGGCAAGGAGTGTCCAGTTTTAGATTTCAACAAACATAGGTAAAGATGGCCTGAAAACTACAAGTGGACTAAAAAAAAAAAAAAGTTTGGGAGAATGAAAATAAAAGCTGCTAGTAAATTAATAAGTGTTTATAGATAGTAGAGCCATAATGTAAATAATAAAAGTAGACATTCCACCACATTAACACTATCATTATCACAACAACACAACTCATTGGTCCTGAGTGGTGCAACAGTAAAGCTTTTCATCCTGAGAAACTTCAGTGTGATCATGGGTGCCTGTAAGCTCATGCATGTTGAAGTGGAAGGATAGCATTTTCTACCACCCTCCGTTTGAAAAGATGTAGTCGGTTAGTTGATAACTAACTTTGTGGCGATGACTAAATTAAAGAGAAATAAAAAAAAAAATCTTCAGAATAGAAAGAGCATCATACAATCCTGCCCTTGATTATTTACAGGCTCAAAAGGACTTTATTCCTTCCTTAGGTATGCCATGTTACAAATGTGTAATGGATTCTTTATACAGTACCGCTTATCCTGCACAGGGTCACAGGAGGCCTGGAGCCTATCCCAGGGGACTCAAGGTGGGATAAACTCTGTATTCAGTTTATCACAAGGCACAAGCACACACTTATTCACACACTATGGGCAATCTGGAAAAAACAATTACCCTAATCTGCATGAAGCAGCACGTGTACTCCGCCAAAATACAGTACTGAAACCCGTGCACCTCGGATGTGCATTTGCGTTTGTCAACAGGGCATAGATTCAGACACACGTGTTCCCAGTAGTGAAAAGGATGTTGTGTTGTGCATTTTTTGTTGGAAACGGATCTCTCGACGGTGGAAAAAGTATTCATAGTTGAGTATTAATTCCGATCATACAGAAGTGGTTGTGAATGGAGAATAAGGTGGCAGTACAATTCCATCCCAGTTCCCTGATCTTACACCACCTGATGCCTACTTGTTGGGAATGTTAAAAAAAAAGAGTGTGTTCCACTGTGAAGATCCTCCAAGAACTGTGCCTGCATTACCCAAGCAAATCAGTCTGCAAATGAGTCTGCAGCAACCTTTGTTCCGGGAATCTGAGGTTGAGAATCTGCGTGAATGATATGAGAACCATCTACAGCAAGACCATGCACACACACTCTGAACGCTTACTGTACATTACGGATACCGTGGCAAATCAACACGCTAATAGTGTGAATGTTAGATTCTTTGGAATTAATCTCACAGGTGACAACAAGGTTGTTTGTCTTTTCATTTCCGTACTGTATATTTTGACACATACTGCAACTCGATCATTTTCTTTGTGTACGCTTTCTTTTTCTGTCCCTTCATGCCTTGTCTTCAGAACTTCATTAAATAGTGGAGGGAGTTTTTGAAGTCTTTCCTGAACATGGTTTTACAGCTTACACTATGATGCATTGCTGATCTGAATTATAGCCACACATTACCTAGAGACATTAGTTACCCTGTCATTTCTGGCCTGGCAGGTCACACAGCTAAATCTTTCAGCTGTTCATTCGGTGGGTGCGAGTTAACAACGTAGGACGCTTCGCATACTCTGAATCATTTAATACTAATTAGCGGTCCTGCAAATATCTGCATTATTGTATACTTCATGCTCGTTTGAGTCAGGAATCGCATGGAGAAAAAACAACTATTAATTCACAGTGTCGCTTGTTAGCTCGCTGGTTATTAATTGCACTTGGCCAGTTATTCACTACCTCAATAAAAACCAACAATAGTTTCCAAATCACCTGAAAAATGAGTCCAAGGACAACATGGCTCAGGGAAGGCGTGGCACAGAGTTTGAAAAACGATCAGTCGGCCTGACCAAGATGAATGGAGCTCAGATGGATTTTAATTACTACAGCTGGCCTCATTAATTACTCCCCCCAATACAAATATTGTTATATTTGGGGAAATTTGTGATTTATTTTATTTGGTTGGCCACGGGATGGAGATGAATGGGTCCTCGCTGTAGACGTTGCAGGGACACAAAGGCGGAGCAGCCTGGGTAAAAGGGGTGGATTTGCTACAGGGCAGCTGCTTTATTATTTAAAACACAATCCAGCGTAATAACATAACAATACTTAGTTACAGCTGAAAAGATGTAAAACATGCTCATACAACTCCTAATTCAAAAGCGGGACGTTTAGCTGATCAGGTGAATCTGTCACATCCATAATAAAACAGCTCCGCCTCACAGAAGCGGCTAAAAATACAGTATATCAGCTGCGAGGTGTAATTTCTCTATGGCAAGGTCATTCCGAGGTAAAAGAAGTGCCGTTTAATTAATATGTACTGTACATTTTTTTTATGTGTTAGTGATTTAGTGTTTTAGCACTGCGATAAGGTGTTGTCATTATGTCACACTGTGAACAAACTAAACAGACACTCTTAAAATCAGTGTGTCAGAATCGGTGATATTGTTTCATCCTCAACCCACAGCGCAGCGGGACTCATCAGCTGCCTTAATAACATTGTCTTTAGTAATTACACTGATATTAATGAGAATATTTTTAATGTGAGAATTATACAGTCATGTTCAATCGTCTGTGTCATCGTCATCATCATCATCACCATCATCGTCATCATTAGTAATGTCGCTTATTTCTCATCATGGTTATGATAAAGCTTTTGTTGCCACTTTTTTTTGTCTCCTTGGCTTTTTCTCCTTTAAAAAAAAAAAAAAAATTATATCCTTCCTTTCTGTTTTTTTCTCATGTTCCTATTGGCTAAGATCCTTCTAAATGTGTTTTTTTTTTGTTCCTGCTTTGTCTTCCTGCTTCTTCTTCATCTTTGTTCTTTTTCCTCATCCCTTCTGCTTTTCCCCAAATTTCTTATTTCCCCCTAAATTCTTGCATTTTTATATTACTTTTCTCAAATTCTACTTTTTCTGTGTTTTTAAATGGATAAGTGTTCATTCTGCTTCATTTCTCATGCGCTCCAGTTTTCCTCATGTTTCTTTATGTTTTCTTCCTCTTTGGTGTTTTCCTCATCTTTTTATCTTGATTTTTTTAAAATATAAATTTATAATTGTCACTTTTTATTATTGTTGTTTATTTCCTTCTTGTTCTCTTTTCCTCTCTGTTTTGTGTTCATGTCTCGTTGCTGTTCTTCTGTTGCCTCTTTTTAGTGTTGATGTTATTGTGGCTCAAGTTCTTATAAGTTGTGCTCTCTCTCTCTCTCTCTCTCTCTCTCTCTCTCACTCTTCTCAGGGTCCTGGTCCTCTGTATAGCAGACCTGCTGTAATTAATGTAAATAGCTGGAGTCCACTCAGCCTTAGCATGCACAGCTTTGTCACTATACATCATCCGAATGGGCCGCCATCCTCTCAAATTAAAGCTCATGGATTTTATCCTTCGCCTTTTATAAAACGCTCGCCATGCATACACGAGCCCGCTACACAATCCATGCATCCATACACACATACACATTCACGGTGGACGTAGAGGGTCACATACATTTAAACGCTAATCTAATTTCTCACACCATGCAAACACACTCTCTCTCTCTCTCACACAAACATACACACACACACACGCACAGATATATGCACACTTACAGTACACACAACACTTTGTGGGCCTCCCCCTCTTGCTCTTGCTGTTTGGCCTACAATAAATCTCTTTGAAACATGATTCTACACATGAGTGGAGTGCAGCCGGGAGAGAGAGATAGAGCAGAAATTAAAATTTCATTATTTACTGCACTTGTGTTGCAGGGCGCAATTAGTATCTACAAAGCATGAAGTAGAAGCATTTACCATTCTCTCTCTCTCTCTCTCTCTCTCTCTCTCTCTCTCTCTCTCAATGTATTAACAACATATGTACTGTGGAAAAAGGACGCTGCTACCATGATCCACAACAATGCACCTGTCAAACCTCACAGAGCTCCTCATTTTTATATACATACCTTGGTATGAATTATCACACCATAATAAACCGATCAGTCTTCTTTGGTAGATCACCATATCGGCAGTCGACACATGAATCCGTACTGATCGACACGTGTGTAGTTATCTCGCCAATATGCTCTTTGGAAGCACCATCCTCTTTTCCCATCTCATTCATGAGTCTTGATTTTCCCCATGCAATGACTTTTTGTCAGAGTAAAAAGAGAACACATGTCACGGAACAGGAGCTCGAACTGTACCAGCAAAGCTTTATATTAACAGGCTCATCCTAATCCAGTACATTATTGTTTGTATAGTGGATGCAGAACGTGATCTAGGACTGATGAACAGTTTTATATAATGTGTTGTTGGTTAACATAACATATACAGTATATGTGTACAGAAATTGTTGATAAGTTGACAGTTGTTGTTAGAAAATGTTTATTTAGCATTTATGAAAAGTAAACCTAGGTGTCAGTGCTTTCTTAACACACACAGACACACACACAGACAGGCTGGCAGGTCTTAATATACGTACCTTATGTTGCAATACTAAATTCTGCATTTTCCTCGCTTTAATGGAGGAGGAGAAAGAAAAGAAGCATCTGTCAGTCCAGACCCATGTCATGTATCAGCTGAGAGTTTTGGACTGTATAATAAGTTTTACGTATTAATATCATTTTTATATCTTACACCATGGCTTGATTTATGACCAGCAGGTGATCTGAGGTGATCATTGAATTATCTGAACAATAATGAGAGAGAGAGAGAGAGAGAGAGAGAGAGAGAGAGAGAGAGAGAGAGAGAGGGAGAGAGCAATGAAACACATTTAATGGTTTGAGAGACTTTTTATGTTATTTTTGATTTGGTGGACGCTTTTGGTGGCATGATCTCTCCCTCTTGCTCTCTCACACACACATCTGCATGCACATACACACACACTGGAAAACTGGTAATAAGTACATTACTAATCAAATATTGTTCCATAATAATAATAATAATATAATAATAATAATAATTTAATTATTATTATTATAATTTTTTAATTTATACTTTTTTTTTATAAAACATGTATGCATTCAAAGTGTAATGCTTTTTTGCTCACCCTCATGTTTCAAATTATTATAATTTCGATAGACGTTCATCAGCAATCAGTCACTAATTATTCATCAGTAAGTATAATTTTGTTTGCAAATAGCTTATCACTGAAGCCTAAATGCTCCGATGGCTTTCTTCCTTTCTCGCTTGCTTGCTTGCATTCTATAAGTGGACAGATTTCCACGTTTCCACGTTGGATAAATTAATATGAATCTCTCTGTTGCTGAGATGAAAATATGGAATGGCAATTAGGGCCAAAAAACGAAATTAATACTGTACAATAAAGTTTTTGTTTCAGTATAAACATATACTTTTATATCCAGTATGTCATCTAGATTTTTATGCTAGATTTCTTTATATAAATAATAAAATATGTTAGTTTCTAAGCATTCAGATATGATAGCACATGAAAAGATTTCTATCACATCTTTCTTGCTATCTGGTACTTCCATTAATAAGAATAAAACTTTCAAACTTCTACTAACAAATTCTAATTTGTAAAGTAAAATCTTTCGATGTTGAGGAAACCACAAAATGCCCATATTGCCTAAATTCCCTTCTTAACCTAAACTTTACATGCACCTTCAGGTGATGTTTTGTTTTTAGGGATTCAATTCAGTGATTGCACTTGAAAACATAAATCACACGCTATGGCTTCAAATCTATTTAGAGTGGGAATAATGGCTTTGGCCTTCGTCTCAGTGAGCAGTTCTCCAAATGTTAGCTCCTTGACAATATTTTACTAAACAGTTTGTAATGTCATTAGCATCGACGTGACTCCTGTCTCAACTCTTACCCCCGTCTGTTGCCCTGGCCGAATCTATCAGCTGGAACTGATTGTCGGACGTCACTGATATCTGTCTGACCTGAACCCCGGCCATCTGTTTATCTTCATTTGGTTAATTTGGTCGAGATGGCTTGGCTGCTGAATTGATTGACCGTCCTGACTGCCGTGGTGACAGAGGTGTGGGCTGTGGTTGCAGGCCATGTGTGAAAGACAGGAGAAGGTGACATCCTCTGGATGTCTGCGCTGATGGCTCTAGTCAGGAAATTAATAATGTAAGAATGTCAAATGTACTTATGTAAACCAGTATTATATACTATATATATGCTAAGATATCCTTCATTTCTTCACATTTTGTTTCCAAAGACTTAATGCAATCTTGAGTAATAGTTCCTTTTAGCCTTTTTTGGCTTTTATTTTACCTGACCAGTTTTTTTTTTTTTTTCAGTCATTGAGTTCATTCATGCCTTCGCTATCGCTTCACCAGCTATTTCGTGAGTACTCACCTATTCAGATCGCTTCCTTGATTGAGTGTGTGTTGCCAGAACGCGGGTTTATTT
Organism: Clarias magur; assembly: GCA_013621035.1. Lineage (NCBI taxonomy): Eukaryota > Metazoa > Chordata > Actinopteri > Siluriformes > Clariidae > Clarias > Clarias magur. The sequence continues at coordinate 434,990 of QNUK01000319.1, read as the reverse complement.
GTGTAGATCCTTGCTCTTTGTGTAAGAGAGTTCTAAGAGTAAACGTGTGGTTATCCTGCCTGCTCGCGCTGCTTCCGCGTTTGGGTTTACCGTCCACGCAACACGGGCTAACTGCTAAGGCTACTGTGTTCATCCCTCGGTTGCTCGTGACAGAATGACTGAGTCCAAAGCAGTAAACCCAGCGGAGTTTGCTCGCCTCTGAGCTGTGGTTGACCAGCATGCCGAGCTGATCAATGAGCTTCGTGGTGAAGTCATGTCTCTCTGAAAGGAGCTCCAAGACGTTGCGGTTTTGCGCCGCGAGGTGGCGGAGCTGCGGCAGGAGAACGTGACCCGCGGGGCGGCTGTTCAGTTGGCTGTTCTGCGGCAGGGTGGGTCGTCCGTGAGCCGCTACACCGCGGATTTCCGTACCCTTGCCGTGCAGACCATCTGGGGGGACGCCACCCTCCGGATGGCTTACTTCGAAGGACTGACTTCTCACATCAAGGATGAGCTTGCCGGACGAGAGCTTCCAGCTACACTGGAGGGATTGGTTCAGCTCGCCCTCTGGATTGACCAGCGCCTGCTCGCTCGTCCGAAGCCAGCCCCCCGAACCCTGCCGCCCATCACGCCGCTTTTTTCACATTCCACGCCCCGATCACCAGCTTTCACCACCACCACTAGGGCATCTGCCGGGTCTCCACCTCCCGGCGTGGTTGACACGGGAGCCGGGGAACCCATGCAACTAGGACACGCCTCCTTGAACCCTGCAGAGCGAGAACGACGTTTCAGGGAGGGACTCTGCGCCTATTGTGGGTCAGTGGCACGCCATAGAGCTATATGCCCTTCACGCCCGGGAAATGATCAGGCCCAGTGAGTCAAGGGGGGAGCTCACCGGATCACCTCCATCTCGCCGCCACCACACCCAGCATCTTGCGTCTCATGGTTCAGGTACACCTCCAATTTGGCCACAGACGAGTCAAAAGTTCCGCGTTTATCGACTCCGGGGCCGCCGGGAACTTTATTGACTCCTCCTATGCCAAGAGATTGGGGGTGGAGACTGAGGCGTTATCCCAGCCGGTTCAAGTGATGTCCGTCGACGGTCGGCCCCTTTCTTCCAGCCCTATCACCACCCAGACTCGGCTCATCACCCTCACCATTGACCGACACCACGAGGAGATCCGCTTCCACCTCACCTCCATTTCCTCATCACCCATCATCCTAGGATACCCCTGGTTACTCCAGCATGACCCTCTCATCTCCTGGTCTCAAAACCGGATCCTACAATGGGGCCTGACCTGCCTCGAACTCTGCCTACAGGCGCCGGCTGGGACGTGCTCTAGGAAGTCTGAGGCTCCCGATGTCGACACCAACGCCATCCCTTCAGCTTATCGTGCCCTGTCTGAGATCTTTTGTAAAAGACATGCTAACCACCTTCCTCCGCATCGCCCCTATGACCTGGCGATTGAGATCCAGCCAGGCTCCACTCCACCCCGCGGCCGTCTATACTCACACTCTTCCACTGAGATGCGGGCAATGGAGGAGTATGTGTCCTCCGCTCTCCGTCAGGGTACTATCTGACCCTCTTCCTCGCCCGCTGCCACGGGGTTTTTCTTCGTAAAGAAGAGTTCGGGCAAATTACGTCCATGTGTCGACTACCGGGAATTAAACAACATCACCCTAAAAAACCGACACCCGCTGCCGCTTACCAACTCAGCCCTGGATGCCCTCTCTGGTGCCACCATTTTCTCAAAGTTGGACCTCCGGAGCGCCTACAACTTGGTGCATATCAGAGAGGGCGATGAGTGGAAGATGGCCTTCATCACCCCTACTGGACATTATGAGAGTTTGGTCATCCCATTTGGACTCTGTAACGCTCCCACAGCTTTCCAGCAGTTCATCAATGATGTTCTCCGGGACATGTTGGGAAAGTGGGTATTAGTCTACCTAAACGATATACTCATCTACTCCCGTACCGCCGAAGAACACATCCGACATGTCAGGGCAGTTCTTAAAAGATTGCTCGCCCACCGACTGTACTGTAAGCTGGAGAAGTGCGCTTTTCACAGGTGCTCCACCACGTTCCTGGGTTTTGTCATCTCGTCCCAGGGTGTGGCTATGGACCCGCAGAAACTGGAAGCTGTATGTCATTGGCCCCTACCCAAGACTCTCAGGCAGCTTCAACGGTTTCTCGGGTTTGCAAACTTCTATCATCGCTTTATCCGGGGCTACAGCACAGTCGCAGCACCCCTGACTGCATTGACTCGCCCCTCATCTCGTCCCTTCCAACTCGACTCCACGGCCATCAACGCCTTCTCCAAACTCTGCCATCGATTCACCACCGCTCCGATTCTCCTTCATCCAGATGCCGATCAACCATTTGTTGTGGAGGTGCATGCCTCAGAGGTGGGCGCTGGGGCAGTTCTCTCCCAGCAGGGTTCAGACCAGAAACTACACTCTTGTAGTTTCTTCTCCAAAAAATTTAACCCCACTCAGCAGCGATACGGGGTGGGAGACCGCGAGCTGCTGGCCATAAAGTGGGCATTGGAAGAATGGCGACACTGGCTCCAGGGTGCCAGAGAACCATTTATCGTCTGGACCGACCACCAAAACCTCAGCTTCAACAAGACACTTAAACAACTCAACCCCAGGCAGGCACGGTGGGCTCTCTTTTTTGAGCATTTCAATTTCCATCTATCATACCATCCGGGGTCAAAAGACACCAAAGCGACACCCTCTCCTGACAACATGAGGGGGATGTTCCGGGCGGACCCCGCGCCTGTCATGTCACCCTCTAAGATCATCGCGCCACTCCGTTGGGACCTGGAGACGAGGGTCCACCAGACGCAAGCCACGGAGACCAAACCGGCAGATGCGCTGCCTGGATGACTTTTCGTTCCAAGGACCGTCAAAGCCGACGTCATTAAATGGGGCCATTCTTCATCGCTGTCGGGGCACCCAGGCACACAACGCACCCTTCAATATATCCAGCGTGCCTTCTGGTGGCCCTCCGTGGCCAAGGACGTTGAGGAGTTCGTTCGGGCGTGCCCAGTGTGTGCCAGGACCAAGACCTCTAACCAACTGACACCGGGGGAACTCCAACCACTCCCAGTTCCCTGTCAACCCTGGATGCACCTTGCCGTCGACTTCATCACGGGCCTGCCGGTATCCTAAGGGAAGAGCGTCATCATGACGATAATAGATCGGTTCTCCAAAACAGACTTCCGTCAACCAAAGGGACAGCCGAGCTGATTTTAGAGCACGTAGTCCGTCTGCATGGGTTCCCAATGGACATCGTCTTGGACAGGGGCCCCCAGTTCACTGCACGGTTCTGGAAGGCCTTCTGCCGTCTGATCAATTCTACCTGCAGTCTCTCCTCAGGCTATCACCCCCAAACAAATGGTCAGACGGAACGGGCCAACCAACAACTGGAGCGCTACCTGAGGTGCTTTGTTGCCGACCGTCAGCGCTCCTGGGCTCGCTATCTCATTTAGGCGGAGCTCTCCCTCAACCTCCACGTCTCCTCCGCTACGAAGCTGAGTCCATTTGAGGTATGTCAGGGTTTCCAACCTCCGATGTTTGAACATCAAGAACCGGAGGTCGAAGTACCCTCAGCCCAACAGTTGGTCCGAAAGTGTCGGCGGTCCTGGACTCAAGCCAAGGAGGCCATTCAACACGCCAATACCCTCTACACCTCACAACATCGCCGTCGACACCCTCCGGGACGATTGTACCACACAGGTGACAAGGTATGGCTCTCCACCAAAAATCTAAACCTTCATACAGAGTCCAAAAAACTCTCGCCTAGATTCATATATCGCATCACCCTCCGTGTCAACCCTGTCACCTATCGGCTCCAGCTGCCTGCGGCGCTCCGGATTCACCCAGTATTCCACACCCTTCATCACGTCACCAAAGGTTCGCTATCGCTTCACCAACTATTTTGTGAGTACTCACCTATTCAGATCGCTTCCTTGATTGAGTGTGTGTTGCCAGAATGCGGGTTTATTTGTGTAGATCCTTGCTCCTTGTGTAAGAGAGTTCTAAGAGTAAACGCGTGGTTATCCTGCTTGCTCGCGCTGTTTCCGCGTTTGGGTTTACCGTCCACGCAACACGGGCTAACTGCTAAGGCTACTGTATTCATCCCTCGGTTGCTCGTGACAATCCCAATGTACAAAACTAAAAACGGATGAAAAATCAACAAAAATGTGTACAAAGGGCATTGCTTTCTCTGTGTGTAAAGGTCAGTTTACTTTAGATTTTTTTTTATGTGATGGCTGATGGATGAGAAAAAAAAAAACCTGGGCAAATGAGTTTTTTCATCAACTAAGTCTGCAGCAAAGGTGTGTTAAACTACTCCGATGATGGACCACAGAACATCAGAGTTTTTTTTTTTTCTAATTTAAAACACATAATTTACATCAGCCTCAGATTCTTTCTATTAAAGACATTAAGACTAAATACTACAGTGCTGGGACTGATACTGAGTTGAGAATTACCAGACAATAAACGTGGACTACAACATCTCTTTTTTTTTTAAACATGGTAATAAATAATAAATCAAACAGGTAATGGAGATCAGTAAGAACTGATATTCCCTCCCTGCTCCTGACTGATGTGTTTGTTTGGGTGACATGACAGCAGTGATACATTAGTACCCACTAACTGGGGAAAGATTGAAGAAAAACAACATTAAAAAAGCATGCGTTTCTGTGTTTCTCTCAATTGCTACATTTTTACATCTTGTAATTAATCCTTGACACAACTATTAATTTGCTTGATGTGCGCTGCTTATGAGCTGAAGTGCTGACAAGCAACATGAAAATGAGAACGCAAACAGGCTTTATCATACAAGTGGGATGTTTGAAGAGGAACAATGTTCTCTGTCTCTTTCTGTCTTTTTTTCACTGTTTCCTTCTTTGTCAGGAGACGCAGGGTGCGAACATGCCTCCCCGAGTGTATGTGTTTGTTGGATCAAAGGCTGCCATCTGATCTCACAAAATCCCCATTAAAAGCCCCAAATCAGTGCCCAACGCATCGATCCCAGGAAACATAGGGGAGCATTTCCTAATAACTGTAGGCGTTTGAGAAAATCATCTGGTGTGCTATTAAACTTGCATGCTCTCCTCTCAGCAAACAATTGCCTGTTAACTCATAACACATCATGCATGATATGTACTCTAACACACGGCATCTTGCACATTCAGGGTTGTTATGCTGCAGTTTGGGTTGCTCCCCCCCGCAGTTGAAGGCAGGGAAGTGTAAATTTTAAAGAAAATAAAGCTAGCAGGGAATACTTCACTGGAGTTGCACTAGTCTGCAAATAGGAGAGCTCAAGAAACAGGGACCAGGGGACTCAGTAAATTATAATAAAGAGAAAGAACAATGTAAGAAACATAAAAAATTAACATACCCCCCTCCCCTCAAAATAGGACAGAAATAAGTCATGTTAAATTGTTCAGTAACTCAAATAATCTACAACCACACCTGTGTGTCTGTTCACAATTTATAGAAAACACAAAATTTTTGTCTTGCCTTTTCATTTGTAAAAAATATATATCATCCAAAAACAGAAAGATTCACAGAATCCACCAGCAGCAGCTATTTCCATTTCCTTGATTTCCACCAGTCATTCCTAAAAGCACTGGTAAAGTCTTTGTAAACTTTCACATATTTCTGCCCAGTCTTCAGATTCTGCCAAACATGTCACTGGGTGGAATGACCATATTAAATTGCCCCCAGTGTGAATGGGTGTGTTAGAGTGCGCATCGTGTCTTGTGGTGGACTGGCAATTGATGCAAAATGGAAAAAATTATGTATTAAATGACTCCGGTATAAACAGCGGAAGGAAGGAAGGAAGGAAGGAAGGAAGGAAGCAATTAAAATCCGATCTTCAGGATAATCAACTTTGGAGAGAAAAGAAACAACATGTGGATGATACTATAAATTAATTAATTTGTTAATTATTGGTTAGAATTGCACGTAACATCTGTTTTTGATCAACGTCTTCCAGAATGTCAAATGGCCACTTAACCTTTTATAACTTTCATAACAAATCTCTGCATACAGACCTCTCATTCATAGATAGATATAAGGTATCATCATGCTCCATACCACCATGTTGATGGGTTGTCATTTGCTGAAAACAAAATAAATTAACCTTTAATTTCTAATTAAATTAGAATTCTAATTTGTTTTTTTTTTCTGATTGGAAGTTAGCAATAATGAATTACAAGCTCTAGTCAAATGCAGCATAAGTTAACTAAAATACTGTATATAATACTGTAGCACTTACCAAATATCTTTAGACAAAGTGATTCCTTCTTTAAACCAATCAAACATTGATGGATCACTATTTTTTACTTATTTCCTTCTATCCTTCTTTATTCATAAAATTATTGCATTGTGGGTAAAAATGCAAGAATTTCTATAGCGGGTTGCTCATTACTGTTTTTAAGGAGGTGTATTCCATAAAGTTTAGAAAGACTGGAATAAAACCTTTATTTACCCAGATTTCTTCAAAATTTTGGGTAACTGAGAAAAATTATTCATTTTTATTTAAATAGGATAGTACATTATTTTTAGCCTTTAACTTGGCTTCACATTCAGGGAACTAAACTCCTTGGACAAAATTGACACTGCATTTAGCAGTCAGAATGAATTCAAACAAATGAGTAGGATGTGGCTGGATTTCAATACATTAGATAGTTATCCAAAATGAAAATACTAACCTCATGCATTTAACTGTGCAATTGTGGGTAACTGTAGTTTTTGGTGGACATTTGGAGGACAGGATACTAAGGCTAGACTGTCCAGACTAAAAGTGAATGTCTGGCCTTGTACTGTAGAATGCTAACATAATTATACCTACTTTTCATGATCATGTTTAAATATTTGGCTTTATTATAGTTTAGTGTAGTTATAGTTTAGGTCTACTTTCGTATATTGAAAATAAAATGCAAAACAAAAATGTTTGACCTCCTGCTGCATCTCCAAATGTAGTCTTATTACTTACATATTTTCACCATTGTGCGGAGTGTGACTATTTCACCTACACTTTACCAAGTTTAGCTAATACATATGTTTCCACAGGTGCTGCACAGTCAGGGTGCATAAAACCCTGGTGTTCACCTTTTTATTTAAACAAAGAGTGTGTTCCTGAGAACACCTGCAGATCTACAGTATGTTTCAAATTTAAAGTGTAGTTCTTCTACACGTATACAGTACAAAAGCCTTCTTGACCCCCCCCCCCCCCCATTTCTACATATTAAATTAAATGTTCTAGGACCAAATATTTTACTGTAACAGGCTATAAAGTTCCTAAAGATACAGTTTAAAAATGTGTTGTTTATGTACTGTAACAACCTCAGCAGGAACCTCATTTCCCCACTTGTCTGTTCCAACCTCTCAGCAATCAGCACCACCAGTAAACTATCTAATCTCTAAACTGTCTAAAATATCTATCTAATATCTAATCATCATCTGCACCTGCTTCTCACTGGTTCAGGTCTTATGTTTTTATGATTGAATGATTCATAGATCACTGTATGACTTGACAAAAATAAAAAAACTTTCATCTCAAACTGATCAGGTACTGTACATGGACCGGACTGAAAATGAAAGGCAAAATTTTGCCAAAAATGAAAACCAGAAAAGTCCTTAAGGAAGCCTGGAGAACTGTTCATAAAATTGTACAATGGTATGACACTCTGGGACCTACAGTAATTTTGAAGTTCTTTGTCCTGCATGCACTATCTGGTTTTGATCAATATGCCACTTCACTGAGAAGACTTTACTCCAACAAAACAGGTGAGTTTTGGAGAAAAATATGACTAGTTAAATCCCAGGTTTTCTGAGGTGTGGTTAGTAACTATCAGTTGAATTTGCTATTGTCAGGAGCCTTGGAGTGAGCTTTCTGGTTCCATCATATTAATTTGGTGTCTAAGGCTAAGGTCAGGTTGTGGCCATAGATCTTTACTGACCACTTCACCTTAATCTGATTTGTAATAGACTCATAGTCAATTCCAAGAAGTCAGAAATAAACCCTGGATAAAATGCAAATCCATTGCCGATTACTACACATAGTCAGTCCCAGAGCATGGGAACACAATCTGTTGACCTTCTTATCCAATTGTACAGCATTTATGAGTATCTCCTGTGGACACGCAGGCCTGGTTATTCCATTCAATTCAATTTGTCTTGTATAGCACTCTCAACAGCAAATATTGCCACAAAGCAAATTTATAGAAGTCAGCTGTGGCAATGGCGACACTAAAATAATAATAATAATAATAATAATAATAATAATAATAATAATAATAATAATAAATAAGATGACATGAAGAAATCTTAATATGTTCCAGATTTGAAATGGAGGACAGTCTTGTCTGCATGAAATTGCAAAAAGGGATTATAAATCATTATGGTACAGTATACAGGTACAGAAGAGACAAGAAGTACTGTAAGTGTGTTTGATACCTGAGATTAGAACAGGACAGTATTGTTGATTACATCACCAGGTAGAATGGTCCAAGTAAGTACTTATGTATTTATTAATTTAATTTAATTAAATTTTTTTGTTTGTTTTCAGGACACTTGAATTGTCTTGCTGCAATTTCTATGAAACTCACTGGTTATGAACGTTTTGGAAGACATTTCTTCATATTTTCTTATATTTTCTAATTCCTTTCATAACTATTATGGACAGTTTAGTCAGTAGAATCTCTTATCTATTAATGTCACTGCATCAATTTTATGTAACAATCTAACCTCATGAGATGCGACCCATTTCCTTTACAAAATCTCTTGCAGAATCCTGTCTCCTAGCTTTCGGGGTGAGGGTTGAGGGATGAGGGATGAGGCATGGCAGAGACTTGTGGTATACCACTGATTGTGGTTATTATGCTGTTTTAACCTCACAGTCTGTCCATTTTGAGCTGTAGTCAGAGACTGACTGTCAGAGGTGGAATGACACAGCTGTCCTGACTCTCCCTCTCTCTCTCTCTCTCTCTCTCTCTCTCTCTCTCTTTCTCTCTCTCTCTCTCTCTCTCTCTCTCTCTCTCTCTCTCTCTTTCTCTCTCTAGCTTACTCTCTTACTGTCTCTCTAAGATGATGTGCAGGCCCCGCAGGCGGCCTCAAATGCCAGCTGTGCCACTGAATCGCACCGATCACATCTGACAGACACTGACATTCTACGTCTGTCCTCTGTCCTCCTTCCTTCACTCTCTCTCTCTCCCTGTCTTCTTTCTTCACACATCTTTTCCTTCTCTCACAGTGTGCCATATACCTTGATAATCTTAGCTCTTGTTTTTACATGTTTTTTATGTACACTGTCTGTCCAAAAAAAAAAAAAAAACAGCCACAAAGTTGACATTTCAGAAGGGTCAAATGACTGGCCCGCATCAAGCAAAGAAAACCAAATTGAGTATTAAAATGATTGGAATTTGGTTAGGAAGTGTTCAGCACACGGAAACCTGCAAAGCTAGTGCTGAACCATCATCTTTGTGGAAGAAATGTGGATCAAACATCATGAATTGGTGAAGTTGCATCATAAAAAATCGGCAGTATAAATTACAGCCGGGTTTAATAGTTAAAATATATATATTTTTTATACGCATACAGTGTAATGAGAACTCACAGGTTTGGGATTAAACAGCTGTGTGTCACATAAGAAAACCACTTGTTAGTTGGGAGTAATCAGGAAAAAAAAATGGCTCCAATTTGCTAGCAAACTTGAAGATTGGACGTTGAAGCAAAGGGAAAAATGTCATGTGATCTGATGAGTTCAGCTTGACCCTATTCCAGAATACTGGGCGCATCAGGGTAAGAAGGGAAGCACATGAAGCGATGCACCAATCAAACATAGTGGCCACTGTACAAGCCTCTGGAGGCAGTGCTATGATCTGGGGTTGCTCCAGTTGGTCAGATCTAGACTCAGCAACATTAGGTAGCAATGAAATGAAGTCAGCCATGACCAGGTTATCACATCAGTGTATGGAGTTTTTCTTTCCTGGATATTTCAAGACTCAAACTTTGAAAGAGTGGTTCTGAGAGCATGAGGAATCATTTTCACACATGAACTACCCAGTAATCAAATCTTAAGACTGTCAAACTAAATCATACTGTAGGTCTTTTGACCAGGCAATGTATACTGTATTCATTTGTTTGGAAGAACAGACATCAGAGAAAAAATTATATTGTTAATTTGTTTGCTGTTTCAGAGAAGAAAATAAACTAAAAAGAACAACAATGTTGAATGAACAATTTCTGAAGTATATTTATAATTAACAAAATACTCCTAAAACTCATGAATGTGGTCAAGTAGGCTTTTATTGTCACTTCAACCACATAGTTAGTACACAGTGAAGCGAAACAACATTACTCCAGGACCCCACAGAACCATGTGCTATAAGATAAGATAAGATAAGATAAAGAGATATAAAAAAGAGATATAAATATAATAAAAATAAATATAAAAAACTGACTGTACAGAAACAGTAAACATAAATGAACAGAAGCTAACTAACTAAGAGACCTAATTAGCTGGCTAGCTGGGACAAGCCAGGTTGACAATATACAGTATAAAATAATATAAATAAACTTTTGCTAAATGAAATCACAGAAATCATGGAGAATGTGGGCCTGGGCTAAAAATATGATTAGATTATTTTAATATTTAGCAAGTTTAAAATATTTTGCATACAGTATAATAGCTGCCAAAACATTCTTACTATTTTATAATTCTACAACTCTGTTTTTTTTTTCAGCTTAGCTCACACCTCACATTTGATGCAGCTAAATTGATTAAAAATGAAATTTTCCTCTTCAAATGAGGTTTGCTACAATATAGTTCACTTGGAAGTGAAGCGCACATCACACTGACATGTTATTGCTATATTTGAACGTACTATAATAAGAGAATCACAATAAGGAGTGTTAACCAGAATAACCAGGCTTAGATTTTAGTATAATACACACAAGAAAAGTCAAAGCAACCCTAGGTTTAAAAAGTTTTAGCAAGCATATCAGCACTTACAGTGCATGCATTGTATTACACACCAGGTTTCAATTTGTTAGAGGCCATTTGTGTGCAATTTATTTATTTTTATTTTGTTTTTGTTTTTTTTGTAGAATTTAATGTCTGATGTAATCCGATGTAATTCTGAAGCTTTCACAGAAGAGGACATATGCACTGTTCGGAGTTTTCAGATGCACTGTGTAAAGAAAAGAAAACAAATCAAAACAAAAACCTCTACATTTCATACTTCTCCCTCCACGCTGTTGCAGCATTGTGACACAAAATGTGATAAAAGTCATCACTTTGTTTGTAGCAAGCACAGGCATTCCTTTGATAAAACAACCATCTTAAACAGTAATACTACAATCAGTAGCGACAATATTGCTATTATTTTATAGCCCACGATGATCCGATACATGGAGGTAAATGATAAATATGTTACTTTACGTACAGCACTAGACAAATGAAATTATGTTTTCAACAACAACCTAAACAAGTCAATTATTTTATTGCGCAAGCCTCGGTTTTATGGTTTATGCAGATGCTTTTCAAGCATTGGCTGAGTTCCAATTCATCTATACTTTCTATTTATGGAAGAAAACCCACAGGGCAGCAAATCGATCTTGTCTTATTATTGAAGAACCTCAGAATCCTAATTAATAAGAGAATGCAAGCAATGACTATATTTAGTCACCACCCTGTAGATGTAATGCTTTGTCTTGAAATTGTCCCTCATGGTAATCTACTCCAGCCCCAAACTCACTTCTTTTTGTCTTTTGATTGAAACCAGTTTAGTTAACATTATTTAACATTGTTATAAAATAAAAATATTGAATTAAACCTGTTCAATACAAGCAAGGAGGGTGAGTCAAAAATTACCCTCACTCGCCCTGTAGAATTTATTTTAATTAACCTTTATAAACGACAAATACATAATTTTTCAAGATAATCTCCTTGCTTTTCAATACATTTTGTCTATCTGTCAACATGCATTCATATTTCGGCATTAAAATGTTTTATGTAGGTAGGAATCTTTGTCCTCGTAGGGCTGCTTTCAGGAGACTAAACAGGTGAAAGTCTGATGGAGTAAGATCAGGACTATAGGGAGGATGCTTCAACACCTCCAAATGAAGTTTTTGCAGAATTTCTACAGTATGGGCAGAAATGTGCAGGAGTGCAGTGTCATGCAAGATCACACGCCCTTGGATAGCAGTCCTCTGTGTTTAATCCAAAGTTTAGGCTTAAGCTCTTCAATAAGCATTTCACTGTAGCGATCACTGTTAATTGTTTAACCTTTTTCGGATGTTTCAGTACTGGTCCTTGAGAATCCCAGAAAACTGTAAGCATCAATTTTTCCAGCTGATGGTTGATGTACCATAGCATTTTCTTGGTTGGTGATTGAGGATGTTTCCATTCCATATGCTGCCGTTGGCTTTCAGGTTTGTTGTGATGAATCAATGACTCCTCACCAGTAATGATTCTCGTGAAATCTTGTGAAATTTGTTTGCAGATATGCAGATATATACAAATGCTTCTATTTATGCTCTATTATGATTTTTTTTAGCATCAGTTCCATCCTCAGATCAACAAAAAATGAATCACTGCATGCTGCCCTTCTTTCATGCAAATCACAAGTGGGTCATCCATGTTTGCTCACATTGCTGTAAAAAAAAAATTTAATAATACTGGAGTGCGGATAATTTTTGACTCACCCTCATATTTAATATGACTCATAATCATACTTTTTATCCCTTTAATGATACATTTACTGCTGTAGAAGATCTGTTAAACAACATTTTTTTTTCTCATTTACAACGTTTGCCTGATCAAACTACAACTGAGACAGAATACAACAGAGCAGTTAAGGGTTAACGGCATTAACCCCACAGCAATCACATCTTGCTGGGATTTAACCTCACAACCTTCTAATCAGTGGCTTACTCTTTAGCATTTTCGCCTCACAACTCCAGCGTTGGGTTTGTGTGCTTGAAGTTAGCATGTTCTCCTCCTGCTTGGTGGTTATCCTCTGGGTTTCTTGCACAGCTCAAAGATGTGTTGTAGACTGATTTCCAAATTGCATTTAAATTGGTATGATTGCACGGCACCATTTGTATGATTGGGTGTGTGAGTGTGTGTATGCCTGTGGGATGCCAGAGGTTGGGGTTCTCAGCAACCTAATTTCCTCTACTGCAGTGACTACTGGCATAAAATCAGAGGTCACTGCAGCCAACCATTGTTCAGCAATACTGGCTTGGTTAGATGGATGGAAGGGATGTTTTACAGTAGCCCAATGGTTTTTACTACAGTAGAAGCACAAAATCCTACTTCCTTAAACTTCTAACCTTATACCAGAAAACCAGATACCAATGAAACTGAAGACTTCTTCCCAAAAGTTCAACTTAACTTGAGTAACATTCATGATACAAGTTGCTCCAAGAAAACCGTAGAATATTAATTGAAGCGTAATATACAGTACAGACCAAACGTTTGGACACACCTTCTCAGTCAACGAGTTTTCTTTATTGTGTTCTTTATTGTGTTCTTTAGCCCAAACAAGTCTCTTCTGCTTGTTGCCTGTCCTTAGCAGTGGTTTCCTAGCAGATATTCTACCATGAAGGCCTGATTCACACAGTTTCCTCTTAACAGCTAGAACTCTGTGTGGCATTGACCTGCTCTCTGATCTGAGCTGCTGTTAACCTGCGATTTCTGAGGCTGGTGACTTGGATGAACTTATCCTCCGCAGCAGAGGTGACTCTTGGTCTTCCTTTCCTGGGGCGGTCCGCATGTGAGCCTGTTTCTTTGTAGCGCTTGATGGTTTTTGTGACTGCACTTGGGGACACTTTCAAAGTTTTCCCAATTTTTCGGGCTGACTGACCTTCATTTCTTAAAGTAATGATGGCAGCTCGTTGTTTTCTTCACTTAGCTGCTTTTTTCTTGCCATAATACAAATTCAACCTCTTTGAATGAGAAGGTGTGTCCAACTTTTGGTCTGTACTGCATGCATTCAAAAGTGCTTGTTAGATTTGCCTTTACAGTGCTGTGTTTTGGCTTAACAGAATCACAAATTCAACAAGTTAAATTAAAATGTCTTCAACTGCAAAATAATCATAATGAATGTTGGACTTTCTGTCTAATATATTCCTTGTTGTCTCTGAATGAGATTTATGGCCGGTTATATACAGCGGAGTTTACTGTATGTCTCACTGTACAATAGCAAGGACATTGATTGCATACAAATTAGCCTAGTTATAGAGTAGGACACAAGTCTCATTTAGCAAAGCAGGCAAAAAGTGATGCCGAAGGAAGTTTTCAGCGTCCTTCAAGTGTATACCCTTGTATTCCTCCGATGTCCCAGCATGTCACCTTGGGTTCTGACGTCGGGTTTATGTTGATGAGCTACAGACATGTCTGGGTCCTAAAGTCCAGGCTACTACTGTAGGTCCGTGGAGAGGAGATCCATAGTAGCACATCGTTGTATGACGCTTTCATTTAGCGGCCACTCGTGACAAGGCCTCTGCCCCAGATAAGGTACACAGAGCCTCTTTGGCTGCTGAAATCTATTCTCACATTTGCCTCAGGGGTGAGTGGACTGTAACAGAATTTCTTAGCCCCTCTGGGTGCGACCACAAAGCAGAGAATAAATGGCAAAGGTAGCAGGGCTGGACAGAAAAATCAATGCCTGTTTATACAGACATGACAGTCCTGGAGCCCCTGCCATTGCCACCTCTCTCTCTCTCTCTCTCTCTCTCTCTCTCTCTCTCTTCATATAAATGCCTTATTTTGCTTTAAACTAGCACATACTTCTAACCTTGCAGAAGTGGCCAGGGCAGCGGTTGGGTTTCTGCTGATGTCTCTTTCTTTCTTCTACCTGCCTCAAGTAGATTTAATAGTCAACTCAAGTCATCATGCTCACAGGGGTGTCTTAATACGATTCATCCACTTTAAAAATAATGAAAAATCCACCTGACAAATGATTTCATATGTAAGCAGGCAACATGGGGTCATGTGCACGTACGCACAAATGTGTTTAACTGAATCCATGATCGATAACCCTAAACACAGTGCCTGAGGAATGCAGATCTGATGGCTGGAGGTGCAGTCAAGCTGGATGAAACGGAACTAATGCCCCGCCATGCTAAATGCTTCTCCAAATGCATCTGAGCAGTGATGCAGTACCAGGCAGGGTCGCCATAATTAGGCTTTTTATTTTCATTTGTTTAGCGTTCCATCATTCGGGTGGAACATTTTGTACATCGCTAAGATTGACTCTCTTGCGTGTAGGGTTAGTATGGAAGTTCATTTTAAATCCGATTTTTCGATTTCCGAATGTATTCCTCTTATATCATTGCAATTTGTCAACAATTATTATTCATTAATAAATGACACCCTGAGGTTTTTCATTCATTTTCTATACCGCTTATCCTAAAGAGACTTCGGGTAATGAGGTGGACTCATTCGCACACTACGGGAACACCAATATTAGCCTAATCTGGATGTCGTTGGACTGTGGGAGGAAACCCACCAAGCACAGGGCGAATGCATACAGACTCGAACCTTCGACCCCGTCGGTGCGAAGCCACAGTGGCAACCACTACGCTTCCATGCTGTTACATTAGCTGTTACATTTAATATTTAAAAGTAGTCCTCTGTCCTGAAGTTTTTCCAATGGATTGCCAACACTGGAGTCTCCTTTTTTTTGTTTTAATGTTTGAACAAATCCATACCATGAATAGTATCCTTTGTTAATAATCAACATAATTATTTGCATCTGTTAATTACTATCATCCTCAGATTATGTGGAGCATCCACCAACCAATTCTATGTTTATTCACTGTTACTATAGAAACAGTAATGTATTAGTACAAGTGCATCTCGCAGCCAGGAATATTGTCAAGGCTGCTTTTATGAAAAATTAACGAGCACCTTCTGACCAATCAGAAACTAGAAATGCTGTACAATGAGGATTAGAAAAAAAATGCATTCAAATGATAAAGTGTTTTGTATATATTTTGTATTGAAATAATCAAATCAATGCTGCGTGATTTTTATTTCAACCATTATCATGCAGCTCTGTGCCTATTGGAAAATTCCTTTTGCATTACAGGTTTGTAAGAACCGGAACATATAAAGGGAAGCAGACATTTCATAGGGGGAAAAAAAATGATGTTAGGATTTTTTTGTGTTAGTATCTATGAGAAGATTCTGACACCTCCTTCATCATCATCTTCATGTTTCTTTTCTTCTCTCTTTAGCCTTAGGGGCTAGGTTTGTCACCGTCTGCTATCATTCACATTAGCATTCATTTCCGCTGTTTATTAGGTTTTCTTTCACCACCCCTTTATGTTTTTAATCGTCTGCATGTTATGGATGCCTCCAGTACATTTTACCCCTTTATCATACATGACTAAAAACCTCTGGGGATGATATATAACTTATTTGATCAGATAGTAAAACGTAGACAGCATTTCATGATTCCCCGGTATCACAGCGGTTACAGCTGAGATTGTAGTAGTAATTTGCGTGCGTGCATGTGTGTGTGTGTGTGTGTATTTGACTGTGCATGTGTTTGCGTCTCTGCCTGCGTGTGTATGTGATCCTGCTGTGAACTTGCAGGGCCATTTGTAACTCATTGTGATTTATGGTCATCCGAAGCGAACAAATGGTTGTTCGGCAGCGAGCCGTCGGCCCCCGGCGAGCACCCGCAGCTCCTCTCATCACGGGTGGGGGGACAACTGGCTGTCCACAGCTCCTGCAATTGATTTCCTCATCGCTTCAATTTGTCTCTTAATGTACTGATATGCTGATAAATTTTTCTCACTTTGTCAATTAATTTTCATGAAAAACGAGGGGGTCCGCAAAGGAGCGGGCATCGATACAGGCAGCCGGCGATTCGGTGACAAAATTAAGTGATAAAATTAATTGTCCTCCATCTCCTTTCTGGGGGGAAAACAGAACTAATGAGAGGTGCAATTAAAGATGCATATGATTGCGGCAGGGGGGAACTGACTCGAAAAAGACATGACAAATCTCAGAAAAGGCAGCTTGTGCTGTTAAAGTAGCGGCTTTTTCAACGAGCTCCTGCTTTTTGTTAGCGTCAGCACGATGGAGGGAAGTGGAGACAAGAACACAAGGACACGCTCCTCTTAAAGCACTGAGAATGATTTAAACCAGACACTAACCGAGACCCCGCTGCACTCTTTCACTTCAGCCACAGACACTGCGTTCCTTTCTGCTTCTGCTGCTCGCGGTTGTTTAAAGTGATGCCGCTCGCTAGGACGCTTGCCATACAGTACATGAAGGTGTGAACAATACATGTTACAATTATGAGGTTAAGGTGCCCAGTAGTGGCTTTCAATCAAGGCTATGTACGTCTTTATTACACAGCTCTGTTGACTTCTTGATTGCGATCGGTCTGAGTGCATCAAATTTATCTTCTGTATTCTACAGAACAGCAGCTCTGGCAATAATGCCAGCTGCAAGACGACTTACTGGTTTATATTAATGCGCTTGTAATGGTTCCTATAGTAACAGATTACAAAAGGAACGTGTACGACATGAAATAAATTAAAGAAATGTGTGTTATAGTAGAAATTGTTTGTTCTATTAGCTTGAAGAGAGGGAGAGAGAGAGAAAAGTGAGTCTGATGAAGGAATGACAGTTTATAACCATAATAACAAAGTGTGCACAACACAATAAAATAGTGGCATGGTTGCTTAGTGGTTAACACTGTCGCCTTGGATACACAAACTGTACAGTACACACAATCTGCATGTCTGGATGAGTGTGGGAGGAAACTGGAGCACCCAGGGAAGCACCAAGCACAGGGAAACCACAATGCTAACCACTACACCACCGGCTCGCCTCAAACTGTACCTTTGTACTTTTTTTTTTTTTTTTACAAGGAATTGTTGGTAAATTTGATGTACCATAAAATGATTAAATACTTCGGGGCATGCTGTAATGCAAATTGTTCAACTTCTGCATAGTACAGTAACATGAAATTCAGTTTGTCAGAATGTTCAGTATTGTTTATTATTTTTCTGCAGCAGCAACCCCTGTCATGTTTTATTCCTTACTTATTAAATGCACCATTGAAAAGACAACTTTTATAATATAAACATATACATAATCTCTCCATATCAAGAGAGCATATATAATTGGCTGCTCAGGTGTCTCTTGACCAGCTGTGTGCTGTGGCATCGTTATTTCATGCACAAGAGAGCAGATAAATTTTTCTGAGTTCTGGTGTAGTCTGTTGCTGTCTTCTCCGAATACATGCACCAAAGACAGGCAACACGGGCCATTACAAAGGTAAAGAAAAAGTTTTCAAATGTTTTTGGAGGGTTATGAATTTAAGCATACTTTGATTGCTTTCTAAAAAAAAAAATTTCCCATAGTAGCCATAGGCGGCATGAAGTCTTAGTGGTTAGCACTGTCGCCTTGCACCTCCAGGGTGTGGGTTCGATTCCCACCTTTGTGTGCATGGAGTTTGTGCATGTTCTTTGCGGGCTTGGTGGGTTGTCGCTGGGTAACCCAGTTTTCTCCCACAGTCAAAAGACATGATTAGACTAATTGGCATTTCCAACTTGCCTGTAGAGTGTAAGTGAGCGTGTATGAGTGTGTGGCCTCACTGGATTGGCACCCAAGTATCCTGGGATAGGCTCCAGGCACCTCACAACCCTGTACAGTATACAGGATAAAGCTGTGAGCAACAAAAATCCCTGGTAACAAATATTTTACATTTCTGGAACATTTTGGCAAAATATGTCTCAAATGCAAACATGCTTGGTTTTAAATGTATTTTTATTGTAAAATATACAGAAATACCCTAAAAAAACTTCATATTAAATTGAATTCCCATTTTTTCTACATTAAGATATATCAGACGACAGTATATGAGACTTTGTGTGTGTGTGTGTGTGTGTGTTTTCATTCGAGGTGTACAGTGACAGCCCACCTGGCTCACAAAGAGATGGTCGTCCTATCGAGCGGCAGCTGAAAAGCCTGTGCACGTGTAATTTATTGTCAGTGTTTCCTTCAGAGGAATAATTGTGGCGACTGGCTGTAGATCAATAGCGTATAGATTTTCAGACGCTGGAGCTTGTAGCTGTTTGGCGAAAATGTGGGGAGAGGAGACGATGCGACTGCACTCTAATGGAAAAGGGAAAAGGAGAAGAGTCGCTTCTGCATGCAAACCGGCGCAGGGCCATTTATAGTAGATTGTAGCACCACAATGAGTTTAGCACTGACATGATCAACACATATGGCTAGCTGAATAAGCAGATAGCAGATTGGTAACACCCATACACAGACACACACACACACACACACACACACACACACACACACACACACACACACACACACACGCAGTACTGTTGTCTTCTGAAGGATGAGTAGTGGCACAGACACTTTTCACTCCTTGCACAATGAGGCATACTAAACATTGTGAGTACCGGCATAATTCATTGAAACAAATTCACACTTACTAGTATTACTGTGGTAGTAAATGTAGCATGCAACTCGTCGTGCTAGTTCTAATGGTTTCATTATTTGTATTGTTGTATTGTTTCATCCTTAGTAAATTTACTCAACAAATAAGACAGGGGAAAAAATGACAGCCATGGTTCAATTTTGTGGTAATATCCCAGAAAAAATAATCCAGAGTAAAAAGGGCTATTATTATTATTATTATTATTATTATTATTATTATTATATGCAGTCATTTACTTTTATTATTTTATTGTTAACATTATAGAAATGCTGAGGCAGTGGTGGTTCAGGGGGTTGAGGCTCAGGGTTGCTGATCAGAGGGTCGGGGTTGATCCACACCACCGACAGGTTGCCACTGTTGGGTCTTTGGGTAAGGGCCTTAACCCTCCACTCCATACAACCCAGTCACTGCATTAAGTCCATCCAATCCCTAGGTTAAAAGTGACAAAAGAAAAATCGACAAATAAAGCATTTTGAACACTTCAAATTGAAAAAGATCATTCAGTATATATAAAGTACAGTGGAACCTTGGATTACGGGCATAATTTGTTCCGGAAGTGGGCTCATATGCCAAAATACTTGTAAACCAAATTTAATTGTGCCATAAGAAATAATGAAAACTCAAATTATTCGTTCTACAGCCCAAAACAATAAATACATAAAAATAATTATACAACATATAAAGTAAAAATAAAACAAATTAACCTGCACTTAACATTTAAAAAAAGTAAAAAAATAAATCCAGACAGTTAAGTGTTTCCTTTTGTGTCCGCATGCGCCGTGTATTTGTACGTGTGTGTGTGGAATTAGCCCCTCGCCTCGTCTTAAACAGTAAAACTCCTCCTCCCTTCCACACCTCGCTTTTTAAGTTTCACAACTAACATACACAATGCAAACACTGTTTTAATGGGGAAAAAAAGAAATCTGATGATACTCGTGTGAGCATACTAACGGAATCACTGCTGTAAAGTAAAAAAAAACAAAAAAACAAATGAACCAGCACCTTACCTTTGAAAAGAATCGCGACAGAGCTGAGTTTTCTGTGTAAATAAAGCGCGTGTGTAAATAAAGCGCGTGTGTAATGCGCTGGGGAAATCTGTGCGTGTGTGTGACGAGCACTAAGACGCAGCAGGGGACTCTTATTTTGACACAGGGAACGCAGCAGGGACGACGATTACCCATAATTCCCGCAGCGCAAGAGAGAGCTCAGTGTCAAAATAAGAGTTGCATGTGTGATACATGATACTCGGCACTTGTAAACTAATACTTGCTCGGTTTCCGATTAAAAATTTATGAAAAATCTTTGCTCGGTTTGTAGAACACTCGTAAACCATGTTACTCGCAATCCGAGGTTCCACTGTATTAATAATTGTCACTGTAACCAGTGGTCAGGATTATGGTGTATCCGAAGACTTTCCCGAGAACTCTATACGACGAGGAAATACAGTGCAAGCTGGATAAAACACCAGCACCAGCACACACATCCTAACACTCATTCATAACTAGGGTCCATTTGTCTTAGCCAATTCCCCTGTTGGGATGTTTTTGGGAGGCAGGAAATTGGAGCAAACCCAGGTGAACATTCACACTGACACTCCATATGGACAATAACCGAAGCTCAAAATCGAACCTCAAAGCGGTGAGCAAGCAATGCTACCTGTTGCAACACCACAGCTCCGATTAAAGTTTAATTATATAATAGATAGTGACAAAGGCAAGGAATGTGTAGGTGAATTTAATTTGCAGGGAACTCACCAGGTTACTGTTTGATAGCTTATTACTCATTTATTTGTTAAAAGGATCATAACCATCAATAAAATAATATTAATCAATTATTGCATTCATAATAAATATGACTTTTTTTTTTACAGAGTTTATTAAGTGATGAATGCTGGTTATTTTCATTATAAACAAGGCCTGTATGTTTTCTTGTACAGTAGATTATTAAGTTGCACTGGTGAGAGCTTTATGTCAACTTTACAGCTTTTTGTGCTTTACCATTTTATTGCCAAGTGATTTTTTTTCTCTCTTACCTGATCAGACAACATGATCATCAAATCAGAGCTGTTGTGTACCAAAGCCTCAGTACAAGCATTTCAGTGTACAATTGTGACTGATACAGTATTTTGGCTTTCTTCATATTACGAGCCTGCAGTGATGCAAATCCTATTGTTTTCCATAATGTGACTGATCTTTGTTTAGTGTCCTCTAAATACACAAATCTGATGTTTTTCAGATCAGAGCTAAGTCACTTGTTCCACCATATGTGGTCCTAGATCAAATATATAGCCATGTGGTCATGTAATTTGAATGAGAACAGTCAGACTGGTATTTCAATTCAATTCAATTTTATTTGTATAGCGCTTTTTTAACAATTGTCATTGTCACAAAGTTTGTATGAAATGTGATTGTGTATGAATCAAAATGGTCAGACAGTCCCAGATGAGCAAGCCGAGGGCAACAGTGGCAATGAAAAACTCCCTGAGAATTCATGTGACTTTTTCATGAATGTAAACTGTCATGACGTGCAAATCTGATCTGACCAAAAAATCCAAATTGAACAATGTGGCTTATAATGTGAACAAAGCCCATGATGACTTGATTTGGAAAGTTTGTTTTGGTTGAAATTCTGGAGGGCACACATTGCATTCCTATCAGTTTTAACTTGTTGGTTTACATTAAATTACATTACATCATACTGTTTAAATGGTATAATGTCGAAGCTTTCCTACATTTTATCAATGCACAACAAATTTTGGGTCCCACCCAATCCCCACAATAAACACAGCATTGGCTCCTCCCTAAACTTAGGGTAGTGTGATGATAGCAGCTTAATGCACTGAGGAGTCTCAGTAGGAAATGAATAAAGGCAAAGCGCACTGGGTTTAAGGGTTCCCAGGGGGTGAGAACAGCCTGGAAAAGCATTTGTCCTCAGCAGATTCAGTTTGCAGGCCTCACAAACCACAGCAAACAGAGCAGAGCTCACACAGCTGACAGAAAGCACAGCCACCGTACAACCACATGTCTGCCTGAGAGTTTCAAGGGGAAAATATCCGCCCTGAATGACTTGAAGATCAATATTGGACACATTTAGAGTATGGGAACTTAATTCCCAAAGTTAATATTTACTTACACTGGGACATTTTTCAGAGAACTGCATAAATACTCATACATACCTTGATAATTGCTGTATTTTATTTAGGAAGACAGAAAAGCACTTATCTTTAAATATGAACAAAGGAGGGATAGAAAATGCTGACCGAAGAAGGATTTTTTGGTTCACAGTGGTTAGCATTGTCGCCTTGCATCGCCAGGGTCTGGGTTCGATCCCCGGCCAGGCTCGATTCCCGTCTCTGTGTGCATGGAGTTTGCATGTTCTCCCCGTGCTTGGTGGGTTTCCTCCGGTTTCCTCTCACAGTCCAAAGACATGCAGGATAGGCTAACTGGCATTCCCAAATTGCCCGTAGTGTGTGAATGAGTGAGTGTATGTGTATGTCTGTGTGCGCTGCAATGGATTGGCACCCTGTCCAGGGTGTACCCTGCCATGTGCCCTAAGTCTCCTGGGGTAGGCTCCAGGCCCCCTGTGACCCTGAATACAGGATTAAGAGGTATAGATGATGAGTGAGTGAGTGAGTGAGTGAGTACATGTGCCTTAAAAAATACCAAAACTACAGTTCAAGTTCAGTATGTTCTGTGAATGAGAAGATGGTAATCAGTAAACATCTAATATAGCATATAGTAAACACCTAGTATACTGCTGTTATAAGATATAATACTGTATAATAATTGCTTATTGTAATTATAACTTGATTCCAGATTCCAGACACCCAAAATATTTTTTAGAGGATCAAATTATTGGCCTGCTATTATTGGCAAAGCAAACAACTAAGGAAATTGTTGACATTACTGGAATTAACTGAAAAATAAAAACTGTCCCATGCAGAATTAAAATCTGGGAGAATAATGCTGAACATTCAACTTGTGGGAGAAATGTGGCTGAAAAAAATCACAAGTCTGATAAGTCCGGCTTGACCTTATTCCAGAGCGTTGTGTGCATCAGGTTAAGAAGGGAAGTGCATGAAGTGATGCATCCATCATGCATAGTGCTCAGTGTACAAGCCTCTGAAAGCAGTGTTACAGTATGATCTTGGCTTGCTTGATTTGGTCAGGTTTAGGCTCAGCAACATTATGTGGCAATAAAATAATGTCAGCTGATGACCTGAATGTATTGAATGACCAGGTTACCACACCTATGCATTTTTTCATTCCTGATCATACAGGAGTGTTCCAGGATGACAATGCCAAGATTGATTAAGCTGATTCTAGGAGCATGAGGGATGATTTTCATGCATTAGTTGGCCACCATAGAGTCCTGACCTTGACCGCATTGAAAGTTTTTTGGGATGTGCTGAAAAAAGCCTTTACAGGGTGGTTTTATTTTTCATCATCAAGGCAAAGGCTCAGCCAAAATGGACCTCAGGACAGATAATAAATGTTGTGGCACTGTATAAGTAAAAAATAAGTTCATGCTTTAATATATATTTTTTTATTTGTCAAATTAACATAATAAGGATTATTATAGTATCACACGTGCACACAATACTGTGCACCCATAACGCAGCGCACATGACTTTCATAAACAGGTTAGTCTATATCACTAGGTGAATATATTCCTAATGTACAATACCCACAATGCTGTTTGTTTACTTTCTGACCCCTTTAGACAAATATGAAGTGAATACGGTGGCTTCAGAGTGTGCAGTGATGCAGGATCTCTCCTTATCTCACTGTCTCACATGAAAGCCACTATTAGGCATTAGGTGTCCTTTTTACATCTGAATCCCCAGCCTCTTGCTTGAACTTGTTCCCTTAATAATTTAGAAACAGTGAGAGGTGCATTATGGTTTTGACGAAAATGCGGTATGAGTGGAACTCAGGACTGAGACAGACATGCAAATTGATATGATAATAGGGTTCGAGGAAGGGGAACAAATGCAACAAATGATAATTAAGAGATGAATAAGTGATGCAGGTAAAACTGTTTGTGGGAGCAGAGTAACACACTGCTCAAGCATGATGGGATGTGGGCTGGGAGAGGAATAACGGACTATCCAGGTATGATGAGTTGTAAGGACGTTATTTCACTCAATGGGGTTTTAGGTATCAGGCCGTTCGTGACCTCCAGTTTGACAATTTTAAATTGGCCAAATGTGCAGAAGTGACTTGGAGCGAGGTCAGGTCTGTGGGCCGGATGTGGCAATAACTACCAGCCAAGCACCTGTAATGCTCAAGTGGTGTTGATGAATAATTGTGTTTACAGTTCCCACAGGAAGATGCATCTCTTCCACAAGTCGATTTTCAAGAATCAGACGTTCCACCTGCTAAATGTTCATGGGAACGGCTATGTGGGCTCACAGGTACCTCAGCTGGGACCGTCATTCATGGATTTATGGCCTTCTTTAAAATGTTTGCATGAGTCTCATCACCACACTGTGTTTGAAATCTTCTGTAAATGTCGATCTTTTTTTTTTTTTTTTTACGCCTTCATTCATGAGAAATTTCATCACAAGTCCTGCTTTGACATGAATACCCCTCATAGTTGGGAGAAAATGTCATGACCTATCCTTTTAGTGAAGCTTTTCTTTCTCTTGCACATACTAACACATATGTGACAAAAATAAAAAGGCTTTAACATCAGCCAGTATATACAGTACATCCTCACAGCATGGACATATCATATGCAGTGCTGGCACAATAGTGCACTATTAGACCAAACACAACACACATTAACAATTTTGCACAGGAGCAGGACAGGTCATTTACGGTAAGATTTGTTAGTGGTGATACACATGATTTGGACTGGAATATACAGTAGATCCACAGTACTGTTACACTCACATTGATTCCTGGATGTAAAAACAGCAGTTGGCAAGTAGACAAAAGAACTGGCTTAGAAATAACCAAATGAGCAACAGGCTGGCATTATACCACTAATTTACTTAAAAAATAAAATAAAATTAAGATCATTTATTTATACCACTTACACTACACTTGTAAAATAAATTGTTTGTTTGGATGGTTTGAATGGCTTACGGTTCCAAATGATGTGGTCCCACTTTATCTCTCATTTTTAGTGGGGACTGTTCTATTATAGGGCTTTATATAAAACCCAAAGAACACTTTATCTTGGTGGATTTGTTTCGAGATTAATCCTGGTTTAAGGCCAGGCATAGAAACTTGCCTTAAGAGAGACAAATCCGCAAACCCCTAAATGTTCTAAATATACACGTTTTTTTTTTTTTTTTTCCACCTTTGGAATTGTGTGACTACCTCAGTTTGTGTGACTGATGGCCATACTAAGTAAAACTGTGTATTTTTTACTGCAAACTGCCATCAGACTGCAGTTTATGGCGTTGTTTTATTCACCTGCATATGGCTCTGTAGTCCTTCTGTTGTGTCCTCACACTGCAGGTGTTCCAGCGTATGAAAAAGCGCTCCAGCCCTGACAGAGCTAATGTAGCATTCAACATCAGCCTCTTGCTCTTTCCCGCTCTCCATCTCTTTCTCTCTCTCTCTCTCTACCTCCCTCCGTCGAGCAGACAGATGTAGGAAGAGAGAGAGAGAGAGAGAGATGAGCGAAGGAGAGGGGAGAGAAAAAAAAAAAAAAGTCCGGATCTGCATAAAAACTGTTCAAGTGCGTAAAGTGGCCCCATCTGGATGGCATCGAACAGAAATGAAGTTGTACAAAACCATTCCGTTGATAATAAAGCTAATTTTTATGGCTCTGACAAGTATGTAATTATGTTCAGTGGCGCTTTTCAGATTTTATCACAGTCAATAAAGCGCGCTGGTAATTTCATTCCCATTTGACATATTTACATGGCAACATTTGACTGCAGGAATTACTAACCCTGAAAGACTTGATAGATATGTTCTAATGATCTGTGACCTCTCATCTGTTTCCTGTCTCTCCCAGCAGAGCAGTGTTTCCTGTTTGACCTCTGGCCACATGGTGTACAGAGCAACCAGCATCTGGTTGCAGGTAAGTCACCTGACCTCCCTCAGCCAATGAATGGCGAGAGGAAGTCTTTTAGAAAGGCAGGACTATCAGTTTTGGTCCATCTAAGTTGTCAGCCCCAGTGGCCATGTTGGTTTCTTCCTCCTTGTCTCTGCAACATTAGCGATAGCTCATTGACCTCCACCTGGGGGTAGGTACCCCAAGGGTTGATGGCAATGTGGATACTTGTTCGTTGTACGGCGCGCGTGTGTACAGAGTGTGCGAGATCATCTTGTGGCTCACCGCTGAGAGGCAGAGGAAGGTCCCTGCCGTTAAAAGACCATCAAAAGCAGCAGTAATTACGCAGGAAATTGGCAGTGAAATTGAAAAACTTTGACCGGAGTGCCACTTCCTCTCTGTCTTCTCTTTCACGAGATCCCTCTTCTGTGACAATCGCATTTGAAGGTGCTGAGAAAGGCAGAGTTAGACCGCCGAGTGCCGCACAGCAAGGTGTATTTCACACCCCGCTGACACGAGTCACTTTTTTTCCCCCTTCAGACACTTATTCATTATTGCGTTCCATCGCTTCTCCATTTGGACCTGATAGATATTTCCAATATTTGCCAAACCAAGCATTTGCCAGGTCTCACGTCCAAGTTTCAAATGGCTGACTGGAAAACAGATTTGAACAGACATCATCATCATCGTCCTGCTCTCTGCTTTATGATCATCTAGGCCACATCTGAGCACACACACACACACACACACACACACACACACACACACACACACACACACTGCAATGCAATGCAATGCAAATTTTTTCACCAGCACAATATTTGTCTGATCTCTGTGTTGTCCACTCAAGCATAGTTTATGTGCATTATGTCTGTCATATCCGGGGCCACTTAGGCCAGCTATGTAATGCAGCATGTCAATAATAATGAAGCAATGACATCTTCAGGAACGTGCACACTCTCACAGACAGCCATTGTTCTAATGACCTAATGTCCATCCCCATAATCAGCCTGAAGCCCCACACCGCCCTGCCCGGGCCACCGCTCCTCCGCACTTGACTGATTGATTGAATATGAAATAATGAGGGGTTTCTGATGCTCATCTAAAATTCCTCACAGATGAAGAAGAAGAAGAAAAAAAAAATCAAATGGAAATTTTATGCAATGAGATGGATTAATGGAATTCGTCACGCATTTTTAAGTCTTAATGTACAGCAATAAGCCCCATAGGTTGTCGTAGAGAGATGGAGAGTTGTAGCTGTTTATGGGCCATTTCGGTGCATTACTGTCAATGTGATAGACGCCACGCAATATTTTCGCTCCACTACAATTGAGCTTAAGTTTAGAGGAAGGTCCACTCAGTCCTGTCACTACAGTGCGGCGAAAGATCACTCTCGTCAGATTGCTTCGTTTGGACAGGTTCGTCTGCGCACGTCGTCTCGCACAGTAATCTTCTAATGCATGTGTCGGATGCACTGCCCTGCACTGGCATGTCAAAGAATAACAAAAAAGACAGGACATATAGGATTTAAGGAACTGTTTAATTTGTTATACACATTTCTTGTCACTATACTTTTATTAGATAAAGAGTGGTGCAATTATCACGCATGCATTTTTAACATGTTTTATGTCTGCCATAGAGCTACATTTGTACAATATACAGACTAATTGTGCATCATTTTACATTTAAGACGAGAGAGACAGAGGGAAACACTATTAAGGTCATCACACAATGCCAAATGGCTCACAGTGCACACATCCAAGAAAACAACTCAAAGGATCGTTCCTTAGCATATCAGCCAAGCCAAAAATACCTCTGTCATTGGAGCTTTTTGTTTTTCTGTTGACAGTAAGTGATATTTACAGATTGTGGCAAATAAAATAGCATATTAGAAGCCCAATTAACATTTTGCTAGCCCAAGGCTGTATGGGGCCCAGCTGGTTGGCTGTATGTGTGTGTGTGTGTGTGTGCACGTGTGAGTGTGTTGGATTTAACATGGGCGCAGACAGTCTGATCATGTGATCACCCTTCTCGTTAATCTGCCCGCATTCATTTTAATCTCATTTAAGGCATCCTATCAGCAATTAAATCATCAGAGCTGAAATAATATTGTTTTGATTTGGCAAATAGCATGCAGTTCATGAAACACCAGCCATCTTTTTATGGTGACCGAAAACAGCACAACATGCCAATAATTAGCAGGAATTAAGAAAACAGAGCTCATAGAAATTCAGGCAGGCCCATTAAAGTGTGGTGATGAAAAGGACTCTTCATCTGATTTTTTTTCTTGTATAATTTTGTCCACAATTACAGCTAATGTGCATTTTTGCATTTACCTTCATCTTTCCATCTTTCTTTTATCTATTCTCTCTCCCCCTTAATCCTCATCATGTCTGGCAGGGCCATTGGTACTTAAATTTAAATATGCATGGATTTTGCATGGATAATTAGCGTCCTTTTCTTCTCCGAATGTTTATGAAATGTGTACACACAAGTCTCAAATTTTGATGCAGAGACTCAGGATTGTTCAGATCATTAATCTACGATAATATATTAACATTAAAGCATTACTTATGCATATATTGTGTGTACACTATTTGCGTGCATACAGTATTGTCAAGTGCATTTGTAAAAACCTATCAAGCACCATGATGAAACTGGCTCTTATGAAGACCTTCCCAGGAAAGCAAGATCAAAACTTACCACTGCTGCAGAGAAGGAGTTCATTTAGAGTTATCAGTCTCACCAATATAGAGCGGTTATGAAGGTTTTACAGGGCATATGTAGCAGACACATCTCAATATCAATTGTTCAAAGGCGATTATTGCATATTTTGGATGCCTTCAGCAAAACAGTGCTTTAGAGTGTAGAAAGAAATAAAAATCAAGAAAGACCATGAAATTAGAAGGTGTTTAAACTTTTGACTGGTAGGGGATGATATTACCGTAGGTCACTGCTTTTCAACCTTGGTCCGAAGTTTAGAACCGCTGCATTAGGTGATATTTTTTTCACCAATTTTGACCTATCCTTACATTATGTGATGTGTCGTTGTCCACTGTAGCCTGAGATTTGGGCTCCTGCGGGGACAGACGTGGAGGTCCATGTGGTTTTCAGCTGTTGTAGTCGAGACACCAGCGTGTTGTGGATTCTGAAATGCTTTTCATCACATCAAGTTTGTAAAGAGTGGTTCTTTGAGTTAATGTAAATGTAGACAAATCTGATTGTTTTGCTATTGAGCTCTGACATCAAACCATTTCTACCCACAAAACTGCCACCGATTGTTTTTTTTTTCTTTTACATTGATCTGAGTAAACACCTGAGACTGGTTTGCATGCAAATTTTTGGTATCTGCAGTATCTAAAATACTCAAACCAGCAATCATAGTGTATAAATGCATAGGCACATGTACACACACAAACACACACACACACACACACACACACACACACACACACACACACACACACACACACACACACACACACACATATATAATAATGTTTATTTTGAACTCTTTTTGTGGTTGGTTTAACAGTGACAGACCTTGTTGTGACATGGTGGTGAAGGCAAGCAAAATGCAAATGGCCTCTGCGCATCTAATGTTTCTCACTTCACTGATTCCTGAAATTCAGAAACTCTTTTACAACTCTAATTAGTGCCTGCACTTCCATCCAAACGGAAGGAGGAAGAGAGTGAAATCCAAAGGGGTTCAAATGTAATTTTTTTTTTTTTTGGTGTTTCTTTTTCTGTCATGTTCAAA
Organism: Clarias magur; assembly: GCA_013621035.1. NCBI lineage: Eukaryota > Metazoa > Chordata > Actinopteri > Siluriformes > Clariidae > Clarias > Clarias magur. Next base: position 404,729 of record QNUK01000319.1, on the reverse strand, counting down.
AGAGACAGAAACGAATCCTTGCCGTTTGCTTAAGGACCAGTCAGGTCTGGAAAGCTCAGCTCGACCAATTAATAGTTTTTTCAAGACATTTCCTCATTTTTTAATGATACTCAGATTCACAGAAAAAAAAAAAATATATATATAAATATAATTCTTAATTTTGTGAATATGACAATTGTAGTATTTACATATGAACCATATACGTCAGTAGTCTTTCAGGGAAGGGAGAATTCTTAGGACTATCTTTTTAACATTTTACACACACACAATTCATAAATTTTCAATGCTCTAACTGCTTTTGTCTCTAAATGTCAGTTACAGCAATAACTTAAAAGATTATCATAATTATTCTGCCTCTAGTGATGGAGTCCTTTGACGTCAGAGATGCGAACGTGAACTTCAAATGCTGGAATAACAAGAAAATCCTCACTGGCCAATAAAACCTTTCCCATCCCCTCTGTATTCTTCTCCATCATGTTAGTCTGATAGGGTACAACATCATTTTTCTGTCCTCAACCAACATTTGTATGTCCTTCAGGAACTGTACTGTTTTAAATACGCCTTTCTTAAATCTTCTGGGACAGACTCGCTTCAGTTGCTTCTCCCCCTGTCTCCAGCCCCATTATCATTCTCCGATTTAAAGCAGGCCTGAGGGAGCACCTGTTTATAAGAGTGCAGAGTCGAGGGAACCTGTTAACTTTAACTGCTCTGCTGCTGCAAAGCCAACCCTAATGAAGTCATGGAACCGCTTCTTGCACGCTGACTCTGGAAGTGAGAAACAAGAAACCTTCGCGCCAGCGTGCACGCATGGACGATCGCTCGTATCGCGTTTGTTCCCCGTTATAAAACTAAGTTTTCCCATGTAGCTGATATTTCCTATCGTCGGCTAAGCAATTTCGCATGCGAATACTAGGCCCGTGGGAACATCCTTAATAGTTTTGAGTGCTCCTGGACATTTTTCTGTGAAAACTTTGAAGATTTTCATGTCTGAGCAAAACAAAGGTCCTTATGCAGTGTGTGCATTTATTGTGATTTCGCAGACGCGACCTCATTAGCTAAAGTACAGCTCAACTTTGCTCAAATTGCAGGAAAGTAGTCACATCTGTGCTTTGCACAAGGTTTTTTAGTCTGCTGCAAGCTCTTCTCACAATGGGCCACCTTCCTGCCAACACTCAGGCCCTTCACCAAAGCCCAATGATAAGTGTGGTGTTGTTGCAAAAGTAAAACTAATTCTGCCTTCAGTGGCGTGAGCTATAGTTGGGCTGGGAAGCTTTATTGTGGCTGGCAAGGTGATAAGGGAGAGTAATTGTATATTATACTGTCCCTGACCATCTGCCTGCACGCTGCCTGGGAGCTTCATCGATCATCGTACAGCCACGTTTTTACAGAGCAAGAGAGAGAGGCAGAATGTGTATACAGGTACATATCTTGCAGCCTGTCCCTGTGGCTGACCTATGGGCCCATTTGTGCGTATGTGTGTGTGTACGTGTGTGTCTTTGAATACTATATGTACTGTTCTCTAGATCCAGTGTCCTACTCCACTATAGCAGTTACATACATTTCTCAGTTTCTCAGTCCCAAAAGTAATATGTTCGCAGATCGAAACCTAATACCGCTGTTATGCTTAATGTGTAATCACTGTTCACACATAGACGGCTCCATAACTCTAAGATTACGTTTCATTGTTTAAGTTAATATGCAATTTATTCATGAATTTATTTTGTAAATATTTGTTTCTTTCTTTTGCATTACGAAATGCAAAATTAATTTCAAAAGACTCACAATTTTTAGATCACATCCACAGATGATATTTATTTTTGAAAGAAAAGAAAAAAAAAAAAAACAGCCTTCAATCGAAGGAGTTAACATGGCCAGGATCAGAAATTTGACTACACAATAAACAAATCTTGAATATTACACATTTAATTTTTAATTGGAAAATTCCCATTTGTTGGCTGTTTTAGTTCTAGTTTGAAATGACATTCGGATCCTGATGTTCAGTTCTACTAAACATATTGCTACATAAGCGGGCTTGTTTACATGTTCACATCTGCTTAATTAAAAACAATATCCACTAGAGGGCAGGTCTGAGACTAAACATGTCTGGCATCGAAACTTCCCTGGTAGCGATTTTCCCACCAAGTTTTCTATCGAATATTAATTGCTCTAGGGTAGCATAGGGACAAGCTACAAATCGGGAACACATTTTGGACAAGCTGGTTCACCATTCAGCCTGTTTACAATGTCACAGCCGGCATCTTTACCAGGGGAAAACAGAATCATTACTCAAGCTACATTGGCTGCTTGTTAGGTTGGGCATTGACTACAATGCCATGCTTATGACATTTAAAGCTCTAAATGCTATCCTGAAGCTACATATTTCCTATTGTTCGACCGTGGGGTTAGTCTCTGTATAGCCGCCGCGGAAAATGTTTTTTTTTACGCTTTCGTATAGTACGGCAGCATTATGTATGTCTGCTTTATAACTGTTTTTCACTCAACACAACAATGTACTAATCTGCCTTCACCTTTTATTAATTCATGAGCTTATTTTTTTCTGATTTATAGTTAATATATTGTTGCTTCACATTGGTTCTATATCGTATTTAATCAAACCGATTTGTCAATGGAATGAATGCTGACTTCCTCCACTCCTTTCTACAAACAGTATTCTGTCTCGTACATCAGTATGTTTGAAGGCAACACTTTAACATCTGTAATGTTTATAAGGACACCCATGAGGAAACAGCTTGAGACACTCGACCAAGCCATCATCGAAACTTTTAAGTGAGACATCTTTAAATAGAAACAGTGATGAAATTCATATAGATACCCCGCTGTGGTGTATATGCGTATCATACGCCTACAAGGCAAGAAGGACGCTAGGCTTTTCATGCCTGGTAATTAGTGACATCAAACAGTCAGCCACTCCGGCAGTGCAAAAGCAGTCAAGCACTGCACTTCACACGGCAGCCAAGTCGACTATCGGGGAAGAAAGCACAAACACTGTATTCTAAGCTAATTAAGCGCTCCTGAGTAGAAACAGGGCCGGTTTTGTGACCAGAAGCCTTTAATTGCAAACTCGTGATCTGCGTTCTTGCTTTTTTTTCATGAGGCATTGGTGTGGAAACTGGAGAGAGTTTGATAAAGATGTTGCTGTGTGGAGTGCAGTAATGAGGGAAGTACTGCAGCGAAGGAAAAACAGTCCAAGAAGCTTTTGGGGGCTGCATTTATCTTGTATGGCCATTGAGCATTTTTCATATGTACAGTAGCAGTCAACAGTTTGGATTTCTTTTCTACATTCTAGAACAATACAGGATTTCTTCATTATGAAATAACACATATGGAATTAGGTGATTAATAATGTGACAACAACAACAGTCACTTGTAATTTTCAGACATGAAGGTCAGCTGTTTTGGAATTGCTCTTGCAAAGAACAGTATTTCAAGTGAAATTGCACAATCCCATCAAACACCATAATGAATCTGGCTCTCATGAAGACCTTCCCAGAAAAGCAAGTCCAAAACGTACATCTGCTGCAAAGGAGGAGTTCATGTACTGTAGAGTCACCAGCTTCAGAAATCACCAAACAGCACCACAGATGAGAGACATTAAGAAGGCTTTACAGAGCATAAGTAGCAGACACATTTCAATATCGACTGTGATTATTGCATATTTTGGATGCCTTTAGCATTGTTTTACAGTGTAGAGTGAAATACAAATCAATTCTAGGACTGAATCTATTTCTGATATTATTCTATAATACCAGTTACGGTGTTATTGTACTTTGTGTTAAGTACATTTTTCGTTGTACATTTTCATTAAGTGTTGTTATTATAAGACTCATCCCCTGATTCTACTATGTGGACTAAAAAGAATGACTTGTCTTTATGCAATTGGCACTTTTTTTTTTTTTTTCTGTCCAGCGGTGTGATTATTACAGTAACATTCAGCAGATACGGCTAATGATTAAAACCTTTGAGGTTGACAGTTACATTCATGACCAGGGTTGTGTGCTGCAACGTATTTTGATGGCCTGAAATACCACTGCTCCATCCTCTCCATCCTGTGTAGAGCTTTCTGTGAGAATTCCCGTGAGAGTTCTCCTCGTGTTTCTTACACCCTTATATTGTGGAACCAAAGAAGACTAACAGGATGGACGGTGAATTAACCTGCGTATGATTGCTGGTTGTCAGAATAAGAGGGAGACTCCTGTAGAGAGGTAATGATTTCTGATGGGCGCTCTTCACTCCGTAGTGCTTTGAAAGGCATAGATCAAACGAGCACGTCCCCGTCAGCTCTTAAGCACGCAGCTCTTGGGTGAGGCGAGACCCTGATTGACAGAAAGACACTGAGCTTTTTTAATTTTCCTCATCTCGTTCTGAATTAAACCTCCACCTGGGATGAAAGACTCACCGACAAGCGGAGCTGGACTCAGCACTCAGAAATTATAAGGTGGGGTGGTGGTGGGGGATGGAGGATGTGGTGGAGGGTGAAGGTGGGGTGCGTGTGATTAGAAATGATGAAAATCAAATTAATTCTGGATCTCCGATATTGCTGAGGGCTCAGCATTTTGAAAGATAAAATAGTGATGACAATTGTCTTTTTTGGCGAGTCCTTCCGTCAGAAGGAGATTGAAAGCAATTCCATTCTGTGCGCACTTCAATCCAGTAAGGACATGCTGTTCTGCCTCTCACCTAGCATGAATTTGATGACCTCTCAAATTTTTAATTGAGAAACATTGTTGTGCCCATGGCTACACTGTCAAGAAAAAGCCCCTCGATATCCTGCTCATATTATCTTAGTTGCAGGTTGATGGGAATTGTAATATGTTTACATAAAACAAGACATTCATCAAGCTGTTTGTGTATCCACCCCTACGGAAGAGCTTGTTTTTAATGCATAATACGGTAATTATCGGTGTGCAATAACAATAATGAGCTGCAGTGAACGGTTTCTAAAGCAGAATGGTGTTCATTCAGTCTCTCTGCATTAGACTACATGGGCCTATATGGATATAATGTAAGATAATTAAAGGCAGAAAGTGAATGTGACACAGCGAGGCCGTTGTCATTGAGGATGTGTTAATAAATGTGCCAGTGCTTTAGCTGCTTGCCTCGTTTTATGAGACAAGGGGCATTAAACCTTGCGTTGTAAACAGGGGTGGTAATCACAAAAAGAGCTTGTAAAGACAAACCATCAAGAGCAGTTTGGCAAAGGATAGACTGGTGTTCAATATCACATGTTGCCAATAGGTGATGGAAGCAACATTAAGATATTTCGGTAGCTCAGGCTTTGGCTTGTTATAATAATTCCTCAGTTACAAATATCATTATGCCAATATATTTTTCCTTGGGCTTTTTCCAGTTTTGGCACATTTGTCATGCCCTTCCTGCCACATCCCATCTATTTCGTCAGGCTTGAGACTGGCACTCTGAATCTCCAGTGCCTGGGTATTTCATATGGCCATGGGGTTAAGGACTCAACAATTGATACCTGGCAAACCAGAGCATCAACCACCTGAGCCATCCATTCAGTTCTCATTCATAGTGACTTTAAAATGTATAATTTAATTGTTTTTCACTGAATCATTTTTTTCCCTAAAAGAGCAGCAGTGGAATAAGTGTTTACACCAATAATGCTGGTCCCTACGGCCCAGTCATAAGGGGCTGAACATGTCTTGATGTGACACTGATAAACATGGCACTCATGGCTCTGTGTATGACAGCCATCATGACAATTTCAGTTCCCCCTTAACAGGAGCTTTATTGATCCAGAGGCCTTCGCCAACCATCTACAAATCAGTGGCGAAGAACTACAGTGCTCCACTGTTCCCTGCAAGATGCTGAAGAGGCTGCTGAAAAGTGTCAGCACTTTGCAATATTATATAGTGCAATTTCACCCTTGCAGCATCTGACATTATTATTTTATTATTATATATTATATATATATATATATATTTTTTTTTTATCACTGTATCTTTTAAAGTTTAAAGTGCCTTACATAATCAGTATCACAATATCTGAAATAAGTGGGAAAAATACTTCCCAAATTTAAAGGGATATCAAATTAGACAACTTCCTCTTCGACATGTGCCATGTGAAATCGAGTATTTTATAGAGGTGAATGTGAACGGTAACACGGTTGAGTGGAAATATTTTTTTTATTCATAACCTTTTACATTTATATGCATTTTTGCATAACCTATAAAGAATGACTCATGTAAAAGAATGTTTAAATCATAAGATATTACTAGATTATTAGGGATTCACCCTAAGTGGCAAAAAAAAAAAAAGGATTTTAAATCGTTTTAATGATTACATACTGAGCAGATCAAAATTACAGCCTACAATTTCCGAAACTTCAAGGTCACTGCTTAGTCCTTTTTTTAAGTTATCCTAACAGGATTAGAAAGGACATTGTAGAATAAAGGAAATCTAGTCTGAAGAACTATAACTATATAATTTTTCGCACCTGTTGCTATATTCCTTAATTATCTGACAAGCCCTGTTTAATTGGTAGGGTTCCTATTATGGCAACTTTCCAGCTTTCACTGACTTTGCAAGATGCCAAGCTGCTCTAAGTGACTGAAACCCTGCCACAGTAGTAGGTTGTCCAGATGAAGGCCACAGTCATGACTCTTTACGCCATTACAAGAGAAGCATATCATTTCAAATATGTGATTTCGAGAATATTGAAGCTGTACGTAGCTCAAAAACGCTGGTCATCTCAGTAAGACCAGTACAAGAGAGGACAGACTGATGTGGAGGCTCTCAATGAAGAATTGGTTCAACGCTGCAGCTGGAATTGCTCGCCGTGCAGTGTCTTGCTCTTTAGAGAATTCGAAATGAAAGCCCACCACTCAGCGATCAAGCCTCTCATCAGCTGAAAGAATCAAAAGGCTAGGCTAACAAGAGGAGAACTGGTCCATAGGTCACTTTAGTGATCCCTGGTGAGCAAGTTTCATTTATTATGGTCCAATGGGAAACATTATGTTCAGCATATGAAAGGTGGAGAGGGAAGTGTAAGGATTTGAGGGATCTTCTGCAGCAGGAGTCGGGCACCTTTTACAGCTACATGACAGTGTGAATGCAAATGTTCATCAGAACAACAAGTGGTTCCTTCCCTGCAGGCATCGCTCAATAAGCCTCAATTTTTCAATGCGGAATAATGCCCCCTGTCACACTACAGAACCGGTAAAGCAGTTCCTTGAAGCTGAGAATATTGAAATAATGAAGTGGCCAGCTCAGAGTCCTGGTCTAGACCCCATTGAAAATCTCAGGAAAATCCTTGGTGACAAAGTTGTGGCTAAGAAGCCCCACCACAGAAACCAGAGCGGTGATGTCCTGCAGCTGCAGATGTGCTGAAGTCATTCACAGCAAGAGCCTCTACACGTCCTACACATTTTTGACAGCGGTAACCCTCAAGAATTTTTGTTGTAATATTCCATCTTTCTGCAACGGTTACTGTTCATTTAATTTTGATCAATATATATATATATATATATTTTTTTTTGATGAAGCGCTTCAGTTATTTCTTCAGCTCACTATACACTATAGTGTAGTTACAGGAGATAACTGAGTACTCGGGATTATTGTCAAAACACTTACCTGCATACCTTTGTGTTTGGTGTGGGAAGTAACTGAGTACATTTACGTTGTTAGTGTTCAAGTACATATTTCATGTCTCTGTACTTTACACGAGTAGTTCTATTAGAGGAGACTTTTTTTAAATTTTTTTTTTATTAGAGCAAATACCTCTACTGTTACCTAAGTACATTTCTGCTCAGTGTTGCATGGCCTAATTTCAGTGGTGTGTAGGATTTGAAGTGGGACCTGCTGATTATTATAAGTAATTGCATGACTTGCCTTTCTTTCGAGACATGCCTATTAAAGTAACAGGTGTTTAAAATCAGAAGTGGAGCTATTTGCAGACAGCAACTAAAAAAACAAACAAAAAAAAAACAGCACTTGACAATTGACAAAGGCTACTATGAGCTAATGCAAGCTCTGGTACACATGTAAATGGAGGAACTTCTACTTCTACTTGAGTAATATTTGCCCTAAGGAATCTCTACTTTTACTCAAGAACAGGATTCGTGTACTTTCCCCACCCCTGGTAATGTGCCTTAGGGTGGTTGCATGTATGAAAGATTCCTCTTCATTTATCTCCATTACTGATGGATGGCAGGAGATTCTGGAAGCAACACTCTCACTCATACACAAAAGTCCAGAGAACACCAAAACACACCGCTCTCTCTCTTCTTCACAATCGCTCCCTCTTCTGTCTGTAAAAGCTCTAAACCTCTCAATTTATACCTCCCAACCGCATCCTGTCCTTTCCCCAAATACCTCATGCACACTGTATCGCCATCAGGTTCAGTATACAGTACACTCTAAACTCTTCTCCAGAGGCTCAGATGAGATTAATTTGTGCACTGATGAGGCCAGTGTTATTGGGAAAACCATTATTGTGTTGCATTATCGTTATGACCAAGCATTTATTAGGACGCTGATGGTATCCCACAACCTCCGCCTTTAATTGCACAGCTTTGGGGCACAATATGCACAGTGTTAATTATAAGCGAAGCAAGAAGCTTGGCTATGAAAGAGGAAACGCATAAGGCGTAGCCATAGCTCGCTTCTCTAATGCCATTTAGACCAATCACTTTTGATTGATGGCAGGCATCTCACGCCAAAGAGCCACAAGTTTTAAATGAGGATCATTTTACACCAACCAACCGCAGGGTAAGCGGTCTTGTGTGTATTTATTTAATAAAAGAGGTGTGATAAAATTTCCTTTTTGTCCCTCTTACTGTTCAAGTACTTTTTTTTTCTTGCAACAAAGCAAGCAGGAAGAAGAATTACTAGATTTTTCACGTTTTTTTTTTCTTCCCCCACCTAAATTAAATTTTAAATCAATGGTGACTACAAACTGTTATAAAAGTCTTATAAAAATGTACAGGTTTAAAAAAAATCCAGAAATGTTCATGACAGCTTAACTGACCCTATTTATGGACTACGCGCTATTTACTTGCAATGTTTATGTCTGTCTATAAGCTTTATTTGAATAAAAACATATTATATATTTTATTTATCTAAGTGACATAAAATGATCGGATGTCAGTGGGTCGGATCTAACAGGCTTCACTGAATCTGTAAGTCAGTAGCTCGAGAAACTACAGTAGTTTTAAACTAGCTACAATAAACCATGTAGCTGGCTGACATTTTCAAATAAACCCTTAGAGATGAAGGATGTATTTCATAGAATTGAGTATCAACTACAAAGAGTATGGTGCAGGAAGCATTTGGAGCTGCCAGTAAATTTTTCACGTGCGATTTAACAATCTTTGGCTGTGAGGCATACACCGGTGTGGACGTCTGTCAAGTGTGGAAAGTGACACTCCTCTTTTCTCGGTGCGCTGCCAAAAGGCCTGCTATATTCCCCTCCCCTTCATTTGATTTACTTTACTCTCACAAAACACACACACACACACACACTCTGCTTCTTTTTGGATTTCGAGCTCTGTGTGTGTGTGTGTGTGTGTGTGCTCACTTGTTTAAGGGAGGTAGGATAGGGGAACTCAAAGCAGGTTATGATTGATGCTGTCCAGACCCACATTGCTCTACTCATGCAGCGCCAACATCAGCACACCGATGGAGGCTTGCTTTAAGAGCTGCTTTATGCTGCGTGGCGTGCCTTTGAATGGTATTTGTCAGTCCTGTAATTCCAACATCCAACTTGTTTACGCTCAAGACAACTTGTAAATCAACCCTGAGAGAAATACCCGTGATGACTGACTTTAAGGCTTTCTAATAGCCTGCGGTTTGCCAACATCCACGTGAGTGATGGCTCATGCCACAGATGAGGCAAAGGCAAATGGCGAAACAGATTCCAAGAGTGGCATTAGTGTTCATTTTAAACCATTTTGAGTGTCAGATTTCCTTGTATGGGGCCCGGCAGGAGGCAGGGCTCAGGCTGACATTCCGTCCAGCCCGCTCTTATTTATAGTTATGATGCAATGAGTATGAACTCATGTATATTGTAGGCACTGCGTCAAAAAAAAAAAAAAAAAAGGCTGCAATGGAAAAGTTGAGGTGATCTATCAAACCGACGGAGGACGGCTTCGTTTTCATGATTTAGTTGACAGATTAGCATGTGAAAGCAATTCAAGGGCCATCTATTGGGATTTGCGATAATTGAGAGTCTGTATCATCCACTTATATATCAATATTACGGACTCCTCAGCCCATCTCAGGATTGAATTAATGCATAGAGGTCAGTTTTCTTGAACTTGTTCCACAACATTTAGCATAAGATTTTTAGAAAGGTTTTTATGTGAATGAAGTAATTTTCACAAAGGACTGCCAACATGTGGTCCTTCCCCTTACGTCCGATCCTAGACTGATTTAATTCCGTTGTTTTTCTTTTATAAGTACGATCTCGCCGACGGAATATGAAGATCAGGGCAGATGATGAAGCCAATTAAGGTGTAATCAAAAAGGCGCTTTAAAAGCAAGCATGGAGCGCTGACCAGCCATTACTGTGTATAAGTGCCATTTCTAAATGACCAGCATCAATCCCTAAAGGAAAGTCTACGTGTCTTTCCAGCTCACAGCTGTAATGAGTCTATTAGGAAGGGCCATAGATGCTATTCCACAGCCTCCATACTGGAGATCTCACCCAAGGGGAGTGAGCCCATGTTGTGAAAATTGACCTATCTTCTGTTTCTTCCTGCAGAGGTCTGTGTTAGTGAGTGCATTCAGGAGTGAGAGTTTAAGCTATTTGTTCTGCCCCCTGGTGCCCCTGAAGGCCGTTTAAAGGGTCTTTAATTCCTCCTGCCCTGGGCTGCGTGTTTGTTTTTGTAGCCTAGCCGTTTCATGCTATGTTTAATGACGCAGACTGGGTTTTTGACTGATTTATCAGGGACCATTAAGTCAGTGAGAAGGGAGCTGGAAAGCACTTTTACGTCTGTTTCAGAAAACACACTGCCTGCCAAGGCTGCTCAGTACCGGGCCGCCACTATGTCGCTCTTCAGGGAACATCATGATCGCAGGCTACATAAAGTTTTAGAGTTCCTGGTGGTGGTAGATTGTTTGGTTTTTATTCAGGTTTTATGGAAATATCCGTATAGCTTGTTGACTTTAAGAAACTGGAAATGGAGATGATTCAAATTTCGGCCTGAAATAGGCCATGCATAAAAATGCCGTTGCAATGCTGAAATCAACCACAGCACAATATTGTCATTGCATTTACATAAGAAACTGATCCATGGTAATATTTATCCAGAAGAACAATACTCAGTCACAGTGGGGCCTTATACCCTTTAAAAAATATATATATATCTTCTGACGATGATTATCAGGAACCACGTGAGACCAGCAGCTGTTTCCAATAAGAACGTGTTACATCTGACAGTTGTTTGTGTGAAGGTACCTTTATAAGGAAGTGTTGTTGCCTATTAAACGGACCATCTGTAGGACAAGACTTGGAGGCCTTGGGGACACGCTCATGTTGTGGTAAAAATGCAGGGAAATTTGAAGCATGTGTGGTGGAAACGCAGCCCTGTAATCAACATCTGCCAAAGAGGAGAACGAGTCACATCTCTGAGTGTGTTTCGCCCACGTAGTGCTGTCAGTCATATCTACGAGTGGACCCTAGGTGAAGGGTATGATGTTCATTTTCTGTCAAAAGTAATTGTGTCTGAAAGCAACATCGGATTTTGATGTCGTTTTATGAATCAGAAATGCACTCGTGTGACAGTTGCAAATAATTATTCACAGATTTAGTTCTCACTTCTGGGATTTACATACGTGCAACATTTTGACAACTCAAAGCCTTTAAAAAAAAAAAAATTAAAAGTCCCGCCTCATAGCCTTCTGCAACCAATCAGAGATGAGAGATGTTTCAGGGTGTGCACTAACATTATCAATGCATGTCATGCCCTGCCCAGGCACCCATGATAAATCTATGGAAGTCTATGGGTGGTGTAGCAGGTGGTGTTTCCTCCTTATGGTTCCAGATTTCCTGTTTATCTCAAGTTGGTAATCTCAATCATCTACACCAATCAGTGTAAAACATTAAGTCCAGTAAGGGCTAACTTCCCTTTGAGTCACCAGTGCATGAATCATGATTTCACAAGACCTCTGGGGGTGTGCTATGGGGTCTGGTTGCAGATCCTTTGGGTGCTGTGGGTTGTGGGAAGGGGGCCTCCCTAGACTGGACTTGTTTGACCTTGTTGATTAAGATCTGGGGAGTTTGGAGACCAGCTTGAACTCTTTGCCTGCTGTTCAAAGTCGCATGTGGCATGCTTTGATGCACTGGGTGTTCTGATGCCTTTCTGTGGTAGCCAGCATATACAATATATATATTGGTTGCTATTCGAATCACCTCTCAGTGGTGTTAATGTTATATAGTGTTATAATTTTAACATGTAAATAAAATCTTAATTCAATTTTATAATCTAAATTATGTACTCACAGTCATAAAAAAGTAAACATGTCAGCGAAATGAACGTGTAATCAGGGGTAGCGCAGTGGTCAAGGCGTTGGCCTATTGATCGGAAGGTCCCAGGTTGCAACCTCAACTACTCCAATTCATAATTCAATTCAATTCAATTCAATTTTATTTATATAGCGCTTTTAACAATTGACATTGTCGCAAAGCAGCTTTACACAATAAAAAGAAGTAAGTTTTTATGCAATGTGTATGAATCAAAATGATAAGATTGTCCCTGATGAGCAAGATAAGATGAAATGTAAGTCACTCTGTATGAGGGCATGTGCCAAATGCTAGAAAGGGAAATGTAATCTTAACTACAGAATGTAATCACAAATCAAATACAGACTTTCAATCACAATTAAAACATGTCATCTCAATCACAACTCAAAGATATAATCCGAAGTATATGTTGAGTGTCAGTCTCCTAAATATCTCTCTGTCTCTTTTGCTCTGACTCTTTGTTATTGGAAATCCTTAACACTTCAAAGCCTAATCACTAATCATATTTATTCTGTGATATAATTACCACTTCAAAAACCTTCACCAGTGTCTGATCTAAAATGATGATTTAGGGCTTTGGTAAAGTTTTGTCAACAACACCAACAACAATCAAGGTTGATAAATGTAATAGCTAAACACACTACATAATATTCATAATGTGAAGTGTACATTTGAACTAACAAACACTAAGGTGCTTATTTTAGACAACTTTGAGTTTCCATAGGAGTTCATGTAACATGTACGCTGAGATGTTTACTTATTTTATACTGTATTTCGACTGTCAAACTATGTCCTGTTTGGCTCTGTCAGAGTGGAACACCGCGAGGGTACAGAGTATATTTCCGGATGATTCCGTCAGTGTTAGCGATACTGCTGCTGCCGGATTGTTGAGCTCGCCTGGCAGGGCCTCATCTCGCCTTGTCTCGTCTCAGCGAGGGGCGGGTGGGCGTCCCCGTCCCTGTCCCCCGTCCCCATCCATGCTAGTCAGCCATCGATGATGTGAAGTGACGCTCCGTCAGCTTCTATAAGACAGCGGCTAGGCGTCTTCTAGCTCTTCCACGGGACATGCATTATTCAAGAGCCCAATAACGGAGCCTCTCTCAATCCTGTGCTAGTCAAAAGCCCATCCGCTCCCAGGCTGACACCGGCAGGCCGAGAGGGGAGAGGCGTGCTCATGCCCACACTGATGCACGTCTCCTACTGCTTAATGAAGTATGTAAGTGGAAAGCTGATAGGGCAGCCGGTACACGTGTACAGGATATTTGGGGAAGATTGACGGTTTCTGGAACCCCTCCCACTACGGGCTGCAAGGTTTAGTCAGGAGAGATGGGACTTCAGACTTGGCCAGCTTCCTATACATTAACCTTCCCTTTGTAACTCACAAAATGTATATATATATATATTTTTTAACATTGCATCTAAACCAAAGCATATATTTAAATGGTCAAAAAGTGTTAATCCATCCCAGGCAGTAATATGTCATTTAACACTGACTGCTGATTTTAGATTATTATTATTTTTTTTTTTTTAGTAGCATCCAGTGTTTTTGGTAGATTTAACAAAAGCATTAAAATGCTCGTAATATTATTTTTTTTAAATGCTTTTTTTCTAAATGGACATTTTTTGCAAAATTCACTTTTTTGTTAGACATATGAGTGTTAAGAGTACATCAAAGAAACAAATATATATATATATATATATATATATATATATATATATATATATATATATCCTGATTTTTCATTGTTCTTTTTTCCCCATCATTTCATTGGTTTAAGCCAGTTAGATGTTCCCCTATTGTGACCTCATATAAGTAGAGCTCCTCCCCTGCACTGTTGCTCAGCTCTCTAGTTGGATGTTAGTTTTTGTAGAACATGTGAGTTGTGGAACAAATTACAATTATTTAATAGAGGTAAATAGTGAATGTTGTGGGATTCTAAAATATCTTAAAAAAAAAAAAAAAACTAGTCTAACTGCATTAAAATACATTTGTAAAAGAAACATCACATCACAAAACCCATCTCAGTCATGGAATCCCAGGGAAAATGAAGTTTGAATATGTGACTGACTTTAGATGATAGTTTAATCTAAGCAGCTCTGGTGGCTTAAGGTTTAGATTTAAATGGAACCAGTGCAGTTTCCCTAAGCACCTTTATTTTCCTTTCCATGCGAAGACTTGAGAAAAGAAAAGAAAGAGTGAGAACCCAAGAGAGACACTGTCTCCATGCAGCTCCCTCTGGTCTAATTAAAGCATCCAGAAAGCCACCATGAAAGAGAGTAATATGTAAAATGTGAGAATTAATGGCATACAGGGTGTGTCTTTTTCACATCTTAAGGCTACAACACACTATTTCACCCACTTACTCACCAACACACACACACACACACACACACACACACACACACATACACATTTACACACACTCATTTTTCTTCTATGCGGTGCAACTGAAGAGAAAGAGAGAAAGGAGTGTCAGTGGTTTTGCTGCCATGCTTGTAGACAAGGGACAGGGAGAAGTGTGTTAGAAAGCGGCATTAGATGATTCTGCGGAGGAAGAGGCCTTTTTTCACGCGTGCACGAGTTTGAATGGAACTCATTCGTCGCGAGGCTGAGAGAAGCAGACGCATAATGGGCGGCAGTGTAACCCAGTCAGATGAGAATAAAAGCACTCGTCAATGCACAGACGGAAATAAAAGAGCAGGAATGATGGACCTGGGAATCATCATTTTACTGTTTTTTCATGATCCAGTGATTCTGTTCTTGCAGTAGGAACACGCTTATCATGGAAAAGAACAAGAGGTTGCCATTGGCACTAAATATACTGTAAATCAGAAAGAAAGATGCAGTAAATCTAAAAAGATGGAGGGGTGCATTTGAACATTTTTGCTTAAAATGATAAAATTTTCAGGTGTGCTAGGATCGAGTGTGGCACCACGGAGCACCTTAGTTGGCTAACGTTTGGCTAAAAATGCTGATTTGATAAATGTCACATTTGACAGAAGCATGCCAGTATTTGACACAGGAATGTTCTGTGTGTTCAAACATGAATTATATGGATAGGTGCATCTTTCGCCCTCATTCTCATTTTCGCTGTCTGTCTGTCACGCAGTAGTCCCTGGTGTGTGGTACAGACATGTACGAGGGAGTGGCTGATCTCTGTCACCCAAATAAGATAGATGAGCTGTCATTTCAGTCATCACCCTGATTAACATGCTACCTCCAGGCCTGGCACCGAGGCCTCCCAGGCGTCTCTTTCTTTCTTTCTCTTTCGCCTTATCGTTTTTCTGCCTCCTTGATTCTTCACTTCTCACCGTCTTTTCACCCACTCCTCCTTCCTGCTGCGCGTCTGCATAATGCACTCAGGTAGCACACTTTCCTGCAGACAAATGAATCTAAAGGTTCCTCCCTGTCAGGGTGGGGAGTATGATTTCAAACCGTCCGACAGGCGTCACTTCCAGTCTTTATCCGTAATTCGTTCTGGCGCGGTGCACGGACCGACGAGCCTGATGAATAAAAGGCATTGTGCTGTTCTGCTTCGCGTCCTGCTAAATTCAGCGCTGTCGACGTGCATATGCAATGGTCCTCTGCTGAGAACCTGCCATGGCAGCCAGGAAATTAAAGTCAGGGAGGCAGGTGCCTCATGGGGCTCTGGCACTCAGGTTCTAGCACACTGGTAAAAAAAAAAAAAAAAAAAAAAACGGCTTGAATCTAAAGGTAATGCGTATCTTTGTGGGATTCTTTGCAGAACCACAACAATAAGGAAATTGTCTTTAAAGCTAAATATGGACGTAGATTTTAGCACATTACTCAGCACTAGTAATGAGTGCTGAATACATTCAGAAGCCATCAATTTAAAGAGGACCACAGTGTATGCCGAAAGAAAGTCAGTGCAATATAGGAAAGATTTATACAAGGGATGTTCAAATCAAACCAGGATTTATGATGAAATTTCCCACGGATGAGGGTGAAAACTGATGCAGTCATTTGCATGAACATTCAGCAAGTGGAACGCCTGTTCCTTGAGAATCTATGAATAACTTGTAACCAGCTTGCGGAAGAGATGCATCTGTGTGTGGGAACTGTACACACGATTATTCACGAACACCACTCACACGTTGAAGAAACCCGGCTGAGAGTTATTGCCACATCCCTGTACACTCCTGACCTCACTCCAGGCCATTTCCACATCTTTGGACTGTTAAAGGAGTTCCTGGGAAGTCAGCTTTCAGAAGTCTTCGTGACCGAGCAGTCTGATCACACCTCCAGCATACTGAGAACACTCGATAGTATCCAAGCACTAGTGAAATGCTGGAAGAAGTGCATTATTGTAGCAAGGGATTATTACTGTATATACACAAATAGAGACTGTGCTGTGTTATCCTGAAAAATCAAAAGTCCTGGATTGGCTTGAACACCCCACATAGATTTAGATGATCTCAACATGGCTTGTGGTTAAACAAATCCTTGTCATTTGTGTATTTAAAAGACAGTATCTATTATAAATAAATAAATAAATAAATAAATAGGTTGCAAACATAAATAAACATTTCATAAATAATAATATCTATTATAAATATCTAAAAATATAAAGAACTGGCTACACTGCAAAGATATGCAATAGCAAATGAAAATATCTTGTAACTTAACAGATTAAATATTTATCCTTTTGAATGTTATTAAAAGCAACTACAAAATGTTCTTAAATGTAAATGCCCAGGCATTTTTATTCATTTCATTTTATTGTTATGCCCTTTTCATGATGTTTTTTCATTTAATATAATTTAAATGAAGAGCTTGACTATGTTTATAAGTTGTACAGCTATATAGTCTACGGATTTAATGGTATCTTCAATAGAACAGTGCAAATAAATATGAAAATATAAATTAATACCCTAGTAACCTATACAGTAGTACTATACAATAGTTTTTTTTTTAGGAGAATTTTTAAGGATAGAAATAAAATGTCAATATCTTCACGACATGTCATAGAATTTAATTGGTCTTAAAAAGGAAAAAGAAAAAAAAAGCAATAGTTTTCTACTTCAGGGAAACCTGATAAAGCCATCCATCGTATCGTTAAACCTGGATAATACGACATTTGTTCATAACGCAACATTTCTAATCAAAACTTGTCCACTTGAACATTGTTTTTCATAAAATTGCAAAACATCAAAGTGTATGTGGAACAATTTTACAATGAAAAACGGCAGTCATTAATAACGTGTTATCAATAAACTGTTGCGCATTTCAGTCCGTACAATGTGCTTCTGTGAAATTGCTACTGGCTCATTCTTGTAATCTTGCCAAACTCGGGGCAAACATGAAACACTGAGAGGCTGAAGGCATCCAAAAGCAAGATGCAGATGAAGATTAGAGGCTGTGTCAGGTCCAAAGCCACCTCGGGAGTAAAATCAGTCTCTTCCTCCTTGCCGTTTTTCACGCGCGGATCCCCGATGCATGCTCAGAGGCAGTGGCAGAATACAGATGCACTTCCTCCCCTGATTATGATCGCATTGTAGCTGCAGGAATGCTATCTGGCCAAAAACCTGTGAATTGATAATGCTCCATTTTATTACAAAGCCCTGGCCAGCTACAGGTAATCATTTATGGTAGCTGCTATCTCGCTAGGGCGATACATCACTGGCCTTCGTGAAAGATGGTCCACCCACAGCTTTACGACGCTGCTGTTTCTCTAACCCAGCCTCCTCCTTACTTGGCGTACAAAAAAAATAAAATAATACACACTGTGCATATCTAGTGAGGGGTGAACTTAGTAAAACACTATACAAACAAAGTTCTACTCTGTCATGTAATTAAGGACTGAGAGGGATTTCTGCACACAAGAGACTTTCGAAACAAGCCTGTTTAGCCAACTATTGTTTACTACGGCGATAGTCCTAACAAGCTAGTCGGCTCATCTGACCCCCACTGCTCCCAGCATGCTTTAGGAAGGCGTCTTGTTTAGCGTGAAGAAGGACTGCGAATGGAAGCGTAGAAATATCCAACCTCTGCCCATGCCCATGCTTGCAAATTAGCACAATCTGAAATGTATTTTGCTACCTGTTAGATAAGGCTTTGTGTTATCAGCGCGACACTGGACTGAATAAAGCATGAACACTCATTTGTGAGTTATTTATATGTAGTGCTTGTGGAGGCACGGGGAAAGAAAGAAACGCACCGAGAATATGGCTTCATCTTCCCACTTCATCTAGACAAAACCACTGGAAATAATTGCGTCAGTCTGTGAGAAAGTAACCCTGTTCCAAGCCGAACATGTAAATTTAAGCGAAATGTTTAATTACAACATGATTTAATATGGAGAAAAGTGTTTCAGGCTTAAGATCGGGGATCGTATCGGCTTTGGCACCGACACCATAAAGAAAATGAAATAGTCAATGATATTGAATTTCAATGCATTCCTGGAAGGGCATTTCTTTTAAACTTTAAACCGTGTCACAAGTTTGCCACCAAACACAGGATTGATTTTGGTTTTCATTATGTATAATGTGTCTCTCTTCTGTTGTTATATCGTGTCCGTGTTCGTCTTAACCTAATGCATTGAGACGTCAAATATTAAAGCACGTGACAACTTATACTAATATATTAAACATGTCAGAAAACCCTGCTATTTAAGCAACTCAAATATGACCTTTATATTTTCAAATTTTATTAATTTAATATTTGCTCATTATACATTAAAAGAAAGTTGTCTAAGAAAAAAAAAACTTGTCTCTGGAATTTGTTGCAGGTTAGTTTTTAATTTTTACAGTATAATCATACAGTACTTGAGTGGAACTAAATAAAAAATTGAACAATATAATTTCAAACAAATATAAATATTGTGGTCAGAAAGAAAATGTGTGCATTGCTTGAAAAAGTAAAAGGCTTTTGCTTTTGTGATTCTTTCTTGTATTATTATTATTATTATTTATTTATTATTATTATTTGATCTGTCTATTTATCACTACTCCTCCAGCTCCGCCTTAGCCACACTTCATGTCCCTTCTGATTAAGCTCATTTTATATGTATATAATTGCCATTGTGTGCTTTAGAAATCTTTTCTAGGCACTCGAGTGTCATGTCCTGTTTCCTACTACTACGACTACTACTGTACGCTTTAATCCCACTTTCATCTACTGTATCTTGCTCATCAAATTCAGTTCTGTGGGTGTTTCTTTATAAAGTAACCAAAATTATGAAACGTGTGTCACATCTCACATCACATGAGTGGCATCTGGTGATCATGACAACATTTGCTGTCAAGTATAAAATTAGGCTCTTCTTACTTGTGGTTCTGCCTAATTTAATTAATTTTGGAGATTCACTTGGATCCTTCAAGAGAAGGCTGAACACATGGCTCTTGTGAAAGAGAGCACTTTTGTTTCCCCTTCTTTTGTGGGACTCCAAACCAGTTTGATACAAACCATGCTTTAATCTAAAGTCTACGACTTCCACCAAACACAGTTTTTTTTATTTCCAGCGCCAGACGTTTATTAACCGCATTGTAAGTATAATGAGAGTATCTTTGCCTTTCTCACAGAAGACCAGGACTCAATTCCCTGACAGGAAACCCAGCGTCTGTACCAAACCCAGAAAAAATGTGGAAGTTTGCCTCAGGAAGGGCATACGGTGACTATCCTGTGCCAAATCAAATCTGTGGCTCTGTGATCTGTTTTGGTGACCACCTAATCGAAGTTTTGGGAAGAAAAAGAAAAACATATTTTCTGCACCACATAATTAGGTACTTTTCAGGAAGAATGGACACAATTTGAAGAACTTAATTTTCATTGTGACCTGGTGATTTTTCACAATTCTCCGTTCAAGTCTGAGCTCAAACATCGCACAACGCGCCATGCATGCATATGGATAACTTTCCTCAGATATCTACTCTATATTACAACCCGCTTTTGAATTTAGGTCACTGACTGTAAATATGCTTGAAAAAAAAAATCCACATTAACGTTAACACCGTATGCAAAAACAAAACAAAACAAAAAGAATTGCAAGAACTTCAATACTACAGCACATGCCTTCAGTCCTCCTCCGTGTTCTCAGTGTTGCTCTACCTTTGCCGCATGATGAAATGTTGTGGAAACCTCAACCAGAAATCTCTTCAAACTCCTTCAGGAGGGCTTGACTGATTGCTGGTTAACACTTTTTATAGAACGCCACTGTTCTCTTATTTAATCTGGTTATTGTGTTCATTACATCATAGCTGTATAACTTTTAACTGCACCATTCTTGCTTCTTCCTGTTAACTTGCTTTGGACTCTTACTTCTGTTCGCTTACTTGTTTGGATTGCATTCTTCCTTACTTACATGCTGCTTTTAGGTAAAAGCATCTATTAAACGATTAAATGGGGGTTTTCTGTATCTGACCTTGTGTGCTTGGATTTTGATTATACATGGCCTTCTGTTAAATTTGACTGCATTTTTATACAAATCAGTTGAAAATCTATTTAAAAGCATTTCTGCACTTGGGAGTAAACACAATCTTAAATAAACCTCATGGGATCTGAATCTCCTCACACGACACATTTTCTCCCAACTACAGTGACTACAGTATATCCTTATAAAATCCTCATATGAGAACCATTATATATTATTCTTTTCCCAAACTTTTGCCTGTTTGATGACATTTTTATAGACAAGTTTATAGATAGTAAAAAAAAAAAAAAAAAAAAACTCAGATTAATAAAATCCTAAAGCAGAGAAAATAAAACAAACTTATTTTTCTTTATATTATGTAACACATAAATCTCAGGTGTGTTTATATTTAAATATCTAGTATATCTAGTATATATATATATATATATATATATATATATATATATATATATATATATATATGTTACATTAGTGTCAATTTAGCAATAATGAGTGATTTGATGTACAATACGTACATAATCAAATGTTATACTGGAGCCAAGATAAGACTGCCTGTTTTGCTTCTGAAACACTGGCCTACCAGGAACTCCATTAATCGCAAAAACATATGGAAATGGTTTGTAGCGAGGTCAGGGCTATACAGAGGATATGACAATAACTCTTGTAATGTGGAAGTGGTGTTCGTGAAAGATTGTATGCACGGTTCCAACTTTACCATAAGTTGGCAACAAGTTACTCATAGACTCTCAGGGATTAGTTCTGTTTAGTTTAATTTAGTCTATTTAATTTAGTCTATTTAATTTAGTTCTATTCGCTGAATGTTTGATAGAGTACACCTCCAGTGGGGTCCAAGCCGCCTCGTCAGGTATCGTCATTTACGGATGTACAGCCTTCTTTAAAATGTTTGCCCCATTCATATGTTTTCCTGTGGCGAAGAGTCTTGTAATGTAACTGTACTGTGCTTGAAGCCTTCTCTAAATGTCAATCGTTTTTTTCTACGTATTCATTGATGAGGATATTTCATCCTGAGTCCCGGATTGACTTGAACACTGACTTGTAGAATCAGTCCACAATAAGTCTATAATTCAGGATCTTTTAAAGTGTTCATGTAAAGCAGATTCAAAGTATTACTGAAAATAAGGCATACAAAGAAGAATAAGAGAATTTTATTGTTAATTTCAAGGAAATTCTGATTCATAAAACCAAACCTAAATGTTAATTTAAATGTTAATCTATAAGGGATGAGGTTAAACTGGAAGGTTTATGTAATGATATGTCAAATTAAAGCAGAAATAAAAGTATAGTGAACTCGGACAGGAAAAAAATAGTTGTTTTCTAAGTGCTAAGTACTAAATCTAAGTATTAAATTGTTTAAATAGAAACATGATCACAGCTTGTCACAGTTAACACGTTCCAATTTTTTTTTTTTTTTTACATTTAATTTCCATATATGTTTGTAAGTGTAAAATCAATTGTGATATCAAGGACAGCACGATCATGAAAGCACTATTTTAATTGTATAAGTTTTCGACACTGTACCTTGTACTTGCACTTTATGGACGGGGAACGGGAATTGAATCTGCTTAGACACCACAAAGTAGAAGACTCTGGAGTGTTACGATTTATATTTTCTTAAAAACAGCACCAGCATTTCTCCCTGAACCAGGTGGAACATTTCGCTGTTTTCTGCCTTCTGAGAATTGTAAAGAAGTCAGAAAGGAAAGAAATGCAGCACGTCCTGAGGGGGGAAATGCAAGCCACGTAATTAATAACGAGTCAGAAACATGCCATTGATTTGTTTCTATTCATTTCTTCTCTGCCTTATATTGCAAGACAGTGGAACGTGAAAACAAGCCTCGAAGTTAATTACTATGCTTAACCAGTGGAGTGAAATCTAGTATACCTTCAAGTGGGTGTATAAGTGTGTATCCTTATACTGCACATTCCCTGATAATAATGATTGTGTGTGCATTGTGTACAGAATCTGCAAGCTATGCATGTGTGTATCTTCATATTTGATATGTATGTCGTTATATACGTGCGTGTGTGTGGTATCCGCCCGGGCTGTCCTCCCCTCTCCCTGAATGACCCCGCTGTTGGGAGGGCTTATCGCTGTGCTGTTCCACATTATTGATAGTCTGCACGACTATTGACAGGGCAGCGTTGGGGTGGGAGGGTAAAATCTGCCTTTGATATGACATATTGTGCATCTCAGCAGCACTCATAAATAATTCTGACAGGTTTTTGTATGCATGGGAAGGTCTGTGATTCGGCCTACCCATAAAAATAAACTTCTATTATGGAATGTATTTGTCAAGTGGGTGTTTGATGGATGGGGCGGTGTTTAGCGGGTGGCAGGTGGAAGGCTCACAGACGCACTGCCTTCTGGGGAGGATTTGCCTGGGCCGAGCTGGTATAATTATTCAGTACGAGACGACACCACTGCTCACACAGAGACACACACAGACACACATGCACTCTTACACACACACACACACACACACAGAGAGCACCTGCATTCCCGTATTCTCATTTTGCAATCACTTTATTGGTGACTACCTTGTGACGACATACAATGGGTGGGGGTGGGTGGATGGGGTTGGTTTCGGAGGAAAATGAAGGAGTGCAGTGAGAGAGAGGGAGAGAGCGTGCACATATAAATCAAATGAGAAACTTTCTTTGAATAATGCAGGAGAACTGTATCACGGTTGAATTATGGATTATTATCGGCAGATGATAAAAAGACAAAATGACGGAGCGGCAGGGAATCCATCACCTGTGACGCACGTCTTACTTATCTTATTGGGAATTCAGAGCACAGGAAAGATGTGTACCTTCTTTTGCTCAGGGACTTTCAAACAAAGCACTTTAATCTACATTAGTACTTGTTTTAGTGTCTGTGCCATTTAGAACACAAACAGATATAATGCATGATGGATGAGAAGAAAACCAACAAATGGGGACAACCAGAGTGTACATACATAAATAGACTCTAATGTAATATATATATCTAAATAAGAATATATAGATAACGTGTAAGGAGATAAATGATGACCAGACATGCTATTGTAGAAGCATAACAAATGACAGAGTGATGTGAGGTGGAGCACCTGTTACCACAGTGAATGTATTTTCCTATAAATGCTTTCTAAACACGATCATGGAACATTGTTTATCAAATATCTACTAGTAAACTAGTCAAGGTTCAAGGCTTACCCATGCCCGCACGGATCTACATAAAATGTAGATCAAAAAGGGAAAAAAAGCAATTTCTTTTAACTTTTTAATGCATATAGGATTTCAGATTCCAGTCGAAATATTAACCAGCTTTACCTTCATCTATAGTAATAGCGCATGCTGTGTTGCATACAGTACTTATGGTTTAGAAATATATCACTAACCCAGTACATATTTTAAAGCCACGTCATTTCTGACCATAGAAACAGTAAGGAAAAATATAAAAGTGAGGAAAATAAAAATTTCGCTTACGTTCATCCTGAGTAGGTATTACGCTTCCAGTTGAACAGGGCCTTGTGCTCTTATTCTCATGTACAGTAATGGAGTTACAGTGCATTTTACTCCAGATTGATTACACTCAGTGTTTTAGAGAGTCTTCCTTTCCTGCTGAACTTTTTTCCCCTCAGTTTTCCACTCCGAACGAAAGATTTCGAAGTTAGTTGTGTTCATATAGCATAATGTCTGGATAAATGTACGCGTATGCTCGAGTGAACACTCGGACGAGGAGTATTAGTGAGTTCTCCAGGAGTGGGTGTTGAGTCCAATATGCTGGGGACACTCAGGTGGGTGGAACACCTGTTCCCCTCTTTCTGTGCTCTCTTGCACTGGAACATCTGCTGCGAAGCACGGCGTAGCGCGGCACACGAAACCAGCGCAGGTTCGCTCAGCAGCCCACGGAGCCTGTTCCCTTGCTCCCTCGACGCCTCCACACCAGGCCTGCAGCTACACTAAACACCCGGACGCCTCTGCGCTCCTCTACCTCTTAATGACTTGCTGTGTGGGAGAGATCAGAAATGAAGACACTTGGGTTCTTGTTGTTTGTTTGTTTGTGTGTGTGTGTGTGTTTGTGTCTGTGTGTGGTTGTGTGTTCTCGGCTCTTCTGTATTTGCGCGCGGAGCACGAGCGGTGCACATCCATGACCGACAATCTGTCAGGCATAATGATTCCTCGGTGTAACATATGAACATCCTGGATCTCAAAGCGCCACGATTAGATCCACAATGCACTGCAGCGCACGCATAGTCAGCTTTATTATGCACTGGTGCCAGCAAGGAAATAGTGCATGGCCTTGGGATAGTGGAGTTACTCTATTGAATCCTCCTCACGTTTAGGCTGTCCAGCGTGTCAGCTTGACTTAACTAAAGAAACCAGGAAGCTCCCTGACTGCAATGGCTCCTGAAGGCTGTTTGGCTATGCACGACGATCCGTCTCCATTTGCAGGCAGAATCGTGTAATCCTCCTGTAAGGGGCTGCGTGGAAGCTCAGGGTCAGAAGAAACACAGCCAGATTTGGTCAATAAGCTTACAATACTATCAAGCACTATTGATTTTTTGGACCCAAGCGCCTTTGCTACGCTAATTGTTTCTTTTGCCGCCCTATAGCAAAGAAAACATTAAACTCTGTGTTCATGGATTTTACACACACACACGCACACACACACACACACACACACACACACACACACACACACACACACACACACACACACACACACAATTCCTGGCCTAAGCTTCTGGAGCTGCTTTGTTTTGATTTAACAGCAATGATAGGCTGCTCATGTAATTACACTGCGCTAATAAATCAGTTAACTCTCAGTTTGTAACTGTTTGTGCACTCCAAGAACTGATATTTTTTGGACTTTCCTTTAATTACAGGGGCAAACAGGGCAAAAACAGATCATATTTTTTTTATTTTGGTTCACTATAAAAGCATTCTCTATACTGTTTATCCCATGCTTTATCATAAATGGCCTGGAGATTATTCCAGGGCACTAGGCAGGGTACACCCTCAATGGGTGCCTATCTATTAGAGGTCACAAGCACACACAGTCTGGTGTAAAGTCTATGTCTAAGTCTTGTCCACATGGGCAATTGGGAAATGCCAGTTACCCTAACCTGCATGCATTTGGCCTGTGTGTGGAAACCGGAGTACCAGGAGGAAACCCAGCAAGCACAGGGAGAACATTCAGGCCTGAGGCAAGTCCCTGAAGTTATGATGTCTCAGTGCTAACTGCTACACCTCCGTGCCTCCTACGTCATGTTCACTCACTCACTCATCATCTATACCGCTTAATCCTGTATTCAGGGTCACGGGGGGCCTGCAACATGCAAACTCCATGCACACAGAGACGGGAATCGAGCCTGGCCGGGCATCGAACCCAGACTCTGGCGGTGCAAGGCGACAGTGCTAACCACTACATCACCGTGCCGCCACGTCATGTTCATTCGCATCAAAATGAACCAGATGTGTGGCTAATTTGATTATGTTTTTTTCTGTCCAATGCAGAAACAGTAATCACAATGGACTTGTGCTTCCAACCAAATAAGAAATAGATAAATTGAAATGTTGTACCATTTATTATACAGTATAATTATTTAGGCTACTTGTATGACTTTACTGGAATGAAGTAACAGGAAAAAAACAATTAGGAAAATGGCTGGTAGTTATTACCGCCATTTGTTTTTGGAAGTGAAAGTAATTCTAACTAAACAAATGCACATTCTCCATGGCTTCTTTCGCAGTGACTTTTGTGGCTTTTCTTCCAGGTGGATTTTCCTCGTGTTTGTTCCTGCGTCAGCTGAAACAGCAAAAGAAGTGTAGTTTTGAGCGTGTCTCTTTTATCAGTATAGCAAGGATTCAAAATTATGAACGTGTGCTGCAACGTGTGCTGAGGTTGGTGGTGTGTATTTGGGATTAGGAACAGGTATGTGACCAGATGTCAGTGGTGGCTCAGAGGGCTAAGGCACTGAGTTGCTGATCGGAAGATCGGCGGTTCGATAGCCAGGTTGCCACTGTTGGGCCTTTGAGCAAGGCCCTTAACCCTGTGTGACAGATCATTATTGACAGATCATTAATTCAGGGAATTTATTATGAGGTGGAGGATTCTGGGAAATGGAGTTTGTCTTCATATGTTCTATGATACCAATCCAGCCTAACACACACTACAGGCAACCAGTTAGCCTAATCTGCATGTTAGCCTAATCTGCATGCACACAGACTCGAGACGAAAATCGAACCCATACCCTGGTGGTGCAAGGCAACAGTTCTAACCCTGAGCTATGACGCGGTTGAGCGGCAACCAATTAAAAGGGAAGTCCTACGTTTGAGAGGATTCCGCAGGACGCAGTCCTGTAACTTTTGTTCCGGCGACATTAGTTCCCAAGCAAAATGGAGGAGAGGTTGATTATTGCGATAGCGGGTGTTTATTAATTATTAATGTTATTTTAATTAAAGACAAAGTCTAGGAAGTGATTCTAATGTTATAATAATAAAAAAAAAATTATATAATAAAAAATATATATATTAAATTAGACTAGCAATTCACAATAAACAGAAGCCACACCATACGAATGGCTTATAATTTGTTTATTTCTACAATACAGTTTTTCTATCAATCAATTACTTGTTATCTTCCACATTTTGGTCAGTCTCCATAAGATCAACAAGCTTGATTGCTTTGCAGCCTCTTTAAATACAAGAAAGGCATTCAGTCTACATCAGAGCGGCCAGCAGCGGCGAAGAGCGGCGTGAACGCAGGGTAACCACTACACCCCCGTGCCGAGTTAAGGACTCTCTAAAGGCATAATCTCTGCAATTCATACTAATGACTTTCTACTGTATTAGTTAACATTTAAAATGTTACAAAGTAGGAAATGGTGGCAGATGAAAAGATTATGACAAATGAAATGTTGGCAGGAGGAAAGGCCTCTGAACAAAGGTCGCGCACATTGCCAGTGTTACGTTTCACTTTTCTGTGTTTATATTGCGTGCAGTGAGCATATTAGCCTTACTGAGTGTGTTTTTTTCTAGCTTGTAAAGAATTTGAGTGCGCACACACACACACACACACACACACACACACACACAGACAGAGAGAGAGAGATTGAAGACACTTCGGCCTTCTCATCCATTTCGCATTTGTTCTAATCAATTATTCAAGCAGACAGCCAATTACAAATTAACAGATTTGAGAGGCTGAATTCAGCTCTCCAAAGGCCTGCATTAGGAGAGTCTACAGTGTAATCGCGGCAGTTCATTCACTCTTGAGTGTGAAAGGTATTTTAATTTCCTCGCTCCGTGGTAAAGTCTACTCAAGTAAACCTTAAGTTCAAACTGCAAAAAATGCATGCAACGTGACAAACACCACGCCTTATTTTAACCACTAAAGATTTATTACCTGGTTAAAAAAGGTTAAAAGGTTTTTAATCTTTAACCTGGGATGCATCTTCCAGATAAGACTTTTGCTTCATCGGCAGTTATTTTCCCCTTATTCTTCTCCACCCATCAAATTCAGGCATGCGAATGAAGAGCTAAAAGACGTTGTATGATTCATTCACGTCATCACAGAGCTGGGAATTATGGTGGATTTTATTCACCCTCCTCCTACATTGATTCAATCCTCTGTCTTGCATTTGATGGCTAGATTGATGTATGAGTAACGTCTTCTCTCTGACTGACGCGGTGTAATGGAAAATCCGTTAGCACTCTGAATAATTTCCAATTTACCGCTCATCAACAGCACTCTCAGAAAGACAGTGAGCCAAAGAGAAAGAGTGAATGGGCAAAAAAAAAAGAAAAAAAGACAAGATTCATCAATTCAGTATGATGTTTCTCATACAGCTTTGAAATGATGTGTTTCATAATTTGACAGCTTTGAGAGATCTTGAGAGATCATGCTTGAAAAGTGCTTACATATGTGGCATGTGCTAAAGCTAGCATCAAGTTACTAGCTGTAAACATTTTGTTGTAGGTGTTAGAATAAAATGTAATTATATTATAAGCAGTTGATGTGTTTAGATGGATGATTTATCCAACATCTACTGGATTTTTAACCTCTTGCTAAAGTGATATAAGAGATGAAAACCGAAGATGAATTACCAAATAGAGGAAAGGAGGAAAAGCTAAGTTATTTAACGTAGCTTTGCTTTTATGAAACAGTATCGCACTCAATGTTGTGCTGTTGTACAAACACCAATTTTACCAATTCAGTTCTACAAACACCAATTAATCAACAGATTATGATTTGCTTGTTTATTTAACCAGTTATTTGGCTCCATCGACTCCTACAGTATCTATTCGCAACTGGCAGGACTAACAAAGTGCAACCAACTATTAGTGTTACCAGTACTGTGTAGACAAAAGATGAGGAGAATAAACCATGGAGAGACAAAAGTTGAGGAGAATAAATGGTGGACAGTCCTGAAAAACCTGCGAGATTTACTTATTATTTCCATTTTTTTCTTTTTAGAATATCAGTTCACTTCAAAGGTTTATGTTTAAACCCTACATGGGATCAAATAGAAAGCTAGTACAGTCCACTGTTCCACACAAGTAGTGCCCAGGATCAGGGGTTAAAGAGAGAATTGAGGTTCAGCCTTGTTAGCCTAGAAGCTAGTTAGCTCTGTAGCTCACGTTAGCCGTAAACAAAACAACACGGACAGATTCAGAATGACATAGAAGTAGTTTTCGAAGGAGACAAAATGTTGTTTGTTTAAGATGGTATAATGTTATCAGATGTGTACAGAGTGATACATAGAGTACCCTAATCCTAAACCTGCCAAATCGAGGGTACTGACTTAGGAACAGTTACAGTAGGTTAACTACTATCTGGAGCTTATAGCGTTTATTTTCATATTAGTGCCAGAACTTATGACATATCTAAGGTGGAAGATTGACCACAACTATTCCTTATTATTTGTGCAATTAGCTTTGACATCATCATCATCAGAGTAAAGACCACAATCACAGGCTAGCAACTGAGCCACGTTTAGTAGGTTTGAAACTGTCATGTGACCTTTGTTCATAAACAAATGTGCGACAACAGGTTACCTAACTAGCTTTTCATGTTATACTGAATTAATGTCAAAGACCATATTGAATGTCATATGTTTTCTGGACTGTCGCTATGGGGACTTAGGGAAGCACAATACAACATTCAGAGCTTACCTCTGTATATGGGATTGCGAATACGTGTTTAAAAACAGAAACATTCTTAACTGATTTGTACAACTATAAGGAGTAAATGAAAAATGAAAGTGTTGATGATTTTAGACTGAATGAATTGGAGTGAACTTTGTCTACTTAGTCAGCCTACATCACAGTCTGGCCAATCTCTCTCTCTCTCTCTCTCTCTCTCTCTCTCTTTCTCTCGGCAGGGCCCAGTCGAGTGATGGAGTGCAGAGGGAGGTCTGAACCGACAGGACAGCTTTCTCAAACTCATGGTGCTCAATCACTCTCTTGTCCTCGCCCTCCTTTCATTTATATACCTCCACCAGACCATATTCCCTCCTTCTTCTTGCCCATGGTCATTATTACCTGCACCTGAGAGAGTTAACAGCACACAGCCTGTGTGCCACCAAGAGCCGTGCTGTTCCAGTGGAGACCAGATTTGTGGGTCACTACAAGGGATGTAATGTTGTAAACCTGTGTAAACAGAAATGTCAAAGTTGACATTTATAAGATGTGTCTGTTCGTGTAGTGGGGGAAAAATACTGCATCTTGAGTTTAACTTTTTTTTTTTTTTGGATGATGTTTTCAAATTATTCAGTTATTTCAATGATCCGAGGACACATAGTAAATATACTGTATACACAGATATATACGTTTTTCAATTCCAGCACAATATACTGTATCTAACAGTTGATATACAGTACTGTATATATTCAGTTTCAGTTGGGTCGAGGTCTGGACTTTGACTAGGCCATTCCAAAACCTGGATTGTTTTATTTAATCAGCCACTCTAATTTAGGTTTACTGGTGTGTGTCACGGACTAACCGGAGATGAAGCAGAAGACTTAGCAGTTAGCCCTGTAGCGTGGATGGTAAACCCAAACGCGGAAGTAGCGCGAGTAGGCAGGATAACCACGCAAGTTATTCTTAGAACTCTCCCGAAGCGAGAGCAAGAGTTTACACAAATAAACCCGCGTTCTAAATACACACACCCAATCAGAAGCGATAACCCAAGAAAGTGAGTACTCACGTTTGGACGAGCGAGGCGACGGCGATAGCACGGGCATAACTCAATGACTGAGCGATGTGATGCGTCATCTTGTTTCCTTTTATGCTTCCTGAAACCCGACCGTATTACTTCCGGGTCCTAGTGCCGGTCGTGTTATGAGTGTGCATGACAGTACCCCCCCGTCCAGGACCGACTCTCGACGGTCCTGGGGTGGAGGATACCCGACGACGGTAGTCCCGGATGAGTTCGGGGTCTAAGACAAACCGAGCCGGAATCCAAGATCTCTCCTCGGGACCGTAACCTTCCCAATCCACCAGGTACTGGAGCCCTCTGCCCCGAGGACGTGAGTCAAGGATCCGGCGAACGGTGTAGGCGGGACCACCCTCAATCATACGGGGAGGAGGAGCAGGGTGGGTGGGTGGAACCATAGGTGAGGTGGTGAAGGGTTTGAGCTGGGAGGTGTGGAATACCGGATGGATCCGGAGCGCCGCAGGCAGCTGGAGCCGGTAGGTGACAGGGTTAATCCGGAGGTTGATGCGGTATGGTCCGATGAATCTAGGTGATAGTTTCCTTGACTCAGTCTGCAGGTGTAGGTTTTTTGTTGAGAGCCATACCTTATCACCTACTTGGTACATTCGTCCCGGTGGGTGTCGACGGCGATGTTGCAGGGTGTAGCGGCGATTGGCCTTTTGAATGGCGTGGTTTGCTTGTCTCCAAAGCCGTCGACACCGGCGAACCAACTGTTGGGCCGACGGCACTTCCACCTCCGGTTCCTGATGATCGAACATCGGAGGTTGGAAGCCGTAGCATACCTCAAATGGGCTTAGGTTGGTGGCAGAAGATAGGTGGAGGTTGTGTGACAGCTCAGCCCAAATGAGGTAGCGGGCCCAGGAGCACTGGCGATCAGCAATAAAGCATCTCAGGTAGCGCTCCAGTTGTTGGTTGGTTCGCTCCGTCTGACCGTTAGTCTGTGGGTGGTAACCGGAGGACAGACTGCAGGTGGAATTGATCAGACGGCAGAAGGCCTTCCAGAACCGGGACGTGAACTGGGGCCCCCTGTCCGAGACGATGTCCTTTGGGAACCCATGCAGGCGGACTACGTGCTCTAATATCAGCTCGGCGGTCCTTTTAGCTGACGGGAGTCCGGAGAGGGCCACCAGGTGAACAGCCTTGGAGAACCGGTCGACGATGGTGAGGAGGGTGTCCTTTCCTTCCGAAACCGGCAGGCCCGTGATGAAGTCAACGGCAATGTGTGTCCAGGGTCGGCGGGGAACCGGAAGTGGTTGAAGTTCCCCGGGTGATGGTCTGTTGCTGTCCTTGGACCTGGCACACACTGGGCACGCCTGGACGAACTCATCTACGTCCTTCTTCATACTGGGCCACCAGAAAGCACGTTGTACAAACAGTAGGGTCCGCCGTCTCCCGGGGTGTCCTGAAAGGGGGGAGGAGTGTCCCCACTGAAGCACTTCGGCCCTGATGGCGTTGGGGACGTAGAGTCGGCCAGGCGGCACACCTGCTGGTGCGGTCTCCGTAGCTTGTGCCTGGCGAACCCTCGTCTCCAGGTCCCACCTGAGCGGTGCGAGGATCTTGGTGGCTGGCAGTACAGGCGCGGGGTCCGCCCGGGGGACGTCTTCCTCGTGTTGTCGGGAGAGGGCGTCGGCTTTGGTGTTCTTGGACCCCGGGCGGTATGACAGGTGGAAATTGTAATTTTCAAAGAATAGTGCCCATCGCGCCTGTCTGGGGTTCAGCTGTTTTAACGTGCGGATTGTAATGAGGTTTTGGTGGTCGGTCCAGACGATGAACGGCTCTCTGGCGCCCTGGAGCCAGTGTCGCCATTCCTCCAAGGCCCACTTTATGGCCAGCAGCTCGCGGTCCCCTACTCCGTATCGCTGCTGAGTGGCGTCAAATTTCTTGGAGAAAAAACTGCAGGGATGCAGTTTTTGGTCTGGACCTCGCTGGGAGAGAACAGCCCCGGCGCCCACATCCGAAGCGTCCACCTCCACAACGAATGGTTTATCAGCATCCGGGTGAAGGAGGATGGGAGCAGTGGTGAAGCGGCGACAGAGCTCATGGAAGGCGGAGACAGCAGTTGGGGTGAGATTGAAAGGGTGAGATGATGGGCGGGTCAGAGCGGTTAGTGGCGCTGCAACGGTACTGTAGTCCCGGATAAAGCGGCGATAAAAATTGGCAAACCCGAGAAATCTCTGGAGCTGTTTAAGAGTCTTGGGTAGGGGCCAATGACTCACAACTTCCAGTTTCTGCGGGTCCATGGCCACACCCTGGGGCGAGATGACAAAACCCAGGAACGTGGTGGAGCGCTCGTGGAAAGCGCACTTCTCCAACTTACAGTACAGCTGGTGGGCGAGCAATCTCTTTAGAACCGCTCTGACATGCTGGATGTGCTCGTTGAGTGTTCGGGAGTAGATGAGGATGTCGTCCAGGTAGACGAACACCCAACGGCCTAACATGTCTCTGAGAACGTCATTTATGAACTGTTGGAAAGCGGCAGGTGCGTTGCAGAGACCAAACGGGATGACCAGACTTTCGTAATGTCCTGTGGGGGTGATGAAGGCCGTCTTCCACTCATCGCCCTCTCTGATGCGCACCAAGTTGTAGGCGCTCCGGAGGTCCAACTTAGTGAAGATGGTGGCACCAGAGAGGGCGTCCAGGGCAGAGTTGGTAAGAGGCAATGGATGTCGGTTCTTTATGGTAATATTGTTGAGCCCCCGATAATCGACACAGGGACGTAGACTACCATCGCGTTTCTTCACGAAAAAGAACCCCGCAGCGGCAGGTGAGGAGGAGGGCCGGATGGTACCATGGCGAAGTCCACTGGAAACATACTCCTCCATCGCCTGCGTCTCGGTGTTGGACAATGAATAGAGATGGCCGCGGGGTGGTGTCGCACCTGGCTGAAGATCGATCGCCAGGTCGTATGAGCGATGAGGTGGTAGATGGGTCGCACGTCTCTTACAAAAGACTTCAGCCAGGTCCCGGTAGTCTAGCGGGATTTTATCTGTGTCGACATCGGGGGCCTCGGACTCCCTAGAGCACGTCCCAGCCTCGGCCCGTAGGCAAAGCTCAGTGCAGGTCGGCCCCCATTGGAGGATCCGGCTTTGGGTCCAGGATATGAGCGGGTCGTGCTGCAGCAGCCAAGGGTGTCCGAGGATGATAGGTGGTGAGGAGATAGTGGTGGTGTGAAACTGGATCTGTTCTTGATGTTGGTTAATGATGAGGGTGATAGGTTGGGTTTGAAAGGATATGGGGCTGGAGGAGAGAGGCCGACCATCGACTGATGTAATGGTTACAGGCTGGGATAACGCCTCAATCTTTATCCCCAATTTTTTGGCATAGGAAGAGTCAATGAAGTTACCTGCTGCCCCGGAGTCGACGAACGCGGTACTTCCGACCCGTTTGTGGCCAAACTGGAGATATACTTTAACCGTGAGACGGGAATCATTGGTCATGGTGGTGGAGAGGGACATGGGACCCGGTGAGTTCCTCCCATTTCTCACCGGGGCTGCGCGTTTCCCGGCCGCAGAGGACAGATGGCCCGATGATGTGCAGAAGATCCACAATACGCGCAGAGCCCCTCTCTGAATCGGCGTTCCCGTTCTGCAGCGGTCAAGGAGGCGCGCCCTAATTGCATGGGTTCCCCGACTCCTGTGTCAACCACGGCGGGAGGTGGAGTACCGACGGTCCTGGTGGGTGCTGCAGTGAATGGGGCGTGAACTTCTGGAACTGGTGAGCGGGAGAGGAAGGGCGTGGTGTGTGGTAGTGCAGTCATGGTGGGTGGCAGGGTACGAGGAGCTGGCTTGGGGCGAACGAGCAGCCGTTGGTCGATCCGGAGGGCGAGTTGAATTAAACCCTCCAAGGTAGCTGGAAGCTCTCGTCCGGCGAGCTCGTCTTTTATCCGCGCAGCCAGTCCCTCGTAGTAGGCCGTCCGGAGTGCGGAGTCTCCCCAGTCGGTCTGTACGGCGAGAGTACGAAACTCCGCGGTGTAACGGCTCACGGACGACCCTCCCTGCTTTAGATGATACAACTTGGAGTCGGTCTCCACCTCAGCAGCTGGATGTTCAAAGGTGAGCTTGAGCTGGCGGGTGAACTCGGTGTAGGAGTAGGCGACATCTGAATCCGAACGAAGAACCGCCGTGGCCCACTCAGCTGCCTGCCCGGATAGCAACGAGACGAGAAGAGCAATGCGCAGTCGGTCTGTGGAGTATCTGGTGGAATTAAACTCAAACACAAGATCCAACGCAGTTAGAAAAACACTGCACTTCCCATCCGTGCCATTCCATTTATCCGGTAAAGATAAGAAAACATCAGAAGGTGGAGAGGGAGTTGGCGGCGCAGCAGCCGCTGCGATGGGCGTGGCCACAGCCGGCTGAGCGGCCGCCCCGCGGAGGACCGCATTCTCCTGTCGCAGCTCCGCCACCTCGCGGCGCAAGGCCGCGACGCCCTGGAGCTCCGTGCGGAGCGATGCGACCTCACCACGGAGCTGATCGATCAGCTTAGCATGCCGGTCAACCACATCGCAGAGGTGAGCAAACTCCGCTGGGTTTACTGCCGGAGGCTCAGTCATTCTGTCACGGACTAACCGGAGATGAAGCAGAAGACTTAGCAGTTAGCCCTGTAGCGTGGATGGTAAACCCAAACGCGGAAGTAGCGCGAGTAGGCAGGATAACCACGCAAGTTATTCTTAGAACTCTCCCGAAGCGAGAGCAAGAGTTTACACAAATAAACCCGCGTTCTAAATACACACACCCAATCAGAAGCGATAACCCAAGAAAGTGAGTACTCACGTTTGGACGAGCGAGGCGACGGCGATAGCACGGGCATAACTCAATGACTGAGCGATGTGATGCGTCATCTTGTTTCCTTTTATGCTTCCTGAAACCCGACCGTATTACTTCCGGGTCCTAGTGCCGGTCGTGTTATGAGTGTGCATGACAGTGTGCCTCAGATCATTGTCCTGTTGTATGGCCCAAATCCAACCAAGCTTTAGCTGTTGGTCAGATGGCCTCACATTTGCCTCCAGAATTCTCTGGTATACACATGGGTTTGTGGTTAACTCAATAAACGCAAAGTACCCAGGTCTTATAGCTGTAAAACAAACCACAGTGCTTGACAGCGGATATGAGGTGTTTGTGCTGAAATGCTGTCTGGTTTCCCCAAACATTACACTGGGCTTTAAGGCAAAACAACTCCATTTTGTTTCCCTCTGACCTTAGTCTTTCTCCTGGTAACCTTTCCAAACAAACCATAGTTTTTCAGTCTCCTTCTAATTGTGTTGTCACGGACGTTAACATTTAACATGCTCAGTGAGGCCTGCAGAATTTGAAATTTAAGGTTGCAGGGTATTTTTTTTTTTCATGCACAGTCATTATTACCTGTACCTGAAAGAATTAACAGAACTCAGCCTGTGTGCCACCAAGAGCCGTGCTGTTCCAGGGAAGACCAGATTTGTGGGTCACTACAAGGGATGTAATGTTGTAAGCTCGTGTAAACATAAATGTCAAATTTGACGTTTACAGTATAAGATGTGTCTGTGTATGTGGTGGGGAAAAATACTTGATTTTTTTCTGGGTGATGTTTCCAAATTGTTAAATTATTCCGATGATCAGAGTACATTTATCTATTTTTGTTAAATAATGAAAAAGTTATATGGTGTTACTTATCTGACGTTGTATTTGCCTAATACTGAGATCTACTATGATCGGATGATTTTTATGTTTTTACATGTTTCGAATTCAAAGAGGGATGCTAACTTTTGAACATGACCAGAACCTGGTGCACGCCACATAAAGGGCCCAAGGCCTCTGTCCGGGCCTCTAAACTCCCCAGGTCCCAAACCAATTGAGCTCTCATGGGATGCTCAATCCATGGAGGCCCCAGTCTGTAACCCACAGCACCCAAAGCATCTGCTGTTGTACAATAGCCTTTATCTAGGTTTAAAGTGTTTTAATCTTTAATTCAGACTATCAGTGAGACATATGGCAGATGGGTACCCAATCATAGAATCACCCATAGATCTCCTCTACACTCTTCAATAACAATGCAGAACTATATTCAGGTATTTAGGGTGATATGGTTACAAGTTGTCAAGCATGCAAACGAGACATTAGTCTTAATACAGCTAGTTCTCCTTAAGTCTGCGGTGTGAATAGTCTTGTGTTTAATATCAGTACTAAATCCCTACAATGTGCTCTTTACTCCAAATTCTCCTCTCACTGCAACAAGCATGTGACTTGACTGTCATATTAACGATCATGCAGCACTTACATGTCATGTCGGGTGTGAATACAGCCCTAGACTGTGAAGTTGCAAAACAAGGATATGGTTATCAAGTGTAATTTTAGGATCAAATGCAAAATAAGTTCTTCTGTGACATTTCAGCTGCACATGGAAATGATTATGCGTGTATGTATTTATGTGGAAATGTTATCATATTACATCATACCAATAATTCCAATACCGAGAACTGCTTCTCTACAAATAAATACATTATTCTCAGTCTGCATGTTATGTGTAAGGAATGTATGCGCTGTTATAGGAAAATAATTGATGACAGGGTGGTGCCTGAATAATGTATAGTATTGAAACAGCCACTGATCTATTCAGATGATTTCCGTTATAGAATGTTTTTCCTGCACCTTTCGTGCCCTTTTTCATAGCTGCCCAAAGGCCACTTTTGTGATCGCAATGTGAAATTTTAGACAGTATAGAGAAAAATAGCATGTGTTGCATGCAATGCAAGAGCCACTGTCTGCTCTGACAAACGCATGACATTGTATTAAGTGCCTGAACTAGTAAAGGACAAGAGAAGTGTCCCTTTTAGCTTAATCAGATGTCCATTTGTCTTTCATTCAGCATCTCTCTCACTGTCTTTATGTCTTTTTGTTTAACCGTCCATCATCCCCTATGCTCTGGCAGCTTAATATGTGCGGGAAGCTAAATGCTAAAATGAATAGTTAGCATTTTCTTTGTCTCACTTGTGCTTTCAGCTTTGAAAATGAGCCATGGTCTCCAGCTGTTCAGCAAAACACCTACACCCTTTCCCATATGTCTCCATTTAAACCAGCCAATGTATCGCATTTAGTTTCCGAGGAGAGCAACACACTGAGGCAAACGATTACCCCAAATCTAGACGTGTTAAAGGTGGTGTTTGCTTCACTCTGACTAGAATATAATATTCTACTGTCTTCTTAGCATGCACGTGTATCACTTTAGCCCCCCACCTCCCCCCCCCCCATCACCCATCTTCACCATACTCAGCTTTATTCAGATCCCTGAGTCCAACCTTATGGCATTCAATCATTTTGATTAAAAGAACGATTTCTTATAGAAGTGGGCTGAGTTGGGAGCCGAGGAACCAATGACATTTGAGGATTCATATATTTTCATAAACTTTTAACAATGTCAATGAGACATGTCTTCAATCTTGGCTGCGCAACAGCAGGGCACTCAATCTTTCTTTGGCTTTCGACAGAAAATTTGAATACGAGCATAGGGTTATTAATGTGACAGTTCATATGGAGAGCATCGTGGGGATTCGCCTGCTTTTTTTTATTATTTCTCACTTTTTCCCTTTCTCTTATTCTCTTTGTGAAAGAATGGAAAGTTTTCTAACATAAAAAGTGACAACCTCGTCACAACCAACCATGGACGGTTTCAAGCTAAGCTTGGTTTTTGGGGCATACATTTAAATTAGCTTCTAATTCGTTTGTCATTGCTGTGGAGCACAGACCTTGAATATTAACTTCTGTAGATATTACCTTCTCCACATGACCATGCTTCACAAGGTACAGCTCTTGTTTTATTGTTCTGCAATACCATTTGGATACGCGTTGGCTTTCTGATATAACTGGGTTCTGCTTGAGTGCAGATTCATTTGGATAGTTAGGGACAATCCTATGTGATGTTAAAACTCATCTTTTAGTATTGCACCATGTCTCTGGCTGTTTTCTTCCGTGAATAAATAAGCAGCGAAATGAACGTATTTGTGTTCATTAAGAGTCTGCATTCAAATTGAAATGACACATTCTTGGGAGAAATCTGGAAGAAACTGTAGAAAAAGCCATATAAAATGCTTCAGTTTGCCCTTCCGAGAGAACCATTAAAAGTTCTACGTAGAACCCTTAAGAACCGTGAAACAGTGTTAATAATTTTCAATGAACCTTTGTGCAGTTAACATTTATTTGGTGAGAGGCTTCATTTATCCCAGCACACATGCGCAAACACACTCATTCACAAGCTACACACAATTTTGAAATGCCAGTTAGCTTAATCTGCATGTCTTTGGACTGTGGGAGGAAACTAGAGTACCTGGAGGAAACCCCCCTACAAGCATGGGGAAAACATGCAATGCAAACTCCATGTACACGGACCCGAGGCAGGACTTGAACCCTTCACCCTGAAGATTTAAGGTGAAGACGATAATTGTGACAGAAATTTGTTCTATTTAGAGTTTAAACTAATTCTGGGACCTTTAATCATTCTTAAGTTATCCTGTTGAACAATCATCTGTAGTTTATGAATCATTAAGGAAGTAAAGAGACCTTAACTAAGTAAAGAACCTGCATAGTGAAAAAGTGCATAGACATACAGTAATACACGTTACTAGAAAAGGGTTCCTTATTGATCTTTTACTTTGCTAAGCGTTCTTGCCTCCTGACAGGAGCTCCTAACTGCAGTCAGTTTGCTCAGCGTAGAACCTTTCCTGGTTCCCCAGTGAGACAAAAGATGAAATCTAGCAATGATCTGCTGTGTTTGTCCCTTAACTTAAAACAAAGTGTTCCCTTTCGACCAATTATGAAATGCGAATGCTCTTTCTTAATCAATCCTCCGTGAAGGCTTGTTTAGTATACATTCATAGAAAGTTCTTTATGGTTCTTTAAGGCTTAGCTTCATAAAGGAGTTCTTCCTGTAGTTCCGTTTTCTAGGAAAACTTTATGGTATAGCATTCTACATACAATCTTTACCGTTTCTCCAGAGGGTGAAACTGTTACAGTAGGTTGTCCCTTTTGGGGAAACCCTAGAACTAAGTGTTTCTGTACACAATTGGTTCTAAAAAAAACCTCCAGAAGAAGACGACGCTTGAAGACTCCTGCTACAAGTGGAAATAATTAACATGCATTTATTTACATTTTGCAGTTTCCTGGACATGGATGTCCTGATTCTTAGAAAGCAGTTTTGTCTTGGGTTCTGTGGATGACTTGGTATTTTTTCATTACTCCATATTAAAGGAGAACCCATCCTCCTTTAAAAAAAAAAAGTATACGAATATAAAGAAAGGTACACCCACATTGATTTTAACACAAAAACTGTTGTAGTTGTTTCTATATAAAATGCAAAAACCCTAGAGCACATTTCCAAAGATTTCCTAACAAAAGATCAGTTGAAGAAGAATCTCTTTAGTCTCAGGGTGTAGCAGCTATGGTGCGAGTCCAGCGCATTGCAGATGGAGACGTATATCGTGGGTCAAAACCTGCTCTGGAACCTGTGGAGACACAGACCTTGTGTAGACATGAGGGAAATGAAGAGGTCACTTCACACGCATCCTCCAGCTGATGCAAACTCTGTTTCTATTCAATCAAATGGAACCTGCATAGAAGTGTTACGTCCATTATTCATAGAAGTCTGTGTTTGTGTTTGGATCCTGCAGCTCAACATGGCATGGTCTGTCCTCCCAGAAAATTCATCATCATCATCATCATCATCATCATCATCATCATCATCATCATTCAGCAGTGTTTTTGGTGTCGTTTGCTTTTTTGTCATCCCCCAGGGACAAAGACTGTTTTAAAAGCATATTGTTATTGTTATACTGGGACACTAGTGTCACTCTGATATAGCGCTTACCCAGTCCACTACGTAGAGACTCTCAGATGACCATGTCCTCTGAGACTGAGCTTAGGTGACTGTCAGCATAGCACATCAATCCCTTTCTTCCAAATACTCCAGCTTTATCCATCTTTCTGCAGGAAGCCCCTTGCACATCCCCTTCCTCACCCTTTCTCTCCTGAAGATACCACCTATTCAGCAATTTTTTTTATTTTTATATCTCCCTTTTTCTCGTTGTTCGTAGTATGTTCCCTCCTGGGCAGTGTCTTTCTTCATCCTCCCCACCTGCCTCACCCTCTCCACTCCTCTATCAGTGCTTCCTTGTCATAAGAATGAATTGAATTTGTCCCCTTTAGTGCAAACAACAATAGACGGGAGTAAAAAGTGTGGGGGGGGTGATGCTGGAAAACAAATCGGCCTGCCGTCCCTTTTGGGGATCGTAGGTTGGCGGGGGACGCAGAGGGATGGGGCCGAGGTGGACGAGGAACAGGTCGGATGGCGGAGTGGCGGCCGCGCTCGTTTATTAACATGCCATCTTCATAGCGGCAGCTGAAAGCAAAGGTGCTGGGCGAATGATGCAGACAAATGATGTTAATAATAATAGCTCGCCCTGTGGCGAGAGAGGGGGACCTGGAGCAGACCGAGCCAAAGCCTGCACCTGATACTCTCTTAGTCTCTGCTATCCCCTCCCTCCATCTCTTTCTACATCCTTTCATCCTCCTGCTCTGGAGGGAAGTGAGATTGAAGGGGTAAATATGGAATATTTTGCACATCTGTGTTACGTGAGGAATAAGCAAGAACTTACTGTATATGTCAGTCACTAAGTAGAATGTAAATATTGGTGTTCTGATTATTGACTGAGCAGTCGTTTGTCATGAGGTTTGTTGTCGGACTTTTGGTGTAGCCCCTCCCAGGAATAAATATATAAAGATATATAAAAATCTATCTATGTATCTGCTCTATAGTCTATACTTATATCCTCAAAGAATCAACAATTTTAAATATTCTTGTAAATGTTTCCACATATAAATGTTTCCACATATCCAGGCAGATTCCATAACCATTAATGCATAAATAGTCATGCAGGTAGCAAACAATAAAATAAAACTGCATGTATGTATATAAGAATATTTTTATCATATAACATAAAATTGTTAGATGAATGTTAGATGTAAAAAAAAAAAAAAAAAAATATATATATATATATATATATATATATATATATATATATAATCAATATTCTTCTTATTATTATTATTATTATTATTATTATTATTATTATTATTATTATCCAACAGGTACCATTAATATTAAATACAATGAATTCTAAATAATTAATCATAATTTTCTTTTCACTGAAATGTGGAAGGAGTTCACTAGATTATTACTATATTTACTATATATAACTAGATTACTATTTTTAGTAAAATATCCCCTCTGACAAGGTGGCGCTACACTGCTTTCAGTCATGTTGTCTAACCGTTCAGACAGCTTGTACAGTTAGTCAGGTTTTAAGTGGTGTGGCTTTGGAGAAAGCAATATAAATCCTACCTTCTTTCCATGTTACTTTAAAAGCCATGTAAAAAAACAAACAAAAAAAAAAACATGAAAAACAACAGCCATTGGATGTATACTGCTGTGTATCCATATCGTGAAGATTCGTGACTGACTGAATGACCTCTGTTTTCCATCAGATCATGAATCATCATTTTTTATTCGACTTTTTTTTCTTCCATCAACATATACTGTAAATATCCTCAAAGTAGAGATCATTTGCATGGTTCAGGCCATTGTTTCCTATTTGATGTCAGCAATCTGTTAAACGGGGACAGCTGAAAGTTCACCGCTCGTCTCATATGTCCCAGCTCCTGCTCCATTAGCCTGGCTGATAGCAACATCCGTCCTGTGTTGGTTTCTGAGAAGAGCTCCTTTTCTCGTCACTCCATCAAGCCTCTGGAGACGCACCGATTCTTCACCTTTAGCCCTGTTTAGCATTTGCATTCGTTATGTCCCTTTTTGGCAGAGGCGACCTGGTTGCTGGCGCCCTGCTGCCTCTGTCTCCATTGATTTGATATGAT
Source organism: Clarias magur (assembly GCA_013621035.1). Taxonomy (NCBI): domain Eukaryota; kingdom Metazoa; phylum Chordata; class Actinopteri; order Siluriformes; family Clariidae; genus Clarias; species Clarias magur. The sequence continues at coordinate 361,721 of QNUK01000319.1, read as the reverse complement.
ATTTCATAGCTGGGCTGGAGCAGGCGGCATAGCGACGGGCCGAGGCCCACAACGCAATAGTGGAGAGACCTGTATGGGGACTTTCACGTGTCAGGGTCACACCATCACACCGGCACTTTACAGTTAAGTCCGGGCAGATTAACACATGAAGGTGTTAATTCTCAGGCAGAAAATGTGTAAGGTTTGGCATTATTCCAAATCACTTCATTATTAATTGCATTTTTTTTTTAGATTACATTTAATATATAATTAGCATTACCATGCAATATAGTAAGTACGCGAATGAGCATTTATACATTAATACTGTATGTCTCTGCCATGCTTGCCTCCTTTAAGCAGTCAGCGTCATGCCTGATGCCCATGCAAATGTTCCATTTTCTTTCTCCCTTTTCCCCTTCAAAACCTCTGGGTAAACATTTATTTTTTTTTTCTTCCTCGTTGCCGCATAATCCACGGGTCAAGTGTAGTTGCAGGCTATTATACATCATTAGAGCGAGTAAAACTCAAGCGGGAGAGAGAGAGCATGATGGAGGTTTTTCACTTGTAGCCGCTCGGACAAACCATTTGTCATAGTGGTCCGTCTGTAAAGGCAGAAATTAGCTTTGGCAGGCCTGGAATAATGTATAGCCCCGGACGCTAAAATTAACCAATGAATCAACCCATTTTGGCTGATTAGGGCCAATACATTCTCTCTCTCTCGTGACACATTTATAGTGAAAGTGCGTACTTTATTTAAAAAGTTTGCCCCGGTCGCATGGCCTCGCTCGGGATGTGTGTATGATGTGCATGACAGTGCTAGTGCGTGTTATCGTTCGGGGATATTCCTGTGTGTGTGTGTGTGTGTGTGTGTGAGACAGAGAGAGAGAGAGAGAGAGAGAGAGAGAGAGAGAGAGAGGGAGGGGCTGCTGTGGGATAGCAGGATTTGTTGTCAGAAAGAGGTATTATTTATAGATTCATTTACTTCCATTACTCCAGTAGTCAGGACAACATGAGTTGTTAGGCCTCGGGAAAATATTTTGTTATAGGAACATAACTCTGGTTTTTAGCCTTCAGCGCAGTGCAGAGTGATGTGCTGAGAGCGGCGGAAAGCGAGAGAGAAAGAGCTCGTGCATTGTCGCATTGTGCCAGAGGCTGCGAGTGTTCTCTGGCTTGTCAATAACAAATAAATTTATTGCTGATTTGATACTGATTTGATTGGATCGCGAGGAGAAAATGGCTCTTTAGTATGACACATTTCTCTCATTCTGAAAGCTCGGAGGGAGAAGAGGGGAGGAGGGAGAGAGGAGCCCGCCTGATCCGCTCAGGCTTTCTCTTTGAGATAAGCAGCCATACTTTACTATGCAGCTTATGTATGGAAGTCGTTTGTAACAATTTACAATAAACTTGATTTATGTGAAAAGCTACCGAGGTTAAGGTTCAAATTCATTCTTATGAAAGTGAACAGAATTGTATGATTACTTAAAGGAATTCATTGTATATTGGATAATATATCATTAAAAAAATAAATAAATAAAAAACCCAGCCCACACAGTTCGATCCTCTGGCCCCGTTTTCATGCGGAACGCTGTTTAGTCTTATAGCTCGTAACCCCTGGAATTCACTTCCTCAAAACCTCAGTGATCTTCTCTCTACTTCAGATGTTAAAGCAGACCTTAATGCTGATTTGGGCTTATATTTATATTACTCCGTTGTGGGCATTGTTGGAGATCGTAGCTATCCTTTATCTTTTTGTTCATGGTTATTTCAACAATTGTTCTGTTCTTCACAGACAGCAACCTGAACTCAGGATCAAACCAGGAACCTGTTGCTTGAACCAGAGGATTCGCCAAAAGAGGATATGCAAATTGGCTTGTGACATCTAGTGACTTTTTCCAGCAGATTTAACTACTTGTTTCAATTATTATTATTATTATTATTATTATTATTATTATTATTATTATTATTATTATTATTATTGAAAACACTACTCAGGCCACTCACATGCACGTAACTTGTTGATGCTATGAAGCTTTTTAATTTTTTTTTTAAAGATGTTTATTTAGCACTGATAGAAGTCTCTAGTGTCGGCCTAAAATAAAAAATAAAAATGTAATAAATTTTTTTAAGGTTTGCAGTTTCTCAGAAACATGGCAAGATTTGCAATAAGAACAAGAAAAAGATAGACTGGTGAGAAAATGACTGTTCTGAGAACAAGAACTTGTTTTATGGAAGATCCAAAACATTAAATCTTATGTGCAACATGTTGTTCTTTAATAAATTAATCATCTTTATTTTTGGGAAATCGCTGTGGCGTATGAGGAATTAAATGGATGCTGTTATTGGAAAATAATCAACTTTGGAGATGCAAAAAGAACTCCGCTTCATGTCAGGCCATGTTACTGATTATTTTCCTATGACTGCACGGTTATTTTTTTAATTCCCTACTTGGCTGTCCCAAGACACATTTAAGTCAGGATCCGCACAATATCACAAATATTCCAAAGTCCACACAGTCTTTCATCTTTTCTACGAAAGTCTAAAGTAAATACACAACATATTTCCCATTTACATTTTGATGACTTGTTTTAATCAAGTCCTTCATCTTCAGTAAACTATTTGTGGTGATTCCAGAGACTATCCCAGGAACCCTGTGCATGGGACATAAATCCATCCTGTATGAGATGCCATTTATACCTACTGTAAATATGACATGAAAAATTCATTAGTGTGGACATATTGTATTATGAAGATTTGTCATGTCACAGGCATTACTAACTCCAACCTTAAGTTCATCAAAAGAGGGCCTTGCCGCATATTTGGCCATCCTTGTTCCTTATTAATTAAGAACAAAAAAAAGGCATCTTGGCCAAACCTTTTTTTTTTTTTCAGGTTCAATAATCCTAATGTAATTTCTATTTGTAATATAAAATATAACATGTACAAAGATATTTCACCAGCTTTGCATTTAGTACTGCAATTCCGCATGATTTTGAGAAGGAAAGCAGAACTGTGAACTTAAAGGAAGTAAAGAAAACACATTTGCTGCAGTGGAGTAAAGGGATTTGAGCTGAGCTTATCCAGGGAGCATTCTGAAAGGGCTTTTAATAACCAGCATTGGCCAGCAATTAGCGAAAGAGAGAGTGTGTAAATTGATTAATGAGCAAGAGAGAAAGACGAATGCTAATTCAGGCCTGTAGGAAATCGATGCTGCTGGAACAGAGCTCGGAGACAAAGGATGCCTTGAAGTGCACTGGCGAAGACACCATAGTAATTTCATTTTGATCACGAAACAATGATAGCGCGACTTTGTCATTTGTATGTTTCTCTCGTGATTATATGAAGCACAATGGCACTTTGTGGAGATCACGTCTGAATCCCTGATTCTAATATAATGCCGTCATTTCATAACGTGGTATCAGCACCGTCCGGCTCTATTGAAATTGCGTATGGGTCATTCGGTGCGTGTATTATTCCTTTCGAAGCTTCAGTGTAATTAGCAAAAAGCAAAGAGTGGAAGACAAAATGGCTCCCCTTTTTTAATCGGTTTTAGTGAGTGTGCTCATTTATGCAGGACACATATTTCACAGGGCGTAATATATCTGAGTGTGTGTCCTGCCCAGGCACAAAGGCACACAGAAGCAATGTAGAATGGTTTATATAGAGAGCTTAGTGAGACTAAAAATGACACCTTTGTGTGATGGGGAATGCATTTCCATACTGGAATATAGAAATATTGTTCCTGATGGGAGGGTCACGGGTTTGGACCTGCAACCGCTGAGTGGCCACTGTTGGGCCATCGGTCAAAGCGTTAACCTTATGCCCATACAAAAGCACTCCACCATCGCCGGTCCTAAAGCATAGATGAGAAAGGAGGAGGGTTGGGTGTCAGGCTAGCAACCCTTCCCAGTATAAACCACCATTGCTATAGTAACGAACTGCTGGATATTTTACACACTATTTATTTATTTATTTATTCATTTTTATTTTTATTTTATAAAAACACAGTTTTGCATCACAAGAGAATTTACACACAATTTAGTATTGAGACATTTGTTAGTTCTCTAGGATAGTCTATTGCATACAGCATGAAGACTCCGAAAGTGCCTTAAGTACCAGAAATGGACTCCACAACAAGACGACAAGACTGCATGCCCGTTTGAGTTCGTGTGTCACTCAAATTCACCTGCAGTCATGACAGAGTGAAGCATGGCTCCAAGACATGGCTTACCGCACACTTTTATTTACTTAATGCAAATCAGCCATGCTGTTCATGCCTTTTGGTGATTATGATAAATCAGATTATCTCCTCCATCTTGTCACGGTGCCTGATGAGGAATTAAAGGTGAGAAGTGTGTGAAGATGGATATAAACGGGTGGGAATGATAAAGAATGGAGATGCCCCCACACTGAATTTTTATATGTGTTTCTTCAATGGTGTGAATAATGCAAAGCTTTTGTTCAGTGGTTTAATATGCGGTGAATGTTATATGCTTTGTTTTAGGATTGGGGTAAAAAGCTTTTAACTTAACAAGTCATGTTTTAAACTATCTGGACTTATAAAAACTTTGTATAGGTGACAGAAAAACTCAGTCTATGCTACACGTCAAAAGAAGAAGCTCTAATTTCTGCTTATTTTAAGCATCACCACATTTCCCTATAATCTTTATATATGTTTGTAAAATCATAATATGACAAGCAGCTGATCTAAATTACTAAGAAATCTAAACAGATGTGACAGCGAGAAAGAGACCTACAAGCCATCACTGTAATCTGCTCTGCTGCTGAGAAAAATGTATTTATATATATGTTATTTATCAAGGTAGTTTATATTGTGACATATAGCCATTAGCAGTTCGCTAGTTTGTATCATCGGGACTCTTAGGATGCTAGCTGCAGTAAAATGTAAGATACCAGAATAAAGCTCTTGTTATTTAGCCTTAGGTAGTGTTTTCCCATGTTCTTCAGTTTTTTGGAGAACGAGGCACTAAGTTGTCATTGGTAGCTTTTCTTTGTAGAAAGTTCTCACTCACTCATCGTCTATACCACTTTATTCTGTATTCAGGGTCACGGGATGCTCTGGAGCCTGTCCCAGGGTGCAATCATACACTCATTCACACACTACAAAGCAATTTGGGAATGCCAATTAGCCTAATCTGCAAGTCTTTGGACTGTGGGAGCAAACCGGAGTACCCGGAGGAAACCCACCAGGCACAGGGAGATCACCATGCACACAGAGACGGGAATCGAACCCGGACCCTTGAGGTGCAAGGTGACAGTGCTAACATCTACACCACTTAAAACTGGGCAAAAAATTAGGAGACTAACTGCACATTTATTAAATAATGGAAAAACTGATTATAAATCAGTACTATCGTAAGATTAATACAAGGGGTGTTCAAACCAGGTCAAACCAGGACATTTGATTTTGCAGAATTTAACATTTTGATTTTAAACATGTTGATTTTAACAGAACATGCTTAGGAATGTAGTGAAAATGACCTTTATTTCTATATATAATGTAATCCAATGCTATACTAATGCACTTAACCCAGGGTTTCTGATCGTTTCAATGAAGAAAGATTTCTCAGTATGTCGGAATCATGATCAGACTGTCTGTTTCACATGTAAAACCCTGGCCTTCCAGGATCTCCTTTAATGGCGCAAACATGTGAAAATGGCTTAGACGAGGTCAGGACTGTACAGGGGATGTGGCAGTAACTCCCAGTTGCTAGTTGAGTTCCTGTAATGTGCAAGTGGTGTGGTGGGCAGCATCAGAGTCAAACAGAGTCCCAGGGAGGTCTGCATTTCAGTAGTGAAGACGATGTAAAGCAAGCAGTCTGAAGGCAAAAAAACGTTCCTCCTAAATTAATTAATGGTTTTGACTTCTATAACGGTGTTCTGTTATTCTACATTCTACAGTCAAAAGTCCTGGTTTCACTTGAACACCACTCCCACTGAACCAATGAGTTCAGAAGAAGATTTAATTACAGAACTCTTTAAAGTTCTGTACATCAAAGTGTTATATATATATATATATATATGTGTGTGTGTGTGTGTGTGTGTGTGTGTGTGTGTGTGTGTGTGTGAACAAAAATAACTAATACAATGTGGGCGTAACCTTTAAGTAAAAAAAAAAAAATCTTCATTTGAAGTTAACCTATCTAATCTTGCATAAATATTATGCAATATCATTGAACTTTTCCATATTTTGTAGTGTTATAGTCCTGTTACAGCCAGGAATTTCAAATTGACACATTTACAGTTACAGGATTCTAACATTACAGAATATAGGAAAGTACAAGAGGGGGTACTTTTAGGGTTGCAAACTATTTGTTTGTATCATTATTTCATTTTTTGCAATGTTGAAATATGAGAAAGAAAAAAAGAATCACAAAAATCACAGAGCATAAAAATCTAATGTCCATAGATAAAATCTCCAAAACAAGTGAAAAAAAGAAAACAAGAAAACTGATTTTCTTGATCAGATTTTCAAGTCAGAACTCAGCATTTGGCTTAAGTTCAGATAAAGGATTGTGCTGAATTATATGAGCTTTATTCGAAGCCATTGCTGAAAAGTTAAATCCAAGCACAGCTGAAAAACTTATTTGTTTATTTTGTTCAACTTAAATGTGTGTTGGAAGAGTGTCCGATTCTGGCATGCTGAAGAGCTGGCAATCCTAGGTGTGAATACTTATGCGAGACACTGTACTGTATATGGCAGGAAGAATGTTAGTTATGAGCTCTGGAAATTACAACTAGAAGGATTCAAAAGCTTTTCAGAGGCGAAGTAGACATTGGAGGCTGATCTAAAGGCAAAGAGTGGGTACATAAGTTGGAAGCATTTTGAAAAAAAAGAGAGAGAGAGAGAGAGATTTTTAAACAAATATTATTTTCCCCCTGCTATTAATATCTTATAGAGCCATGGGTGGTAGTCAGTCACCCCGGTGCTGTTCTTTGTGGAGAATCCAGTGGCCAGAGAAACTCAAACAAGCTCACTCGATTGTCTTTGGCAAGCGCCTTCACCGAGGCATCAATCCGTCCATCTGGGTAAAATCAGCAGGCAACTCCTATGCAGCTAAATATTTACTCTGTCAAATCCACATGGCCACGCAGATGAAAAGAGGCATTCATCAGGAATTCTGCTGCTTGTCAGCTTAAGGATGAACAGTAGAGCCAAACCTCCCACCAAGGCACAGGGTGCTACAGCAACACTTCTATATTTAGCCACAACTCAGCGATAAATATCAGCGTATTGCTTTTTCTAGGTAAATAGAGGATAAATGTTGGCGAGGTGATTCAGAGGTAACGTAAGCAAAGTTTCAGCGCAAAGATTGTTTGGAAGGATCGAGTCAGGACACCATGATGAGCTTGTCTTTTTTTTCCCCCTTGTAGCCAGAGGTATGTTTGTGTCTTCACATCTCAATCATGCTAGTTTCATCTTATGCCTCTGAAGGAAACATTTCTCTCAGGCCAGAAGATAATGTGAAGGATGGACAAATAGAATAATGGATGCTTAATGTATGAACACATTTGGTGGCAAACATATTCTTAGCACGTGGACATAAAAGCTTCAAATAATAACAATAACATGTTCTGAGGAAGGACAAATGTCTTTCTACTTTCATCCATCTTTACTTCACGAGCACACACACATCACAGTGAGTAAAAACACAGAGAACTTTGTAGTTAATTACAGCAGATAATTTAATTGTGATTAATAATTAACATCTCTTTTCCTAACTAAATATCCATAATTAATCAACAAATCATAAAGAGAGAGAGAGAGAGAGAGAGAGAGAGGGAGAGGACTAATTAGCTTCCAGACCCAAACCTGACCAGTTAATCCATATCACAGAGTTGACACTGCTAATTGCGGGAGTAATCAGCGCTCCACCCTGTGGGATTTGATGGAGGGGATTGTAAATGGGAGGGAGCGTTCGCCTCCTTACACTCCCTATGACGGCTCTATTTGTTAATGTGGACGAGTGTTGTCACAGTGATAACATAGAAACAGGTCTGGAAGGATTTTGTTAAAGTTTTTTGCCATTTCCCAAAATTCCATTTCTAATTCCATTTGTCAGAGTGACTTACAGTACATACAGTATACCTCATACACATATGAGTAGTTGAGAGTTAGGGGCCTTGCTTAAGGGCCCAACAGTGGCAGCTTGGTGATGCTGAGGTTTGAACCTTCCGTTCAATAAACACTAGGCTACCCCTCAAAAGGACTGTTTTATCTGTATAGAGATTTTTATTACATTTCTGCCATAACTATTTTACAGGCATATAGTTAAGGGAATCAAGGAAAGAAAGGGGTGATGAACATACACTCTGCTCAGGGTTAATTTGTTCAAGGTAATTTGTTTGCCGTTTTATGGTTGGTGGGGGAAAAACTTAGCATTACTTGTAGCCCTTAAAACTTAGTAGCAGTTTATTGGACAATTCCGAGCGCCTATATGAGCATAGGACATCCTAAGGCAACTGTGCATATATTTGTTTATCTATTTGTGCATTTTTATTTAAATCGCACACTGTTGATTGTATTAGCTTTGCTGAATCACAATTGTTGGACATATTCTACATATGCATATGATCATTTCACAATATTAGCCATGAAAGACGTATGTCTGCATGATGATGGACAGGAGCGAACGTCATTGTCTATACCGTTTAATCCTGCATACAAGGTTGCGTGGGGCCTGGAGCCTATCCGGGGAAACTTACATACTGGACAGGGTGCCAATCCATTGCAGGGCACACACACACATACACACACTACATGTAATTTTGGAACAGTCTAATCTGCATGTCTTTGGACTGTGAAAGGAAACCCACCAAGCACAGGGAGAACATGCAAACTCCATGCACAGAGCGGCGGGAATCGAGCCTAGCCGGGAATTGAAACCGGACTCTGCAGTTGCAAGGCGACAGTACTACCCACTAAGCCACCGTGCCACCTAATATGACGTGTTATTATGTGAAAATAATCTATGCAACTAAGGTTGATCTTTTTCTTCTAAATAACAGTATATCATTAAGTGTTTATTCCTCTCATATCACGATTGTCAAAAATTACAGTGATAGGAGCGTCTTGTTTTCAAGCCATTTATATTCGCATTTAATGTTGTACAATATTGGTGTTATGATATTTTAGCATGTATGCACAATCCTGATTCCTGTGTCCAGCACACATTAAGGTGGCATGTGATTGTTGGCAGGAACGTGTGAACAGTTTGGGAGCAAAATGAGATAAGTCTATTTCTGCAGTATATTTTTACATAAAGCACGATATATTGCAAACTGATAAAACTGTCTGACCAGATTGACTGCATAACATCTTTCTATTAACATCTAAACAACGAGGACAATGAAGGGAAAATATATATTTTTTTATTTGACCCAAGACAACATTAGAAATTAGTGTTCCTAAACACATTTTGACATTTTAGACATCTCAGTTACACCATTAGCCATCAGCAACTGTCGAACATATGAAATTGCATAAATCAATGTGTAAATCTATCTCTAAACATCCCCCCCCCCCCTTGTATTGACACTAAAAGTAATGCTCTGTGCCCCAAGGAGGCTTGATATCATTGGCTAGTGATGAGGGGATGTTTTCTCTTTCATTTCCACAGAGCCATCTCACCTCCCATGAAATATGCATAAGGCAGGCAATACAGAGTGGTACACTGCAAGGCATTTTTAACACCAGAGGTTAAAGATTCCTGTAGGGATGTTCACCTGTGAAAAGAACACATGCGATAAAAAGATATTACAGGATGCACAGAGCATGAAGAAAAGACTTTATTAGAGATGGAACAGAGCAGTCCTGCTCAGGTGTTATCGGTATGCTACATGGATTTATGGATATTGATGTGATTTTCTTCAGCCTCATGAAACATAGATAGTTTATTACATATATCAATAGATCAATCACATCAAACAGGTATTAAGTTGCATTTTGGGTGATTTGAGTATTGCGTATTTTCAGATTTCTTGTTGAATAAGCTCCATATTGATACCAAGTTTATTACTGTGGCATGTCTGGGAAAAAAAAGAGAGTATTTAAATGAGGATATTGTGACGTAGTGAGAACCAGCTGGAGTAGTGATCATTAAAGTGCTTTAAAAATGTTTAGGATTGGACCTTTTTTTTCAATTCTATGTTGAAGGATCGGTAAAATACTGTAAATCAATAAGTAAATTTTTTGTATATACCTCTATATTCAGGTAGCGATGGAGTTTTGGATAATGCAGCTTTCAAGGAGACTCTCACTCACTCATCATCTATACCGCTTAATCCTATATTCAGGGTCACGGGGGGACCTGGAGTCTATTCCAGGAGACTTAGGACACAAGGCGGGGTACACCCTGGACAGGGTGCCAATCCATCGCAGGGCACAGACACACATACACACATATACACACTCATTCACACACTATGGCCAATTTGGGAATGCCAATTAACCTAACCTACATGTCTTTGGACTGTGTTAGGAAACCGGAGTACCCGGAGGAAACCCACCAAGCATGGGGAGACTCTGCAACTTCGAATTCTTCGAATCTAACCAGTAACCGCCACTGAAAATGAATGCCTTCTAACTTGAAATAACTTACTAACCTACGGCAATCACCAATGTTTCCTATCCAGTTTCAGTAGTGGCATCACACCAACATTGCTAAGCGAACTGTTAAAAATTGAGAAAAGCGCCCTATTTCTCCTTTTTTACACTCAGTTTACTCACACAGTTTACAGTTTATACAACATTGATTAGTTAATAGCGTTATTAGTTTAGACTAGTTAATATACAGCCACAGTACTTGATTAAAACACTGGCCATAATACAGTATATGCTCTTGTTAAAAGGTAATGTTTAAATTTACAGCTATCACTCATACAGTATAACCAACATTAGCTGGCTAATGCTAATGGTTTTTGAGTTTAACGAACAAACAAAAGACATGAATTCATGGACTTGTCTACATTATCTCCTTCTTCGCATGTCAGACGTACCAAGGTTGCGTTGGTATCTTAGTCTAATGACATTGTAGGAAACAACTAAAAATATTACAAAAAAATAAAAAACATGTCAATAGAAGTTTAAATTAAAAACCTTACTTGTAATTTCATTTCAAATTAAATCTTGACTACAGTATTAGATGTTAATTGCACAGATTAATATGCAAGTCATTGATGATGGAATTTTTCTCTACCATGTAAGGAGGAACAACATCAACATAGGGAACCACTAGGAAGTTCTAGGTATTGATGTTAATGATACATGAATTCCATTAGAAATTAGCTCTAAAGAAAATCAGATATGGCTGTTTCTGGATATGATTATAAAAAAATCACTCAGGTTCTATTTTAATACTCATGTCATATATAATTATGAAAATACTTGGCAAATACCTTGTGTTGTGAAACAATAAGTAGCTCATTTTAAGTCATGCTAGTAGTTAATATGCTAGTCGTTGAAACGCTAGTTCTATGCTAACTGCGCTTGAAAAATGCTCAACATGGGCTGTCGAGATTATGAAAGAATCTGGATGTTTTATACTTTAAGTACACAACATAAAGGACTTTGATTCATATGAAACATTCTGATTAGTCATTGTTATCTATTTTTCTGTAAACCGAGTGCAGTGATCTTCCTTGTTTCCTCACCCTGGCTCCAAAGAGTGTTTGGATCCCTTAAAATCTTAATGAGCATTTTTTTTTTATCTCCATTTGTAACATGAGAGCTTATTTCCCAATCAGCTAGCACAGATTATTATGCCTCTGATGTTCATTATCGAGACACTTTGTCCTTGAGGCTGTATTCCTCTTGCTTTTTTCCCCCTCTCGCTCACACCTTTCTTTTTGTGTCAATTCCCTTTTAATTGGACATTTTGTCACCAAACAAGATTTATTACATGCTCGGCAGTAGAAGGGAATGGTGCTGAAATTAGAATATGTTCCGTCCGTGACACAGGCCCGTCCACTGAGGGCTGTGACCTTGCAGGCCGACTCCCCCCGTGGGGGGCTTCGAGGTTCCCACCCCTGAAAAGTGTGGATGTGGGGGGTGCAGGCAAAGGAAAGGAGGAGTAAGAGAAAGGGAGGAGGGCTGGGGATTGTGAAGGACTCTTGGGATCCTTCAGTAGTGGCCTGGATACCCCGTCTGGCACTTTATCTACTTAGCTGTGTCACCTTCAAACCCTGCAAAACAGTGACACCCTTTTTCTCCGGCTGTGTGCTTACAGAGCGATTAGAGTGTGATGAGTGCTAATAGACATGGCTGAACCGGGAAGAGCAGCCAGGGCTCATGGTGGAGCTTAAGGTTAAGATGGTACTTTATTGACAGTCACAACACCTACAAGTCCATTCAGCCCTCTGATTTAGGGCATGTGTTCGAGATCTGGTGATAACATTCGTGAGATACTGAATTTCCTGGTATAACCTATTTTTAAAGGCTTTCACTTTGCTCTTCCTTGCTCTGAGACAATGTTTGCTTTGAGCTCTGTAGGGAGAGCGACATTGCGAGCAGCCTGCACTGGTCTACGCTGAGCCACAGCACTTGTGTAATTAACTCTAAGCGTGTTCATTCGATAAACAATAAGTACACATTGTAATTAGATTAACTGAGGTCTTTGATTGAATGCTTGACATCAATGTTTTTGTAAATATTAATATGCTTTGAAGGCCAGTCACTCACACTTAAAGACATCCACAGTACGTGCGTTTTTTTTTCTTCTTCCCATTGCCTACATGTCAGTTATCTTACTCTCCCATGTAGGTAGGCTGGCAGGTGTCCTTCCAGATGTTTCCTCCTGTGCCGGTGTCACTCGGAGCCAGATGTTGAGGGGAGCTGCGTCTCTCCTCTCCTGTCCGTCAGCGAACGTGTTGATGAGAGTGTGTAGGAGGGCTGGTGAGGGGGTGAGCAGGCTAATTTTTTTTAATTGATTGTATGTACAGTGTGACAGCTCTCCTGATGCGGTGTGCGAGCAGGGGGCCAGTACTTAAAACTCAGTCAGTGGGGACGTGATTGATCCAGCTCAGTGATCCTTACACTTTTGCATCAGGTGAGTACACTGGGCTCAGGTTTACATTTTCAGAAGTTCTGTGGTGTCAGTGGAGTACTGTAGTTATTTTAATTTTTTATTTTTTGTTAAATACAAGCATTAAGGCTGTAAGTTAAAGTTCTAATGGAACAAGCTCACACAATGAGCTTGAGCCAATGGGGCTCCTCCAATTCATTTAAATCAGGCAGCAATCAAGTAGTATTGATGTACTAGAGGACAATTCCTCTACAACACTGGGGGCACACCCTCCTTAGGTTGCAAATGGGTGCTTCCCAAACTGTATGTTATATAAACTTGTCTTACATCCATTAGAATTCATGGATCAGGCTTTTTAGTCCAGCTCAATCAAATTAAGATCTGGAGAATTTGGAGGCCAAGTCAACACCTTGAACTATTTTTCATGTTCATCAAATCATTCCTGAATTATTTTAGCAGGCACTTATCCTGCTAAAAGATACCACTCATCTTCTATTAGTGTATCGTAGAGTCATCTAAAGGGCCATGTAAATGAAGGACACACACCCAGCCATCTGCATAATATAAAAGAGATGTGATCCCTCAAACAAGGCCACCTTCGTTCATTTCTCCGTGGTTTAGTTCTGACATTCACATGCCCTTTGTAGAAGCTTTCAGCAGCAGTGTGAGCACTCTGACCAGTGTGTGGCTACGCAACCCCCTACACAGCAAGCTGCAATGCACTGTTGGTTCTGGAAACTATCATAGCCAGGAATAACTTCTTTTTTTTTTTTCAGCTAATTGTGGTGCAGTAACTCTTCTGTGGGATTGGCCCAAACAGGCTAGCCTTTGCTTCCCATGTGTATCAGTGAATCTTGGATGCCCATGACTTTGTCACCAGTTGTCCTTCCTTGGACTACTTTTGGTAGGTACTAATCACTGCATACCAGAGACACCACCAGAAGACCTCCTGTTTTGGAGATGCTCTAAACCACAAAGGGAAAATTTGTGAAAAGGGAAAAGTTTTTTTTCCCCCTCAGGTTGAAGCCTTGTATTACAGCAGAAATCCCTGCCTAACTTATTAATACAAAGAAATGCAATTTTGCTTTGCAAGGTTGAGTATCTTATGCCTTGATTATGCTACGTTGTCATCAGCCAAATACATCCTGTTTGGTAATCGGGGAGTGAATCACAGATGAGAAAATCGAAAGTAGAGATCAGGAATCTTAAAACGACTCCAGCATGTTAAAAACCGCTTACACCACTTACAGTAAGTGCTGTTATTTCAGCAGAGAGAAAACGTATTAATTCCAGTAGAAATATTCAGTTTAGATTTTCTAATTAATGTCTATTGGTGCAGGTGTTTGTTTACATTGAGCAAGTAGCTTATTAGTAGTCTATTTTAAAGTAGATGCCACATAACTGTTCATAACATCGCTTTTACTCATCATCTTGATTAGACTTATGGTACAGGTTGAACTTCAGATAGATATCTAATAGCTTAAGATGCAGCCAGAGTTTGACGCATGCCCAGTACGCTGTCAAAACTGTTGCTGTCACTTAATAATCTGGCACAAAACTGTTCATAACTTCACTTCTACTCAACATTTTGATTTAATTTGTGGAGCAAGTTTAACTTCAGGCAAATACTGTAAAACTTCCTGCCAGTTCCGCGTGATGCTGTGACAAACTGGCTGGACAGACGTAAATAAATACAGACATACAGACAGACAGAGAATTTTCTGAGACTGGTTTCGGGTCCTCCAAAAAAAGTTTTTTTTTTTATTTATCTTATTAAAAAAAAACATCAATGAATGTAGCACATCCCTTTCAATCGACACATCACTGAATATAAGTTTCTGGCATCCTTTCTCCATTTTCTGAAAACAAGGAGGTCAAAAGCAGAGAGGAAACAAGGAGGGACAGTCTAAATAAGCAAAAGTAGGAGACCCCATATGTACTGTATTGCATGTTACACTGGCACACACCAGTAGAAGTCCCACTATCGCTACCAGTGTACAGCTGTTGCACACTATTTACTGCAGGTTTGGGAGATAAAGCAAACAAAGTAGCCTGGCTACCATTTTTTACACCACAGCAAATATGTAAACAGTCTGTTCAGTAATTACAGTGTGGAGAAATTAAGAAAATGAATACTCTATGTTTTATACCCACCTGCGCTTTGTGATTTGCTGACTTACATTTCAAGTTACTATACTGAACAGCCATTCAGAAAACGCTCTGTCTCTGGGCTCAGCAGCACTTCAACAGCAATTCAGTCCTCAATCATGGACACTGACATGGACCAGCTTGTGCCAACAGTTTGGGGTTGAATGACATGTGAATCCTTAGGTTTCAAGTGATGTTTCAATATTGGAGAAATATTATAGCAATGCTAGCAAAAAAAAAAAAAAAAAAAAAAAACCGAGTTACTTGTGGGTTCTTTGGATATTGATGGGTTCCCCACATCAACCTTCTAAATGTATATGATTATATATGTTTTATATTATATTATATGTATAAATATATTGTATTTATATTTATTATTTTAAGGTAATGGCATTGTGTCTTCTGGGACATCATCCGTCTGACTGGTGTACATCATAAAAAAAAGGAAAAATAAAAATAAAAATATATATATTTTTTTATTCCTTCTCAAATGTCCTTGTCCTCATTTGGCATTTTTTTGTTCTCTTCCATGCCGTCTTCTCCATCTCATCTTGTCAGGGCCTCCATTTTAATGAGCGTCAGATCACCACTCGGAATCACCCCATCGTCACGACAACAGTCTATGTGCCCGCCTTGTCCTCAGGAAGGTTCCAGAACTCGGTGGGCTTTGATATTTCCTTTTCTATCGCTTTTGCCTTGATAATGTTAACCCTCCTAATGAAGCCATTGTGCTGCTGTCCGAGCCCATTGTTTTGCCCGGGTCATTCCCCTTTAGCAGATGATGAACATATGCATGTCTGTCATGCTATCCATGAAGAATTTATCTCATCCCCCAACCCTTTTATAAAAGCATTGGGCTGTGATGCTATTTGAATTCACACTGAGTGAAACTGGTGGAAGCAGTATATCTACCTGAGCCAAAATGTCATCTCGCCTGAAACTGTGGTATAATTTAATAGCAATTAACAGTAAACAATAGTGTAGGGTGAACTCATAAATCAGTGGGTAGGGGAACGGGAACGGCGGTGGGAGGGGTGGGGGGTAGTGAGTGCATTCTGCTTTGTATATCTCTCTCTTCAAGAATTTTGCAAAGACAACTTGTCTTGTTTTGCTAACAAACATTCACATTCTAACAAGGAGAAGTATTTAACAGCAACACCAAAAAAAAAAAAAAAAGAAAAAACGGACTGCAAACCAATTATAAATGCATATTATCTTTCTTTTTGCTTCATCTTTTTTTTGTCTTTTTTGTTTAATTCCGAGCCCTTCTCAAGGGCATTGCTAATTTGAAATATTATATATTCAACAAATATTTCAAAAAAATGCAGCAAATGGTGTTAAAATGGCTAATCTTGAGATACTAGGCTTCGCGGGTGATTAGGATCATTATCACGATGGTGATGGTGAGCGCTGCTCAGCGGCGCCAGCTTCTAAGGAAGGAGAATTTTATACATGGTGTCAGTTGCAGGAAGTCAAAGACAGATGCACGTCATGGAGAGCTTTGATGTCCCAGTCGTTTAGGAAGCAGAGTCCTGCTGTTGTCGGGACTTCAAGGCAGATCCCTTTTCGTCCTAAACGAGGAGCGGCGTTGCTACACGGCGCTCCCTTTAACAATCAGCGTCGAGCTAGCGTTTGCTCTTGATTTGCCATCAGACACCGGTTTAAGTTATTTTGCAGATCTGCACAGCAGGACTGCAGCACCAGAAACAGCAAGAGACAAAGACTGAGGAAAATGCATACTTTTGTGTCCATAACCAATTAGCATTATAACCTTACACGAAAAACGGTTATGGAAAATGAGCTCGGTTTATTCACATCGATTTGAAATTCAAGCTCCGTTACAATCTTTACTCGGATGCTTCTCAAGCATGGGAGCAGATTGTGGCGTCGGGTAAATAAATAGATAAGATGTGCAACATTAAGTTAATGCGGACAAGCAGCCGAAGCAGAGGTAGAACGAGAGGCCATAAAAACCCAGCGTGGGTTCTCACTGCAGGCAGACGGTGCAGCCTCCGCACGCGCTTCCTAACCTGTCTCACTTTGCGTTTCCTCTCCGTCTCACTCGCGTTCAGTTTTCACGCTGCTCCACATTCCGATGGGAGAAAGTCTCGCTCTGTCGTTGGTGGAGGCAGGATTGAGTGAGGGTCTGCCTCTGGGACCACAGCTGCTTTGAGCAGCCACTGACACTGAGGAGCACAGGCACAATCGTGCCAGCTTTTACAGCTTGTCTCACAGAGAACGAGACAAAATGAGGATGAAGGTGGAATATTTAGATCTCCCTGATGCATAGTTATCATACATACATGCTTCATATGCCTCTGTGCTTCAACTTAATTTAGATGTGAGGTCTACTGGTTAGATTGTTATGGTTTGGTAATTGGGTGATTGTGTTAAAGAGAAATATTTTTGAATTTAAAATTGCCACTGGTGTAAAAAAAAAAAGAAAAAAAAAGTGATTCTCAGAGTTTGGTCTGCAAATCCTCAGGGGTCCAGGAATCATACCAGGGTGTCAGTGGATTTTATTTACTTGCTGTTTTTGTTTTACAGTGTTGGAAACCGTAACCCATTGTTATTAAAGTTATGTTTATTATTGAGTTATTATACAGTGGTTTTAGTTTCCTAAATTGAATGGATTCATTAGTTATATTGATGCAGAATAGGACACTTAAAGCAAAGCACTATCTGCTCTCTTCCACATACACAAACTCACATGATTGACTAATGTCCCTCTGACGCCAAAGGAAAACAAGGAGACAGTATATCCAGGGCCTCCCATCCTCGAAAACATGGCTGAATATGATTCCTTGTCTCTTAGCCACAGAATTTACATTTAGGCATTTATCCAGAGCGACTTACATTATCTCGCTATACAGCTGAGCAGATGAGGGTTGAGGGCCTTGCTCAAGGGCCCAAGCAGTGGCTTTGCAAAACCAAACAAACACCATGTGAGTTTTTAAACTGTCATATCTGTTTTTATGATGGGTGTTCAAGTCAAACCGAGACTTTTGATCATCCTGAATAACAGAGCACAGTTACTGTATAAGATAAAAGAAAATCCCCTGCTACATCGATGCATGTATCCCATCATATCTCTAGTGCTTGGATACCATCAAGGTATAAAGTGTTCTCAATACGCCGGCGCCATGATCGACCTGCCTGCTTCACATCTGACATGCTGGATTTCCAGGAACTCGTACATGTGGCCTGGCTCGTACATGTGTAAATTACTTGGCTGCAGTTACGGTAAGAGTCTCATCTGTTTTTAAAGTTTTCTGTAAATATCAATAGGTTTTACTCCGTTTTTTACGAGAAATTTTATATGTCCTGGTTTGACTTGAACGTCCCCGATTGTTAATGTGGCAGAATGCACCCATTAGCGTGGTACTCACTTTTTTTGCAACCTTAGCATCCATGGAATTCATTTTAAAGTCAAAAACCTTAGTGGTTGTGGAAAGTAAACGAATCACCCAGGACATGATGAGCAATGGCATGATGAAGTCAAAGCTGCTGAACAAACACCTTAAGTATCATAAACAGCATTATGCATTTACCAAGGAACAGCCACATATTGCAAATGTGACCTTGTCCTATATATAATTCTCATTTGGCGGTACTTTGCCGCCGCTGAAAGATCCGCTGTGCGAAAAAAGCAACCTGCACCCACGAGCCACATTGTATATCTATTTCCCAATGATGGGATAGAAAGACACTGTGTCCCATCTATGATAAATTCACTCCAGGACATCGCTGTGAAGGTAGCACACACTGTAATCTTTTTATTAGAAATCTTTTTCGCGGTTTATAATGAAAACAGGAGCAAGGGACGGTAATCAGCGCATCCCATCTTGGCTTATATTTCATCCTGTCGTATGATGTCATAAACAAGAATGCATTCGATATATAATTTCCACACATGACGAATGCTAGCCCCGAGCAGCGCTTTCCTGGAACGCTGCTAGCCCGGATCAAACGCCTGTCTTTTTTTGCTAGAATAATCGCATTAAGCTCGAATAAAGGTGGCATGTAAAATAGCCATGACATCCGCGTTTAGTGTATGCCTCTTCTAGTGCAAGACAGATCAAACACGTGCTTTCGTATGTGCAAGTCCCAACACGGGGCATGTCAGCAGCGCTATCCAATGAGGAATACAAGATGGAGAGTGTGACACAGAGGAGAGAAAGAAAGAGTGATGACACCTAGACAGAATTAACACAAAGCGAGAGTCAGGGCTGAACCAGGGACCCCGCGCCGCCGCCCCAGAGACGAGTTGGCTCAATAGCGAGAATCTTTATCTGCTACATGATGCATGAAAACGCAATGTCTTGTTTTAGAAGTGTGCGTGCTCCCTGACCTCTCCACCAGAGATGCAATGTGACCCCGCAGCCACCATCTATTTCTCTGGCTGAACAGATTCTATGAATTTTTATTAACAAGTGTATTTTTTTTTCAGGTGCTGTCTCTTGACTTGTGGCGTAAGAGTCTAAACAAATTGCTTGACACTGTGAAAATGAAGTTGTTGAAGTTGCCTGAGATAAGTTCTCTCTCTCTCTCTCTCTCTCTCTCTCTCTCTCTCTCTCTCTCTTATTGCTGTGTTCTCTCTCTCTCTCTTATTGCACGATGGGGATAGTATAGAGTGGGTGTTGTTAGCTTCATTAGTACTAACCTCCTACTACACATCCTTATGCTTCTCATTATTATCTGTGAAAAGCAAAATGGTTTCACACTTGCAAATGTGTAATGATTCTTATGAAGTATAAAAAGTTGCAGGTTAAGGTTAAGTTTAGAGGTGGGTTCAAGCCTTTCCTTATCATTTTCTTTGTGTAAAGCTGATGAAAATCCAGCCCCGTTGTCCTTTTATTATTATTTTTTTAAAAATTAGATCTGCTCAGTACAATGAGGCCTGAAGCATGGGATCTAATACGATAATGTAAGCTGTAAGACACAAAGTTCCAGTTTTTTTTTTTTTTTTTCTGACAAAAGACACAAAAGACAATCCTGTTTGTGGTTTTCTGTTTCCTCAGAAGACTGAGGCTTGTAAAACAACAGGTCAAAGCTCACCTAGGCAAAGTGAAGCAAAGCAAATGCTTTCATTATATCCTGCTACTATTTCACTTTTTTTTGCCTTTTATATTTGCGTTCATTCTGTCTTATAAGTAAATGCAGAAAATGTTGCTTTCAACTGTAACACCATTGCAGGAGGTTGAAAATGTACAGTAGATGTGGGCACCTTTAACTTATGGTTAAGAATGTTTTAATGTATTATTATTATTAGTAGTAGTAGTAGTAATAGTAGTACGAGGGTACTGTGATGTGACACTTAAACATTTTATAGAAGGCCGTGAATGATGATCCCGGCCGACGTGGCTTGGAGCAGCTGTGGCACCATTTAGCGAGCGGAACGCCTGATTGTTAAAAATCGCCTGATCACTTATCGCAAACTTGTGGACGAGATGCAATCAGTCTGTGGCGACTGTACACACAATCATTCATGAACAACGCTTGCACATTGCAGGAGCTCGACTGGGAGTTATTGCCACATCCACATACAGTGGGACATTAAAGGGGTTCCTAGGAGACCAGTTTTTCAGACGTGAAACAGGCAGTCCAATCATGGCTCTGGCTTACTGAGAAAACTTTCTACCCCGATGGTATCCAATCACTAGTGAAACACTGGGATAAGTGCGTTAGTGTAGCAGGAGATGATATAGAGAAATAAAGGGAGTTTATTACTTTCATAACTGTGTTCTGGTATTCTGTGGTAGTTTCGATCAAAAGTCCTGGTTTGACTTGAACACCCCGTTGATTATATTTATTTCCCGCCACAACATTTGCTCTGTCCTGTAGGAAGCATTCAGCCCTACAGTATGAAATAATTCACAAGTCACATGTTTAGGATGAAGTTCACAGGAATGTCCTGACGATCATAGGAAGAAGGAAATCATGCCGACTTACGAGGCCACTTTTGAATGAAACTTTTACACATATTATAGAATACTACTACTACTAAAAGAAATACATTTTAAGTTAATCATTAGAATGTATTTAATGTTCTCATGGATGTAGATCAACATACACACTTTGTGTGTTTTTAGTCACTTACAGGCTTTACAGAAAACCTATAAAACTATGTGCTATTGTTACCTGGTTAAACACCTTCTTTTTTTTTTTTTTAAATGGTTAAAGGCACTTTTTCTCAGATCAGTGTCAAAAAAATATTCAACTATTATGTTGAAATTGTTATGAAGAGGTTTTCGAAAGGTGTCTTATAAAATATCATTCTCATAAAGTTTTTCCATTGGACAGTTTGGAATTACTAAATACACTAAATGCTCGTCTTCACTCATCTGAAAGTTTATTGGTTGTTTAAGCGAAGTCTGGTAAAATACTGAGACAAGTTAGCGAGCGTGTTCGGTGACAGAGCCCCACAGCGCATCCGAATGAGAGGACTCACGCTGACTTCTCCTCATATCCCTGCTCATGGTTTTTGATTAAGGTTTTAAATTTGGAAGGCAGATACGTCGGTGTCTTTAAAGTCATTGACATCCCCAGCGTGGCACAGCCGCCTCCCTCCCAGCCCCCAGACATCACCCTGAACGCATCAATTAGCACAATCAGTGGCCCACATACTTTTCCCTACTTTACATCCTATTTCAATATCTCATCGGGAAAGCTGCAAAGGAATACAATTAATTTTTTGACACAAAAGTGAAGGCGCTAATTTACCTGTTAGAAGTTGTTCCATTCTTACTTCACATTGATTAATGTTGCACTTATTTATTTATATATTTACTTATGCCATTTCTCTCCTTCTTCTCTTCTCGACGTTAACAAGCATTCACCCTAATTGTTATATAGTATTTCTCCCATGTATGTTTTCAGTGTATGTGATAATTAATAAATAATCAGTAAAGAATCTGATAGCTGAAAAAACAAAAAAACATTTCAGACATATTTCAAACATTATAAAATGGGATAGCATGTAATAATATCTTGAATAAACAAACAGGAAAGAAAATGTTGGTGGGGCTGGGGGTTCGAAACTTCTCTCCAGTCTGTGTATATTGTTCCATGGGGAATTACCCATAGTGTATAGCTGAGGGTGTGACTGTGTGTGGTTGTTCCTTGCCATGGATTGGCACCCATTCCAGTGTATACCCCGCCTTGTGCCCTAAGTTCCCTGAGATAGGTTTTGTGACCCAACACAGGATAAGCGCTATAGACAAATATATGGATGGACATTTCTTGTTATGAGATTATTGTATAACAAATACTGTATAAGAACGTATAGATATATTTTTTTATTTAAATTTTCTTATTATTATTATATATTATTATTTCTTATATATATATATATATATATATATATATATATATATATATTTTATATATTATTATATAAATATATAAATATATATATATATATAATATATATATTTCTTATATATTATTATATTATTATTTTCTTAGTCAAATGAACTAAGAAGACTTATCTGGAGACATAATGAGACTGTTCCATGCTTGAAATCAATGTATAATAATAATAATAATAATAATAATAATAATAATAATGTATATTTTATTATGGTTTATTGTAATCTGATAGGAATAGGACGTGCACAGGAAAAACTCAGGGTGCAATAATTTCAAAATAATTGATTCAATTCAATGACATTTCATTTATATAAAGCTTTTAACAATGGCCATTGTAGCAAAACATCTTTTCAAAATACAAAAAATGGAAATAAGTTCTAAAAATGTGGGAAAATATTTTTTTTCCTGATGAGCCAGCCGATGAGAATATAACAGAAAAAGTGTTTACGTTGATATGAAGTCCACTTTCTTTGCTGGATGCTTTGTTTGAGTTTCTGCTTAAATCCAAAGATGCGTAAAGAGATGGTTCAAGCCAGAATGTGTGCATAAAAGTACATTACTGGAACTAGCCATATAGATAACTGTGTGGCTAGTTCCAAGCAAAGAAAAGAATTGTTCATTTTTAAATGTACAAATTTAATTAGTAAAATTCTATCTTAAATTCTATAATATAGCTTTATATTAGTCTCATCTGAACTTTGGAATACATTTTTGTATGGAATAAGGGCTGTGGAATGTGGCTCTGATAATATTGTACTCGCATCCCAGGAGACAAACTTTCACAGCAGACTTGAAAGAATGTAATATTCTTAACATTACAAATGCAATAAAAATAATAAAATCTTAATTGGATATTATCCATATACTAAAAACTATTTACATGACCACTTTTCTAATTATTTGTCCATTTGAAGTGGTAACAGTAAACCAGTGTCAAGCAGTCTATGATGTCACAGAACCTGGCATGGATGGTCATTTCCACAGCATTTGTAATAAAGGAACAGCAGCAGCTCTATTTTCAGAGGTTACTCAAGAAAGTAAACTGCATACTCTGCTTCTGCATCTCAACATGGTACACCAGCTGCACTGCTGTGAAGAGGAAAGCCCTGCAACAGTGCTCAAAGAATCCCAGCTGCCGGCTCTCGAGGATATCTAGAGCACCCGCTGCCTACTCAGTGCTACCACCATCTCCAGTGATCTAAAACCCCTGGCACCACATCATCAAATTTCTCGTGCTACAGGTGTTTTAACACCTACACTGCCAGACTCCTCTACCCAAAGTCTCCAACCTGCTAAACCAAGCAGCTGTCATGCACTCACATTCATGCACCTTTTCATGCTCATCCACTATCCTGATCATATGGTACTGAACCATGCCATGCTGCTAACATTGTGCTAGTTCGTCTGGATTACTTTACCCCAGAGTCCTTGCATATTGAACTACACAAAGTTACCTACAATATACTGTAGTTGCACAGTGTGGCTGTGGGGATTTGTGGGGATTTGTGGGGATTAGCCACAGGAGCAATAAGGAAGTTGTGGGCTAATGTCAAACAAGGAAGCCAAGAGCAATACAATTAACATTCCAATTCAGTCAAAGGTGTGGATTGGAGTGGAGCTCAAGTTCTTCCAGAGCAAACTTTGTAGAACTTGCTTTATGATATTTTAGGTAGCTGTGAGACTCTAACTTTGTGGGAATTGTTTTGGTAGGACCATACATGGGTGCGATAGTCGTGTCGAAATACCTTTGGAAATACGGTGTAGGTCTAATTTTATAGATAAATCCATTTTCGCTGTGAACATTGCCAAACATTTCAAACATATATTCAAATTTAACCTTGAGTAGTAATTTAAGGTTACAACATCAATTCACTTGGGCGAGTGACCCAAAACTGTTATTGGAAAGTTACTTTAATTAGATTAATTTAATTTATGTTTGGGTGTTATCTACCTTAAACAGCAACTTAAATGCCTGTTAAAAACAGGATCTCCTCAAATGTCACCTTTGCTTTGCCAGATACCTGACACTTGTCCTGGGACTTTTACTCCAAATATCATAGTTTTGAGTCTAGTCTAGTTCCTAGGAAGGTTTCTTCCTCAAGTCATCTCAGAGATTTTCTTGGTCTCATTTAGGTTTGCCTTGCTGAATATGAATCTAAATCTACATCTGGAGTTATCTTAAACTGCTTAGGACAATATAATGTACACTGTATCACAACTTTCAAACCATTAAGATTAAAATCCCCTATAAAAGCTTCTCTTGTGCTGCCAGGGTGGTCATGGTGCATTGAGGCATTGGACTTCTGCGGGTGTGCACTATGGTGATGGCACTGGGAAGTTAGTGAATGATAATATGGCTGCTGTGGGTAGAGGGGTTTGTTCAGATGTGTTCATCCAGCGCATCCCATGGGAGCTGGATTGGATGTTGTGCTTGGAAGCCAGGGCAACAACCTTGAACTCTGTGCCGCAGAGGCAGCATGAGAAGCAGGCTGTGATGCACTGGGTGTCCCGATGCAGTTCATCATTGCCAGCATTTACTTGTTTTGTTGCTTTATGCTGCATCAGCTTTTCTATCAGGCTGGTCTTTAGTCCCCACAGGCATTCTGTAGATGAATCTTGAGCACCCATGATCCTGTCGCCAACTTACTGGTATATAAATGATATCAATGTTAATCAATTCACCTGGCAGTGGTGTTACTGTTCTGGCTGACCTGTCCAGATAAAATTGATCTAAACTGATTAGGTTTAGTTTTTAGTAGTATCCAGCTAATCAGAATCAACAACTATTAGTAACTAATAGGACACTCCGGGAGGGGGGCAAGGAGGGTCATTGTTCCGTAGATGCTTTTGTCTTGGAGAAAGAAGGACATGAATTTTTCATTTGTTACACATACATCCACCTCATAGTGATTTTTTTTCCCACTTAGTTCATTTTGATAAGAATTTAATAAAAGTCAATGTCTGGAATAAAACATTGTCCATGAACATGTTTGCGGCTAGGATCCATGTATTTTCTGATGAAAACTCTCAATAGTATTTCATGTTTACTGGTAATGTAAAGAAATAGACATTCAATTAACACTATGTTTTTTCCTAGTGGAGATTGCTGGTGAAAGCTGGGATCTTTTGAAGGCAACATTTGAGCACTGGGCCACTATGGAAAGTGGTTCATCTTTAACAAACTTTTTTTAATGATCCTACATTAAATATTAAATAAATAAATAAATAAATAAATAAATATTGAGATTGTGTAGGTGGGCAATAACATCACCACAATCTGTTCAAATTTGACTATTTATTTATTTATTTATTTATTTATTCATTACTTCATTTACTTATTAATTAATTCAATTAAGTTCCTGAACCCAATATAACACATTTTTAGTTGTCATTATGGTTAATCAGTGATCTCCACATAACTCTGCTTAACTGAAAATAATATACAGAATATTCGCATTTTCTGTCCTTAACTATGCAAAGTTGCCACGATTGAGAGTCTTGTATGGAACAAGATCATTCTGTCTAAAATGAATCTGTTTTATCAATAATGGATGGATAGTGGACCACACCCTGAGTATAACCTCATAGGATCTAAAGGAAGCGAAGTTTTCTGACCATGATGCCCAGTACGGCAGAATAATTAGAATAAATCCATGTAAACATGTCAGTGTGGTCTTGAGGTTCACATCTCGAGTCCCAGCTTCAGCATGCTGCTACCCACTGTATTGCTGCAGCCCAGTAGAAGACTAAAGCTCCATAATCAGCTTCTCTTCTGCTTAATATCACAGCCAGCTAACCTTTAGGGAGGCAAAAAAAAAAAAAAAAATCAAGGTTAGGGAACAAGATGCTTGTCATATCTGTTGAGGAAAGTAGGACACGTTTCACTTACTGATGCATCTCAGCATCCAGAGCAGAATCAGAAGAAGCCCGCTCGCACCACAGACATGCCCGCACACCTGGCTCTAACCATGCAAGAACAGGCCTTAAATCTGTGTTTACACTTCTGCTCTTGTGAAATGTGTTTAATTAGCTTTGGCTTCATTTTCAGAATGTCATCACCAACTGGAGAAATAATGAAAAAAGAAAAGAAAAGAAAAAAAAACAGGTGAAGGGAGAGAGAAGGGTGGGGAAAGAGACAGAGTGAGAGTGACAGAAAGAGAACAGAGAGATGGAAAAAGAGAGAACAATGTAGAAATGGGTGATACAAGTATATACTTGAAGACGTTTAAATGAACAGGATACATATTACAATATTTTGTATTTAGTTAAACATTCAAAGGAAACACATGCAAAAGAAAGACATTATACAGTATAGACATTTTATCCAAGGGATGGACTGGTAGTCTTACCCAACTTCTGTGTACATACACATTTTTTGAGATTTTTCACAGCACATTATATCATCACTGGGCTGAAAAGAAATTCACTGAATGGTGCATTTAAATATTTATAAAATACGTTTTTTTTTTAAGCAATTAGTGATGAGTAAGTGATGTGTTGCATGTTTGAAATGATCTTTTACCAACATTTTTTAAAGATCATTTTCATCTGATCTTCTCCTGAAGATGGCAAAATTACTGACTGCCAGAAAGCACTGACACTGAAAACTATACTTTGATCAACAGAATGCCGTGTAATCTTATACAGAAAACGTCACCATAGCAATAATGATACTGTTTTTGTTAAATAACAAATTTATTTGATTTGTTTTTAGCTAATGTTGAGGATGCATTATACATGTCCTTGCTGATGAGTTGTTGCTATAGAAACGGCCATGAATTAGACCTTGAACATTAATATAAACCTTAAAAATTTCAGTTACAGCCATCAGTATTGTCAAAGCTGCAGTTATAGACAAGTTATAAAATATTTTTTTTTTACCAATCACAAATATTTAGGCATGCATTTTAAACGACAAAAAAAAAAGAAAGTAATCAGATATTCTTTCAATGCAACCTTGTCTTTTAAATGTGTTCTTCTGCCCATGTAGTCACCCCTACTGTATATTTAAAAACCTGGACATGTATGGGAGCAAGAAAAGGAGGGAGGATAGAACAATGGAAATGGGTTTAGTCTAATCAGCTCTTGATTAGATAAATTTTATTTTTGGTTTCCCGGTGCGACGTAAAACCTTAAATTGTGCAAATCATGAGCGATGGTCTGCACACACGGGCGGTCTCATCGTGCCCTTTAATAAGGTTCAAATATTTTAACATGCTGCTCAGACTAGTTCGGCTCCTCCGCAAACATAAAGCACAGGTAGTAAGTGACATGCGTTTGTGCTAATGAGTGAAGGGGCTGTCTGCATATTCCACTATCCTTCATTAAACCAGGAGACGAGAGGAGCTGGACGAATCTCAGCTGACTGATTGAAGCTGTTATGGTTTATGGGTGCCATTTTTCAAAAGCTACTCATGACAGCACTTGAGGTTATTAGATTGTCAAAAAGAGAAGGTAAAGAGAGAGAGAGAGAGAGAGAGAGAGAGAGAGCAAAAATGGTATTGAGTGGAAGATACGAAAGTGTAAAACTCGAGAAAGTGTAAAATTTTCATTGTAAAATCAGAAAATGATTTTATCCAAAAAAAAATTATTTGAAATCAAATAAAAAGATAAAAGGTTTAAAGGATTTAAGATATCATTTGTACATTTCGTTGCCGTTACAATGTGCACTGGATTTATAGGTAAATCTGGAAGTTTTGTAATTTTTTTTTTTTTTTTCGTTTTTTACATTGACATTTAAAAAAAAAAAACATTTTCAACAACTATTCAGGGGATCGGGGTAGCTTAGTGGTTAAAGCATTAGACTACTGATTGGCAGGTCCCAGGTTGAAACCCCCCCACCACCACCAAGTTGCCACCTTTGGGCCCTTGAGCAAGTCCCTTAACTCTCAATTGCTCAGAAGCAAAAAACGAAATAAAATGTAAGTCGCTCTGGATAAGGCCTCAAATGTAAAATGATCGTTATAATGAAGTCAGAATTTTGTAATTTTATCTTAAGGTTTTGGGTTTGATTCCCATCTTGGGTCTGTGTGTGTGTGGAGTTTGCATTATCCCCCAACCCCCCCATGTTTGTTGGGTTTCCTCTGGGTTCTACAGTTTCCTCCCACTGTCCAAGGATATGTAAGGTTGGCCAACTGGCATTTCCTAAAATTGCCTGTAATGTCTTTTAGTACATGTGTCCTTGAAATGGATTGGCACCCTTTCCAGGGTATATCCTGCCTCATGCCCTGAATGCCCTGGGTTAGGTCCCAGGCTTCCCACCACCCTGTACAGGATAAGCCGTATCATAAGAATTACAGTAGTGAATGGCACACCTGACAACAACAAGAGAGGAAGAAAGAAAGAATGTGGTGCTAAAACAGCTGCATTAACAGTTTCTAATGATGATCTGCCAGCTAAAGCAGCATTATGATAATGATGATGATCTGCTTTTTGACATGTTACACATTTTGAGATGCTTTTCTGCTCAGCACGGTTGCAGCAGGTGGTTATTTTAATTACCATAGCCTCTCTTCACAAACATACACATAAAATGAGTGTTAATGAAGTTTGCCTTTTGCTCTGTTAGATCCTGTTTCCTGAGTTTTGTATCATCCTTTAGGACATAAAAGACGTCTTTTATACCGAATGCAGAATTGGAACCCAACATTCTAGCCATCATCCCAATGTAACATCATTACATCATTTGAGATCATTTTGCAACGCTAAAATCTGTTTTACTTGTTCAAATTTGTATCGATTTTACAGATCGGATTGGCACGGAGAGCAAAAAAAACGGAGACTGGGAAACACATCTGGCTTAGCTAATAATTCTAAAGCCTTTTCTTTATATTCTGAACCATACATTTCAATTAACACCACACCTTTATGTTTACCTGGAGCACTGCGTTTCCTCTGTGTTGACATGCTGGCATGTGTTAGGTGGTAATTACCATTTGCACACATGACAACCGATAACCAAACAGTTAGTGAAGACACACATATAAACAACACCTGCATGTAAACAGACTCCTCCCACGCGCTCCCACGTGCACATACAAGAGTGCTGTATATGCCTGCGCCTGGATCTGTGTGTCTCTCTCGCTGTGTAGGTATCTGCTTGTGTGTGTGTGTGTGTGTGTGTGTCCGTGTGTGTGTGTGTGTTGCTTGTTGGTATTTTCATCCCAGTCGGCTTTGATTCAGGTGTATGCAGTAAAGGAAAGGGAGGGGGCAGGCGGGGGGAGACACGTGTTCCCACTTTGACCTTGACTCGCAGACCTGGGGAGTGTATGCACTTACAAATTTACACACGACACGCATTTCATTCTCACCATCCTGCCCCCACTGCAATCACACACACACACACACACACACACACACACACACACACACACACACACACACACACACACACACACACACACACACACACACATGTCTGCAGGTAGAAACACTTTCACTCTCTCCATACGCAATCCTACAGGAAGAAAGGCTTTCATTTTCTCAAGCAAAGCCCGAGGACTTACTCCAACCCCTAGACAAATATCTCTTCCATCATTAATTCAGTATTGTTCAGTCGACTGATTCTTTTCTTTTCTCGCTTGTACTGTATGTCTCCTCTTTCTCTATTGAAATTAACTTTGTAGGTCAACAGCTAGTTGTTTTAATAAATGTAGCAGCGGGTACCTCCACAGTTAATAGCATGACATTAGATCTCCCCCCCCGCATTTTCATTTATATGCAAAAAAACAAAAAAAACTAAATTTGAAAGCTATTATTTTGACTATGTATTATACCACATAGAAGTGATTGTTGAACTCAAACTCTGTAGATATTGGTCAACCTTTCTCTTATTTTTTTTTCTTATTTTTTATATAACAGATCCTAGCATCCAAGTGCCTTCGAATGAGATAGTTCCACCAGATATCCTCACAAACATGTTTTGACTTATAAATCAGAGTCCATCTTTCCATTCAACCAGATCAACTGGCTAAAGAAGAGCATTTGGGAAACATATCTCCGGTAAACAGATACTTATCCCAGCCCACCCACACACCCAATTTAAACTGAAATGTCCTCTCTCGTCCTCTGTCCCACACACAGGCCTGCCTCTCTCCCGCTCTCCGTGGTGCCGCCTGTGATGGAGCGTCAGCGTCAGTCAGAGGCAGAATGTTGCAAGCTTGCTTTGCTCATCTCCCTCAGGAGCGCATCACAAATCGTCAGTGCCAGGCTGGGAGAGGAAGTCCCCAGTGGGAGAGAAATATCAGGGGAATCAGGATTTATTTAGCCCTTGAGAGCCTCTCGGCAGACTGCTACACAAAACACGGCTCCAGATAGCAGCTGATAATCATCACTGGAGCAGAAGAGCGACTCTCCATACAAATTCCCTACGTTTGAGGAGTGTTATGTAGCCATTATTGCTCCGGGATGAAGCCTAGAGACATAAATGGTAATAAACTCAACCGGTTGGAGTATTTCATACCCTGGAAGGGTGGATTATAAGTCAAGGAAGTCAGAGGATACCTGGCATGATGATGTAGCAACATGGATTCATGGTGTATGAATGTCTTATAACCAGGTTTTTTAAAATATATAAATTTTATATATGTATATATAATCTAGCTTCTGTGTGTCTGTGGAAGCAGATACTGTTAACATGAAAAAGAGGCTAAATATGGAAATAAAAACCCACCCCAATCTTTCAAAACTACACTACATTGCCAAATGTATTCGCTCACTTGCCTTCACATGCATATGAACTTGAGTAACATCCAATTCTTAATCCATAGCGTTTAATATGATGTTGACCCCGCCCCCTTTGCAGCTGTAACAGCTTCAACTCTTCTATGAAGGCTTTCCACAAGGTTTAGGATTGTGTTTATGGGAACTTCTTCCAGAAATGCTTTTTTGATGTTAGACACCGATGTTGGACGGGAAGGCCTGGCTCGCAGTCTCAGCTCTAATTCATCCCAGTTCCAAAATGACTGCACACCAGCGCACACAGGAAGGTTCATGAAGACCTGGATGAGCGAGCCTGTGTGTGAAAGAACTTGACTGGCCTTGCACCTCAACCCGATAGAACACCTCTGCAATGATTTAGAGCGAAGACTGTGAGCCAGGCCTTCTCGTCCATCATTATACAGTACTAAACCCTATGGATTAAGAATTGGATGTTACTGAAGGTGATATGCATGTGAAGGCAGGCGAGCGAATACTTTTGGCAATATAGTGTATTTCTTTTCAAACCAGAAGTAGGAGAAAATGTAATTATGTTTAAAAAAAAAAAAAAAAAAAGCCTCCCATTCTTACAGTTTCCAGGCTATACAAAATATCGCTTACAAGTCTACAAGGTTACCAAGTGCAAAAGTTACTTAAAAAGTTATCTAGTTTTTAAAAAAAGAACTGACATGGCAAGCACAGAATCTTAGGAATCAAAACTACAACCATTACTATAATATCATCCCACACATACTCACTTACTCACTCATAGTCTTTACTGCTTTATCCTGTATTCAGGGTCACAGGGGGCCTGGAGTCTAACCTAAGACTCAGGAAACAAGGCGGAGTACACCCTGGACAGGGTGCCAATCCATTGCAGGGCACACACATACACATTCACACACTACAGGCAATTTGGGAACGTCAATTAACCTACATGTCTTTGGACTGTGGGAGGAAACCGGAGTACCCAGAGGAAACCCACCAAGCACGGGGAGAACATGCAAACTCCATGCGAACAGAGACGAGAATCGAACTCGGACCCTGGAGGCGCAAGGCGACAGTCATAACCACTACAACACTGTGCCGCCCCCACACATATTAGTATACAAAATTATATATCATCTATACCGCTTTATCCTGTATACAGGGTCGGGGGAGCCTGAAGCCTATCCCAGGATACTTACGGCAAGAGGCGGAGTACACCCTGGATGGGGCGCCAATCCATCATAAGGCACACACACTCACACACTGCAGGCAATTTAAGAGCGGCAATTAACATAATCTCCATGTCAGTGGGAGAAAACCGGAGTACCCCGAGGAAACCCAACAAGCACGGGGAAAACATGCAAACTTCATGCAAACAGGCCCGAGACTGCAATTGAACCCACTCCCAACTTCCTGTGTTTCTTTATTAGCCTGCACAAACTATAACACTGTAAATATTAACATAGTATAAATACTCAGCACATTAGGCTTTGCTGTTTTCTGAACAAAAGTCCCTAAATTTTAATTTTATCATGATTAAGTCAGGTTGAATCGCTAACCAGCTAGCTATCACATTCAACATGTCTTCAACATGCACAGGACAGATATAGAGTAGGACATGGTCAAGAGCACCAAACCACCTCTCTTTTTAATAGATATGATATAAAATTGGTATGATATAAGAACAGACAGTAGCAAAACACACACAACAAATGCCATTGGCGTGCCCTCCAAAAAAAAAAAAAAAAGTATAAGGTATGCACTATGATCAATTCAAGTCAAGTCTCGTAGGCTTTTATTGTCATTTCAACCATATACAGTTTAGTACATGATAAAACGAAACAACGTTCCTCCAGGACCAAGGTGCTACAGTACAGTACATACAACATAAATTAACAAGAACTAACTAGCTACGAAACCTAATTAGCTCACTAGCTGAGACAAAACAGATTAACATTATAAATGAACAGAAACTATTATCTAAGTCCTATTTATTCCCAATAAATAAATAATATATTATACTTCAAAAACAACAACTATTACAGTAACAAGCTTGACTTGAATTCCTTTGAAAAACTCAGTAGATAAACAGCTTTAAAGCACATGGTTTGCCTAAATATTGCTTTCTCCAATATTCAGAAATGGTCACATGTTAATACATTTTTTACATAAATCTGTGAGAATCACATAATAGTTCCCATAATTGTTTGGGGAACCTGCACACCTGGTAACACTGGTTATATATCTCCAGGCAACACACACGGTGCTAATTTGCACCTGGTTTTGAAAGGCAGACAAAATCACAAACCTAATGGTTGTCAGTAATTGCCCAGAGTTCAGTACAATGAATGAATGGAAAATGTATCGGTCCCACTTCTCATTTTGATTCCTTTTCTTTTCTTTTTTTCTTTTTCTTTTTTACTGCCTTTCTGTGTGTGAAGGGGACATGTACAACACCATGTTTATCTGTGCATTCCAGCTTTTTTTTTTTTTTCAAAATATGTGCAACCATTCATTCATTATCAAGAGTTTCATCCTGGTCAGGGTTGTAATGGATATGGATCCTATTCCAGGAAAGCACA
This sequence comes from Clarias magur, assembly GCA_013621035.1. NCBI lineage: Eukaryota > Metazoa > Chordata > Actinopteri > Siluriformes > Clariidae > Clarias > Clarias magur. Next base: position 327,916 of record QNUK01000319.1, on the reverse strand, counting down.
TAAGGTGTGAAATGTCTTGTATGCAGTGTTAGTCTATTGCAGTGCCCCATGCACTACATTCATATATTAGTGTGTATGGCATTTGTCAGGCATTTGTCCCACATGCAGGCCAACATATATTGTATCTCATTTCTACATCTGAGCAGTTAAATGGTTAAGCACTTTGCTCAAGGCCCCAGAAGTGGCAACTGTGATTTTAAATCACTGCTTATCAATCAGTAGTCCTGATTTGTCTAAAGCACTGATCTACTAGCATTTACACTATGGGACAATTTGGAGACTTTTTTTTTTTTGTTACTAGGTGGGAGGAAACCGGAGATCCCAGAGGTAACCCATTCGAACATGCAAAACTCCAAGCACAGACAATAACCCGAACGCAGGATCAAACCCTGGAGCTGCGAGGCAACAACACTCTACACTGTGCCACCATAAAAACCATCATATACAGGAAATTGGACTTGCATTCTTCGCATTATATTATTTTTTCGGCAGCTGCGTGAATGTTGCTTTTTTGTGTTGAAATGGAAAAGAGAGGAGAGAAACAGGGAGACATAAAAGAGAAAAGAAAAGAGCAGAGTACAGCAAGCTGGAATGAGTGGCTGTCAGCTGGTGATGAGTTTATCCTCTGATAGCCCTGACTCTCTTGAGTCATTTAGAGCTGGGAGCTGATGAGAACCTGCCGCTGCTGTCTAATTGTGAAAGGAAAAGGGCAATGAGAGATGCCACCAGCTTCATGTCACGCACACAAACTGTGTTTTCTTCTCTCTTTCTGTGTGCGTGTGTGCGCGTGTGTATGTGTGTGTACTTGTATGCGTGTGTGTGTGTGTGTGTGTGTGTGTGTGTGTGCTCATGGTGTGGGTTTATGGGAAAGACTGAACCAGAGTGTGTAATTGCATATGCGTGTGTTTGTTTGCATGCAGAAGAGCTGGTTTAAGTGATATGACTCAATGTTTATGTCTAGATATATTGAGAGAGCACAGTGTGTGAGTGTGTGTGTTGCCACCGAGTGGGTTTAGACTGCATTAGTAAGGCCATTAGTGCATTTGCAAGGTGTTCAATGCAAGTGTTAGTGACGCGCTCGCCTCCTTTCCTCCATTTAGCTTGCTCGGATGAGCGAGAGCGGTGACACACTTACTGACAGTAATGCCTTAGCGAGTGCTGTGTGTGTCTATGTGAGAGAGAGAGAGAGAGAGAGAGAGAGAGAGAGAGAGAGAGAGAGAGAGTGGAAGAAACTGTCTACACCAAAAGAAAGAAAGAAGATATAATCATCTCTCAGGGAAAGAGAATTTTAGGTATCCGAATCCGGCGCAGCACGCATTGGAACCCACCACGCGCTCTGAATGAAGGACGCTGAAATGAGATCATACCCAGGAATCATCTCGGCTGCTAATTGAACGTGTTTCGTGCACGTGTAAATTGGGCATAACAGCAGACACATTAGGAGTGAACTCTTCTTCAAAGCACTCTTCCATTAGCGACTGCATCGTGCGCAGCTCACAGGGAGTTACAGCAAGCTCCATTTCTGTGAGCTGATAATGAAATGTTTCAGGTGGATGTAGAGATCATGGTACACTTTTAAATCACACAGAATGGAGCAGCTCACGCTGGAACAATTTTAATTATCATTAATATTTGCAAATGGCGTTTTAATCTCGACAGCATCTTATATTCATTTTCTATATCCATAGCCATATAGAGAAAATATGTTGAGAAGATTTCTGCAACACACATATTAGTTTCTTTGATTAAATTCCAGGCTCCCTTGGCAGCGCGGTGGCTTAGTAGTTAGCACTGTCACCTTGCGGCTGGGTTCGATTCCCGTGTTGGGTCTGTGTGCATGGAGTTTGCATGTTCTCCTCCTGCTTGGTGGGTTTCCTCCAGGTGCTCCGGTTTCCTCCCACAATCCAAAGCCATGCAGATTAGGCTAATTGTCGTTCCCAATAGATGGTCATCTGGAGAAAGAATTGGCAACCCACTCCAGTATCCTTGCCAAGGAAACCCCATGGACAGCATCTAGCAAGGGTGCCTGGTGTGCTACAGCATGAAGTCCACGAAGAGGCAGACATGACTGAACGACTACGCAAAATATGACTCTCCAGCTTTCTTTTATACAGTGAGAGACACTTGTTGTGATCAGAAAACGAGGCTGTACTGATGTGTAATACTGATTTAAATGTTTCACCTCACATCTTCCAAATGACTGGTGTGAGCAGTTTAATTGCCATATAATGCCTTCGTGCGCCTTCACATTTCTGATGTGTTTCTGACGGGATTGAGGTGTGTGATATGTTTATTTAACGACACTCGATAAAACAATGTTGATTCCAATATAATTTACACTTCCTTAACAAAATAAGTAATTCAAACATGACAGAGTTTGCTGTTATAGGAAAAAATGTAAATTAACATTTAAAATATATTCTAAAAACAGCGCTCCTTAAGGTGTTTCATTAAACTATACGACATATAAAAAGGATTTAATAATAATAATAATATATGCAATACTGTATATGCAGTGGGTCAGTGATAGCTAAGGCACTGAGTTACTAATCGAAAGGTCGGCGGTTCAAGTCCCAGCTCCACCAGGTTGCCATTGTTGGGCCCTTGAGCAAGGCCCTTAACCCTGGCTGCTCTAGGGGTGCTGCATCATGGCTGACCCTGCGCTCTGACCCCAGTTACACTAGGATATGCGAAGAAAGAATTTGACTGTGCAATAATGTATATGTGATAAATAAAGGCTTAACTTAATTTAATATGCCATATTTTTTTTTTACCTATTGTGCACATTGTCCGTGTTATCACTTAAGTTATAGCAGCTGTAAAGCAGACACTCCCTCATGCCCAGCTCTTATCCTTTTTCTTAATGTTATAAAAAAAAAAAAAAATCAATGCAGTTACCAAGTTACTAAGAAACCACATAGAACTTCCTATGTCAGAAAACATAAAGGTTAAAAAAAAATGCATTCATATAAGCCTATCGTCTGCATCATACAGTATGCTGAAACAAAAGCACAGTTTGAACTGCTGCTGGAGAAAACGTCTTCTGCCTAATCAGACTCAAGAATTCAAAAGTGCATGAAAAAAATAAAGCACGAGCAAGAGTGACATTAAACTGAATGTCGGCATGGCTGTGATTCATTGTAGTGAGTCGATATTGCTTTCATACAAAAGAGCATACAAGAGTTAATTCTGATCAAGTAGCACTAATCTGGATGAGAGGCATCAGGATGAGGGGCATCAGGCAGCTCCATCAGTCACTGGAAGTTAGTTCCACCAGACAGGGAAGGATATGTATTGGAGTAAAATAACATAATATATGGTTACATAAATAAAAAATCAGAATTTGGTGATAATAAATCATGTTTGTGGAACTGTTGTATAAAAGCTTGAGGTTGTACTCTTGTGCTGAGTATCGACATAGCTGTGATATCTTTGGCAGTCGGGCTGCATCCTCATGACTACGACCGCATCACTGCGCTAATAATCGGTACAACAGCATTCCCTCTTGTGTAACTGACATTATTTCCAAACGTTCTGTTAGTTGCTTATATCGGCATCCTGATAGATTCCAAAGTTCTTGTCTTCCGATTGTGTTTGTGGTCAGGGACTCCAGTATGTAGGTGTATTGTAAAGCAAGAAATCTTTAGAGTGTCTATGTTTGTGTGTGTCGAGAAATAGAGAGAAAGGCAAAAAGACCTAGCAGATCTCATCCAGCCGTACCACAGGAGTGATAAGCAAGAGTAAGCTGTCAGCGGTGCCTTTGCTGGGCCTTATTGTTCATATTTAGATGGAAGAACAATGCGCCAGTGTCAGACGCCCATAGTTCATAATCTGCTGATGCTGACCAAGTGTCAGTTTGATCCATGAGCACCGAGCACGATCGGCTGTGGCTTCTGCATCCTTAAGCAAGCCCCTGCAGGAATGTCAGGGAAGTACAAATGGGAGCAGCATCTGCTCGACTATAGATAGATACATATATAAAAGAAAGAGGTAAAAGAGACAAATGTATACAGAGAAAGAGAGAATTATATATATATATATATATATATATATATATATATATATATATATATATATAGAGAGAGAGAGAGAGAGAGAGAGAGAGAGAGAGAGTCCTGTTGGTCCCGCCTGTGATCCACTTATGGATACGGATATGGATACGTATGTAATTATAAGAGCATCTTTAGATCTGTGTCTGTGAGGTTCTGTGTAAGCAGGGATTGGCAATATCTCTTATGTATGTATATAAATAAATAAAAATGTAAAGTAAAAAAAAATTGCTTTGTTAAAAAAAATTGGTATGTAATTAATATCAAAGATGATGATGATGATGATGATGGAGAATTGTTAAGTAAAAAAATTGGTATGTCATTTTTATTGATGATGATGATGATGATGATGATGATGATGATGATGAGTGTTTTATTAGGATGTTGGTGTCAGAGGCCAGGGGCAGATAGAGGGCATTGCACCCATCAGAGGCAGTTACCAAGCAATATAGTAAAGTAAAGTATAGACACTGATTAATTTAATTACCCTTTTTTACCTTGCTGAAACAACATGAGCAAAAACTTTGGGAGAAACCAGACTACCATCCTCTTATTGGTGAAACCAGTCAATGTAAGTGCTTTATTCTGGCCGGGCAGGAATTCTGCAGTAGATCTGAGGCATATCCCCAGAACACTAGAGAGGAAGGAATGCACCCTGCAATTACTTATTATTTATTTATTTACACTTCACACTGCAGCTTTACCTAGGAAGACACGTATCCACTTTAAAGCTGGTTCTTGTCAGGGTTTCTTTCTTTGCACTGAGCTTATCTCAAGAACATTGAACCTCCTGATGGTAGATTCAGTCTCTATTCCAGACCAGTGCACCAGGTTGCGTTGAATATATAAACCTGTAATTTCCTGTTATTTAGAAATTCATGATCTACGATGTGCCAGTGCTATCTAGGTTATAGAAAGGGTCATAGAAAATCAGTTTATTTGTTTGTTTATAACCCATGATCCAGGGTCATTTACAGGATGTACTGTACTGTATGGGTTTCAAATGTTCTTTTTTTTTTTTTTTTTAAGAGTCATAATTGCAGAAGGGTTGACCTGCATCAAGCATTGAAATTATCGGAATTATGGTATAAACCAGCCAACACGTTATTAAAACCTGGAAGGATAATGAGCAACTTTGTGGAAGTAATGTGGTCAAATAAATGATTATAGAGGGAGTTTGGAATCATGGTGTCTGATGAGTTCAGATTGACCATGTTACACTGTGATGGGTGTGTCAGGGTATCATGCATAGGGCCCACTGTACAAGCTTCTGGAGGCAGTGTTATAATATAGTTGGTCAGGTCTGGGCTCAGCAATACTATGTGGCAATAAAATAAAGTGAGATGATGACCTGAATGTGTTGGTCTGGGTGACCAGGTTATCACATCAATGGAGTTTGTTCCCTGATGCCACAGCATGTTGCGCACCATAACCAAAGCTATACTGTAGGTATAGCTTATAATGAACAGAGTAGACAATAAATGTCCTTGCCACTTTCATCAACAACAGTTGAGTGGCATGCTTGAATCCCACACAATACAGTACATATTACTGTTTTTCTTCGATGCCTTCTCTACGCAGCAACTACATCATAGATATTAGAGCAATATGGCAGTTTTCAACCTAAACACTACCCACTACAGATGTAGTGTATGTTACCTTGGCTGCTTAGGGGCAATTTTTGGGGGCATCTTTAAATGGTTTATTATGTAAAATATTTAAAAGAAAAAAGTTGAATAAAACTCACTGATTCACTCACTCATTGTCTATACTGCTTCATCCTGTACACAGGGATGCGAATGGCCTAGAGCCTATCCCAGGAGACTTAGGGCATGGAGGAGTGGAGTGTACACCCTGGACAGATTCACACACTATGTGTAAGTTGGAAATTCCAATTAGCCTAATCTGCAGGTCTTTGGGAGGAAACTGAAGTTCCCAGAGGTAACTCACTAAGCACGAAGAGAATATGCAAAACTCCATGCACACGGAGACAGAAATCGAACCTGGCCAGGAATCAAACCTGGACCCTGGAGGTGCAAGTCTAACTGTTATTGCATGTCTATCTTATCCTTTACTGTTTTGTAGTTTTGAATTCGCATGATACACTGACAATCCTCTTTAATAATAACACCTCAAGTATGTATCCTTAGAACCATAGAAACACCGGATCAGCCAATCATGTGACAGCAGCACAATATATAAAACCAAGCAGTTCATGAGATCAAACATCAGAACAGAGAAGATTCTGATCTCACTGACTGGTTGTCGGTCCCAAGGGCTATGGTCACTGAAATAAACACTCTTTACACTTGTAGTGAGAGCAGCAAGTGATCTCAGAACACTATAGAAATATAAAAATGTATATCTCAGTTGAAGAGTTTTTAATAAATGCCGTCGGATGATTGGAGAACGTTATATGGACGATAGGTTATAGAACTGACTGTAAATTCTGAAAACTAAAGAGTCTTGGCATAAAAGGAGATCTGTGGCATTTAGAAGATTTTCAGTCATTCTGATGCGGGTTGCAGTGAGTCTCACTCCTCGTAGAGCATCTGGTCACTCCTGTGGTTCCACGCCCTCGTTCCCCCTCCGTGCGGCCTGCAGCCCACGCTGAGCAGCCGCTCCTTCTTCACTCCTCCATCTGCACAAATCATTAGCTCTCCAATTTTAAGTCATGGAGACAGCTTTCACTTTGAGCGATGAGAGTGATCAAAGCATGGACTTGGCGTCTGACAGCACTGCAGCAGCCTCTGAGCTCTTGTCTCTCTCTCTCTCTCTCTCTTTCCTTCTCTCTCTCTGTCTCTAAGAGCACTGCATTCCTAATCATCAGCACTGGCTATGACAATACAATTTACATATTTATACTGCTCTCTTCCTGTCTGACAAGAGATTGTGTGACACTGTTCTCTCAACGGCAAACTTTATTTGTAATTAATTCATCCGAGTGCATACAGGGACGTGTTTTGCTCAGTGCTTGCTTCCAGGGTAGAAGGTGTGGTGCAGCACTTTTTAGAAAAAGATAAAAAAAAAAAAATCTAAACTCGACACTTGTTCAAGCTGTAGGAATGTGCGAGTTACTTTCTGATTGCTTCCCAAAGCAATTAAACTTGAGAGGCGTTTGAAACGGCTGCTTTGTTTGTGTGGTTAGCGCCTCATCAAAGGATCGTAGGTTCTGCTCTTTACTTCCTGGCTGTGACGGGAAGGAGGATTTAGAGGAACATGTGCGTAATGTCGGAGGCTCTTTAGGGACCCGCCAAAGACGCTGCAAGTGCTGGAAGTCCTTCACGTCTCCCATTAGCACTTCCTACCACCGAGTGGCAGTGTCTGTGGGTATGTGGCTGCGCTAGCGCCGAGGCCATATCGAGCTAATTACCACCGCTGTGTGTAATTACGCCAGCCTAGCTTGTGCTGCTAACTGCAGGGGTGGTTGTAGTGCAAAACCGCGCTTTCTTGTTCTCCCCTCCGATCCTCAGCGTCCTCCCTGTATCAGTCTCCAGGCTTTCCACGCAATTTATTCCCCCAGCCGAGGCGTCAACTCGAAAACCTCCCAGTGTAGGGACAATCTGTCATCTCAACATTATCAGCACGGCACACCACCTTCCATATTGTGCTACAAGAGCTTCAGCAAATTGCTATTTTTATGGGGCATGATAAAGGAAAAGCTAGCTTCTGTTCACATTTCTTATTGCGTGGTTGATGTTTGTGGGCAGAAACAGTTAGCACTTGTTATTATTTCTGCTTGTTTAAAGTTTGTATGTGTCTAATATGCTGTTTTATCCTGGCCAGGGTCGATGGTGGATTCTCAATCTGTCCCATGAACACTGGATGTAAGACAGGCATAGACCTTGGATGGGAAGCCACTTCATCACAGACCACCATGCACACACACACTACATGAGCACACATACAGTACGCACATGTAGGGGCAGTTTTGAGTAGCCATTCCAATGTGTGCGCTACAGTACTGTAATATGTCAGTGTTCCTAGCCTTAGAATGTTTTACCACTACTACTACCAATATTAATGAGAAGAAGAAGCATCATTAAAATATAATCAGTATTAATACTAACATTTATAATATTTGCACAGTAGTAGTAGTAGTAATAGCAATAGAAATGCTTGTATGTATGTATAATAACTTTATATAAGCTTTTTGTTGAAAATGTTTTAGTTACGGCGGAGGAGATTTTTGCGTAGCAGTTTTCATTAAAGTTTCAATCACAACAAACACTGAATAAAAGAGTCAGGGTCAAGAAAAGTCAGCACGGTTGATAATTCTCGGTTGATAATTTTATGAGATGAAAAAAGAAAATGAGATGGTAGGAGAGAGGTATATTGAGACACACTCATAGAAAGAAAGAGAGAGAGAGAGAGAGAGTCTGGTTTTGTTCTGAGTGAGGATGTGTAGTCTGCATCTCTCCTTCAATCTCTCTGTGCGTTGTGCAGCCATGTGCCGGGCTGACAGGCAGCGCAGCCCCAAACTGACAGGCCCTCAAACTGCAGCCCAGCAAGCAAGCATTAATTAAGTCATTGCCGGACTGTAATTTCCTTGAGAAGTAAAAAATTCTCACACAAGAAAAGGTTACAGAGACCTTTTCTGTGTCAAAATTACCATGCGTCATGAATATTAATGCCCTTAATGAAGACAACCTTTGCTTCATCAAGAATGTACTGGAGCAGGTGCCACGCTGATAAACTCACTCGGCTGAATCTCTCTCTCTCTCTCTCTCTCTCTCTCATTTCTGCATCTGCTGAAAATAGACACGGCAAGATCTACTCGTTTAAATCAACGTCTCTCATCAGGTTCGACTAGCCTGAGTGTTTTTATTTTTTCACTCTATTTCACTCATGTTTGCAATGCGCAGGTTGCCAATGACCTCCTTAGAACATGCTGACTTTTAAAAGTGGGAGCTGCGATGAGGTCTTTGAATCATCTGACCCTCTTACCTGTTTGGGTTTAGATGCTTGACAGTAACCCTAAATGTATATTTGATGTCATTTATGCTATTCCTTGCACAGGTTTAATTTAGATTAGCTACAATATGATCACGAACTTGTGTGACAGCCTCTGGGAAATACAGTCCGTTTTTATATGAACTGAAATATTCTTGTCTTTTCATCAAAAAGCATCATCCACGTCAATCTCTCTATTTTTATCACTTGATGTAAATAGCAACCATGGCTGTAAATGAACCCTAGTCTTCATCGTTGTTCTGGAGTCAAATGATATCTTTTTTGTTCTTACTGTATGTACAGTACTGTAGATAATCACCAATTAACTCGGTATGTTTTGTTCTCTTGGTTACTCTACCTTTTTAATTAGCTTTCAAAAAGCTACATTTTGCCATTTATATGATGTTGTGTTGAGGATATTTTGACAGCTGGTGTTTAGGCTGCTTACTTAATAAAAGCACATCTAGCTACATTTAGCTGCTAGACATAGAATAGGAATTCGTATGCAAGATAGTTTCATTCTGAACAGCGTAAAGCAAATTAAAAGGTACATTACAGATGAAACGCCGTCAACGCAGATACAGTCCGGTAGACCCAACATGAACAAATCCAAATGTAAAGATCAATCCAACTAACGAGACAAAGCTCCAACAAACAACAACAACAAAAAAAAAACCCACTCTGATGACTGAAGAGACACACAGGAGATGGCAAGACTTCACATTTTTGCATTATGTACTGTATATTAAATGCATTAATTGTTTTCCTTATGCATAAAAAACACCAGTTCAAAATCTAACAAATGTCTTGTCTGTTTTCTAAAACTAATCCACAATGACATCTGACAGAACTTCCCAGACCACCAAATATACATACATGTAAAGCTAAATTTATATATAAAATCTCTTCTAGATTTGACCTTTTCATTCTCTTTCCTGTGTGAAATACTAAAAGGACTGGATAAGCATTTCCACCAGTGTTTTCATATGTAATGTATAATATGTATTATTTCATTTTTGATGCATGAAATACTGAAGTTAAAAGAGGCGTGTTCTCATAGTCCTTCATAATTAAGGAACTATAAGTATACTAGAAGTATTAAGTTTGGATGTTTGGGTGCACTTGTCTCATTTCAGGAAATTCTTTCTTAACTCATATTCAGATATAGACTGCTCTTTGGTTGGCAACATTCAGCATTTTCTTAATAAATTTGAGTATCTTCTAAAGCTAATTAGATAAACGGACAAAAAATATGTTCTTATCAGGCACTGGTGGCTCAGTGGTAGGTGTTTTGTCTGCCATGCGGAAGGCAAGGGTTTGATTCCCAGCCAGTGCCCAAACCCCAGCCACTGAATGCAGTGCCAATCCCAAGCCCAGATAAAATGGGAAGGTTGCGTCAGGAACGGCATCCGGTATAAAACCTGTGCCAAGCTTGTATGTACGGACCGGATGGTCCACTGTGGCGACCCCTTGACGGGAGCAGCCGAAATGTCAACATCATCAGTGTGAAAATTAGAAATCTTTAGAAAATGCTTGGCTTTAAACTAACTTTAATGGCAGATTAGCAAAGCAAGCACTAAAGACCTCTGCTACTTTCTACCAAGCTTAGTTTTTCTCTGTAATGTTTCTATATACTGTACCAGGAAAGGTCAAGTCAAACTGGGACTTTTGATTGTGCAGAATAACAGAACACAGTTATGGGAGTAAAATCTCCTTTTACTGTATGTTTTTATATAATCCCCTGCTGCACTAAGGCGCTTATCCTAGTTTAATAGTGCTTGGATACCCTCAAGGTAAAACGTTTTCTTAATATGCCTGAGCCATGATTGGACTGCCTGCCTGCTTGACCTCTGAAATGCTGGCCTCCCAGGAACTGTCTTAAAGGCACAAAGATGTGGAAATAGGCGAATGGTGTCCCTGAATGATTGTGTGTGCAGTTACCACAGATAGATGTGTCTCTTCTGCATGTTGGCAACAAGTTATTCATCATTTTTCAAAGATCAGGCATTCTCCTCACTGAATGGTTGTGAGAACAAACATTTCAAGCTTCGAGGCACGTGGGCCGGGATCGTTAGTCACAGATGTATGGCCTTCTTTAAAATGTTTGCACCATTCGTATGTTTTACTGCGGCGAAGACTCTCATCATCGTACTTTCCATAAAGTCTTTTGTAAATGTCAGTCGGTTTTTACACCTTCATTCAGGAGAAATTTCATACCTCTAATGAGGGATTACTCAGTACTGTATATGGCAGTACTGTGTAAGATGAAACTACAATTACCACAATTATTAGTCACAAGTTTTCCCATGGAGGATTGACTTAATGATATCAACGTATGGTTACGTCGTTTACATTGAATTTTCAATATCTGAATTCAAATGATGTGGCACTGTAGCTGAATTTGCAGCATATACATTACATAGAAAATGAACTATACCAAGTCACTTTGTTGCTCGCAAGATATCTGCCACCAACATCAAAACAAGCAAAAAAAAAAAAAAATCTGTCAAAGAGTGTTGTTCTTCCCTCCAGTACAGCTCCGGAGACATGTAGAATCAATGCCACTAAGCACTGAAAAGGTTCTGGAGACATGTGGTGGCCATACTCACCCAATGGCTTTTTCCTTTAATTTGTCACCTGTTTGTTTGAACTATATTTTTTTTAATGGCTGATGTGAATCTAAAAATATCGAACTAACTAAATTCCGCTATAGCATCATTGTTAATAACCTTTCTAGAAGTCCACTTCTTTGCTCTGGTTAGTCGTGCTCCTTTAAACACACAACCACACACAAATCAGCGGCAGAACAAAGGTGGGAATCAGTTAACAAACGGTGCCTTTATTCCAGCGGTGAGTTCAGCAGGAGTCGGTTTTTATTCTCCGTCTCTCCGACGAGCCCCAGCCGCGACTTTCATTTGACTCTCAGTGTGTGTCACATTTTAATTAGATAAACGCACGTGCGCGGCTGGGCCGTTATTTGGTACACCGACAACCAGAAACAGAGTGGGCACGTGCGGGAGAGAGAGGGAAAATGGCATCCTGAGGTATGACACAAATTAGCCGTGGCATTGAAGGTTTATTTATGAACTTATTCTCCCCTTGAGGCTACACATTAATGTATTGTTATGTAAATGTTTTTGGATTTTTAATATCAAGTTTTACATCAAGAAGAGAGTGTGTGCCAGGAAGACAGCGGCATGTCAACGTATGGGAACTGTAAATTACTATCCCGAGATAAGGGCGAATTTTTACACCAGGGAAAGTTTCGTGTATTCAGAGTAGGCTTTGGGAGATACTTACCTTAATCTTCTCACCACTCCATTCGTAAAGAATCTTAAAAGTATCGCAAAAGTTTTTAACCAAACCCTACACTGTAAACCCTAATGCTCAAAGTAATTAAACATAAAGTTAACTTAAATAATTACAATTAGTTCAAATGAATAGACCTTGATGAGTATTTAGAACGTTTTGGCGTTTATGAGTTTGTAGAAATGACACTTTTCAGGTTATTTGATAATTTAAGCCACAGTAACTGTCTCCTTAAAGTTCCACCAGCTTAAAATCTTTCAGCCGAGCGATTTTGAGTGACATCATCGATGCAATGCACATGAACTGCCCACATTGAATTGTTTAGATAAAGATGGTGGATTGGTCCGTCTTCACATGATGCTTTAAGTATAACCTGTACAAGTCTGGGCACACTAAAGTACCAGAGCACTGGTGGCTCAGTGGTCGGTGTTTCGCCTGCCATGTGAAAGGGCCGGGTTCGATTCCCAGCCACTGGATGAAGTGTCCGTTGCAAACCCAGATAAAAACGGGAGGGTTGTGTTCAGAACGGCATCTGGCGTTAAAACTTGAGGCAAACCGCTGTGGCGACCCATTGCCAGGAGCAGGCGAAAGACCAACAACAATTTATTTAATTTGCAACAACTAAAAAAAATATAGTACGAGTTCGGCTACTCAGTAATGCAAGTTAAGAACGATTAATATGAATGAGTACAACAATCTCAAAAACTGATAGTTCTGTTTACTTAAAATTGGAAACATCATTACTTAAAAAGAATTGATGTACAGTAACTGATTACCTTATATTTGTGTTTTGCCCACTTTTTCAGGTTTACAGTGTAGTCTAAGAACAGCTGCTTCTATGCACATACTGAGTGTCAGAGAAAATAAGGTACTAGTATAGGAATCCTTTCATTTATATTGAATATCAACTAATTCAATTCACACACACATTAACAGTTAGAAAGATACTTTAACGTTACCATAGATATACAGTATTGTTCTCTTGACTAAAATGAGATAAAAGCTACAGCCAGCATTTTTTACATTAAACACCGTCAGTGCTCATACTCTAGCTCTCTCACTTTCTCTTTTATAGACTCAAAAAAAAAAAAGTTAATGGCCCCAAATTTTTACTTGCTAATCCTGCACTATTGTGCCCATAATTGTGTAGATAGCTAACCAGCTTAGCTAAAGCTCTGCCCTAACAATGCATAATGCTTTTATAGAGCTGCATTACATTCTGTTAAATGGTTTGGAACTTTTGCACTGGAATTCTCATCAATGACACTGAACACCAGAGTAAAAACGGTCTCTGAGAAAAGAAGGACTTGCTCTTTAGTTTTTAGGGGCCGATAATAGAACCTGACTTTTACCACTTACTTTATTAAAGAGTCTTGCCTCTTTTTTTTTTTTTTTTTTTACTATTAAATACCATTGTAAGTGTGTTTGCAGTCATCATGTGACATCAACACAACTAATAAATGCTGAGCTCTCAGAAGAATTATGACATTTCAGCACCAATTAACAAATTAGCCCTAAACGTATCCCAAATATTTTGACATGAAATATGTAATGTGGAAAGTGTAGTTTTCCTTGGCAGATTAAAAAAATAATTATTTGAATTAGTTCATTCATAAAGGAAAAAAGAGAAGACAAAGGGATTGAAATCATGCCTTGAAAGGCGTTGCAGAATGGCCAAACTGCAGTAAGCATGCAGTGTCGTTACGCTTCACCACACACAAACCAAACACTGCTCATTGCAAGATATCATATTCTTAAACAAAATCATGTTGCGCAAGAATTACTATGACAAACGGAACACATGCTCGAACGTGAAGAAAAAAACACCCATAGGAAATGGCAACCTTCGCCAGTCTTTTAAGGCACTCGAGTCCTGCGGAAGTGATTTTTTTTATATATATTTTTTTTGCCCAGCACGAAGCAGAGTGGGCGTCAGAGCCTGAGATTAAGCTTCATTTTTTTTTTTTGACTGACCTGAAAGCAAACACGGACACACACACACACACACACACACACACACACACACACACACACACACACACACAGGTCTATTTACTGTTCTGGCCCACTGAACATAGGAGTGAGGGCTCCCAGCACACGGGGGGAGAAAAAAAAGTGACATTTGAGGGGCACTTTACAAAACTCAGCCTGAAGAAGATCTTCTGTATCACCTAAAGAGCCTTTGTCAGTCATTGGAAAGCTGTCACCTGCTGAGGAGATACAGCAGGGCTAGTGGATGACAGGCTGGAATTAATGAGAAGAGTATGACAGCAGCCAAAGCAGAATAAAGAGTGAGAGAGAAGGGAGGGATGGGAGGGAGTCTGGAACGTTCTGGGCAGGAGAGCCTTTGTTTCTCATAAAGGAAGAAGCCGAAGGGGTCGGCACCTTGCTGGAGATGTGTCACAACCATGGACAGGGAAGGGGGTGAAGAATGGATGGTCACGGATAAACTGTAGGAGTAATGGACCAAGGTATAGCTTTTGTAAGAGTATAAGTTGTATTGCTGACACACAGTGCTGTCTCAATAGGTAAGCCTGTGGGCTGAAAATAAATAAATAAATGAATGAATGACAGCATAGTGGCGGAGTGGTTAGGACTGTGCCATCGCACCTCCAGGGTCGAGGGTTCGATTCCCGCCTTGGGTCTGTGTGTGAAGTTTGCATGTTCTCCTCATGCTTGAGGGTTTTCTCCACGTACTATGATTTCCTCCCACAGTCTAAAGACATGCATATTAGAAGAATTGGCATTCCCAAACTGCCCATAGTATGTGTGTATGTTTGCCCTGCGATGGATTGGCACCCTGTCTAGGTCTCCTCGGATAGACTCTAGGCCCTGCAAAGAATAAGCAGTATAGAAGATGAATGAATAAATAAAAAAATTCTATAAATATGAATTTTTTAAAAAATCCAAGGAATGTTACTTATCTTCCATTAATCACGACTTTCGATTGCATTGATTCACTTCTTTGGGTGAAGGAGTTAACCGGATGTCAGATACAAAACCTTCTCCTTCTGCTCAAGCTTTTTTTCCTGCAATTCTCAATAGAAGTTCGGGAAGATGGTTGGTTAGCCCAACTCTGATTTTGAATCAGCCACATCACGCAAAAGACGAAAGTTGCCACTCTGTTATATCAGGATCTGCTCTACCTACACGTCCATGAGATCAGACTCAAACATAGAAACCCTTTAAAAGGCATAAAAGGCTTGTGTTAATACCCGATAGTTCAAAGTTTTGTGGTTCAACCTTTATGCTGATGACTTTCTGGAGCTGAACTTTCTCTCTCTGCATCATTGCGAGTAGTATATATGTATATATATATATATATATATATATATATATATATATATATATATATATTTTATATACGTTTTCTCACATTTCCCAAAAAACCTTCTTGAAGATGAAATGGCTGCTCTGTATTGACTGCAGTATGCCTAGTCACTGTGTGTTAGCCTGATGTCTCATCCTGGGTGTATTACCACCTCAGTAGGCTCCAAACCTGCCATGACTGAAAATGCTTTCAGAAAAAAACAAATTATAAAGAGGTAGCATTTTAAGTTAGCATTTGCAAGTTCTTAAGATACAGAATTGGCAATGTTTATGAAGTTTGGCTAAACTCTTCCTATGACAGGTATCATGAACACAGAAGAAACTGTTATATAACTGTGAACAGGTCAGACGTTTGTATTGTTTAAAATATAACAGGTCATCACGGATTATGTAACTAGTTCATCTGGCTCTGTAACATCCTGTACAATAAGCATTATTTTTTGTTATGACGGACAAAAACCCATTCACACATGATGTATCTGAAGTTTGTTGCTTATTATCACCAAAGAAAGCATCATATTTAAGCTTTTGCCCAGGTGTCCTGTGTCAGGTACATCCCGTACATCAAAAGAACCAGTCATTAACATGTAAGTCATAGAGAGACTCGGAGACAGACAGACGATAGGAAATACATTAGCATTTTTTGATTAGACAAAAGGGTTCCAGCAGACACAAGCCATCTATATAAATTAAAGAAAAGTTTTGTCTGGACATTAATCAGGACTTGGAGGATCCGAAACCAGTTTCTTCTGTCTATATGTCTGTCCAGCCAGAATTTGTCACAGCATCATGCAAAACTGTCTTGACAGAATTTAATGAAACTTTGGCAGTACTTGTGTATTAGACTGAAGTGAAAAAGTGCACTAAATGAAATCAAAATGTTTTGCAGAAGTGAAATTATGAACAGTTACTGTATGTGCCAGATTATATCACAGTATCTACTGCTCCTCCCCCCCCCCCCCCCCAATTTAATGTTTTTGTCCTGAAGCTGAGCGTGGCCATATGCATCACTCACCAGTGCCAATCAACGTGACAGAGTTCAACATACACAGAGTATTCACCATAAGTAAACTTTAAATATTGAGTGAAAGTGATGTTCTGAACAGTTCACTCACTCACTCACTCACTCACTCACTCACTTCTATATTGCTTTATTCTGTACTCAGGGTCACGGGGGGGCTGGAGCCTATTCCCAGGAGACTTAGGGCACATGTCAGGATACACCCTGGACAGGGTGCCAATCCATCGCAGGGCACAGACACACACATACACTCACTCATGCACACACTACAGGCAATTTGGGAACGCCAATTAACCTAACCTACATGTCGTTGGAGGAAACCGAAGTACCCGGAGGAAACCCACCGAGCACGGGGAGAACATGCAAACTCCATGCACACAGAGACGGGAATCGAGCCTGGCCGGGAATCGAACCTGAACCCCGGCCTAATAAGTTAGGCAAATGGTTCTTTTGTACAGAAAGATAGGCAGACATGTATGGTATGTGGGATTCAACCTGAAATAATAATATATCTGATTACAAAGTTGATGAGCTTATTTTTTTAGCTTTAACCTTTTAACTATATTCATTTGTACGCAGGCTTTAAGAAATGGAATCATGAAGGTTGTTTTATGTGTATAAAGTCATGGGTCTTTATGCACACAAAACAACATGGGGCGTTAGATACTGTGACATAAAGTTCATGTCATTATACAAAACCTTACATGAACTTATTAGTAACCCAGTCGTGCTTGTTGGTATAGAGTAGTAAGATGCTTGGTATTACTCCTTAGCTCTACACTCATCTGAGAAGTATGTGCTGGAAAAGATGAGGTGACTGGTTTAAGGGTATTTGAAGCAAGCACTTGCTAGGCAGAATTGCTAGCGGGTGGGGATTCAGAAAATTGGAGGGAACTCGGGTTAGGTTGACTCACCTATCATCCCTTATCATTACTCTAAATCCACACAGTTGATGTTGACACATCCGTCGCCCCAGTGCTTCACTTCCAAGGCGTGTTCGGGATACACCAGAGAGCCGACAATGGAAACTTGTAGTTCCCAACACTAGCCTGCTGTGCAAATAAGTCCATCTCACAAATCATGCTTCAACACTTAGTATCAGCGTACTAAGAAATAATCGGTGTGTGCGTGTGTAACTATATGTGTTTGTGTGCGTTTGTATTGTAACAATTTGTGTAATGTGAAAAGAAATCCACCTCTCCATTGCAGTAAATGAGTTCTGTCAATGTTTTGCACATCTCAATTAAGCAAGGGGGGCTACAATGGGCAGAGAGGCTAGAGGCTGTCAGGCACGGTTTGTGCGTGACACGTCAGTGTGAGTCTCTGAGCTATATGACATCTCTTCTTCCTCTCGCGCTGCCTTTCTGACTCACATTTCCAAGCTTCTTATTTGCTCAGTAGTCCAAAATGAAGCTGCTCTGCTCTAATAATAATTTTCTTTTAAAAACAATGTAGAAAGCGAGAGTCCATATGAATGCCTTGTTTTTCTGTCATCTTCACATGGTGTTAGAGATGCATCATGGGATTGAACCTCAAATCGTCTGTAAATCTTCTGGAAACAGATACCACCATCATCGTGTCATGGAGCACTTTAGAGAAACAGCTACATGTCCACTTAACCCCAAACAGCACGCCGAGCCAAAAAGGATATCATCAGGTGCATCAAAGGGGAAAGAAATCGTGATAAAACACTTTTTTTTGTTTCCATCATGTGCTGAGATTTGTTAAATTAGGTCTCGTTAGACTAATTAAAATACCTGGGGGATGGAGGCTTAAGCAAGCCAGTGAGAGAGACTGAGGGAGGGAAAGGAGGAGGATGAGGACGACGACGAGGAGGAGGACGAGGAGCAGGAGGGGAGGGGAGAAAAAAGAAAAGGAGATAAAGATAAATGGTGCATCAGAAAGCAATTATCACAGGAAGCTGAATAAAAATGGTTTCACATTTTCACACACAAAGAGAACACGAGGCAGCGTTCGCTGATTACACCTTCAATCTTTCCTCGCACTCGTTAACGCAAATGAGCAGGAGACATTCCCTCTCTCGCCACGTTGTTTATCCAACAACATATTTCCAGTCTATCACTAATCCACTGTCCAGCGATATTACCATGCTGATATCTGACAATATCCAACAAGATGCCTGTTGCCTGTTGCCAGCTAGGATAATTTCATGTGCTATTTTGAGGGAGTAATTATTTCATAAACAATACAGCCCTAATAGGGTAAAAAGCGCGGTGCTTGCAGTTAAGCCTGACATTGGCCTCTCTGGGAAAGCCGTTGCTGAAGGATTGAAGTACAAAGAATCTTAAATCAGGTGCATGAACCAATGAAGACATTTAATCTTTATTGTTGCATTCACAAGGTTTCTTCTAGAATAAGATTCTTAGTTTGCATGCACCGAAAAATATAAAGAAAATGCAAGGAAAAAAAAAAAAAAAAAAATATATATATAATATAATATATTATAATATATATATATATATATAAAAAACCTAGCTTTTTAAATAAGCTAGATGTAGTTTAGTTTAGAATATGGCAGATTAAAAAGAAAACACAAGGATATCCATAATTAAAGATTGCATTTAGACAAGGGATTGTTCATATTGTGCATAATGAATCTCTTTAGTAAAAACATTGCTTAGATGTTCCTTTGCTATTTTTTCCCCCCTTGGGCTTTGTACCTTTGATCCTAGGGGTTGTCACATCAGATCATTTGATCCGCAAGATCTGGAAGAGGTTTTACACTGGATGCCCCTCCCACTTTCTAGCCCTGCATGTAGTGGCTGGGAAGTATGGGGCATAGGTTTAAGGATCTTGCCAAAGAACCCAGCAGTGGCGACCTGGCAGTGGCAGGGCACAAACCCACATGATGCTCCAATCAACTGCCTAAGCCACCACTACCCTCTTGACAATTAACTAAACATATCCGCTTATTAACCATTAAAACACTATATATGTCATTATCTGTCTGAATATCTATAATAAAATAAACTTCCCTTCTAAGCCAAAGTAAAACTTTTATTTGAGTGTTTATCTTTTAATACCAAGTTTTGCGAAGAAACTAATATAACCAACGATGCTTAGACACGATACTGAATGGGAAACTTTAATATACTGTATATTAGTAATTCATTTATACTATTACCAGGCCCATGATCGGACTGCCTGCTTCACATGTGAAACACTGGCCTCCCAGGAACTCCTTCCCTGCTTTATAAGCTTGTGCATTGTCTTTCAAAAACAGAACGCCTTTGGTGATCAAAGCACACAGTTTTTTCCTAAGAGCATTAGACTGGTTGAATGTTCACAGGAACGACTGCAGTGTGCTCTTAGCCACCTCGGCCGGGATCGTCATTCACGGATGTACGACCTTTTTAAAAACATTTTGCATGTTTCACTACAGCTAAAAGTCTCACCACCATACTCTGCTTAAAGTCTTCAGTAAATGACAGTTACAGTTATAATGTTATATTACAGGTTATGTGAT
Source organism: Clarias magur (assembly GCA_013621035.1). Classification (NCBI taxonomy): domain Eukaryota; kingdom Metazoa; phylum Chordata; class Actinopteri; order Siluriformes; family Clariidae; genus Clarias; species Clarias magur. The sequence continues at coordinate 307,767 of QNUK01000319.1, read as the reverse complement.
CCAACAAGTGATTTTAAAGACTCATTAGGGTTGGTCCTTACACAATAAATAAATAAATAAATCTGTAACATGTATTTGGCCAAAAACTCTCCTGCATCTTATTTTACAACCTGTTCTGTTTATGGACAAAACTTTTCAACCCATTTCAAATTAAATATGAACTACTAACATAATATTACAATTACTGAATTAATTGAATTGTGAATGTGGCTACTAATACAATCAATAGACCGCCTAAAACAAATGTTTTATTACCATTTATATTAAATAAATAAATAAATAAATAAACATGCATGCATCCTGAAAACCCAGCTGGTTATTTCTATCATCATGAAATCTATTAGTGAAATATCATTTTAAGCCATTAGTGAAATGTCACTGTGTTAAGCACGCCTAATCACACCTCCTGATAATGTATTCATTCTAAGTCTGGCGTAATTTTTACAATTATGCCGCTGTTGCCCTGGGTTACCGGGAAAATAATGACGTCAATGTCTTAATCTCAAAGCTATCACTTCCGGTCTAAAAACACTACAATATATTAAATTACATTTTATTTAAAGTTATTTTATAGGGATTTTGATACTTGTCGCCTTTTCTTGTCATCCTCTTCTGGGGTATGGATGTATATCATTACACTGTGTTTACAGTGAGCTGACATCATGCTTAGTTTTGATGTGATTGGGAATAAGAGCACTTTATGATTACAGCAACAGGTACTGTATGAGGGACAAATTTCCCGGATCTAAGTGAGATTATCCACTCAAGTTTGGGTTTTAAACTGTTTTTTTGGGGGGGGAAGTCCAAAGCTTTAGTATGGATTGAGTTTGAGTTTCAAAGTGAGGACATGACAGGTGGAGTAAAACCTGATCAAATAAATATCAACATGAAGGAGGAGAACAATTGAAAGAAGCAATTTGAGTGTGGAGGACAGAAGAGATTCTTCCTCTTGTCCTCGTGGCCTGGTTTTAGCCTGTAGATGACCCCTCATTACACCCTTTTTCTCCTCCATTTACCATCCAACATTCCACATGTTACCATGGAGAAGATGAGCTAGCCTCTACATCTCTCTCTCTCTCTCTCTCTGTCTCTCTCTCTCTCTGTGTTTCCTAACTACAGAGGCAGGGCTGATTAGATACCTTGCCTTGGGCGGCCCGGTCATATTGGTAAGAAATCGATGCCCTCTGACACCGCCATGCTGGTGCAGCATCAGGCCACATCTTTTCATCTCCATCCCTCTCTCAGCTCGACACCGGCAGGCGAGGACCTAAAATATATAACCGGGGAGTTCACATTAAACAGGAGTTATTACGTAACCGATAAGGAGAGCGCTTGGAAAGTTCACCGTGCATGAAAAAAATTAATATGCGCTACCGCCCCTTTTATGGGTTCATAAAAATTATACTGTTGTCCTTAAATTTTTTAATAAAGCGACGGAACATTTATTAAGCCTGGCATATGTTAATAATATCTTATATGAAGAGAGGAGCCTTAAAATGCCGGAGAAGGTTGTTTCCGGGCCGGCCGTAGCACCACATTGCAAAGGTCAATAATATTTTTATAATGCTCTTCTAATGGGTCTGATTTTCCACTGGGAGGAATTTTAAATTCTGACTCTAAAGAGAGGACGGGGACAAGAAAAATGAGTGAGACGGAAGAAGGAAAGGAAGGAGGGAGGGAGGGAGGGAGAGAGGGAGGGAGGGGTGTGAAAGGAGATTGACCCAGATGTAATGCAGGTGACTTTCTCTTTCTCTCACAAGTACGTACATAAACACATTTATGCACATAGTGTCACATAAACATACTGACACACACACACGCACACACACACAGGCACCCTGAGCAGTCCAGGTTGTGTGAAGTAGGTGCTGAGGTTGGTTCTGATGTGTGTGTGTGTGTGTGTGTGTGTGTGTGTGTGTGTGTGTGTGTGTGTGTGTGTGTGTGTGTGTGTGTGTGTGTGTGTGTGTGTGTGTGTGTATGTGTGTGTGTGTGTGTGTGTGTGTGTTTGTGTGTGGGTGGGTGGATGGGTGTGTGTGCGTTGTGTGTGTGCTGGTCAGACGAGGCTGTGGCTGGATAAAAGCTTGTTGCCTCTCCTCTGGGAGTTTACGGCGCTGTAAGAAACCAGCTCACTGTAATTGTTGCTGCATGACTCAATAAGCTGTAAGAGCACATAAGAGCACATGCTGTAAGGCCAACCGACTAAGGGACATGTGTGGCCTCGCGATCTGTCTGTCTGCATACATATCATGTATCTATCTATCCTGTCTGCCAGGTTTGACTGTTTATCGGTTTTATTGTTTTTCTCTCTGTATAATTCTCTGTACGTATGCATGTATCTGTCTGTCTGTCTGTCTGTCTGTCTGTATCCATCTCTGTTTCTTTGTTTGTATCTTTAACTGCCTATGTGTTTCTTTTTTGCCTTTGTATCTCTGTCTTTGTATCTGCCTGTCCCTTTGTCTGTCTATTTGTCTGTCTGTCTGGCTATGCATGCATCAATCAGCAATAACAATAAAAATACCTGCCTATTATTAGCTAATCCCCATTGTCCCCATTGTGCTATTCTGACCTCAAGTCCAAAGATGTGCTGTTGTAGCTGGCACCAAAACAGCATTAATCATATACTGGCATTAACAGCAGATCTTTTAAGTTGCAAGGTGGGTCTTCCAACGATAAACCTCCTATAGCTGCATGATCAAATTAGTATCTGGATACTGTTTCCATGGAGGAGTGTACTTACTGTAGTCTGCAACAATGTTTAGGTAAGTAGTACGTGTCGGAGAAACAGCCACATGAATGGCAAAATGCAAAGTTCGCATCACACTGCATCCTATGGCTTAACTTCTTCACACAGAGCATCCGGGTGCCCCCGTTCCACCCCCCAAGGTAAGCAACTCACAATCAATTCAATTTAATTCAATTCAACAGGCCATCCACATGATGTAAAAGAAAACAGGATCCATCAATCCTCCATTGCTCCATGTTCCAGTTCTGACGCTAATGTGGTAAACAGGGGTCAATATGGGCAATCTGTCTGGTTTGCAGCTACGCGGTTCTGAGACATTTCTATAAGGTTTTTCAGCAATCTGTGCTACAGTAGCTCTTATGTGGGATCAGGCAAGCCTTTGCTCCTCACGTGTGTCAATGGACGCCCATGATTCTCTTACCGTTTATCAGTTGTCCTTCCTTAGACCTTCTTTTGGTAGGTACTGTACTAACCACTGCGTAGGACATTCGCTAATCCGATCATCTAGCCATCACAGTGTGGCCCTTGTTAAAGTCACTCAGATCCTCACACTTGCCAATTTCTCTTGCTTCCAACATGTCAACTTTGAGAACTGACTGTTTACTTGCTGTATAATATATTGCACCCCTTGACAGGTGCCATTGTAATGAGATAATTGTTGTTATTCACATCACCTGTCAGTGGTTTTAATGTTATGGCTGATTAGTGTTTGTCTGAGAGCACATCTGCCTGCTTGTCTGTCTATTCATCTGTGTCTGTTTTTTGAAACAAATAATGACATTAAATATTTTTAAGGCAATGTGACCAAATATTAAGGTTATATTGTTCTTTCAACATACAGTAAAAGACATTATTTAATATGAATGTCCAGTTGCATATTAAATATTAAAGACATATTATAGAAATAATGATAGTAATGTTAGTATAATATTATGTTTTATATTGTTATTTTCAGCCATTTATTCAAGGGGTGCTTGACAGCTTTGTTTGGACTTAAAAAAAAAAAAGCTGTCACGTTGATTGAGCAAAACAATTTGCATTCGAAGGCTGGCTAGCGAAGCTGAGAGTTTTAATAAATATCATATTTCTATGTTGAAAGTCGTGACCTGAGCAGCCATCAGAGACACGGGAGTGGAATGGAGGCCGAGTGTATATAGAGCAGACGTGTGTTATGTTGTGGGGTGAGAGAGCTGCATCAGACCTTTTAGCTGAAGACGAGGCTGTCGGTCTGTACTCGGGCTCTGACACGGCTCCGGCATGGTAAGGTCAAGCCCAACAGAATGTCAGAGAGGAGGAGGAAGATGTATTTTTTTGACTCTTTCATCTCCCCCGTCTCTGTCTGTTCGACTTTGTTGTTTCTTCCCTTATGTCAGTGTCAACAGTCCATCTGCCTGATGCCCACTCGCATTGCAGCAGTGCCGTCATACACGTGAACCCTGCCCTCATCTCCTCTCCTCTCCTCTCCTCTACTCTTTTCTTCTCTCCTCTACCTCTCCTCTCCTGTCATCCCCTTTGTTTTTACACTCTATTCCCTATTCTGCTGACAAATAAAAAAAAAGGTTGACGTACACTTTTTGAAATGTATTTTCACTGCTTCCTGAGATGTGTAAATCATTAATAAAGATTTAGCAGATAAAAACAGCTATTTATATGTGTCATGTACGAGATCAGACCAGTTAGTATATGTGTGATTGTGTATGTTGTGTGTGTGTATACATTTCCTTCTCGTCAGATGAAGCAGCTCTGAGCTCGCTCTATTTGTGGCAGAGCTAGCGCTCTGAGCAGCGAGTGTACCACACACAAACACCTCGCTCTGTGAGCGTAAGTGTTTGAGACTGCTGCCGGAGGGTGACATGAGCGTGTGTGATTGGGAGCTCCGGGCTCAGCCGGAGAGCCACAGGCTACACACTCTCCTCAGGCTGTGACTAAGACTCCAATAGCAAGCCGAACGCTTCCCCTACAGACAGGACGACGGACTGGGTCGACTGGCTGGACTTCAGAGACAGTAGTACGACAGATGTGTTTATAAGGTGACCGTGGACAATGTAATGACGCAGCTTGTCCGGTCCGTGCTTGGTATAAGCGTTCTGTAGGTTGACGCGACAAATGTCAGTTGTTGAGGAAGTGTATTTATATCAAGCTATCGAGATGATATAACAAGAAACTGACATTTAAAAAAATTAGTTTTTACAATCATACTGTGCTTGAGACAAAAGTTAGCTGGTTTTTATAAAAGGACTGATGAAACAACGCAAGATTTCATATCAGCAAATTGTTAAAAAAAAAACACTAAAATGTGTTGTCATAGAAAAAGAATCAGTGACAAGAGGTTGAGATTTGTTACAACCCTAAAGTTAAAGTAATATATGTTTAATTCCTCTTCTACAACATCAATTTAAGAAAATGGGGTTAATAAAAAAATTAGTGACAAACACATATCCTTTTTTCCATTTTCGCTAAATTTCATTTAATTTCCTGTTGTAGCAGTGAAAAAAAAAAACACTTCCATTTTGTTATTTCTTTTGAAGTGAATGCAATTAAATTCATTAACTTGTTAATTCATTTAAAAAACGCACCTTGTCATGTTCATGAGAAACTGGAGAGAGAAAGGGTGTTCTAAAGACTTCACCATGATGCAAAATCCAGACACTGGAGACTCCTTTCATAAGGCTTAAATAAAATTTTCCTTTTCCAGAAAACATGATTTCAACAACCATACTATATGGAGCGTCATAATTATTTCTACCTATGGAAACAATAACTCATTTTTAATAATTAAAATAAGTGCATGAATAGAAATCTGTGATTTGATTTATAACCAGCATTATTTTCAGTGTTGCTGTTATAGAAAACAAACCAATATCTTTAAAATGGAGAAATCACCTGAACTGTCATATAATTAAAAATAAGCCACGCCCCTGAACATCAACTACAACAATTGTAGTATTCAAAAAATGTATACAAAAAATGTATAGTATATCTTATACCAAGTATAACCTACACTGACAGCAGTAGAAAAAAAGCATGGTTTACACATGGTTGACTTAAGAATTTTTGTAACTCATAATAGATGATGAAAATGTGACACGAACAATACAATCACCTTTTGGTGTCACATTTACAAACACCATGATCATATTAACAGTTTTACTTCACTTGTCTGCTCTCAGGTCAAATGAACCGAACGTAATTTCTGTAATTATAATTTGATCAGTTATGGAAATGATTTTTAAGGCTCATTAGAAAATCTAAATCTGACGCTATTGAGTTAAGTTCAATTTCTCTATGGTTGAAAGACACTTTTTTTTTGTTTTAAGAACTACCGGGACCTGTCATTAATTTCAGTTTCTTAGGGACCTAAAAGCATTGCTGTTGTTCCACACACATGCAAAATAATGTGTAACTACAAATCCCATACATGCTCATTGTCCTGCAGGTGAATGCATAATGTTCACACTCACCTGATTACTGATTATGGGCACCTTGTTTCAACCAGCCAAAACTATATAAATAAACACTTTCATGTTCATTTTGTCTTCTAAGTCTTTGTTCCCAGTGATCTTGTCTGCTAATTGCCTTAACTAAAAAAAAAAAGCATAACCTGACATCCCCATAACCTCTACTGTATTACTGCTTTGATTGTGAGTCCATTGAACTGGTTCTTTACACAATATGATCTTTTGCAGAAAGAAAGCTTAGATTAACTTTACACATAAATAATAAAACAAAAATTGGCATTTTATTCATCTTCAAAAAGGTTGTGGTGAAATGGTTTCATAGTCAAACTGAATCATCGTTGTGTAAGTGCGTAATGGATTCCAATCACCTGTAAATTAACATCCCTGTACAAAGAGTGTTCCAAGTCAAACAGGGACTTATGCATAATTACAGAATATTCCCCTGCTACACTAATACACCTATACCAGTGTTCTACTAGTGCTTGGACGCTTACAGGGTAGAAAGTTTTCCCAGTACACTGGAGCCATGATCGGACCACGTGCTACAAATTTGAAACCTCCCAGGAACTTCTTTTATGGCCCAAACATGTGGAAATGACTTGGAGCGAGGTCAGGACTGTTTGTAACTCTCAGATGAGTTCCTGTAATATGCAAGTGGTGTTGGTGAATGATTCTGTGTCTAGTTCCTACACACAGGTGCGTCACTTTCCAGAGGTTATCTGCTGATTTCTAAAGATTAGGCGTTCCACTTACTGAATGTTCATGGGAATGACTGCAGTGGGCTCTGAGCTACCTCGGCCCAAAATGGCGAAAATGGCTCTACCACATGCTTTTGATTATTTATTTATTTTTGTATATTTAGCATTTCTTTAAAATGCCTGCATTTTAAGTTCCATAAAATTTTTTATTGTATTTTTTTTTATACAAATCTAAATCAGTTATTTAAACATGACAATATTATCCCTATATAAACTTGCAGTAAATCATTGTGATTTATACGATTTTACATTAGTCTTCTTATGCCTAAATTTACAAATAAAACGATGAATTTTAAATGTGGTAAATGTGGCCTATTGTCATGTCATTTAAGTGAAATACTGTATATGTATGGTTTCTTAAAGTTGAAGTGTCAATGTATATGATATTTCACCAAAGTAAGATTTAAAAAAAAAATTTTTTTAAGGCTAGGGGTTTGCAGATTGTTTATATAAGCTTATTTTGTTTACCTGTAGATGTTGGTTTATTGTATTTTATTGAGTTTGATTGTGGTGAAATATGTAACATGGATGTTAAATCTCTCTCTCTCTCTCTTTTGCTCTCTCTCTTTAGGAGATGTGCAGACTCTCCCTCCGCGATATGCCTGTGCATGCAAGAGTGGTTAAAAATGGCTTATCTTGCCAGAGATGTATTGGCTCTTCAGATTCATATACTCCAAAACCTGAAGCGTGCCATGTAGAACACATCAATCACTCCGCCACCATCAAAACGAGATAAATATTCTAATTTCAGCATAATAGTGCCTTTGAAAGACATCTAAAGAGACTATTAGTGTAGGGGTGTTTTTCATCAAAGCGAGGGTGTCACTGTTTTCTCACTGTGCAACTCATAAAGGCGCGTGTGTGTGTGTGTGTGTGTGCACGTGTATTTTTGCATGCACATCTCTGCAAATGTTTTTGACAAGGCATGGAACTGTAAAAGCAAGAGAGATTTCTTTTCACAGATTCATCACTAAATGCATCTCTGACACACTTCCATCCTATACCACATTTTTTTTAAATGTGAAAACTTATTTTCAAATTTCTCCCATAGCTACTCCTGTATATAAATGTGTTTAATTTAAAGGTAGTGAGGAGACGCATCAATCGCTACTGTAATGCGGCAGCTTATCAACCTTGCTGGAAATTTCCTGCACTCTCCCGCTCACTTCTAGCAAACATCATGCCTGCGTTCCTGCATCTCCGCTGCTTGGGCTAAACTGTTCCACTGCACTAATTGGCCAATGTCAGGCATGACACCAGGATAAACAAACGCAGCTCAAGAAAACTGAGACAAATGTTGGGTAATTAAACTGAAGGGGGGGGGGGGGGGGGTTTGAGTTGGAGGGGGAGGGGGGGGGTAGCCTTGACAAAAATGTTAGAAAAAGCGAGAGAAGGGGGAAAAAACATGTGTGTGAAAAGCTGCTTCCCTGCTTTGAAATGTCACCGGCATTTTAAAAAGTCTTATTTTTTGCCAATGAGAAAATGAGAATAATGAAAATTTTAAGTAGAGTTTGATAAGAGTGAATTTTATCGTTTCTCCATGAATGAGGTCCGTTTGGTTGTTGTTGTGGTGTGTATTCACTGTTGTTATAGCAATTGAACTGGTCATAAAGCATTATCACAGGCAGATCCTTTTATGAATTCTTTAATGCTTTCCTTCTGTGTTATTCTCATTGTTTCCTTCAAGTCGTTCCTTTATCTCTCGCTAAGCATTAGCTGCACTGAACGTACCCCAGCTAATTATTTGAAATTAGAAATAAAGATTTATTTTTACAGGTGTTACGGTTTTTGTAGTCTTTAAGATGTCTCACATATTTTCTCTCTCTAAAAGTTACTACAGCACTTTTGCAACTTGGGTCTGGAATGTTAGACTTGTCTAAATGGGAATGTTGACCATAATCACAAAAAAAGATGTTTTGAGTTTTGAGTGGAATAGATTAATGCTAATTTATTTGCTACATTCAAATAGCCTTGTGTTTAGCATGCTAACAAGAAATAGACCAGCGCCTCACTTGTTTCACAGATATTTTTAAGAAATTCCTTTCTACACAAGCTTATACAAATCTACAAAGTTAAAAAGTTGTAATACAATATTAACACGTCTCAGTATGACAGAACTCATGAGAGTTTGGTTAGCAGTTGCTAAAGTGCAATTAAAGTTTAATTTTAAATGTTAGGTGTTTGTCTAAGTAACTTACCAACATGGCTGAAGAAAATGGTTCAGGTTCTTTAAGTTTTTGTGTCCTTTCCACTCTGTGTGTGTGTGTGTGTGTGTGTGTGTGGGGGGGGGGGGGGGGGGTATACAAATGTTTTTAAAGCAAAATATCTCAGGAAAAGCTTGAAAGCTAGAAGATAAATACACAATTGTTAGCCTTATCCACCACCTAGCTTCTGCTTCAGTTTTTATTTATTTATTTATTTTCAGAATTCCAGGGTATGTGTTCTTTTAAATAAATGAAATGCGATATTGACATTTCTTAGCATGTCAGAACTCATAAGAGTTCAGTTGACAATTGCTAAAGTGTAGTTAAACTGTAATTAATCTGTAGTTAAACTGTAACTAGCCAGTGGCAAAGTACACTTTCAGCAGTTGAAAAGATGGCATCACAGTGTGATCTTAGGTGTATAAAATATTTATTTTCACTTTTGAGTGTTAATTTAGCAGTTGCTAAGTGTTAGGAGACTTTTCTGTGGAATCTGAAGAAAATATTGGTAACCTTTGTGAATTGTTCACATTGTCACTGTGCCTTCACACAGGCTACATGGCTAGGCTCAGTGTTAATATTTTCACTTTTCTTAACAACAATATTGTCACTTTTTTTTTTTTCTATCTTGACCCTGGTGATTTTTTATTAACTAAGCACAGAGCTAAATTTTGCAAGGCATTATGACTTACTCAAGCCATTCGATTCACTTGAATATCGTTGTTTTAAGCTGTTTACAGGTTACAATAGTAACCAAATGATGTAATGCAATAAAATTGTGTAATATTTTTAACCTAAAATAAGCTATTTCTATAACTAAGAGGAACTTCATGATAAAGTAATATTGTTATAAAAATCATTAACCAGGTTTATTGGTTATAATATGCCAGTTAGTGACTGTCTTTGACAGTTAGTGCCCTATAAACTAGGAATTTTATTTAAAAGTACTAATCCATTAACAAATCCTTTCCATATTGCATTCCTTTTATATCACTTTTCTTTCCATACATTCTATTTATATAACATTATTTTATTCCCTTCATTCCCATTCACTCTCTCTGCCCTGGAACACACTAGGCGTCACTGAATGTTTATGGAGCGTTGTTTTCAGTCATGATAATCATTGTCATCGGGTGTTTCTATTAGCCATCTGCCCTGATGGATGGCCGTTCTCCAGGCCCGTGTTCATTTCTGTGTCCTTGACCATGGCAGAGTGAGAGAATGAGAGGAGGGAGTGCGCTTGTCCATCCTCAGCCTCCTCCTGCCCTGCAGTCACTCAATGCACCTGTCCAGACTATGACACTGTCTGACAGGACATTTACAAATTGGTCTGTAGCTCGTGGCAGAGGGTGTAGACTCCAAGTCGAGTTTTCTGGTTAATTGGTAGAACAAGGTCTGCCACACATATATGAGGAAAGTATACACACTCTGGAGTCTTTTCATGCTAATCTCCATCCATCGATCTCTCTCTAGACTACTGTCAGTAATTCTGACACATGTATTCAACTGTACTGGGGTTAGACACTGTGTTTACTCTATTCTCACTTATACTAAGGATTTATAAGGACTAAGGACAGATCTTTCAGTGTTACTAACCTGTAAGTAACATGTATTATGTTCGGTGCTTGTGTGAAGTAATGGCTTGTTCAAGACATGAGATTGTAGTTACATGTGACTTATTTTTTACTATATTGCTGTAACTTTTGAAATATACTCTAAAGACAATCCTATATTAATGCAATTTATTATTTTAAACACATAGGGCATTCAATTGCAACCAGGATTTTTGATTTTGCAAAATAACAGAACATGTTATGAGAGTTAAAACTCCCTCCGTTTCTCCATATATAATCACCTGCAACAGTAATGCACTTATCCCAGCATTTCACCAGTGCTTGGATATCATCAAGGTAGAAAGATTTACAGTACGCCAGAGCCACGATCAGACTGCCTGCCTTACGTCCAAAATGCTGGCTTCCCAGGATCTCCTTTATTGTCCCAAACATGTGGAAATGGCTAGGAAATTTGAGGAGGTTAGGACTGTATGAAGACTCCAAGCCGAGTTCCTGTAACATCTCTCTCGCTCGTTGGCAACAAGTTGTCTGTCGGTTTTCAAGGATCAGGCATTTTAATCGTTTACGAGAACACATACATTGGGCTCTGACCTCGATCAGGATCATCACCTTTGCACCATTCAGATGTTTTACTGTGGCTGAGTCTCCTGATGTCTTCCGAAACTGTCCATCAGTTTTACACCCTCATCTTTAGAAAAAAATAATAAAAATCTTAATTACTTGTAAAAAGTCAAAAATTACTTCTGAAAGTCCTGGTTTGACTTGAACACTTCTCGTACTGGGAGTACGAGGACTTGGACACTCCTCGGACGTTCGCTGAATGTTTCTGAATTTGCATTATGCAGTGCAATATTTGTTTTTTGATAGAATAATACTATTTTGCTAATAACAGTAAACTCCTTACAGGATAACGTCTTAAAATTTTGGTCCACAAGGATTACACAAATGCTACTGATAAAATGAATAGACGTTAAAAATAAACCCCTAAAAAAACCAGAGTATCTCTTTATAGCACCTGATTGTGGGGAATTGGTATTTCACATAGCTAGAATGAGCATAAGCTTTACATCACTTATCTCACTTGCCAGTTGTATTACATCTTCACATTTCACAACAAATATGGTGTACTCATTTCATTAGATATGTTTGAGAACAGCGAGACTTCATTAACGCTGCATTCCTTAATACAGTGCTGTATAAGTTTATGTCAACTGTCAAACATTTACCTTGTCGCAAAAAGCAAAGCTGTTAGATGGTTTGTGGCTTTGTTTTCTCGACACCGAAAAGGAAGAAAAAACAACAAATGAAACAGTATAAAAATGCTTCTATTGCATGGATGAGGTCACTTGAAATGATCCCGTAAAATATGTAACTGTTCTCGTCGTGTCCCCTGCTGTCGCAGATAAAAATCATATTAATGACATTTCTCAGGGAAATAATGATAGCGCTGATTTGTTGCAACGTTGTCACTAACTGATTGATTATAAGGTGATTTATGTTTTAATATAAAAAGCTGTGTCGAGCCACAGCATCTAATATAATCTTCGGTTTTAAAAACAATTTAATGAGCTGATGGGGGAAAAAAAAAAAAGAAAAAGTAATGATCAGGTAAAATGGATGAAGGAGCTTATCAGCTCTGACTTGTCTATATGTTACCTCTGAGTGTATGAGTGTGTGTGTTATGAGAAGTTTAAAATAGATTATAATAATAATTGTAGTTCATATATGTCAGGGATAGAAAAACTGGCCAACGGAGATCCTGCTTTACAGAGATCAGGACACAGTTGCTGATTCTGGCCTTCAATAAAACGCAAATCAGGAGTAGGGGGGAGCGTTTCAGTCTTCTGCCGGGATTATTAAATCGAAAGAAAATTTATGGGTGACACTTTATAACAATTAATCAGGAGAGCTGATTAATAAAGTTATGCCTCCCTCCACCTCCTCAGTTAGGGCAGAAGCGGGGAGGTGAGCTGCGGCTGTCGTCACGGACGGGCGTGTTGTCATTCCCTTTGATTAATGCAGTACGGCGAGACAGCTCCTCCTCGAGCTCGTGCTGCTCTAACACTCGCCCCTAAATGCACTGCAATGAAGGGAACATGCACTTGAGAACTCCCATAGCCACAAGGAGACATGTTAGCCTGGGGAGGGGGGAAGGGGTTGGGGGGGCAAGTGTGTGTGCATGTGTGTGTGTGCGCGTGTGTGTGTCCTGAATAGGACAGGATATCTTTCATATGGGATTTAAAAACAAAATTTGAGGAATGCCTCCCTATCAAGAAACAACCTTGTCAACGTGATTAGATGAGTGTGATGAATTAGCTTTAGTTACGTTTTTGTAATTACACTTGGGTCATACACTAGTGTGTGTGTGTGTGTGTGTGTGTGTGTGTGTGTGTGTGTGTGTGTGTGTGTGTGTGTGTGAGAGCGAGAGAGAGAGAGAATGTGGAAGCAATGAAGATAAAATAAGCTATGAAATGGTTGAAATTCTAAGTAACTACTAAAAGAAAAAAAAAGGGTGAGATTTGGCAGACTTGACTAGGCGTTTATGCCCGTCTGACTCTGATTTCCTGAACGTAACCTTGAATAAAAACACAGAGGAGCCACATTGCTGGAGACAGCATCCGTGTTCATGTTCCTGCCTGCTTTTGGACGAGCTCCGGCGGCCTGGGTGGCTCGGCCTGACCGCGCACTCTGATCAAAGGCACAAGGCGTATAAAAGGCGTTTATCTGAGTCAGTGTGCAGCTCCTATTTCTGGCAGCGAGGGCGAGGACTCGCTGGATGTGAGGAGGGAGGCTTGGCTGAGACGGTGCGAGCGCTCCGGTGCCTCCATAAACTAGCTCCTATAAAAACAGCCCTTTCACTGCTTAATGGTGTTCAGCGAAGCCAGAGTGTCGGCTAATTTTAGCTCCCCCTCTTCAGAAAAGCGCTATGCTGGAGGCTTAAGCGTTCACCTACTAGCAATAATTCTAGCGGGACTCTCCGTGTTGTTGCTTAAATCGTATTGATCGCTTCGCAGTCTGCCATTTATAGCAGAGCTGCACGAAAATTATAACAGTGATAAGCACTGGAGAATATTCTTCGAGGAAACGGTCACATATACCGCATATGATCTTTGAAATGAAGCTAGATTTATACATGAAAGGTTATGGAGTTCTCCAGTACCATGAGAATATGTAGGTGTCTTTTTAATCTCTTAACTCTTTAGAATTTCTATTGTAACAGAAATAAATAAATTAATAAATACAGCTACATTTTTCTTTGTTCCATTCTGCAACCGGGGGGGGGTATGTAAACTTTTGCAATGACCTGTATAATGTGAGAGCATTACATTCATTTCCTATATAATGCTTTTAAATACCCTTTTTCTTTCAAATATTGAGGCAAAATCTTGAGTTTAAAAATATATACCTAAAAATAAAATAAATCCTTACACACATAATATACAATAATAATATAATACATAATATATATATATATATATATATATATATATATATATATATATATATATATATATATACACACACACACACACATACACATGGCATGTATGAGAGAAGCAGCAGTTCTTCAGTACCACGGGAATATTTAGGTGATCTTTCACTGCTACATGAGGAGCTTCCACTGCTGCCCTCAGGCTATATCTGGGGCTGAAAAAGAAATATATCAGCCTATTTTGTTCCTCTGCATGCCCATATATGGAGAAGGGTGTTTTGCGCATATCTGTGATCTTAAGTTGTAGTATGATTGTATTTACGGCTGGGAAATATCCTGTTCTTGTTTGTACATTTATAGCACAGGCCTTTTATTAGCATTACTGCTGTCAAGTAAAGTTTCTTCCAATCTGGACCGTTACTCTCTGAGACATCAAACACATCTGATGTTTATCAGTCGATACAGTTTTGGTAGTAATGTACAGTCAAGAGCAAACGTTTTTAATTTTACAATATTGCAATGTATAGAAACAAATCTTATTAGCTTATATTATATTAGACTTCAGCGGTACTATTTATTTATTAATTACTAATTAATAATTAATTACAACTATTAAAAATCTTGAGTTTAAAAATATATATCTAAAAATAAAATAAATCCTTACACACATAATATACAATATACACTATTAGTGTTGGTACAAGAGTGTGTGTGAAATTATAGTGATAATGCATCACTATACCTACTTTCATAATTAATTACTGTGATTAGCCTTCGTGCTCTCCTTCCTGTTCTATGTATACTGTATGTTATATACCCATAGTTTGCACACAGCCATACTACATAGCGTGATAGCTTCTAATTTAGAATGTTGTAAGGTGTGTTTTTTAGGGTTTTTATTTCTCTATATGTTGTCATTTGATAACACTGTCATGTCAAAAATCACAATTTACAGTTATATAATTATTAAATAATGGAGGATTGTAAATCAAAACACAAATTGAATCAAAAGTTTGAATTAATAATTTTAAATAAATGGCTAAAAAACACTAGACATGTACATATAGTACATATGTGTGGGCTTTTGTGTGTGTGTGTGTGTACATATATATATATATGTGTGTGTGTACATATATGTGTGTTAGTTATAGTTATAACTATGTATAGGTACTTTATATATATATATATATATATATATATATATATATATATATATATATATAATAATAATAATAATAATAATAATAATAATTAATATTATTATTATATAACTAGGTTCATTTGTTTAATAAAGAATCTGCATAAATCAGTCTTATATATGTATACATTATATACAAAATTATTTGAAATAAGTCACACACACATGCACACACACTTAAAAATAAAATTACACACACAAGATCTCTAGAAGATCGCAGGACAGGACGTATGCACATTTCCCTCTGCACACAGTCAAAACTATTTACACTTTGCGATAATGACACAGGCAAATGTTTTTTCAGGGCTACAAGCTCCTTCTTAATGGCTCAAAAAAATGCTAATTGGATCAGAGTTTGCATGTGTCTAAGCAAACAAATGATGTAAACGTGCATTACGAGACGCTCACACGGAATGACCATGTTCTCGGGTGTTCGTGAATGGTAAATATGCTGCTTAACTCTAGATGCGCTCTAGGAGCCGATAGTAAGCTCAGCATCGTGTTGGAATCCGGCTTGTTTAAATGAGCAGAGAAAGGATGAGTAGGAAATGGGGACACCTGACTCACACACATAGCACACTTGTACATTTGTGTAAAACATTCTAAATGGCTATGTGCACTTACTGCTCGATTTAATAGTAACTCCTGTACAACTGCTCATTCATGCAAATCAACAGTGGGCCAATCCTGTGGCAGCAGCATTATGCGTATAATCATGCAGATACAGATTAATGCCCACATTAAAAAAAACAAACAAAAAAATCACGATAGAGGAAAAAAATACTTAGAGACCTTGACTGTGGCAAGACAAATTGTTTGATTGAGTCTCTAGAATTTACCAAGGATGGTGCACAAAACAAAAAACACCAGAGAGGTCAGAGGAGAAAGGCCATAAAGCTCACAGGAAGGCAACTGTAAGTCAGATAACCACTCTTCACAACCAGCAGAAAATCAGCAGAAAAGCATCGGAGAAGACATAGCATATATAATCATATCAATTCATGACTGCATGGATGACTGGGGCTCCCATTAAAGCTACTGGTTAAAGCATGTTAAAATATAATTGTTTAAACGATTTTTGTTTTGTTTTTTTGTTTGTTTTACAAACAACTAAAAAGTAGAACAGAATTTTATATATTCTTTAATGTATATAAAACAAAAGAAATGATGTTGTGTGCGTTTGCATAAATTTTATTCCGTCATATAACTTTTTGTTTTAAACAGCAATGAAAGAAATCAAAGCACAGGAGAGCAATTATACGTTTGAAGCAAGAATCTTTAATTAGTCAGTTACAATATTAATGAAAAATGCATTAAAAATGCAGAACAAAAAGACACAGTAAAAAATTAACACATGATATGTAATGGAACACAAAATAAGCAGTTAAAGAGGAGACGACTGACCGTTTTTTTTTTCTTTTAATAAAATTGCAAATGATAAACATTTCATATCTATTTATGTACTCATTATGTGTGAAACAAGGGAAAAAAATCACACACACACACACACACACACACACACACACACACAAAACAGATCTCGCTATTATTATTACCCTTGCTTGTACATCAGACATACAGTATATCTAATTAAAGACTTCACATATATATTCTTTAATGTTGCACTTTTGTAAAAGACAGAAAGTGAAATATTCTAGCAGCTTCTTTTAACAAATAATTCAATGTTTGTATTGCTGCAGCTGTTTTATATGACACTACATGAGACATGAGCACTAATTCATGAGATGAGAAAATTTTTCTTTTTAAACTTGTTAAAATTGATCCTACTTGTTAGAATAAAAACAATAATGTATTAGATTTAGTAGACATGCCTCATCTGGAAATGTTTATTTTTTGCTTGTTATTACTTGCAGTACTGCACGACAATTTGTTACGTTGTTTAGTACCAAAAGTGTTCCAAAGAAAATGCATTAAAATGAAAACTTACCAAAAGACAGTAAAATAGTCGATTTGCCAAGATAATATCAATCAATATTTTTGTATCTGCTGTAATTAATTCCATTATATCATCTGTCTCCTTCTCTCTTTCTAATACATGTACACACATTTTCAAGGGAAGCCAGTGATGGAGACTATTCAGATAGACACTACCAGTCAAAAATCTGGACACCACTTCTAATTCCATCTTTTATATACAGTATATGTTATATATATTTAATAAAAGCATCATATAGCAAAAAATCATTATCATAATTTGAATTGTATATATACTATATATAACCTGGATTTATTTATTTGTTTGTCTGATTCTTTTTGCTACTTTGTCTTCATATTTTTGATGGTCAGATGATTAGCTATCATGCTTGCTGATCTGTCAGTGCTTCTTTTTCCAAATTCACATTTGCACTATTTAATGCAAAGGAGCCTTGAAGAAATAATTTGATGTTTGTGTTCCACTTCACTATATGGCCCAGCACAAATCACTTTACATATGCTTGTGTTTATGACATGCCATTTCAGTATACCCATCAACACATTAACTGTTTCTGGGTTTTCTGAATGGGTTAAAGTGTCATGCTGGAAGTTTGTGTGCTTTGTGTGAGCACTTAGTTAAACTATAGGAGAAATGAGTTATGTAAAGCTGTGACGGGTCACATACCGACTCGTTCCTCTGAGCAGGCTGACATTTTAATTATGCTTCCTTATCTGATGGATTCTCAGCTATTCCTCACCACATGTCATAAGTCTGCTCTTTATTGAAGATTTGTTGTTGTTGTTGTTGTTGTTTTAATCGTATATCCTTAGATTCAGTATGTGAATGAGACAATAAACTTTTTTGGTTCAGCTTTGATTTAAGTTTAAAGATTTTGTATATTATCGAAAAAACTTTTTCAAATCTCTAATGGTAAACTACAAAGAAAGAAGAACGTTCTGAAATCATTCTCATGGCTGGATTTAAAGATATGCGTTTGAAGTTCAGTAACATGTATAACACCAGATGTGTAAACATGAGTTCATCATGACTCAGAGTGGATTTACAAAGAAATAGTGTAAATTGTGTAAAACGTATTTTGGAAATAAAGTTAAAATTTGCTTTAAAAAAAATAAATAAATAAAATTCTCATGTATGGAGACTTTTGGGACACCATATACTAATGAATAAATTCCATTGACTGATTTTCAGCACTTTATTTTAAATTGCATCATCATTAAATATTCATTAAATGTTTAATATTTAATTACATGTTCCACCCCTGGTTATTAACACAAATAAAATACATACTGTATATATCAATTCTATACACTGCGTATGCTTTTCTTAAAAAACAAACAACAACAAAAAAACAATGAAAACTAATTATACATAATTAGTACTATTTAAATAAATAGTAGGGGTGGCACCGGTCCATTTGGTCCAGCACCCAGTTCAGGAATCAGGCCTATACTCGCAAAAAATGGTGGATTAAACGTAATTCAGTTTCTGTAACAAAGGGCAAAGATGTGGAGCTGGAAATCTTTGCAAATAAAGAGACCTGGTCGTGCCCTTTTTTTTACAGTGATTTTATTCTATTTATACTCTTTACTATATTTACAACACAAGACTTTTGTGTTAATGAGTTTTACTTTAAACTGCTTTAGTTCAAAGAAAAAAAATACATCAGATGTATATTGGTATATGCCGATACTCAAGGTTTGAGTATTATTCAAACAAAATCGAAATCAACAGTGTTATGTATGTAATATATGTAATATATTGTAATATATTATGTAGCTAGGAATAAACTCCTATACAAGGCTGTGTCCCAACTTCCATGTAGTACAAAAATTATTCAATCGTTTCTGAGTAAAGAGCACACTACACAGAGTAAAGGTTGTTTTTGCATTAGCATGTCCCACACAGTGTAATGAGTTCACTATAAAAGCGTGCACAGTTAGTAAAGTTTCAGTACATTGTGTATGCCTGAGAATAGTAGCGGAATTAGTTCTATCTATCTATCTATCTATCTATCTATCTATATCTGTCTATCTATCGTTAAACTTTTTTTTAGCGTTTCATATTGTTTTGTACAGGTTTGAAATTGAAATATTATTTTTAACATAATATTTTCTTGTGCAACAATAAATGTAATACTTGAATACAATATGGAAAAATAAATATTAAACACATAGATTACTGCCTATTAGGTAATATTCATCACATAAGCATGAGGACCTCTGACCTTTTTGTCGCCACTATGTCTGTTCTCAGCAATGATGCCATCACCTATAAAGTGAAAATATTAGACATATATAGATTTAGTAACTCTTAAATTACATAACAAGAACCTCTTTATGTTTATGTGAGTGAAGCATAATGTGAAATGACATACAGTCTTACCTATACAAAATGGAACAGATGTTTTTTTCAAGCTTTTTTTTTTTTTGCATACACGCTTTTATTTGCATATACAAATATATCATGAGCATTTCAAAAAGCTCTACCTAAAGTACCTAAAAGCTGTGTTGTTTTAGAACAAAAAAAATTGTTTTCTTTCAGGAAGAAAAAGCATTGAAAAAATCTCCAAAAGTTCTCCAGCCACACAGAGCAATAAAAACAACTCTCTGGTATGCTCAGATCTAAAGCTCTTGATGTGTGTGTTTGTAGACATGATCTAATGTGATGATCGTATGAAAGTCTTGTTCAGAAACTAACACCCTGAATCTCCCGTGTTTCACTTCCAATCCCTGAAGCAGCGACCTTACACTTAATAGGTACAGTAAGAGAAATAACCTTGTTAATCACTTAGTGTGATAATGGAAACACAGATATGCAACAACAAAAAAGAAGAAGAAGAAAAAAAAGAACCGTTCTGTGTAAGTAAATGTATAGTGAAGGAACAAGAATCTAATTATCATCCTGTAAACATGACTATTCATGTACATGTGATAATTTTGCACAATGTTATAAATAATAAGTGGTGCACATGTGTGTAGTCATTTCACAACCTTTCATAAACACTGAACTATTTGGATGATCAAGGGAGCTGGATTTATATGCTGACGACACAATTATTAAATCTTCCGATATGTACATGTTTGCTTAATCTATTGGAGTTATAGAGTTTAAGGTGCAATTTCTTTTTTTTTTGTTTCTTTTTAATCAACTTTTAATGTCCAACAAATCTTTATTTGAATTCAGTCTCAGTGGTTACATGCAGGTTTAAACTCACCTAAAAGCCAAAGAAAGATTTTCCACACTGTATTGTGTGCTTGGAAATAGTCACAGATGGATAGAGACACAGAAACATGCATCTGTTTTTGCTCTCTCTTCCTCACACACACACACACACACACACACACACGCTTACTTAGCCTATTTGGAAAATTCTGTTAAAATATAAGGTTGACACACAAAGAGAAACTCCTAATACTTATGTGTGTTTGTTCATTAATAAACGTAGGACTAAAAAATTCAATAACAGTTTACAAAACAATTAAAGAGAGTGACAGAATTTTTGGTTACAATGGTTTTTTTTAAATTATTTATTTAATTTATTTTTAATACCACTGTCTTGTATCTTATCCAAATGGCAGATGCTAAAACTTTTACAAAAGGCCAAGCAGGCAGAAATAAAATGCCTGGATTTTGATCCGGACGACGCAGGCTGCGTCTCAAAACCTCACCCGACACTGCTGTGTAACTAAAATACTAACGTGCATGTGGGGTTAGTCTATTTTAACTCCCTGCTTGGTGCGGATTTGGGTCGCAGCCCAAGTGATTAAAACGTGCGCAAATTAGATGCGCAACTATAACCGCGGCAACTTTCTCCTTAGGCCACAAGTGTCTTTTTTTTTTTTTTTTAATAAATCGATTCACGGATCGACTCTTTCTCTCGCCCTCTCCCTCTCTGTGTTCCGTCAGGATTACGTGTGCGTACACGCGAGAGTGGTCTTGTGGTTTACCTGAGCTGTGTGCGCCCCTCTCTCTCTCTCTCTCTCTCTCTCACACACACACACACACACAAACACCAACTCTGACCATCTTTACTGATTCGAGAGAAATAAATTGAGATTTTAAAGTCACATCATTTCATCTGTTTTTGCACAAAAAGTTAATTAACGCATCTAGGCCATCAGATTCTCAGGGGGGGAGAGGGGGGGGGGGATTGTTCTAAGTGATGACGTTTTGTCAGGTTAAGTTAGTGCATTAACCGTTAAGGGAGGCAATAATACTACCAATAATAATGTGAGAACCGAGATCCACTTTGTTCCCGATTCTCTCCGGGTCAGCTTATGTAGGTTACTATTTCAGAGGTTGGTCTAGGTTTCTGTAATGCTCCTAAATAGCGCAGCCTCTCGTGCAGACACCGCGGTGAAGTGATGCGTTTCCTCACAACTCCATGTTAGTGCACTTTTGATCCGTTGAGAGTCTAACACATTTTCGAAATTAGTTTATTCACTGCTTTTGCTCTAGCCTACGGATCATAAGTCTATTTTAAGTCTAGTGAGGGAGCGATTGTCCAAAACAAAAACAAAAAAAACACACACACACACACAAACAAACACAAACTCACCACATATATTCAATATTGATGACCGCTCGCGCTGCAAGATATTTTCAGCGTTCCAGTTGTATGCTTAGGTGTGTGTGTGTGTGTGTGTGTGCGCGCACGAGTTTCTGATGGCAGCTCGATGACGTAAGACGCATCAACGACAGGCGACAGGCAGATTCGCGCGAGACGCGGGGATGGGCGGATGGATGGGTGGATGGATGGACAGATGCTGGGGCGGAACTTGGAAATATTTCCGCATTATTATTCGCCTCTGCCTGCCAGGCGAAAAGCGTAAAACGCGCAGCTGGCACGATCTCAATGATGCGCTGCTCCCGAGAAGGTAAGCATCCTGCTTTACACACCTAACTGTGCAAAACAACCGGTTTGGCGTGTGGATCATGAAAGCGATGCCGCGTGTGTGTGTGTGTTGCGCGCGAGCCAAGTTACAGTTAAAGCTAATAACGCAAAGCAATTCGGAAACAAGAGCACTGTAATACATACCTTATAGATGAGTCCGCAGTTCGCGTGAATTTGATCGCTAGCAGCATCCTCCTGTGTGTGTGTGTGTGTGTGTGTGTGTGAAGCACGCGCGCTCCCGGCAGCAAAGGAAGACTATTTAAAAATCCGCTGGAAGGAAGGTGCACCGTCCGCTAGGCGCGTACAAGGCCACCCCTCCTTAAAAAAAATCACTTAAACCATCAACCCCAGGGCCGGTATGCACTTCAAAAAGAATGCGTGATTATTTGAAGACGAAAAGAACAAAGGAAAAGAAGAAAAGTTCTCCTTTAGTTTAGTTTAGATCAGCAAAGCGCTGCTGAGTTATAACGCGTTATTACCAGTCTTCACTTTATAGGCTAATCCGAGGAAGACGTCACTTACTTAATGCATGTATTGCAACTGAATAAGCAGCCTAATTACCAAGCAGCCTTGCATACTTGCGTATTAAAGAGTGTGCACGCTTTTTCCCCCTCCGTACTATTTAGTACACGTTCTCAGACGTGGAACTTATTTCCCGGAGTCCCTCCCCTTCCCGTGCAAAGTGCTTTCACTTCCTAGTAAGGTGCAACGAATCATCCTGCAACTTCCTACACGTTCTTTACACGGGGGGTGGATTTCAAACAAACAAACCAACAAACAAACAAGCAAGCAAAACAAAATAAACAATGATCAAATAGTGGGTTCAACCAACGCAACATTGGATAAGGAGTCGTTTTGTGGGCGTGAAGTTTCCACGTGCTTATAATAATACCCGACCGACACGATCACGGGGATCACACAGAGTAATCAGATCACAAGTGGGTTCACGAGATTTATCAGCAGCAATCATGAAATGAGTAAGAGTGCTTTCTGCTGAAAAGAAAAAAGAAAGACAATAATGATGACGCCTACCAGTGCGTAATGCAGCAAATATTTCTTGCGCAAAGTTGTGCGTAAAGTAATTTTCTTTATCCGTGTCCTTCTTGCAGAGATCACAAGGCGCGCGTAAATATGCAGTAGTCACGTGTTAGGGAAAAAATACAAGTCTATTATTATTGTTATTATTATTATTATTATCACTAAAAAGAAAGCAAAAAAAAAAAAAAAACAAGCAGCTTCCCTTTTTTACTCCATTCCACCCTGTTCGGGAGGAGGAAGAGAGAAAAAAAAGAAAACAGAGCAATTAAAAAGATTGACAGCTCGGATTTCACTGTCAGAGTGACGCTCCTGGAGGGGTGGAGTGTAGAGGAGCAGGAAAGGCAACTCGATGCGTCTGTCTATCAGTTGAGACTGTCTGAAACGCTCTCCCGTCTTCAACGTGCGATCCTTAATTTTTTTTTTTATCTCCAGCGACCAGCCGAAGCCTCATGCCTCACCGTTTCGCTCCCGGTACTTTCACCAATTAGTCCTTCTTCTACTTCTTCAAGAGCACCTGGGCTAGATTCTTTCTTTCCCTTTTTTTCTTCCTTGAAATCTTGTTTATCACGCCCGTGATCAGCTGTCCACATGTCGGCCGAGCTTGCACGGACACCCTGGTTTGTGAATACCGGAGGGAACGTGGGGAAGCTGAAGAGCTGAACCGGCGGCGCGCGAGCAGTTCCCGTTGACTGCCTTGACGTTAACCGCGTCTTGTCTTTCCTCCGAGTGCAGGAGCCTGAGCCGCCCCTCTTCCCCGGGACCAGCGCCTAGACGGACGGAAATACAGCCGGACTTGGGTGGTGGTGTTTTTGTTTTTGCTTTTGCTTTTTTGTTGTTGTTGCTTATTTATATTTTTTTATGGAACTTTCCTCCGTTTGCTCTACCGCTGTCCTGCTGAAACGTCGCGCACGCGGGCAAGATCACGGAGAAACGGACGAAGCGGCTGGTGTGCAGTGAGCGCGAGCTGTGAGCGCGAGCTGTGCGCCGTTACACCCCGACACCGGAGATACCGCTAATGCACTGAGTCAACAAACCGGCTGCGCGTGAACTAATTTACCTCCAGAGCAGGTCGATCCGTCAGCAAGCTTTACTTTCTGTTTTTTCTCCTTCTCGTTTTGTGTAAAGAATAAAAACTGGACAGCCCTGCGACCTGAGACTTTCATCAACTGAGTGACTTTTTTTTTTTTTTTTTAAAGGAGACAAGGAAGATCAAAGCTAAACTCCTGACCCTGGTTGGGTAAAAAGAAAGGACAGATACAATATATACTTTTTGTTTCATTTTTCCCCTCTTTTTTCTTTTTTTTCTGTCGTCGCCTGTATTTCGATTCTGTATGAAAAGTCAAGTGGAGAGAGTCGTTGAAGAAGAGCATGCCGCGGAGAAAGCAGCAAGCACCGAGGCGATCTTCAGGTAAGCCCTTTACACGCGCGCGCGCGCGCACACACACACACACACACACACACACACACTAACGAAACGCATGCGTTGTTTGGTTGTGAAACACAACATCCAGAGTTTAAAAACAAATCAGTGGCATCAGACAGGAGTTTACTTTAGTCCTGCAAGCAAAATGCACGAGGGTCTTGTATACGCAATAATTAACATCCAGGGTAAAACTGAACACGGATTAAAAACTTTTTTTTTTAATAAATAAAAAACTATGTTAAAATGCGAGACTAATCGTGTAATCGTGGCCACCCCCTGCCCCCGACAGTAAACTCGACTTTTCCAGAGTTTTCTGCACTCCCGTGTAGTTGCCTTCCTGGATTTGATGCTTGATTGATCGCCTGTCACGTGGCCGCCTTTGATCTATTCATTCCCGATAACCATCAGTGAATCATTCACCATGGAAACGCGCATGCGCGCTTTCCAGGGCCTGGACACACAGGACAACTTTTGCCCCCTCTTTGGGTAGGATGGGGGGGGGGGGGCTAGAAAAGAAAAGGGGGTAGGCATTCTTGGACTTTTTTCATCTCAGGCAGAAAAGAAGGAAAGAAACACACACACACACATAGAGGTGGTAACCAGGGTGTGTCATATCACTAAATCATTCACGAGCATCTTTTTGTTTATAAAATATATAGACATTTGAGTGAATAATAATGCATTGTTCATATGGATCGAAGTCTGTCAGCCGCACAGTCCTTGTTTTGTTACTACCAAACGGACTTGGTGTTTGTTTTGAAGCTTCGTATAAGTGGACAGTTGCCTAGCAGTGGACGTGTCCTTCCTCTGAGACAGACAGGTCTGTCCCCTTTGGAAAGGAGAGCTCCCTCTGACGGAATAGCCCTGACAACAAGCCGTCAGGAAAGCACGTCTCTGTCGTACTTAGGCCTGAAAGTCTGAATTAGGAAAGGAAAATCAGTGATACCACGTAGCCGAGTTACACTAGACGTACTCGGCATTAAAGTGAAGCGCTGACATTTAGGCACATGCCTCTCCTTACTAAGCTTAATTTCATACCTCTAACTTGGTGTGCAGAAGTGTGAAAAGGATTTTTTTTTTTTTCATTTCCCCCCGAACTCGACTGAGTAGACTCGTACTGTAGGTAGAGACTGTCACCAGGAGTTTAAAGACTCTCTGAGGTGAGATGGCAGCTGGTAATGTGACCTGGCAGGTTGTACCTAAAAAAAAATAAAAACAAGCCATCAAACCCCCCTGCCTGCAGTGAATATTGATTTAATTGTCTGTCTTTTGACAGCCATATGCATCATTGGCTGTTATGGTCAATCAGAATTTGGCAGGCCCGGTTTTCCATCAATCCCACGGCATGACATTTTGCACAATCGAAACCAAAACAAACAGGGACACTCAAAATAGTCAGTTTAACCTTGGGTTGAGAGCGTGTGTGGAAAGAAGTCTCAGAAGCGCATCATATATATTTTTGTAAGTTATTGTGCTGTGCTCACTTTAGTTTTGATTATGGAGGTCTGAGGCACATGACTGTGTCCTGTTTCCTGTCCTCCTTCTTTTAAGCCAGTCCTGCTGTGCTTTATTCACAGTTTCAGCCTCATGTTTTTTTTTTTTTCATTTTTCGGTGAGAATCATTATCCCCGCTCGGCCCGTTGCTTCGGTCGTGTTGGTGCAGTGGGAGCGGAGTGTGTCGGCCTGCTGCAGCCATTCGTTTCGATTTGCTGCCTTTCCTCTGAAGCGTACACACGCAGGCCTCCCATATCGAGCGCAGAGCCAGAGCAGCAGCACAGGAGAGCGAAACCGCTCAGCGTTCAAGTCTGTATTTACATTCCAAGTCTTTTGAAGTCTCCTCCATGGGAGATGGACTCCCAAAAATTGACTGCGCTACAATTTAGATATTTTTAAATAATTTTTTTATTTTACAAATGATCAATGCCTGGCTTATGCACGGACGTTGTAGTGAGTAGTGAGATTCACTTTAAAACCTAAAACTGTCCATGTCTCATGAGGTCTGGGAATGGAAACGCTTGTTTTTTTTCTGTGGTTAAATCAGGGCGCTTGAGAATAGGTCCAGACAAATAAGCAGTAAGGAGCCACCGTTTTTGAACCAGCACAGGGAGTCATTAAACTCGGCCCTTCGCTGAGGACGAAAGGCTTCTTAATTATCAGGGAAAAAAAAAAGCTAACAGTTCGTCTGCTGCTTTCGTTAGATAGGGGCCCTAATTATCTGAGCTTCTGATGGATTTGTGACAGCGCCTAACGATTAAAGCTGACAAATTCGGCTAGGTGTCAGCTCGGCAGCTGCCTTGATGTAATCAAGTTGATATTATACAGTTCCCATAGCCCGTAGTGCCGCATTAACTCAATTTTCTGGCGCAGGTGACAAATGGACTTTGCTACCTGACTAATCACGTCACGGCAGCGATGCTGCTTAATGACCTTGGTAATCCTGGCTCTTAACCGCACCGCTGGGCCCGCAGACTCTCTCGCCCAATCGGATGCCTTGCTTAGTCAAAAACGGCGCCATTATCTCTGGGTGTTAAATCACCACCATCCTGTATTTTATTGAACGTGCTGCCTGCGTCTCGAACCCTGAGCACTCCCCCTTAAAACCAAGTACACTACACAGAACTTGTTTAGCTGCCATGCTCCTTAGAGGAATCTCAGGAGAGGAATTAAAAAACGAGTTGCTTATGCAGTGGAGTAACGTGGCTTTTTGTGTGCCAGTAATTTAGTATTTGTCCTGGATGCAGTAGTGCTGTTTAATTCAAGAGATGCTTCTAATGTTTTTTTTTTCCAGATAAAGGAGATAAGCTGATAGACAGATACCTGCTGCTGTGTATTTCTGTGTGTGTGTGTGTGTGTGTGTGTGTGTGTGTGTGTGTGTGCATGCGTGCATGTGTAGTGTGAGCGCTACTATTCCCTGCAGAGCGTGCAGTGCTCACCCGTAAAGGATCACACTTGTTTATGCTGACCTTGGCTTACTGTCATAATCATAATTACTGTTAAAATATATATCCGAACCATGCAGTAAATTGATCAGATCAGAACACATTTTTTAAACGATAAAAAAAAAAAAAAACCTGGAAAATAATTAGGATTTTTATTTTATTTTTTTTAATGCTTGTGGCTTTTCTCATAGATTCATAGTTCATCGCATGAAAAGCCCCGAGTGTTTGGCACGGAGCGAGGCTGTAATGTGTAATGTAACCGTGAATCAAGCCCGCTGTCATTAACAGGTGACATTGACCTCTTCAGTCGATATTCATGTTTAGGCCCAGCACTCGAAAGCAATAGTTTAATTTGCATTTGCAGGATCAAAGCGCGTGGACTATAGGAAATCAAAGAGTATGCAGTTGTCGGGGCGGTCGGGAACGCTGAGCCGCTTGCCTCGCAACGCCGAGGTTGAGTTGAGTAATGAAGATAGATGACAGGTTTTATGGGGAAAAGCACGGATCGAAATGAAAATATGTTTGGGTTTCCCATATGCCAGGGGTATGACTGCATGCAGCGCTGCGGTGCAATAGAGCTCGCTCGCAGCCTAATGAGCTTTTATACAATTGGGAGTTTTTAGTTTCCACATAAGTTATGTCAACTCGCCGTCTCGTCCCAGACCGAATTAGAGGTCTCCAGACTCTGGTGTGTGTGTGTGTGTGTGTGTGTGTGTGTGTGTGTGTGTGTGTCAGTGAGAGAGAGAGAGAGAGAGAGAGATGGGGTTGTGGTTGTATGTAAAGTTCATCCAAACCGTTTTGTTAAGGGTGAACAATGTAGCTAGAAAAACCATATCACGATACATGCAATAAACGCAATACACGCGAAACACACAATACATGTCATGCTACGGTATTTGGCTTTGTGTTTAATATAAACAAAAAACAAAACAAGTAAGCAAATTGATGACTTGATTTAAAAAAAAAAAACAGTGTAGTGATTTTTTAAAAATAATGACAATGAATGAAAAAAATCGTCATGACTTTATGTATTATGTCACAGAACTCCGCTGTACTGTTCACATGTCTATGTTACAGCGTTACTGCTAACACTACACTACTGCAGGCAATTTCGACAGCGGAACATGACATTTTTTCAACTTTCAAACGCATCTATAATAATTGATCATTTTTTACTGAGTGGTTTAAAAGGATCAACAGCACGAGTGTTTTGTGATGTGATAGATCAGGATCAGTATCTGATTTTTATTTTAGCGTCATGTCACATAGCGATATACAGTAGGCCAACGTTGTCAAGACTGTACCGTATGAACGAATAAGACGCTACAGTGCGGGAAAATAATCAGTGAAAGAAGTCACCCAGAAGTTGATTATATTCCTATAACTGCACTCCCGACATGTTTTTATTATTATTATTATTATTATTTATTAAACAACAACATGGCATACTCTTGATTTATACTTATATAGGTACTCTTCTGGAACATCCACCCAACAAGTTATCACTTACAATATATATATAGATCTGGCTATTAAGAATGAACGTTTCTTGAAAAGGGAGTATGAATTACCTCTCAGTACCTGATAACGCTCTGAAACTGGAGACTCATTCTGGAAAAAAAGAAGAGGAAAATTTTATCATATCAAATATCATATCTTCTGACCAATCAGA
Organism: Clarias magur; assembly: GCA_013621035.1. Classification (NCBI taxonomy): domain Eukaryota; kingdom Metazoa; phylum Chordata; class Actinopteri; order Siluriformes; family Clariidae; genus Clarias; species Clarias magur. The sequence continues at coordinate 278,476 of QNUK01000319.1, read as the reverse complement.
GAACCAGGAGAGAATTCCGCTGCGACGTGATTTAATATTAAAACTTCTAATAAATGACTAATAAATACTGCTTCAGTCTGGTGAACTTTTAAAAGTTTGGTCAGCATACAGAATTTTAGGAATGCCTTCAATGACAAGGATACGATGCGTTCAGATTGTCGTCTTCTCAAACACGAATCTCAAACCCCAGTACAGCATGCTGCATATCTCAACGCATCTTCACAAACAGTGATGATATTTCGAGATCGTGTTGAATATCTATCATAGGAACGTGTAGGAGAGAGTAGTAGTGTGTGTGCGTAGGTGTGTGCGCGCGCGCGTGTGTGTATGTAGTTATTCGACATCATGATCACAAAAGGTGGAACAGCGAGGAGGTAGCTTAACACCAGCGGAGGCTTGGAGCACGGTATTATGGGAACCCGGGCTATCAAAGAGGCCAGCTGCATTTTATCTTTCCCTCTTTCCCTCTCACTCTCTTTCTTTCCCCATCTCTCAGTCTGTCTGTTTTGATCCCGTATGTTTAATTTCTCAGCTAATTTGGTCTGCAGTGAGTCAGAGCGAAGACAGAAAGGAAGAGGGGGTGGTGTGGTTGGGGGGGGGGGGGGGGGGGGACAAAAGAGAGAAAAGCTGAAGTCCTGCCCGGGTAATGAGAGTTTGGGAGCTAGGGGAGTACGCAGAGGTCAGAGCGAACCCACGGGACGTCGTCTCACTCCTCTCACTCCTCCAAGTCTCTCACTGCTCTCATCTGTTCTCTGGTTTTGTCACACTCCCGGAGAAGGGAAGTGGTGATGCGGATGTTTACTAGACCGTACAGCGCGGAGAAATCTCCAGCACTCGAGCGAGCACGGCGGCGGATAATCGGCGTTCCTCGGGCATCCGCATTCAAGCCACGCAAATCTGCTCCGTCATTTAAACCACGTCGCAGGGGTCCGGCTTTTGATGTACTGAGCCTCTAGATCAGAGCGAGGCGCTTGCTGACCTGCGAAGGGTGAAGCTAGAATTTCGCAGGCCGCGCACACTCTCTTTGCGAGCGGCAGATTTCGTAGCGCCGCTTCCACGCCAACCGCGTCATACACATCGGCTTCGACAGACGAACATGAAACGATCGCGGGCCTTTTGATGGCGTTCAGTAAACATGCTGTAACGCCTCCTCAAACTAGGGGAAGCGCCGTCCTGGGACTTTGTGTTCCTCGCCCCCTGTTCTTCCTACTCCAAATATCCTGCGACATACAAAAGGCCAAGATGAAAGCGAGAGAGCGCACTTTGTTACAGGCTCTTAACTTGTATCCTTAAACAAAAGCTTTTAGCTGTTTTTAGCTTGATGAGAGAGCGGAGATTGTGAGAGAGAAAGAGAGAGGAAGAGAGAGAGAGGAAGAGAGAGAGAGAGAGGGAGGGAGGGAGGGAGGGAGAGAGAGAGAGAGTGAGTGAGAGAGAATGAATGGGGCTGAAAATAAGAGCTGGAGAGCGAGAATAAAGGAGTGGCATTCGGAAAGGTATTAGAGCTGACAGATGAACAGAAGTGGAGAGAAATTCTCGCGCAGCAGCTGGGCCTGCAGTCATTATCCTGACAGGTGTCAATTAAGAATTACGGCGTGCCCGAGTCGTCCGCGCGGCCCAGCTGTCTCTGCAGCGCAGAAATAACACTTTACCCTTGTCACTGTGTTAGTTCTTCGCCCCGGCCTTCGCAAAATGAGCCGCCCGAGCACCAATCGATAACCAGTGTATTAGCAATTATTTTGCACATTGATTTACGAGGGCCAACGACTCCTACTGTGCTGTTATTAGCCCGTGATTAGATCTGCCCAAAACACACACACACATATACACACACTTGAAACCCTGTTGCCAGGTGGATATATGTTTCCTGCGAGGCCCTGAGGTCTAGAACAATCTTAGTGCATGGTGTTAGCTGCCCGGTTAGACCCTCCATCACGAGTGGCCGTTATACAGACAGGCCTCTTTAGTTCCCCCACCCCAAACACGCACACACACACACACACACACACACACACACACACACACACACTCACTCACACGCAAAACTGTGTGAAATACAGTCCCATCTGACGCAGCCAGTAGATGGGTGCTGATGGAAAGAAGTGTGCGATAAGCCTGCTGCTAACAGAGCCAGACGTTAGGACAGCACAATATATCGCTTGTTAATCCCAATCGCAATATCGATCGAACGATCACTAAGTTTCCAGATAAGTGAAAGTGTTAAAATATCTGCGGGATTAAAAACCACGCTAACACATTCAGGGCGCTCCGTTAACTTCAACCTGACAACGCGGATGATTTCTCAAACCTGATTAGTCAGAAGGTGTTGATTGCATTTTCTATAGAAGCGCCTCAGACAGCAAGGCAAATCACAGGGATACAGTATGTCAGTGTGCGTGCTTTAATGCGTTATCGCGTCTAACAAAATATAACGGAAAAGTCACAGTGTGATTATTTCAAGATACAAACTGCGATATTTAACCGTTAAAGTACTAGTTTATTTTGAAACACATTTATCTTGGCTAACATCAAGTAATTGGACTAAAGATTGTATTAAAAGGATATTTGCCAAGATTTATTTATCGCCTTTTAAAAAAAAACTAATACTTAAATGACTTAAGTTCTACATAAATTCCTGACTATTACCTGTAATAAATCACAGCCATTTGCTAATAAATGATTGCACAGGTCCATATTGCAATTAAAAAAAATTTTTTATGCGTTTAACTGTCTAGCACTAGGAATTACTTACACGGATACACACATGCCAGATGGTTCCCATAATCTGAGGCTAATAATGAAGTTGTTATTTAACAAAGAAATGCCTAGTAATTTCTTATATGGATGTTTTTGCTGGAAGGAGTCTCCAGTGTCAGCCTTTGCAGCAGCGAGTCACTTTTCTTTTAGAAAACTGTACTCTTTATGGCTAACATTGACATCCTGCATTTTTTCCCCCCTTTTCGTCAATAACTTCAAGAGGGAAACAACGAGGCTGGTTAGGAAACGACTTCCTCTAGTTTAACAAACTAACCTGTTACACAGATGTTCCACAACATGAAGTGTACCTATACATTTTAATAGTGCCTATATACATTTTAGCTGTAATTGTTAATAAAATAATAAAAGAAATAAAAAATAATACTATAATATATACATCTTCTATTTGCTGGCAAATTAGTACAATTAATATTAGAGGAACTCAACACTTTGTTTTTGCATTTGTGTTTGTGGTTAATTTAAACTCTCCAGGCTAAAAACTCCAGGCTGGTACCTGTAACTTCACGTCAAGTCAGATCACACAATAACAGCACACTCTATCATCTTTTATTTCTTACTTGTGATTGCACCATTTTGTCTTCTATCCTACCCATGTGCCTGCATAGATGACATGAGAGCACATTTTATTTTTTAACTCGCATTTAAAATGATCCGAATATACTCCAATACAGATTGTGTATTTGTCCGGGTACATTGTATATATTAACTTTATTCATTGTATTAATTCTGGATTACAATAACCAGTAGGGATGGGAATCACCAGCGATCACCTGATACGATATTATCACGATACTTTCAGTTTGTATTGCGATTCTGCAAATATCACAGTTCTATAATTGCATATCCAGATCCAATCTTATCCCCCCCTCCTGACTTTCTTACTATACCAACCAAAAAATCGGTCTGCCAATGTTTGAATAGTTCAGCGTGCACCGCATAGAGGAACGAGAAACCTCGAATTCAAACTTAGGTAAATGAGGAATAATTTGAAAAATCTACTTTGGAGTCGGTAGCCGAATCAATTTCCCGCCCATCTTTAGTAACCCATGTCATCCTGCGCTTTTTTTTTCATGCATATTGTGAAGCTTAAGGCCGACTGCTCACAGACACTTGTCGAAACACCTCCCAGTGTGTCTCCTTCAGCTCGATCCTTATCTATGAGTACATATCCACATACAAATAGGTCACACTTAAATTTCTCGGATTTGATTGGTGAAAAGCTGTTGATTCATTGTTGTGTATCAGCAGCTCTGACAGCTCATGTTCTAATGCATTATTATTTGCACAAAAACACCTGTAAAAAAGAAAAAAAGAAAAAAAAAGAGTAAAGTGTAATTATTCCTGAGGTGAAGGATTTCAGTCAGGAGATGTTTATTTATCATTTATACAGTATAAGGAGTCTCCGGTGTCAGTGGGTATGTTATAGTAATTTTTTTTTTCCCAACATGAGAAAATCTGCAGGATGGTAAGATCCGCATTTCACGGGCATTCCACATACATTTAATATAAAAAATATATATGTATAAAAAAACATTTTAAATCTCAATTCGGACCTGGGTAATAATTGAATCTAAAAAGGATGCACTTTACTACAGTATTAATATTCTCACAGTCGGGAGATTATGTAGTATAAAATGATGTCAATAATTTATAAAGTGTTTGTTTATTGTTTTTGTTTAAATTCTTTTGAGGTGATAAATACATTTTGGGAAACATATTCTTAATGAGATTTGGATTTTTTTTTTTGGGGGGGGGGGGGATTATTTTATGATATTGTGCAGCCCGAGTTCTTTAATAAGTAATACATTGTAATTACTGACTTTTGAGCTAATCCAGATCACGTAACAACATACAGTTATTGATCATTTTGTTTTAATTCTTACTTGATGGCAACACTGACCGGATTTTACACCACATCTTTTCTCCTTGTACTCACGGTACATACAGTATACCTATGCAATTATGTTTACTATCCACATGGCCAGTTTTACTTTTTCGAAAAATTACTTTTTTTTTTTAGTAAAACATAAATCACTATAAATTTAAGCGCTAATCTATAGCAGTCGCGGCGTGACATAAAGTGACACACCAGACCGTAAAAAAAAAAAACACCCCCCACAACAAGCTCGAGCAATATATCATCCTTATAATATTGGATGCAGGTTCAAATTCTACACACTCCAATATGCAAAACAGCACTCAAGAAAATCACGATATGGATAAAACAGCATATTAAAAACAAGGAGCTATAAACTGTGATTGTCTTAGGCCTTGCAACATACTTAAACAAACTGGAGAAGTTATGAGGTGTCATGGTTAATGTTTAGCCCTTACGAGTCCATGATTAATCAAAACACTCACAGTAAACTTATCTGGATGTAGGTCTATGCACTATACAGAGGAAAATAATATTTGTTGCTACACAGTGAGGTCATGGTGTGACTTTGAATATTTGAGAACGCATTGCTCTATTGATTTGATTTTTTGAAAAATGGTAATGCAATGATTTATCCAAGCAGCTAGAGAAAACTTTGAGATCCCTGAATACAAGAGATCGGTGATCTTTAGCGAGGTCATTTGCTTTATAAATATTGAGATGGTGATTAACATATTTCTAATCCTTTCAAACAACAACTGAGAAAGTTCTGATAAACCATATGAATTAATCTGGTGTTGCATCAGACTTTAAAAAATGTTTTTTTAAAAAGATTTATAGGTTTATTCTGCAATAGAATAGACGGATATCCAGAGAATGATTGACAGGCAGGTATGCTCAGACGTTGGTGGTTTTATCACCTTCATGACGATGGGGGTTTTCCCCCCCGTGGAGAGTTGCTACATATTTAGGTTACATATTTAAAACAATAACCCTTTTTATTTTTATTCTTATTTTTTATTGTGAGACTACACAAAAGAGTACATGTCAGATGAACTTCCAATGTTTTGATTCAGCAGAAACATTGCCAGTTGAAGGATTCACAGATCATAAACTCTAATAACATTTTCAGGAGTAAGACCTGTTGGTTTTGGCCCATTAATGCCAAGCTTGATCATGATTAACACGGCTAAACCGTTTCTTCATCTCCTCCAGAACTGCACCATGTTCGTCATTTCTCTAAACCTCAGCGGCGTAAAACAGTGAAGCAGACGAGCCTCTCTGTCTCTCTCTCTCTGTCCTCTCTCTCTCAGTAAGCCCATAATGCATTGCTCTGAATCGGCCACATAAAGACCGCTCTCGCCTTTTATGAGCCAACTTGAAGCATGTCTTAAAATGGTTGCGGGAAAACGCCTTGACTTCCAGCGTTTCTGTCGTGACACTTTCATTGGCTGTTTTTCGTCGAGTGTTTAGGGCTGAATCTGCAGTCCATCACTCTTTAAGCTGGTGAAAGAGGACTCTGTCACCCCCCCATCTTTTATTACCGCACCGATAAAGACCAGGGTGCACAGAGTAGGACAATAGCGAGGTAGTGTTCGGGGTAGCTGTAATTTTCAGCCAGTGGGGAAACTTGTACGTAACTGATAGCAGGGCAAGAAGTAATGAATATCATTTTTTGGCCACCAGTTTTATAGCGCTGATAAGGCAGCTGGGAATGGATACGGACGACGAGAGCCGTTTGGCTTCAAGATGTACACCAGACAGGGCGATGACTATTATATGTTTGGGGTGGTTTCATGATTGCGGTGTCGTTTATCCATTGTAAATCGTAAAAAAAAAAAAAAAAGAAAGAAAGAAAGATGAAAAACTTCATTTAAAAAGAAAAAGCATACGTTTGAGCTGTTTGAGTATTTTAGCACAATGTGTTTAACTGACCTATGTGCTAACGATATGAGGTCAAGTTTGATTTATAATGTACTTGCAGTTTCTAATATAGGTAACGTTATTGTATGTAGAGTATGCCAGACAAGAGCACAATAGCGCTGTGGGGGAAAAAAAAAAAAAAACAATAAATGAATCGCTTCTTCCCGTGCTCATCAGGAAATTCAGATGATGCAACTTCCTGTTATGGAATAGTCCAAATATTTCTTAGCAGTCATTAGCAGAGTTCAGATTACAGGGATGGGTGAATGTTGTGGAACTAAAATGTCCAGTATATTTTTCGTAACCAGTAATGGGTGACTTGATACTTGTTTCAAGCTTGTGATGTTGCAAAAATGAGGTTTTTAAAATAACCTAATATATATTTAAAATTAAAGTGTAGTCATGATGAGACTGTTTTCTAAGTGCTAACGTATTTAAAACGTCTTTTACCTCCATGTCCATGTTTATAAAAGTGATTTCAGTGCGACACAAACAGCACCTCGACTTAAAATTGAGAATCAGCATTAACCCTCACTCATTACCGGTCATGCATCATCTCTTACTCTGTATCTCTCGCTTTTCCTTTCCATCTCCGTCTTATAGCACACAGTAATTGGTGTCAGCGTTATAATGTTATAATGTGATCCAAGTCACAAAAACATCCTACACACATTTGCATCTTCGTCTATTTCTGTAGGCTTCGGCACTGGAATAAACGCCCAATGAACAGCCATGCTCCTTGCGGGACATTCCTGTGCCGTATGAACATACCGTGTGTTGTCTGTGTGTTGTCTTAGGAAGCATGTTACACGTAGGCCAGCACGTCGTGACTCGCTTCCCCGCCTCAACTTTTATCAGTAATTACAGAGATCTGGTGATTGGATTCAGACGTCAGACAGTCACATGATCTCTAGACAGCCTGGTACAGGCAACAAGTCTGAGAGAGGAGGAAACCGTAGGGACCGATGCCGCTTCTTTTCCCGCTGTTCCTATCAGTGTGAGAAAGCCTGACGCATCACAGCGTTTCATTATTGAGCCCATATGCACGGAGGCAGACAGGAGATAGGGATGTTATTTCACAAAAGTGAAATTCCATGCGTTAATGAAATTCTCTTTTTTTTTCTTTATATTGAAAATTAATATAATATGAAAAATGAATATTATTTATTTATTAGTATTCAGTATGAAGTCCTTTATTCTGTTGGATCTGGCTTGGCCATAAGGTCAAAAATATATCTGTAGTTATCTGGTGTCACTCGCTCAATCCGTGCCTGCTTGATTGCTTCCTGAAGATGACGTACAGAAGACGGTTGCAACTGCCTTCTTCATCATTGTCCGACAGTTCTATATTGGTTTTAGTTCTGGAGATGACCCAAGCCGTGGATCCAGAAGCTGAATACCGTTGAATCATAGTTTTTTAGTTGCTTAGCACATCTCTTCAGCCAGATAGGCTAGAACTAATTAGTGAAATCACCTGCTTTTATGCACAGGGAAAGCTGTAATACATGACCTACTGTATATCGTCTGCAATTGAAATAAAACTTTGTAAAGCTACAGTTAGGGTTAGGGTTATGTTTAAGTTACATAAAAATCTCAGGAAGTTCTGGATAAACATAAAGTTATTTCATTATGTATAAATATAATTCATAATTATTATAGTTAGTTTAAATTCTTAACCGTTATGGCTATAAATAAAGCAATTTAAATCGGTTCTGTTAACACCTTGGTCATGCTATGTTTGGTCGCATCACTTTGCCGTTTTGTCTGTTAGTGTCTCAAGCTAATCTATGTAGTTTTCCATATGCAGCCCACAGCTATATATATGTATAAAGTGTTTCTCAACACTTTGTCTTTTGTCTTACATATACCATATAAGCCCAAATTCCAAACGCATTTATAATGGAAATCTAAAGGCAGGTTTAATTAGGACACTCAATAAAGCACAACAGATGGATCTGTATACGTATAAATCGAGGTAATGTTTTCAGACAGATTGTGATGAGAATATGTAAATGGTACGGATCTGATTTAAATAAACTAAAATAAGTTAGAAAGAATTATTTAGTTCCTGTATTGCACTAATGTTTAAGTTAAAGTATAAAACTCCATAAAAGCACCTTCGGTACGACTCCCGTCCATAAACCTTAAATCTCTCGCCCTATAGTTTAATAATTTACAAGGTTATTTCCAAATTCCAAAAAGTAAGCAGGATCTGAGTAAATACTGTGTCATGCCTTTTTCAGCAATAAAAAAAAAGCACTGAAATTCCTGTCTCTGGTAATCACATATACACTACAGATGTGAAACGGGGTGTTTTTTTTTCTTTTCCTTAAACTATGTTATATTTCCATTTATTTATATATTTAATATTTTCCGCAAGCTTCAGCTGACCTTGTTCATGTTTGAGCGGTATTATGTTTATTCCATAATGTGTGTAGTTGTTGCTACAATTCAAGGTACCAAAAAAAAAAGTCTTTGGTCAAGTAATGGGCAAAGTGTGTGTGATGTGCCCGGACACAAAGTGAAGTTACTGCTACAACACACTGAAATCGATCCTTTTTCATTTACAGCACGTAGTGACACGTTTTATTATGATTATTATTTTCTTTTCACAGTAATCTGCCAATGATTAGAATATTTCTTTATTCTTAAAGAATGACACGGCTTGCGTTTTTATTTATTTAGCGCTAGGTTTAATGTTGTGAAACGAGTTATTTCCTATGATCACTTACATTTAAAGCATCTACAAACAAAACAAAACAAAAGCATATCGTGACACGCTACCAAAAAACCAGAACAGGCAAGTTCCTGTGTGAATTGTTACTATACAAACAATTAAAGATTAAAACCAGCGCGTTAATATACGCCTGGTATTCACCTGGCAGACGAACCGATGTCAGAGCTGAAAACTAATCAACAATCAAATTATTTGATATTCAAAATATTCAAATCAATCTATTTTGAGAATTCAGCAGCATGTATGTATTTATACTGTATGTCTAACCAAGAATTGTCTTTATCTATCAATTAAATATCTAGACCCGATTTGATTTGTTTACTGAGGCTTGTTCAGTTAGACTGAATCGATATCACAAATTACACACTTTGAATTACGCATTTGAAGTTCTACGCTTAGGAAAATTTCTAATGGCTTTTAGTTCGTCTCATTCCCAGACATTGGGGAATCCACTTATGCGTGTGTGTGTGTGTGTGTGTGTGTGTGTGTGTAGCTTGTCTAGGATAGTGCATCATCTCCATGTTAAATTGGTTATGGCAGTGCAATCCAGCCCTACTTATGGGCGTCAGAGCAGCTGCAGTGTGTGACGAGCCTCGGCGATGGTGGGTCATAAATACCAAAGCTCTGTCACTTTGCTGGGAGTCTAACACTTTTAGCTATCACTCGTCAATATGCGCAACACCGCACACAACGGCTGAGGAAGGTGTGTGATTGTGTGTGTGGGGCAGGGGTGAAAGCGAAAACGTAGTCTTGCGAGGACATTGTTACCTGTGTTACACTTTACTTTCCCCTATTAACATTAGGCCTGGGGAATATGTGAGAAATAAATCATGACAGGATTTACCATTCTAGGTAAAAAAAAAAAAATACTCAGATAATAAACATTTTGATTTATTTATACGAGAGGTGTTCAAGTCAAACCGGGATGTAAAACCGACTTCCACATTAACGGACATCAAAGGAGTTCCTGGGAGGCCAGCGTTTAAAACATAGAGCATGCAGTCTGATCAGGATGGTATAGAAGCACTCGTGAAATCGTGGAAAAAGTGCATTGATGTAGCAGGGAAATAAATATAAATATAGAGAAGCAAAGCAAAGTTTTTACTCACATAACTGTTTTTTGTTATTGTACGCGGTCCAGAGGTTACTTGAACATCACATAGTCACGGTTAATGTTACGGAACATCCGTGTGCTGTCAGTCATTGTCTCACTAGCATTTTTTTTTTCAGTCTTGAAGTAAATTTGGGAAAATGTGCAAATTGGGATGGGAATCACCAGGGACCAGTCGATATGATATTATCACAATACCTCTGTCTCGATTCGATTCGTATCGCCATTTCGTATCAAGTATTACGATTTTATAAACATCCTGACTACATTTTTTTTTCTCCAGATTTCCTTACAACTCTAAACTAACTTTTTATCTACCGAACATATCTGCCAATGTGAGAATAATTTACAGCACGCCACCTGCAGGATTATAGAGCAACTGCACCATTTTATGACTTCAAATGCAAACATATCTAAAATAAAAATGTATTTTGAAAAAATCCATTTTGGAGTCATCTTAATTATATGATATCACGGTATCGGTGCCATGATGTTATGTTATTGCTATTTGTGCTTTTCACTTTTTGGACCTATCTTGAAGAAAATGACCTTGAGTGTTATACACTTCTTGTGTGTGTTAAGGTATACAGCAGATCAGAGCCCCCACTTTAATCATGATGCTGGTTAGGATCGTTGATTAAGAGCGTTGTTTTTGCTCTCCCAGAGTGTTTGTGAGAACGAGAACGAGAGGATCGGGAGCCGGTGGAGGATGGGCGTCGGTGCTGTCTAACCCTCATCACTCACTGGTTAATGATACTCTTCACTCATTCATCCTCACTATTCTCCCGTTCGCTCGCTCATTCTCCTGCACAAGTCAGGGCAAGGGTCATGCACAGTTCACGACCCCCAGGTGGCCACCGTAGTACCTCTGTGTCTTTATGTGTGTATGTGTGAGAGAGGGAGAGTGAGTGAGTGAAAGACAGAAGGAGAAGGAATGAAAGAAAGAGAGAGAGAGAGACCCACAGCGAGAGAGAGAGAGCGAGAGAGCGAGAAAGTACGTATGTGTTTGTGCGTTTGGGTTTTCCCCTAAACCGTTGACCAGCTTTCTTTCCTCTCCATCTCACCAACGTCAGTGGTTCTCGCCGCCCGTCTGTTCGTGTGTGTGTGCGCGCGAGGTGTTTTGTGAGCAGAATGGCAGATTTATAGGCTCTGTGCTGTTCTCGTGGTGTGCGAGTTGAAAGGAGTCTCTCTGCCGCTGTCACTGAAATATGTCAGCCCGTGTGTGCTTTTTTTTCTCGTTTTAAATGTTGATTGATTGTAACACGCCGAACATGTTTAGCGCACGACTGTGCCGAGATGTTTTGTTAGTTGTGTGTTGCTCGCTCGCTTCTTGTCCTGTTTTGTTCTGTCCTGCGAAGCGTCAACTATCAAAATGCCAAGCGAGGCTCTATTTCATCCCCCTTCCTCCTCTCTCTCTCTCTCTCTCTCTCGCCTTCTCCACCCCTCCCTCGATGGCTTTTATCTCTCCATCTCCACACCAAATTTGGATCACAAACTGTAAAGACACTGAGCTTGATGGGACTGGTAGTTACGACTGAGCAATGTGCACAATGTGTGTCTACCTCATTTAGATAAAATAAAAAATACTACTCCTGTTATCACTAATATTACTTACTGCTACTTCGACTACAACTCTTAGTACTGCTGAACTTGCTACTGAAATGACTTCTACTACTATAATTGCTACTATTAGTACTGTTACATCATCCTCTACTGTTAAACTATTAATACTTCCCTTATACTACAATATTACTTATTACTCCTACTCTTACTACCACCGCTGCTACTGCTACTCCCACTACTCCCGCTACTACAGTTTCTGCTAACTCCTATCCTTCTACTGCTATTCCCATTGCTACTACTACTACTACTTATACTTCCACTTCTGCTACTACTTCTATTTCAACTGCTACTACTACTGCCAGTCAACCTACCACTAATCCTTCTCCCACTGCTAATACTTCTCCTACTCCAACTTTTACTACTACTACTCCTATTCCATGTACTGTTACGACTACTGCTATTTATCCGCCAACTCTCCCTAATAATAATAATAATAATAATAATAATAATCACATTTTGATTTAATAATCTATACACATGTTCAGTAGTCAAGATGTTTTCCAGGAAAAGTTTGCATTAGTAATATAAATGCCGCAGCAATATAAATGTGCGTTCAATGTTCTTAGCCTTTTACTAAGTTTAAGGACGTTCAACATTTAAGTTGAATAACTGATATTGACACCTAACCCAGGTCAAGTGCGAGATTCCCCGCTTCTATAGCTACATTTCCAGCCTTTTAGATTCTTTCTAGTGTCTGAAAGGTTACTTATTGAAAATGATTTAAAAGAAGAAATGAAAAATAAGACGTGTCTTTTAAGTAGCTAATAAGCTAACACTAATGCTACTATCACTAATCATTTGAAGCTCTGGTTATAATTACAGTCCTAACAGTTACAGTAGTTGAGGACACGTACTGTAGCAGGACTCGGCGGCGGACGTGCCTACAGTATATATACATCACGTCGGCTTCATGCGCGCGTTCACGCGGTTAGGTTCGAGAAAACCCAGAGCCACGGAATTAGCGTTTTTACCCCCGCCTAACACCCCTCACTGACCTGCACGCAGTGCTCAGTGGCTTGCGGCCTTAAATCAATCTCTGCATTCAATTCAGGCCCTCACAAAGAGCTGAAGCACAGGGAAGGGAGAAAAAAAACACACACACGCTCACACGCACACAAAAAAGAAACAAGCACGCCGGCCGGAGTTACAGTGCTCTCCTTCGGCAGAGGAGGAATGGAGGAGGCGAGGAGGAGGAGGAAAGGAGGAGGAGGAGGGGTCTTATATAAAGGGCACGGTGTGCGTCCATGCCAGAAGACGGTGATTTCCTTTTGCAGAGGGGCCATACATCAGAGGGCCTCCCAGCTGCACTGTCCCAAACTGACAGAATGACATGTGTCATTTATCAAAGAGGCCAAGGCTTGGGAAAACTCATATGACAAAGCCTGGGAGAGTTCACTCCCCTGCCTGTGCGCACACACACATACACACACACACACACACACACACACACACACACACACACACACACACACACACACACACACATGCGCACACACACTTTCACTTCATTTCTTTCTTGCTCTCATTCCAGCTTTCTCTCTCTCTCACACACACACACACACACACACACGCTGTCCCCTCCCACCTTCTCGTTCGTTGCCAAAAAACAGGCCTGCAATATTTCTGTCATCCCAACACCGCTGCTCCCTCTTGTCCTTTCTCTCTCTTTTTTTTCTCTCTCTCTCTCTCTCTCTCTCTCCATCTTCTTCCCACTCTCTCTGATCGTCTCTCTCCCAACACACACACACATGCACAACCAGCAAACTTCTTAGTTCCTGCCAAACATATTTCACAGGACTGTTTACCAGCAGTTGTTTACAGTTATTTATGTTTTGCCGTGTTTACCGGTCGTGTCACAAGCACTACCGGCATTGTTTAATCAGTATTACATGTTAATGGGCTTGATTAAGGCTAATCAGCATGCTAATTATGGAACGCGCTATAGTTAGAGAGAGACCCGGCGCTCGGTGCAGTATGGAGCTACAGAAGCGAGACGCCGGGAGAGCGCTGATCACAAGAGGATCCATCTGAGTCTCCTCATTGTCCCAGTCCATAGTGGGGGTGGAAAGGGTCAACTACAGTTCACACTGCATTACCCGAGTCTCGAGGGAAGGATCCAGCAGTCCTTCAAAGAAAGCTGTGTATTTTTGCTTGAGCGCTGTGTAGCGCTCGAGCAAAACATGGGCGGAGGGGAAGTGGATCGTTAGATAGTGTCCACTGTGTTTACGTTGCAGCCTAGCGCTTTTTACCGTCACAGCGTGGGCTGAATTTGGAACCGTCAGCACAGAGTACCTGTGTCTGCTTTTCCGGTTCACAATGGGTTATGGCTTCTTTTAATCTATTTATGACCTCCTCGTATAGCAGAAGGCCATAATGATAACGGATAATGCTTGGGCCCATATACCGGATCCCAGATCTAGTTCGAGTCGCTTTTCCGTTCCATCTCACAAGCTGAGCGAATCAAGGTTTCCTGAGGATCTCGATGGGAACTATGGTTAAAGTCTAATTCAAGCGACTGATTCTGTGACATGGCTACAATATTTCCAGCTCCACCCTTGGTACTAACCTCTTGCTACTAAGGAATCAAAAACAGCACGTGCAGAAGTTTCACATGACTCTCCAACTCTCCATGTCCATGTGGTTTTCCTTCAGGTTCTCCAAGACCCTCCAACCTCCTAAAAACAAAATGCCTATGGGGGTGAATGTGCGCGCAAGGTCCACTGTGAAATCTTATCCAGGGTGTATTCCCGCTTCGTATACAGTGTTCATGGGACAAGTTCCAAATTCATAATGACAAATGAATGAATGAATGAATGAAGCTATATTTGGTGTTTGAGATTGTGGGTATCAGGGTTTCTCACACAGCTTTACTTTAAATGTGTGTGATAATATTTAATCTTTTTGTTCTCAAGTGTTTTATCCTCAAAAGTTTGTATTCAATCCATTCAACACAAGCGACCAGTCAAGCACGAACACCAAAACGTCAATAGCGATGGGTCTTGGTTTATCATATTTTTTTTCTTTTAAGAATCTCTGAGAGACTCTTAGACTCCGCAAAGCGACCAGTGAGTCCCAAGATTCTAGAAATGGGCGTCTACATGCTTTGTGTCACATTTGGCGTTCCACAAGTCAGCAAAGGAAAGAAAAAATGTAAGCACACACACTAACCCGCTCGCTGAGGCACTGTTACTCTCACCTCCCCTCACTAGGTCACCCCTCATCCTTTCACCCAGTCCCCTGTTTTACTACCTCCCCTCTATTTCTGACTCTTCAGTGTGTGTGCGCGCGTGTGTGTGCGCAAGTGTGGTATGTGAGAGACGGGCCCTGGCTTTTTCATTTGTCTTCATAAGCGTAATTTATTTTCGCACCGAGATGTGAGCTGACAGGCATCAGTCAGCGAGAGGTCACTCGTCTCTCCGTCTCACTGATTCCGACACCCGTGCTGCGAAAGAAAGATGTGTGTTTAAAGTCCAGATTGATTGGGGATATCAGAGTTGTGGCATCATTTGTCATTGTATGCATTATCCAGGTGCACGGGACAGAACGAGAGATGGGGGCGGGCATTGTTAGAGGGCGTGAAAAGTTTAATTGCTGGCGTCAGAGTGTGTGTGTTGAGAGAGGGATAGTTTCAGGAAAGCGTTTGAAATTTTGATGCCTTTTTCCTCGAGTAATATTATGTTTTGCTGAGAGAAGGACTTTTCTCTTGCTCTTTTTTTTTTTCTTTTACACTCAATTACAGATACACACACACACACACACACACACACACACACACACACACACACACACACCCCGCCTCTCTGTTATCACTACTCTGGTAAGACATGTTTTCCTGTCTCTCGTCTTGAGAAATCTTCCCTCTCTCTTCCTCTCGTCCTCCGTGTGTGGCGTGGGCCTCCGTTTGATTTAGCGCTCCTCTCGGACCCTCCGCACACCCCGCTCCTCTGTCTGCCCACTTTCCCAGATCCTCCTGGAAGAAGAGAGCGTCCTCGTCCTCTTCACATGTCCCCTCCCTCGCCTTCTCCTGTCCACGCTGCTCTGCTCTCGCTGAGGAATCCATCACCATGAGTTCACTTTGAGTCACTCAGGATTCAGTGGGAGAGACGATTCCTGAGTAATTCTTCAGAAGAGAGAGACGCTGTTATCAGTTTACGTGGATGCAAATCATCAGACCCAGATAATAGCGGCGTTGTAGCCTTTCTAGTGAATTCTTTTTTATGGCCTCTTCATATGACCTGACGGGATCATAAATTTTATAAATTTAGTGTGTTTTTATATTTAAGCATTTGGTAATTGTAACAATTCTATGAGTACAGAAGGTTATGTAACATTTTTGCTAACTGTATCTTAGAGTAACACTTACAGGAAAGTGCTATCCGCCTTGTTCCACATACATGAGCTCACAGACTCCCGTGATTGACAGCAGAGAGATATAGAAAGTATGTTATCCATCCAAGGGCAAATTTCGTCCCACTGTCTACCAGCCACAGATATCCAAGCATCGATCTCGTGATTTTGTGACAACAGGGTGAACGCTTTTCTGTTGCGCCATTTGGGAGAAATTCAGCATCTCTCTCTCTCTCTCTCTCTCTCTCTCTCTCTGTCTTTTGACTGCACATGGACTGTATTACAATTGTAGTAGGTATCCCAATACTGAAAAAAAGATAATAGCGAACCCAGTTTACTCAAAATACACTTTTAATGAAAGCCTAAGGGCAGGTATTGAAGCATCAAGTAATATATTTTTTTAAAACACTTTTATGAATTCACTTTTTTCAACGTGCCATTCCAACTTTACTTCAAAGCTGTGAATATGTTTGTGTCGCCTTCCTGCAAAGCACAGGCGACACACAGCTATAACCATCCGTTGTATCGTGTCGTCCACGTCATTTTTTCTATCTGCATCTCCTCCTAAATCATTCATGGACGTGTGAACAACCAATTACAGAATTTTTTTAGGACAATATTATTCAAATTGCCATATTTCTATGGAAAAAAATTGCACAGAATCCTCTGAGATTAAGCTGAAGAAATCTGAAGTGTTTCTGTTAATGTAAAAAAAACGTCCAATCGATATCCAGAGCTCTGATTTCAGATCATCCAGGTTTTCCACCTATTCATTGACAGATGGTTTTAATACAAGGCTAGATTTATGTTTAGAGGAAAAAAAGAAAAAAAAACCCTGATCGAGCCAAAACCCCTTTCCAGGCACACTGCAACTTCCACATCTCTCCTAGCTCTTTACAGATCCAGCCCGAGGACGCCGTCGTATTGGAAATACGGTATAGGAAGGTATACGGATTACTGCACGGATCGCCGTGCTAAAAAATCCCCAGAAACTTGTCCCGCTTTACGAGGCGGATTGCTCGGGTTATTTACGAGACCAGACCTCCGCAGACACACTTCAAGCAGGAAACTGACACCAGCTAGTAACTCTGTGAGGAGCTCGTGTTTACGACGAGAAGTCCTTGCTGTCTCATCCACATGTCTGAAGCACAGAGCTCAGCATTAGACCTGTCTTGTCCAGACAGGAAATGAGCCATAATGTCTTAACAGGACAGAAATGTACTGAACGTTGTTAGTGTTTCAACATCCTGAACACTGTAGTTTCTTATTATGTGTAACGTGAAGTATGTGGAAATGCAACATGATATCGAGGGTGAAATGAAATATGTCAGGCTTTTAATATTCAGTTGTAGCATTCCTGTATGACACATGTGCAGTGCGAGTGTGTGTATGCATCTGAGTGGGTGGGTGTCACAAATGAATGGCTGCTGCCCATATTTGTCTTCAGCATGTGCGGGTTTCCCGGTCAAATAAGGGTCAGCTTCTGGGAATCTGTGTGTGTGTGTGTGTGTGTGTGTGTGTGTGTGTGTGTATGTGTGTGTGAAAAGGGAGGGATGACGGTACTGGGGTAGTTGATTGATGGGTTATTGTGCAACCAGACTCAGCTAGACTGAACCGGTGAGGTCGTGGCCTGAACACAAGCTCTTTTTTTTTCCCCTCTTCCTGCCCTCTTCTTTTCTCACTCTTTCTCTCCTCCTGTCTATTTTTCTCTCCCTCCATTCTCACCTCTCCATATCCCTCTCAATCACTCTCTTCATCTGCTTCCCACCCTTCCTCTCTCTCTTTTTTTCTTTTTTTTTTTTGCTGACCATCTCCTTTCAATACTCTTCGTTTTTTTGTTTTGTTTTGTTTTCTTTGTCTCTCTTCCATGGATTCCTCCTGTACTTTTTTGGTGAATTATTCTCTGCAGCCGCATGTTGATTGCTGCAATTCGTCAGCCGTGTCTTCTTTCAAGCAACTTTTCAACAAAGTGCTCTCATCGCAATCACTTTTGTTATGGTTTACAACGTAATCTATGATCTGCTATCAAACCGTGTTTGTACTTCGCTGCAGCCCTCTTTTTTGCCGCACAGAGCGAGCGAGCGAGAGAGAAAGACAGAAAAGAGAGAAGAGCTCGTCACGGTGAGCGATAGCTCAGGATGCTCGCGCCGTACTTTCAGCACTGAATAGAGCTCTGTTACATGTTACATCTCTCCTTTTTTTCCCCCTCCTTTTGGGTCTTTCTTTGAACCAAGATTAAATCAAACGTACTGCCCCACACCCAATTGCCATCAGACACAACACAAACATAAAACTGTTACTGTTTCATACCGTCAGTTTCCCTAAAATGTATATCATTAATAAATCGAAAGTGATGTTAAAGTGACTAAAATATACAAAATAATATCACGGGGTGCCAATATTTTTAACGCTTGACGAGTAGAACAATAGCATGAGTTAATATTTAAACCGCAATCATATTGGATTTTTTACCTCGCTACTTTTTAACATGTACTACTTCCAGTCACACATCTGAAAAAAAAATAAAAAAATTGGCTGTCTTGGTATACCCACTTAACACTTACTTAAGTCGGTGTAAGATTGTTGGTGTGTTTGCTTTGCTCTCTGTCTGCTTGGATGTTCGTGTTAACAGTGCAGCTACATCTTGACTACTGTTTACTCGATCCGTGACTAAAAATAAGCTCGACATAAATGGCCGCAAATTAAATTAAAGAACTTCCCCAAATGTTTATCATTTACAGCACTGTACATGATCTCTAGGTGTGAATTTTTACCTTAACAAGCACAAACATTCAGACGTTGCGCGTGTTCTTTATCTTTGTCGGGCTTCGTTTTTCCTCACCGATGTTGGGAACGTTTGGTTTATTCGTCTAGGAAAAGTATTAGTCTGTTTGTCAATATGACTCCTGTGACAAATCTTAACATAAATGATTAGCCTATGGTGCTAATCTGTTACCGGTGGTAGACTTTTTATTTACAGATACATATTTAGACCTATAATATGACCAAATTAAAGGACAGCACACTAGCTCTATAAGCGTTCTATAAGGGATTTGTGCATCATTTGTTGTCCCACTGCACAACAACACAAAGTCCCTGTGATTGATCACGTTATGATGAAACATTCCTATCCCAGTGGGCGTGGTCTCTTCTACGATCAACCCTCACCCACCCATGCATAACACATGATTTTGTGGCCTGTTTTAGTAGGAATTCTCTTTAATGCTCTGGAACAGTTTCAGAGATTTGCATGAGCTGTGTTTAAGTCAAACCGGGACTTGTGATGAAATATCTCATGAATGAAGGTGTATAACTAATGGACATTTACAAAAGATTTAAAGGACAATAGAGTCATGAGACTCATTTTATCTGTGCAAACATTTTAAAGAGTCGTACATCCATGAATGACGATCCAAGCTGAGGTGGCTCCGGGCTCAGTGCAGTCACTCTTGTGAACTTTCAGCAAATGACACACCTGAGTTTTGAAAATCTTGCAGACGAGACGCTTCTGTTTGTGGTAACTGTACACACAATCATTCACGAACACCACTTGCACATTACAGGAACTCGGCTGGCCGTTATTGCCACATTCCCCATATAGTGCGGGCCTCTCTCCAAGCCATTTCCACATGTTTGGGTTATTGAAAGAGTTCCTGGGAGGCCAGCATTTCAGATGTGAAGGAGGCAATCTGATCATGGATCCAGCTTCCTGAGAAAACTTGCTGTCTTGATGGTATCCAAGCATTAGTGAGATAAGTGAGATATTAGTGTAGCAGGTGATTATCTAGAAAAACAAAGGGGGTTATTATTCGCATAACTTTGTTCTGTTATTCTGAACAATCGAAAGTCCTGGTTTGACTTGAACACCTATTGGTGCTGAGATTAGAGTAGGCCAACCTGTTACTATAAGACCTTATGATGTTTTTTTTTGATTATCTATATTTTATGTATCATACAGGTGGCTGGAATGACAGTGGATCTTATTTATGTCAAAACTTTTTTTTTTTCTCCACATTTCTTTTATTGTGACAGTGTTATTTTTATTTTAGATCAGTTTCATTTCTACAGCACTTTTAGAAACAGACTTCACCATAAATCAGCTTTACAGAAATACAGATGTAGATTTATATTTAGATCCCTAATGAGCAAGCCAGAGAGTGACAGTTGTTTTACTGACACTGTTAGGAAAAACTAAAATGTCATCCTCAAAATATTGCCATATAGATATTTATATCATGTTACCCTTTATCTGTACGGCTGGTGTGATAATCTTGATTTTTGTTGTTATATCCATACAATGTCAAAAAGCATGTGCGGTCTTTATTGCCATACGCACCCACCCAGCCGTTGCCTGACTGTTAGCAGTGTTTTAAGCAGTAAAGCTGTACATCAAACCTTGTCAGCAGCTCAAATGGGTGGCAGGCCGTGTCCATGGGAAAGAGAGAATTAAAGGCTGCGATTGTGTTGGAGTAGAATGGAGCAGGGTTGGTGCCAGGTCATCAAGGTGTAGTGCAGCCGCTCTAATTGTTTTCCATCTCCACTCTCCTTCAGAACTGCCTGATTTATGGCAATTATCCATCTTTAGGATCATCTATCAACCTGGTAGTTGCTAGGCAATGGGAGCAGCTGCTGGTGTGTGTGCGTGTATGTGTGTGTGTGTATGTGTGTGTGTGTGTGTGTGTACATGTGTGTCTCAGAGTGTGTTTGGTCTGCTGAGTTTTCTGTCAGACACTCAGCACAGGTTATGGTCTGGTCGAGACACCATAATGGGGGATTTAAAGAAACAAAGAACATTTTCGTTCCCTGCTGTTCTCCCCCCCCCCCTTCTCTCTCTCTCTCTCTCTCTCTCTCTCTCTCTCTTGCCTTCTCTCTCTCTCTCTCCCTCTCTCTCTTTCTCTCTCTCTTTCCCCACATGGGGGTCCTCTGTCTGCTTTGAGACTGTTGTGTCTCTCAGCACAGCATGTGTAGAACCTTATCGGTGTCTCCGCAAAAGCCATGACGCAGGAGATCATCCCACGATATCCGGACATGTTTGGGTTACATGGAGGACGCTCAAGCACTCGAACCTGGACCCGGATTTAAAAGAAAAAAATAAGCAGCTAGGATGCTGGGCCTCACCAAAAAATGGGAGGATCTGCAAAAAAAAAAAAAAATGTGCAGATGGGAGGAGGGACTGAGGTGCTTATGATCTAATGGCCATTGTCTCACAGCTGCACGGCTCCTCTGTGACAGCGGGAAAAGGTGATTTATAGACCGCACAACGGACCTCCACCCGCTCACTCTCTCTCTCTCTCTCTCTCTCTCTCTCTCTCTCATACACACACACAGTCTGAGAGGGAAAGGGACAGAGAGAGCATTCGAGGGAGCAAAAGGAGAGAAAAAGGGTAAAGCACTGCAATGCAGAAGCACCTGGATGCAGAAAATGCCTGTTTGTTTTTTTTCACACTACAAGATCCGAGGCAAAACATGATCCGAGGCAACAAAACACGTTCGTCAGGAATTACTAAATTACTAAAAGTGTAGTTAAGTATTCAAACATCTATTTAAAACAAAAAGGCATTTAAATATGCATTTGATTTTCACACATTAGCAGTAGCGCAACACTGTGTTCATATCATAAACCACAGATGGTGAAAGCTCACTTTGTTAGCAGTGGAAATCCAGAGCAGCCCATATTAGCATCTAACACTTAGCCATATAGCATTTTAAGTTTTTTGAGCTCTTACTACACCTATACAGGAAAGTCCTAAAAAAATGTGTTTTTTCCTTTTATCCCTTTTCCCAAACAAAGTAGCATTTAAATCAATTGCAAATAAAAAGAGGGTTAAGGGATGTGAAGAACACATATTTGTTTTTGCTAGCAGCTAGTTTCTCTCTGACTTCATAGCATCTAGGTGAAATCTGACCTGTGGCTTAACAGACCTTGATTTTGTGAGCTAGTAGAATTAGAAAAGACAAGATTGTGGTCTCTGAAAGAAAATGGACGAGTTGCTAGTTTTTAAGAAGCCCAGGACTTTTTCTTTACTGTTTTGTAACTGCTGCTTAGCTCAAAAAAAGGTTGGAATTTTGTGTGAGGTTTCTGCTAGAATCTTCTAGTATTTTCTTTGTTAGCAATGTTGCTACCTGTGTATTTAAATTTGACCCAAACCTTAAAACAATATAAGTAGATGACTAAATGCTGAACCTATTTTGTTGATTTTTTTTCTTTCTCTGCCTTTGAGTACAAATACTATAAAAATTCAAATAGCATTTGAACAATGAAATGACAATCCTTAGTCCTAAGTAGTTTTGCCATTAACATTCAGATTGCTTTTTCTTAATGTGATTCGTTTCCTGTGGTGATTTGTTTCGTCGCAACTCTTATGATTTTCCAAGAAAGCTGTGCCACTTAACACTCTCAACATGAAACACCCAATCAATTAATCTAATTAATCCGCTCAGCCCGCCATATTAATTTCCATCCGTTATTAAGAGCTTCCTTTGACGTCTGCTTTTATTTCGGAGCAATACGCTCACGTTTCGGACTCGTCCCATAAACACTTCCTCGCCGAAGTGCAGCTAATGATTTGTGTGAAACCTCCAGGTGAAGGTGCCCTCAATTACTCAGCAATCATGAATTTCGATGTTTAATTAGCCAAGCTGCAGATGCTTTTAGCCTCTCGCTGTTTATATCCCACAAAGCAAGTCAGGAGTTCAACTGAGGAAAAGTTGAGGCTGAGATATTAAAGTTGGTCTGATGTATAAAAACTCTTCAAGGAGACATAAATTTGGTGTGTAATGGATTCAGCTCACCTTTTAAGCTCGAGAGAGGTAGATTTGTAGTTAGGGGTGTTTTTTGGACGGTAGGCCATCTATCTGTTAGCGTGTCGCCCTTAAGGGACTGACACATTGATTATGAATATGCGCAGCAGGTAGCATTGCAACCTTACAGCTCCAGGGTGCGTGTTTTGATCCTGAGCTCAGGTTACTATCTGTGTGAGGCTTTATATGTTCTCTCTTTGTCCATGTGCAGTTTCTGCAGGTTCTCTTCACCTGCAACAACCATGATGGTAGGTAGATTGGCTATGATTAATTGAGACTAAGTGTGTGTGTGTTTGTTGAACTGGTGTCTCCGGGTCCTCCACCACCACCCTGAGAAAATAAATCCACTCATTTCTGAAAATGAATCAGAAGTGTGAATCAGAATGAGTGAATGTTGCCCTCTGCTGGTATGGAGGATAATTTACATTCACACAATTTAGTACAGTTTGCGTCTTTACCTCACATTTCAGTGCAGGTGTTCATAAAAGCAACAAATTATTAATTACTTTTATTTCATGCTTTCCTGCCATATCACGGTTATATGCTCGCCATATCATTTAATAATCTATAAACTAATTAATGTAGTCTATTAATCTGTAACACACGCTGTCAGGAAGTGGACACAAATCATCTTTTCTGTTAAGCACACACGTGATCCGTTGCTTAATAAATCACACGAGTGCTACAGTACAGTATGGCGCACGCTTTCACTCTGAACGACTAGACTCGTACAGTCAATCTAGGCCTGTACATGATGGAACACATTACCTCACCGATGTAAATTGCTGTTAACAATCTGCTAATTGAGCTCCTTCATTATTCATCGGCCGTTTTGATATCGCATTTAGCAGGCTCGTGGGC
This sequence comes from Clarias magur, assembly GCA_013621035.1. Taxonomy (NCBI): domain Eukaryota; kingdom Metazoa; phylum Chordata; class Actinopteri; order Siluriformes; family Clariidae; genus Clarias; species Clarias magur. The sequence continues at coordinate 254,422 of QNUK01000319.1, read as the reverse complement.
GCGCAAGGGCTCTGTTGTGGTGTACGTGGTGAAAGCGTCACGGCACGGCGAAAGGAGAACGGCACTGCTCACATCCTCTCTCTGCTCTTTCCCTGCCTATTGTTTGAAGCTAATGCAAAATGCACTGTCTATATGACCCATTTTAGCGGCCCATTAGCATAATTTGGCTGTCGTGTGGCCAGTGAGTTAATGTGCTTGCAAATGACAGGGAGAGTGTGTTATACGACCTTAGGGTTTTTAAAAATTAAATGACAAAGTGGGCCGCGCTTTGCATAAGTATGGGCTCGACATTCAGGGGCATGCGTTTGTGTGTATGTGTGTGTGTATGTGTGTGTGTGTGTGTGTGTGTGTGTGTACAGTAACAGTCATGTTTTTTCTGCAAGGTGAGCAAGCTATTTTGTATTTTGTGGGTGAATATTTGAATTTGATTCATTCAGCAGTTTGAGAAACGTTACATATTACAAAGTAAATTTGATTTGCGGCTTTAGCTAGCGAGTTTACATTTGGTTTAATATTTTAAGTTACTCGATTACTAGATTTCATCTAAATTACTCCTGACACTTTTCTGTTAGAAAAAAGAAAAATCTCCTTTCAAACGGCTCTAATCGTGCTCAGTGTAAAGCAAAGAGATAAAGAGAAAGCAGAGCGTGAAGCTGAATGGCACACCAGTTGGGCCGGACCCTGGAGTTATCCTGCCATATGGCGGCCTGTTCCGCTCGGGCCGGCCTCTCACGAGCTGCGTCACTTATAGACGAGATGGCGCCGTTCGTTTTAAGACACCTCTCCACCGTATCCACAGCAACACAGATCAGCGCCGGTGGGTGAGGAGAGGTAGGCTGGGTCGCTGTAAAACGCCCGTCTGCACTTCAAAGCCTCCCTTTGTTTAGTCTGTAATAAAGTTAGATGTGGCTTGCGGTGAAAAGAGGCGATAGAAAAAAAACCGACAAAGACGCTCCTTAGAGCGAAGGATTGTGTGTGAGATGATGAAAAATGTGAAGGCTTTCTGCTTGACGAGGTTCACGTCGGGCCAGGGGAAGGAGGTGGGGTGAGGGGGACGAATCCGAACCCCCGGAAATCTGTCCATCCCTATAGCGAGCTCGTTACTCCTCCACACAGTTCATTCATCAGTGACCGCGCTCCAAATGGAGGCTGTAATCATTAATCACTATACACACAGAGCACTACGAGTAGGAGAAACGTGCTTACACAGGGTTTAAATAGGTGGTGTACTCCAACACACCGTCATCACAGAGCTGTAGCTGGACAGGCTTCAGGATTATATCAGTGCCTGGACCATCCAGGGAACATTTTAGACAGATAACCTTGACTTAAGTCATATTGGGAGTAGGGATGGAAATATTTATGGACCCTCACGATTCGCTTTTGATTTCAGTTTCAATACATGGTTCATGGAAAATTCATGATTTTTCTAGTATGATCACTTCCTGCTTGTAAAACGAAATATTATCGTTTTCATCCATCATGAGAGACACTAGCCTTGTATTTTCCATTAGAGCTGTCAGAACGAATTTCACTGTTTGTACACAATTAGATTTTTTTTTTCTTTAATAACTTTTAAATACTCAAAGGAGAAATATTCAATTGGATGTTTGGATTGTTTAAATTCTCACATGCTAATGTAATGATAGTGGCGTAAAGGTATACTGTAAGTGCATGCTTGAGTTAGATTATTTTTAATGGAATTTATTAGCTAATTAAATATATATATAAAATGCAAAGAATGCATCCTAACTGTAGCATTATAAATAGAGCAGAGCTTGTATTATGAATTAATTTCTATTGTTATACAAGATTTATTTATTTATTTATTTATTTATTTATCATTACCAATTGTATTACCAGCAAAAAAAGTTAAGTTTTTTTGGGCGAAAAGTATAATTTATTAAGTAGTTACAGAAATGTCAGAATTTCTAGAATTTATCTCACACATATGCTTCAGTGTCAATGTACAGTATACGTACGGGGATTCCACAAGTTTGTGCAAAACCTAATGATCAGGTCTATCAAAACAGAGTGCACGTCTACAAGTACAAATAATGGTGTTGTCTGTGACTGTGTACAATTATACCTTTTTATACGTATGAATTAAACATTTAAATTAAACGGAGTTATTCAAATTCAACCTAGCTTAGCATTTATTTTTTCAACCAAAACTGCATTTCTGTCAGTTATTATTATTATTATTATTATTATTATTATTATCATTTTCCCTCTTTCGAGGAATCAATTATTTTTTCATCCCTAGTCCGGTGAGTATTTCTTTAAACTTTCTGGAGTCTGTAAGTATTTCTACAGCAGACATACCGGATCACTGGAGGCCATGAGCAGACTGGATCAAACAGCATTGCGCCGCTTCAACCGGCGTGCAGAAAGATGGGGGGGGGGGGGATGAGAGAGACAGAGAGAGAAAGAGATTGCTGCATTCCCACTGACATGCTGTGCATTACCATAATTGGCTTTTCTACATGATAGGACAGAGGAAATAATAATGTCATTTTATTTACAGCCTTCAGTGTCCTGGCCTTCTCCCCCCCATTTTCCCTCCCTCTTCCTCTCGCTCTCACGATCCCTCTCTCCGTCTCCTCGTCCGCCACTTCAGCAGGCCGCCTAGGTCAAATGACGTAGTTTGATCAGACCTGTCCAAAGGCATCAGAGCTGAGTGGCATGTAATGGAGACCCGGTGACAAACCACATCGGCCGGCCAAATAAGACTTGCCAGTTTTCCCATTAAAATGTCGGCTAAACAGCGCGGCTCTCCGCTGGCCACTCCAAAACCACTCTGACCAGCTAAATCAGCCGACGGAGAGGCGCCTGAATTGGACATTAGTACTGCAAATGACTGCCGTGATTGCCCCCTCTCCTGCTAAATAAAATAAATAAATAAGCAAGGGGAGGGGTGTAAAGGTGGAAGATGCCAGTTGTAGTAGGAGACACTCAGGCTGATGGCAGATTCACACATCTGCACATCCTTTCAGCACCAGTTCTGTATAATTTCTCTGGTTTCAGGGCATGCCATATGCATGCATTAAAACTGGCAGGTTAGTCCTGACCTCATGCCAACAACATGAAGCCTGTAGGAGATTTATAGGATCTGAATAGTCTAATTAAACATCGAGCAACCAAAACAAATTTACAGATGTGCTGATGAATAAATAAACAAGCAAACATTTGTTTGAATAAACACCACACAAATACCGAATTTTAAGAGCTCTTGTTCGTCAACGACGCTATCTTTAGGCGTTGAACTGTTTTCCAGATCAGCCAATGACATTACAGTTACCGTATGTTCAGACCTATGAATGAACGCCATCTTCCTTATAAATCTATAGTTTGTGACCACCTTTTAATTTATTCCCGAGCTACTAATCTTGTCTTTTTTTGTTTGTTTGTTTTTTATGACACGATTGTAATGCAGTAGAAATGTAGCCCTGGCAATTTTGGATGCATTTCTGGGAAATGATGGTTTAAGTATGCCTGAACATCGTAAATCTAAGATTGTTATGGCCTCTCGTAAAGTCTAACAAGACTGACTCAGAAGAGATGTACACGCCATGTCTGAACCACCAGTGCTATTTTCATGAAACCCAATTAAGCTTTAACTGATTAAACATTGTGTAGTTTTGTCGTCTTGGTTACACGAATAAGGATGAAGTAAGTCGGCTCAGGATGACATAAGACTGATCCTTTAGCGTGTGTGCATGTGTGTGCTTACATGTGAGATATTTGAATAGAAGTTTGTAGTGTCCAAGGCATATTCCACATCCCATCTCTGTTGGTTATGACAGTGAAAATGTGTGTGCGTGCGTGTGTATGTGTGTGTGTGACCTGCTCATGTCCTGCTCATGTCCCGTCGCTGTGTCACCTGTCCAAACTCTGTGAGGTCTCAGCAGCCACAGTGACAGCTCCGCTCTGGACACAGATGGCCTCGCTCTCCTTCTGTAACACACATGCACACACACACACTCACACACACACACAAGCTGACACATTTCCTCTTGATTATTTTAGATATCATTTTGTATATGATTCCAAAGCATCTCAAGTTTAAAATTAAATATAGAATGAATATGTATAGGAATATATATACTTACAGCTTAGCATATATGTATATATATATATATATATTGCTTATATACAAAAGACATCTGAAATTTTGAGTTCTGAAAATCAGTATCCTGCATTTCCATACCGAAACCTGATTGGCTCTTTTATTTTGTTACGCAAAAAATACTTATTGTAGCGCTGCATAACATACTTACCCTGCTCTTCTTAAAGAAATCGTACAAAATTAACACTGCTGTCCATTTGGATAATAGCACAAAATAAGTTTTAAATACTATTTTTAATAATATTAAATAATAGTAATAATAATAATACTAATATTTTATGAAATTTGTCATTACTTTAGATAATTCTGTAACGCATTCATACAAATATCCTCATCTTCTATTTCTAAATCGAAATCGAACTTTCCTTCACTCTAGCGAAGCGGCTTCCACTTTTCCCGTCACTGCTTCTTCTTTTAATTGTATCTATTCTTGAAAAAAAAAAAACTTCTGTCCTTTTCTCACCCTTGACAGTACAATGTGGGGGTTTTTCTTTTTTATTTATTTATTTTTTTAATATATATTTTGTTGATTGACAAACACAACAAGGCCCCCCTCCTCCCCTACTCCCCCCTTAATCCCTCTTTCTTTGTTCGGCGTGACGCTTAAAAGCAGAGGCTCAATGAAAGATGTCAGCAGTCAAATTTCTGATTGGGTTATTAAGTGCCAGCGCTGTTGCGATCGTCTGGCGGAGCCTTGACGCAGATGGAGGGGAGGAAGGAAAAAAAAATTGCCAAGTCGGGCCTTGAAGGCTTGATGCGCGGACAGTGACACGCCGGCACGCGTTGCCTGTCACACGCCACGTGGCGTCAAAGGCTGAAGAGACGTGTTCGTTTTAGTGTCAGCTTCTGCCCATCTTCCTGCGAATGGCTCTCTCTCTCCTTCTTTCTCTCTCTCTCTCTCTCTCTCTCTCTCTGTAATTATAGTGAAGAAGAAAGTTCTCTTTTCTTGTTGTTTTAATGTGATAAGCTGTCGTAAGTGCTGCATTGACTTGAGGGAATTAGCCGGGCTGCGCTCCTCCGGGCGAATATTCCTTTCGCTGCAATTTCCGATAACTGAGTTATTTGACAGTTTGTAATGTTTATTTCAATGAGTGCTGTTGCTTTATGCCGCCTGCTTGATTTCTCAGCGGGCCTGATGGATTGATATCGGTGAAAAGTTTAAAGCTGAGCTGAGATCAGCCCTTCAGCGGTGCCACACCGATTAAGTACTTAAATGAAGTATTACTTGCTATAATAATACATACTGTACGCACTAGCTAGATATTTGTTCATATTAAAAAATGTAAATAATTTTTTTTTTTTAAGTAACTACACCTCCTTTTACACAGGCATCATTCAGGCAGTTGCAGCTGCTCCAGCGTCTCATATGCAGCCATAAATGGCAGCTAACAAACATCAGGTATCACGTCCGGTCTGATTACAGTATGCTCAGTAGCACGCTGTTTGAAGCTGACAGCACATCTGCTTGGAGCGCCTCAGACGGATCCTGGCATCTAGGACAGATAGCTGCTGGTGGCTTGCTGAGATAAAGGAGCAACTCTCAACTCTCAACACTGTCTGTCTCATTCTCTTCTCTTCACTATCTCCTTCCCATGCAATCTCTGCTCTCTCTCTCCGTGTACTCCTGTGCTTCCTCTCTTCCTCCTCTGTCTCTTCCGATTGCCTTCAAACGTGTGTAGGGTTGCTTGTAGAGATCCGACTCTGTTGTGTAGAGTTGTTTTCAAAATGGCTGATAAGAACAAAACCTCCTCAGATACACTTCCTGCATAGAGAGAAAAGGGTTATACAGAGCTGGACACATTCCGAACACACACACACACACACACACACACACACACACACACACAGGTGCTTTGATGTGTTTTTTCGTTGCTCATTTTGTTTGTCTCCAGATGTAGATCAAGCCAGCTGATGAAACAGGAATTTAATCCAACCATTCTTCATTATAAACTTGGTCTCACGGTCCTTTATTCTCTTTTCATTAAACAAATTAAAGAAGTAATATACCTCACTAGCACTTTCCCTCTCTCTCACTCTCTCTCTCTCGCTCTCGCTCTCTCTCTCTCTGCTGTGACAGCGTGCTATTATTTCGTTTTCTGTTGCAGCTCATGTTGCATGCAATACACGGAAACTGTCCTTTTGTCTGTGTGTATATGTTTATGTGAGTCTCAGACATGAAACCTTGGGGAAAATGGTGCATTCTTTAGGCAATTTCGGCTATAGACTGGCAACATCTCAACTCGGATTTGTAATAATAGGACAAGAACTTTAGTTGCATTATTTAATCATAAACCCACTTGGCATTTCTTAAAGGTAAAACATTTGATAATAATTAAACAATTAGAGTTCTTTTAAATAGTGGGGTTTGTTCTTATGCTTCAGTAAATTCCCATTTAATTCAACATTCACAAACTAGTAATGAACGGATATCAGAGACTAATTAAAAGAGACTGATTGTATAGCAAGTTTTACAAATCTCCTGACTAATTGATGACTAACTGTGGTCTTATTTAAGCTCAGTGCTATATTAGATCATAGCATGAAAATAATATCTCAAGTGAGCTTTAATTGTGAAGCAATAAAATAAATCGCACTTCAGACTTCATTGCGCTCGTGGCATCATAACAACCGGTCTTAAAAGAAAATAAAATGATTTACAGCTTTAGAATTTAGATGCGAAACATTCTCAGTCATAATCAGAGTGGAAGCCGGTCCAGGTTTTCCATCATTCCTTGCTCTCTGTCTCTTTTCCCTTTCACATTCTGAGACGAGCACATACACCGAGGCTGCACACACAGTGGACTCCCAGAGATTTAGTACAACATGGACCGTGACAACAAGACATGTCATTTCCACTCGTGCTTCGGCACGACACACTGCAAGAACTTCTACTACTGCTGCCAACTACACTGTGTGCAGCATCGCATCTTTGGCAATAACTCAGATGCAGTCTCCTGCCCAGAAAAGCCTGACTTGAGTGGCACAGTGGTGGGGGAAACTGGATCAAAGTCACTCACAGTCTGTGCCCTCTAACTATGAGGGAGAGAGTCAGAGAGAGAATCTTTTTTTTTTTTTTTTTTTCAGTAGTATGACTTGCCTTGGAAATGGAAATATATTGAGATGTAGTTATTAATTTTGTAGCCTCATTTGAATTTGACTGTAAAAGAAGTGATCAACAATTGTATAGATTTACCGCAACATTATCTGGCCAGTAACTCTGCAGTAATAAGATCTGTGGGATTGGGATAAAAATCCTGGTTATTCACATGATAAATGTTCAGTACAAATGGATTTTGCTTTCTAATTTTCAGCTAGGCATACCATGAAGCTTTTTTTTTTCCAAACACCTGTCTGATCTCATTTTTTTATAATGTTCTTTTTTGCTGTTGTCCCTGGTTTTCATCCTCAAGGGGACTTATTTTTCTTGCTCATCCATGCTCTTCTTTACCCTTGCTGAGCTGTAATATTCGATAGCTTTGTTAGTCTCAGCAGTGAAGGGTACTATCTATCATAGTCAAGATATGGATGTTTGCCACTTTATAATTGCAAACCTGTGTCCTCTGCCAGGACTATTGACAAGAAATCTCTTTAGGATCATTATGTAGGCGTGCAAGCACACATGCAGGAAAATTTCATACATCACATAATGCCATAGAAACCTCAAAATAACTTTCAACAACTAAATCCATTTTGAAAGTTGCATTTTCTCTCCTTTTGAACCTTCTGCTTCATCATCATTTTTTCTCTGTTTCTGCTTTGGTTTTTTACAGCCTACGTGCCTGAGGACGAGCTGAAGGCAGCCAAGATCGATGAGGAGCACCTGCAGGATGATGGCCTTTCCTTAGATGGCCAGGACACAGAGTACCTGTGCAACGAGGAAGAGGATCCACGTGAGCAGCTGAGCTACCAAAACTCCCCTCTCAGCAATGGCACCAACCCTGATGCCGGTTACGGCTCACCACTTAGTGACACCAGCGATCACCTGGCTGACTTTAAAAGCACCTCCTCCAAAGAGGGCCAGGAAAGAGATGAGACCGAGGACATGGAGACAGAGCCTGGTCTTTCTGTGCATGACAGCTTGGCAAAGATGAAAGCCGCCTATGCAAACTTGATCTCGAATGCCTCATGGTCAAGCATCACAAGGGACATTATAAAAAGCAAGCAAGTTAATGTCAGCAACAACAGTACCACAAGTAACCACAAGGGGAGTAATAGCCTTATGAATAGTCATGCAGCTAACATTAACAGCAGTGGAAGCAGTAGCATTACCACGGCTAGTGTTAGTGCCACAACCAGCACCACTCCAAGCAACATGTCTGCCAATGCCGCCACTTTAACCAGTAATAGCAATGGAAATGTAAGTGGAACCAGTAGCGGAAGTGTCTCTTATGACTGGCACCAGGCTGCACTCGCTAAAACATTACAGCATACACCATACCACCTTCTGCCAGAACCCAGCCTGTTTAGCACAGTGCAACTGTACCGGCAAAACAATAAGCTGTATGGGCCGGTATTTACTGGTGCCAGTAAATTTAGATGCAAGGACTGCAGTGCAGCTTATGACACACTTGTAGGCCTCACAGTACACATGAATGAAACAGGCCATTACCGTGATGACAATAAAGATCAGGAGGATGACATGGGCAAGAAATGGTCCAAGCCAAGGAAGCGTTCTTTAATGGAGATGGAGGGCAAAGAGGATGCTCAAAAAGTCTTAAAATGCATGTACTGTGGACACTCATTTGAATCTCTGCAAGACCTGAGTGTCCACATGATCAAAACAAAACACTACCAGAAAGTGCCTCTCAAAGAACCTATGCCAGCACTGGCCTCAAAGCTGGTTCCCTCTACCAAAAAACGAGTGTTTCATGACCTAGTGTCCCCCTGTTCACCTGAGTCCAGCACAATAGGTGTTCCACTGACAGAATCCACACCCACCAAAGACCAAAAGGTTTCTAATCCCTATGTTACTGCTAACAATCGATATGGCTATCAGAATGGTGCAAGTTACACCTGGCAGTTTGAAGCTAGAAAAGCCCAGATCCTCAAGTGTATGGAATGTGGCAGTTCTCATGACACCTTGCAGCAGCTTACAGCTCATATGATGGTGACAGGACACTTTCTCAAAGTGACCAACTCTGCCTCAAAAAAGGGGAAACAACTGGTGTTTGACCCAGTGGTGGAGGAAAAAATTCAGTCCATCCCTCTTCCACCAACTACCACACGTCTACCAGTTCCAACTATCAAGTCGCAAATAGACTCTCCATTGCAAACCTCTATAACTGAAGAGAGAAAGGTTTCACATGAGGAGAAAAAAGAGGTAAATGAGCCGGAGAAGAAAATTAAAGAAGAAAAGGAAGATCCATCTGACAAACTGGATAATTCTGAAAAACCTGGCCAATACAAATATCTTAGAGAAGAGGATTTAGAAGAAACCCCAAAAGAGGGTCTTGATATTCTGAAGTCTTTAGAAAATACTGTTTCTAGTGCTATCAGCAAGGCTCAGACAGGTACCCCTACATGGGGTGGTTATCCAAGCATCCATGCTGCCTACCAGCTTCAGGGGTCAATGAAGTCTCTCTCTTCTGTACAGAGTGTCAAAATGCAACCCACATTCAGTGCTAGCAGCTTGAAGTCTTTGTCAGCTGAAACCAGTGCCCTCATCCATTCGCCAGAAAGCCCATCCCCACCTCCAAATCATAAGAGCAATGTCTTAGCTATGGAAGAGTTAGTGGAGAAAGTCACAGGAAAGATTGTGTCTAAAAAGGAAAAGGATGAAAAGCCCATTGATCGCATCTCAAAACATTCCTCTGCACCGTCACCATCACCTGTAGCCAAGGAGAAAAAAGAATTTCTTCAGCCAACTGACCTTAGCAGGCCTACAAAGAATGGCATCGCTGAGGAGACTGAATCCATTGGTAAAGAAGGGGAACAAATTGAGAGTCATGCAGAAACTCCAGAAAAGAATGGAATGGACACCCTAAAAAAGCAAGTCAGCAATGGATGCAGTAGTTTGGGAATAATCACTGACCACTCACCAGAGCAGCCTTTAGTTAACCATCTCAGTGCACTGCAGTCCATCATGAACACTCACTTGGGCAAGGCATCTAAAACTGTCAGCCCATTATTAGATCCATTAGCAATGCTGTACAAAATCAGCAACAACATGGTGGAGAAACCTTTTTACAGTCCAACTCAGGTTAAGCAAGTGGAGTCCATCAATAGATACTATGACAATGAAGACCAACCAATAGATTTGACAAAATCCAAGAACAGTAATGGGCGTCCAAACAACAGCTCCTCCACTGTCATAAGCAACAGTAGCAACAGCAGCACTCCTAACAGTAATCGGCCCATTCTTTCCAACTTATCTGAATCGCTGTCTTCCCCTCTGAGGGAAAATGCCTTGATGGACATCTCGGACATGGTGAAAAACCTCACAGGTCGTCTGACACCGAAGTCATCAACTCCCTCTTCTATCTCTGAGAAGTCAGAAGCAGATGGCAGTGCTTTTGAGGATGCCCTGGAGGACTTCACTCATGTCCAAAAGAGGAAAGGGAGGCAATCAAACTGGAACCCTCAGCATCTTCTGATCTTACAGGCTCAGTTTGCATCCAGCCTTCGTGAAACTCCAGAGGGGAAGTTTGTCATCACTGACCTGGGTCCTCAGGAGCGTGTACATATCTGTAAGTTCACAGGTCTCTCAATGACCACAATCTCTCACTGGCTTGCCAATGTTAAGTACCAGCTCAGGCGGACAGGCGGGACCAAGTTCCTAAAGAACATTGACTCTGGCCAACCTCTGTTCTTGTGTAGTGACTGCGCCTCCCAGTTCAGAACTCCCTCCACTTACATTAGCCACTTAGAATCGCATCTAGGCTTCAGTTTAAAGGACCTGTCAAAGTTGTCTATAGACCTTATGAGAGAGCAGCAAGCAGTCACAAAAATGATAACAGACAAGACATTCAGTTCGCTCGGTTTGAACGAGGATGACTCTAATTCCATCTATCAGTGCAAACTGTGCAATAGAACCTTTGTCAGCAAACATGCAGTTAAGCTGCACCTCAGCAAAACGCATGGCAAGTCTCCAGAGGACCACTTGATCTTTGTGTCTGAGCTCGAAAAGTTAGATAAAGCATAGAGGAGCAGGCCAGTGGCAGTGAAGTGACTAATTTAAGAATCATTGCACTACATCACTGTTCTGCACTGCATCCCGAACTGAGCCTTCAGTCAAAACTGATTAAAACTTTTGTTGTGCAACTGCCTGACTGGACCATGATCTGTCTCGCCTTTTCAGTTGTTGCTGTTTTTTCACTCTGTTGATTTCTATATCTTACTTTGTATTGTATTTATATGTGTTAATTATGTGCATGTTTTTTTCCCCCTAAGTGATTCTGGACTTGATCAAATTTTCCACTGTTTGTACTTTGTGGAATCGAGAATGAGACCAGCATGGTATCCATGGGCATGGTCAAAACTAGGGTGTAACACATGAAAACAAGTAGTTGTAACAAGTGCCACATAAATTTTGTTGAATCAATCATCCCTTACACATGAGATAACTGAAACATTAGGCAAACAAACATGCAGAAGCTATAAAGAATATAGTATGAGTATAGATTTATTGTTTTGAGCTCTAATTACCAAGTTTGACATTATACCACCACCCCCTTTAATCATGGAAAATATACAGAAGCCAGCATTGTATCTTAAAAACCTCAACAGATAACGATTGACTGGCTGCTTCTGATGATACACTTTGTGTCACAAATGATTTTGTTTTAACATATTTGTTAAATCAGTTGGTTTTGTTGTTAAGTATTCTTTTTTTTTACTGTAGCAATTTGGAAATGTATGCTTTGGTACCGACTTTTCTCTTTCTATAGGTTTGCTTCGATTTCAACTTGTAAAGACTTATTCAAATCCTTATATACAGTACATATATATTTAAATGATCTGCAATGATGTACATGTACATTTTTTCATCATCATATCTTGCCAGTTGCCGCAGCTTTGTTTGTATGGTGTGCATTCTTTTATATTGTCATTTTATATATAGTAAACAAAAAGGAAATAATATGTAAATAGATATATATGCAGACGGTATGTGAACAGTAGCGCTGACGTTCATCCTTTTGGTCCTCCAGTGTGGTTAATATTAATTGGTTTGATGGAATGCATCCTCAGATGCACATTATGCCTGAATGAAAAAGAGCAATGCACAACAGGAAAGCCGGTGCATTTCAATGTTTTTAATCATACCATTGTGAAATGTCTCATCAACTCATAAAAAAATATTGTTTTTGTCTCTCAATTGTAAAATAAATCCTGACATTTCTTGACTAAATCTCCACTCTCTAATTGTTCTGTTCAGATAATGTAATTATGGGATGATGCCATTCTCAGCAAGTGAAAGCTTTTGTAACGGTAAAATGTAGTACATTGGACTATTCATAAGTTAGTCTTATAGGTGAACCTTTAAATACTTTGAGAACAAGCTGAGTTCCAAAGCCAAAGGCCACCTGAGGAACAGAATTAGTCAAAAAGGACTTGGGCTAGACCATCTTAAACCGGGGTCCTAGAATGTCTGTAACATGCTAATCATTCATTGTAATTGTGGTCAGAGCTGTGGTTGTTCCAGAGCATATATTATAGGGTGTTAAAATTTCGTCTTCCTATTGCTATAGTTCTGTGAATTAGAAAAAACTTAGTAGAGAGAACCTACACAGACACAGAAAAAAAAAAAATCTGAAACTCTAAACAGACAGTAACTCAACCTCTGTAACAAACCAGCGATCCAGTAATGCTCCCAGCACCACCATGCCAGGTTTAACAATAAAATTTGGGGGTTTTGGTTGAAATGAGCCAGAGAGCTAAGATTGAGCCAACAATCACTGTAGTGATTAGCACTGTAGGCCTTCACCTCCAGGGTCATCAAGGGTTCAAGTTCCAATTTTGGGTCTGTATGCATGGAGTTTGCATGTTCTCTCCGTGCTTGAATCATTTTTTTCCAGGTATCCTGGTTTCCTCTCACAGTCCAAAGGCATTCAAAGTAGACTAATCCGTTTTTTCCAAATTACCAGGTGCGCAAGCATGCGCCCTGTGACAGACTGGCACTCTGTCCAGGGAGTACACCACCTTGTGATAGGCTCTCTGACCCTGCACATATAGAGAATGAGTGAGTGAATATTTAAGTGCGGTAAATTTTTGAGTTGCATGTAAATGAAGGAAAGTTTCCAGGCGCAAATGCTGCTTCAAATAGTCATTCACCAAAAATAGTAGCGCACCTTTGGATTTAATGCACTGTCGTTAAATGTGTCTATCCAAGCCTGCAGGCAGAAACAGACACAGATCAAGATCCCTCTTGTGTTAAGGAATTTAACACAGTGCCTGTACATTATTATATGTAAATTACTATCATCACAATAAATGTTACAATGAAAGTACCTGGAGAGCCAACCAAGACATCAGCAGATAGACGCCATTTAAGCAGATTTGCATACCTTTTGCCTACTACAACAAATATTTTTCCACTGGGTATTTCTCTAGGTTTTCAGATTTTATAGGAAAATGTCCAATATCTGTTGGGAATCCAACAATTTACTCTTTTCAACTCAATTACTGGGTGATTATGCTTATGGACACCAGGGCTTTAGAGCGTTAGAAAACCTAAGGGAGCCAATGACTGATATACATGGTGTTTGCACAATAATCTAATCCTCCATTCGCACAGCTTTGGGGAGTTGCTGTGGTAAACCTCTTGTTAGTTGTCCTATTTGAGAATACAATCTCACTCAAATTGGCATGTTTTGATTTCCCAGTAGTGCCATAGCGTGTATGCCGAGCCTTAGCCACAAAGTTCTGCTTTTTCGTCAATTACTGCAATTTGTCATTCAAATGGCCCGTGCTGCAAGAAATTTACCTTGGATTTTGTTAGGAATCAAATTGTGCACTCGTAAAATGAAATACATTTTTACCACCGAGGTCATAACATTGTGTTCCAATTATTTATTTATTTAATTTTTAAATTTAAACTCATGTGCCGATTGAAGAGGGAAGGAGATTTAAAAGTTTATGCCATCCGTTTAATTCAAGCGGAGGTGCGAGCAAACCTCGAGACCAAATCGTAAGTTAAACAGACTTAACTATGCATGAAGTCACAGTTTTGCCTCCAGAATAACAAGATGAAAGAAACATTGTTATTGAAATCATAGCTTTCGAGACTTAGCAGATTCGGGTGTATTATTAAATTAAGCCTTCTATTTTTCCAGACACATCGGTACGTGACTCTGAGTGAAGATAAAGAGGGCACGCTAGGTTTCTCTCCAGAGGAATTTCACAGAGCGACTTCCTGCCTGCCTGCCATTTACTTTTACATTTGCCCGAGGCATTGCGTCGAGAAACAATAGAATAATGCCGTGTTTCACACTGAACCGCTTTACACTGAACACAGCTGGAGTTCTGTACTTTAAGGCTGGAGGTCTATATAAGTGTTGAAGCTTAAGGTTGAAACGTTGAAGACAACTGTGAGAGTAAACACTTGGAGATTGAGAGATTTATCTGGCCTCATAGATTTGTTTTGCTCGTCTTTTTTGTATGTATAATTCCATATTCAGGGGCATAAAGCAGAATTAGAATAATACATTTTTTTGTCTGCTTTCTGAATAAAGCATTGCTGTCTCATACTGATAAGCAACAAAGATGCAAATTCCTCATTTGTGACTGTTTTTTTTTTTAGCTCAATCTTTTCTTCTAATTTAAGTCAATATTTTCACGCTGAATCTAAAAAAAAAATTGATTCACTCAAAAACGTCTTAACCACTTAACTTATCTTAGACAACAGTATCACATATTCTTTAAGGTTTCCTTACTGATAATAACCATGTTGTTTCAGTACGTCCTCTTAAATGAGTAACATGGCTGAGGAATAAATTTATAAATTTATTTATTTATTTAATCCCAGAATCATTTAGTACCCAAAAAGTGCTTTATTATCATAGATTTTAACAGCATGGAGACTTCTAGACTGTTCTAAAGATTTATAATTTTTTAAATGAATGTTCAATCTATAGATTTGGTAACAAGGTTTTGTATTTTAAAACTGATCTCATCATCAGGGGCGGATCTACCGGGGTGGCACAGGGTGGCAGTTGCCACCCTAAGAAAAAAGCCTTGCCACCCTATTTGCCACCCCAGCACTACTGTTCTAAAAATAAAAGAGTTTTTTTTTTTTTTTATCTGACGTTCCAATCCAGATATCAGGTTCAAGTCAATCACACATCAGCCTTTATTTCATTTTTATAGGACAATGTAAAAATGTGCACCCTAGTGTATACATCGAATAAGAATAACGTTCCTTGAATCCACAGAAAACATGCAAGGATGCTTGCTTCAGTGTTGCCACCCCACATAATTTTAATGCCACCCCCTTGCCACCTCATGAATAATTTTCTAGATCCGCCCCTGCTCATCATCCAGTATAAGAATATCATTGACAAAAATGGGGGGGGGGGGGGGGGGATCTTTGTAAATTTGAATGAGAACCTCTTGTAATTTCATGGTAAAAAAAAAAAAAAAAAAAAACGTTCATTTCAGAATGGGGTTGAACGTTGTGAAACTAAATTGCACCGTTTTATAACCTGTAAATGAAATGAAAAAGATGTTTCAAGCATGCACTGTTACTTAGATTCAAGCATTAATTCATAAAATTTGTATTAATTAAAATGAGTATTGTAATTATCATTTATTATAAGTAAAGTGTAGTTTCAACAATGTCTAAATATTATAAAGGTTTTAACAAGAGTTGAAATAATTTATCTTTAGCAAGCACATGTACATAGTGTGCTATAAAATATCTTTTTAGCTTTACTTATATACATACTGTACATAGATTGCCTGGTCAAAAAAAAAAAAAAAAAAAGTTAAACTTGAGAGTTATGTTCATGGTGCTGCATCAAGCAAAGGAAACAAGAAGATTTTAAGTAATTGGAACTGGGTTAAGAACCCTTCTAAAACCTGGAAAAAAGAAAAAAAGAAAAGAAAAAAAAGATCACTTAGGGCGGCATGGTGATTTAGTGGCTAGCACTGTTGCTTCGCACATCCAGGGTCCAGGTTTGATTGCCGCCACGGGTCTGTGTGCATGGAGTTTGCATGTTCTCCCCGTGCTTGGTCGATTTCCTCTGGGTGCTTGAGGTTTCCACCCACAACCCAAAAACTTGCAGATTAGGCTAATTTGAGTTCCCAAATTGCCCATAGTGTGTGAATGAGTGTATGTGCATATCTGTGCCCAACGATGGATTGGCACCCATTCAGGGTGTACCCTGCCTCATGGTGTACCTAAGTCTCCTGGGATATGCTCCAGGCCCCCCATGACACTGTGTACAGGGTAAAGCGGTATAGACAATGAGTGAGTGAGTGAGTGAGTGAGTGAGTGAGTGAGTGAGGAGACATCACTTAAATACTTGGTGAAGTTGCATAGGTAATAGTTAAACCTCATGAAAGTAAGAGCTTTTCCAAATGCACACAAAATTGATGAGAACTCACGATATTGGGAAGAGCTGTGTGCCCATAAGAAAACCACTTGTTCGTAAGACTAATAAAAAAAGGCTTCACTTTGCTAGGGAGCATAAAGATTGGACTTCGGAGCAATGGAAAATGGTCACGCGGTCTGACGAGTCCAGACTGACCCTATTCCAGAACGATGGGCACATCAGGGTAAGAAGGGAAGACCATGAAGCGAGGCACCCATCATGCATAGTGCCCTCTGGAGGCAGTGTTATGATCCGGTGTTGCTTCACTTGGTGAGGTCTAGGCTTAGCAATGTTACATGGCACCAAAATAACTAAATAAAATGAAATTATTAATGTACTGAATGACCAGGGTATCGCTTAAATGGAATGTTTCTTCCCTGATGGCACAGACATATTCCAGGACTCCAGGATTGAGAAAGAGTGGTTCTGGGAGCACGAGGAATCATTTTCACACATGAACTGGTGAAAGTTGGCACACATTGTGTGCTGGAATCAAAGACAAATATTTCTTGAATGAAATCTTAGAATTGGCCAGGCAGTGTATTTGTAGCATTAGTGCCACACAAGTGTCACCTCAATCATGCAATCTATGAACTTCACATATAGTACAGTGTTAACAGTGGTGCTATTTTAAATGCTCATGTGACGGCACACTATCATACCCATATGCCCATATCGTCAGCAACTGCTAGTACAACTGAAAAAAAAAAAAAAGTGTCTGTAGATCTAATAATTCACAGAGACAGCTATGGGAAAAAAGTTCCTGTACGTACACAAAATCAATTAAATAAAGGCCTATTCATGTCTTTAAAATCCACTTTCTCTCCCGAATGTTGTTTAGCCTGAAATTGTTTTTTTTTTCGAAAATGAACCGCATTTAGGTCTATCTCACAGGCAGATGATAGCTGTCAAATGAATCAGATCAAGTAAAATTGAATCACAGTTGAGCACACAGAAGAAAACAAAGGCTTGTCAGCTAAATACACGAGGCTGATAAATTGTGAGGCCATTTTGATCGACAGGCCTAGAACATATCGTACATTTCGGCGAATAAATACTTTGCATCCCTTCCTGTGATGGGCTGTGAGATCATTGCAATGAGAATTATTTGAAGTTCCTTTAAGAATTGACGCACGCCGCGATAGAAGTCGGCACCGTAAATGGTTGTGTTGCTGTCAAAAGTGAGCCGTGTTTGGAGATGGGATGTGTGAGTTATTCATCGGAGCGAGGACGGCGCTGTGAAGAATGGAGATGTGACAAAATCGCTCCTTTATCGAATAATGATGGCTGACACAGGGCCTAATGGATGCAGTGTTTTTAATCTTGGCTCCGTGATGGACTCCGCTGGCAGGCCTACAGGTGTGCTGTGACAGCCCGTCTCTTCTCTTACTCATCACTTACACACGGCAGACAAGACTTCATCCTTCTTTTCCCGAAAGCACTGGCACTTCTGATTTAGAAAAGCACGAAGAGGGCCTAGTATTCTCTGACCCTGAGCATTAGGCTGGGTGACCTTCTTCAGCTTGCTAAATCATGTAGAAACCACGGGAGATCTTTGGGAGGAAGGTGCCAGGTTTCTGTACATCTCGACTACCTAAACTTCTCGTGTAGCGCATATCATGCGATATCTCTCGGATGCTAACAAGCCAATGTTCCATACTGGCGCTGTCCACCTACACAGTGAGTCATCGAAAGATTCTGATATTTTCAAACTTCAGGCAAAATAAACACCTCACACCAACCCCACGCAAGTTGTTCTATCAGCTTCATTCGACACTATTAACTCGTCTTGATACTCTGAGTAGGATGGGATACCCTTGGGTTGCAACGATGCTTCAGTACTTCTTACATCCTCTGTGAAGTGCTCTTTTATAAGTGGGGCGGCCTGGGAAAACTATTCAGAAGGACAAAACTTCACTTTTCTATATATATAGGTCTATTTCTAAACGAATGCTCTCCTGAACTGTAATATGTTGCTATTTCGTATGTATTATAAACATTATCTGTACTCACCTCTATTTCATCACCAGAGGCAAAAGTCATTCACGGTATCTAAACAGTAGTTCCATTATAATCTCTGTTTACATCAGTGGGAAAGTAAAAATGGACTTTCATTTATAAAACTTTAACAATCTGTACACAGATTAGGAACATACCCAGGGCTGAAACCTGAAAAAGGATGCCTCCGATTTTACGGATCACCCGACCTGTGAAATATGCTTATTGAACTTGTTTTAAGCTGAAGTTGTTTTTTTGATGTTTAAGATTAATTTATTGACAGAAAAAAAAAAAAAAAACGCATAGTAGGTTTAACACATTATTGCAGATATAATGTAGCTTATAGTATACAAGCAATATGATTTTATGCCACACAGTGTATGATGTATATTGATCAGTCTGCTTTAACCTGGAACAAGTCTTCAGAAAAAAGCAGTCAGAATTGTGAGGACACCGACAAAATCAGATATGAGTTGATATTGTATGATGCTGACATGTAAATTATATATATATATATATATATATATATATATATATATATATATATATATATATATATAATATTTCATCATCAACCAAGTACTAGTTACACAACATATATCTGAATGAATACTGTACCATGCAATATCTATATTAGAGTAATAAATATTATAATAAACCATATACAATTGTAGACAATAGCAGCCAGGTTATCCGTCAGGAACGATGCTTATATTGTTCATTGTTCAATGTCAAATGTTAGCACCGAAATCCATGTATAAATAAAAATAAAGTGTATTTTAACCAATTTGAACAATAAGTTATTATCGAAAAGTAATTTATTTAAAGAAAAGTAACGTGATTACTATGAGCTTCATCTGCAGGCGGATTGAAAATGTATCAATTAAGCTCGACTTAAGCACGTTCATAACCCTTAATTATAACAAGGGTTATAAGGTGTTAAGATAACATGATGTGGGCATCGCTTTGCATCACTTTATTATTATTATTATTATTATTATTATTATTATAAAGACTAAATGTTTGTAGAATTTAATTTAGGTTAACTTTAGCTATTATAAGCTACTTGTATTTATGTAGCAACAAGAGCACAAATAAGACAATTATCATTTGTTTTTTTCCGTTCCAAGAGGCACTTCAGCAAAACAGGCAAAACCAGCAAATTTCGCCCTACCCTCTGCACATGCCTGGTGTAGATTATGTAATGTTTCTGTTTTAGTGTTGATGTGATGATGTGGGAGCATTACAGCCATTACAACAGGGGTACCAGAATATAAGCTAACTGATTAGGTTTATATCTATTGTGCTACACAGCAATGCATTTTCCCCCCAAGATGAGGTGTTAAAGTATTACTGGAAGAAAAATGCCAGTTTTGTCATAACCCAGTTATTTAGAATTTTATATATACAAATTTATCCTCAACAATATCCAGAGACTTTTTTTATTCCGCCAAACATACTGACTACGATCGGATGTTAATGGAATTATTTCTGTCAGATAAGCAGGCCATTTAAAAAAAAGAAAAAATCTGGACTATATATATATATATATATATATATATATATATATATATATATATATATATATATATAAACTATTTTTGTACATACATAAATACATCTATAAGACTTGGACATAAAGCAATGTCTCTTCCAGACCTCCCCATTTCATTGCGATGCCTTCAATTTTATCAAATTCCCCTCAGCATGAAGACTATTTATTCTCACTCCTTAGTCTTGTTTTTGTAATTTTCAATTCCTTGTTGAATGTTAAACATTTGATTCAAATCGGGCAGAGCTCTCTTTAAAGCAAACATGTTATAATTTCAAACCTCCTTTCCTGTGGTGGCTGCACATATTTTCCACTTAAAGTGATTTACTGACATGCATTCATGAGTGAATGATTGAATTTTGCCAGGCCTGAGTGATATTTGCACAGCATGTAATTGCAGAGGGCGGCATACCGAACAAAAGCCTCTGCACATGTTGCTATGGGATTTCAGTGCAATCTCTTCTTAAATTGGTGTTTTAAAAAGAAAAATGAGAGCAAGTGAGAAATAAAGACAGAGAGATTGTGTGTTGGCAAATTAACAATAAGAAAAGATGGATCAGTATGGAGCTGTAGCCATATTTATGAAGAAATATATAATAAAATTTCTGTCCCTGGTGTTCTTACCAGGAAGTTATCAGTGCCATGGGTATATTTGTACATACTTGTCTTGTAGGATACGTGACAGCTCTCTACTAGACACATGCTCATGGGTTGCATGATGTGAGCATACTATATAGACTACATACATACATACATACATACATAACTCCAGAACTGAAGAATTTAACTTCCATTCTTTATTTTCATATTATTGTACAGAAGACAAGTGAAAAGTAACATCATGGGTATCATAATGCATGCAAAAATGCATACGTTTGGGCTGTATTAGCATGTTAAACCATGCATCAGAAGTGTACGTACTGTATATGTGAGAGCGCTCCTCCTCCCTTTGGATGTGAGGGAAAATTTTAGCCCTCAACGCCACACTATCTTCTCCAGTACTACAAAGAGCACTTGCATGTCCACCCTACCGCTAGCTTAACCTGACACTAGCGCATGCTACTTTCCACATGCCTTTGCTTGTTTTGGTTTGTTTTAATCGGATGGAAGGGTCCTACCGACATTGACATGCCTTGGCTCACAGATCCACACACATACACACTCGCACTCATGCATACAGTCAGAAGGACAGTGGGCTGTCCGGCGCAGCATCATTAGCTCAGTGGAGACATGGCGGCCCTGACACATGTCGGACGCTTGCGCATAATTTGGAGGTAACACCACGTTTGTGTGCAGGCATGCTGTCAGCCGTACAGCAGGAGCAGAGGACACTGAGACGGGGGGGAAATCTGTGCGAGGAAGAGATGGAAGGGTTTTATATGGGGGAGTTCTGCTGGGCTCAAACGACTGCTTCCCCTTGACGCTAGAGAAGCGGAGGGGCTGCGTTTCAAAAAGCTACCGCAGCGATCATAGTCTCCGTCCAAGAGAGGACCTGCCAATGTGGTTCCTCCTCAAACAGGGCCTAGCTCGGATTCACTATTTGGCAAGTTAGACATCACCTTTCAGGCCAGTGCCAATTGTCATGCAATTGAATCAGCATAATTTGACAGATAAGACATGGCTGGTTACTTTATGTCGCCACAATGCTGCTTATTTCTGGTCGGGACGAGCAACAAGAAAAGCCACCAGGATCAAATGTAAAAAAGAAAGCATTGTAGGACACATAGCTGTTCCCCATCCTCTGACATCTACTGTGCAATAAATAGAAACATTCTTTACAATGAAGGCCATCCATTCTTATAGACTTTAATTATGTCTTAGCGAGCACCCATAGTTCATCTTATATGTACAGTATGAAAACCTTCACATTGCATCCACAGACAATCGATCAATGTTCAGAATAAGCTCTTCCTGTTTTCCAGCCCGGCACTTAATGTATGCAGCACTGTTGCTCCGTAGGTATTTTGTCCCCTTCATCCATCAATCTATCCATGCATTATGCATATCAGGGGTCATATTGGTGGCTGCCTCCTCCCGCACAGGCGCTAATCCTTATCTTAAGTGTAATAACAAGATTAGCCGAGGTACGAGGGGCTTACAGAAGGTCCTGGTTTGACCACAGCAAGGTTGACAAGGCCAGGTCAGTGAGGAGATCTAGAGAAACACTCCACCGAGCCCAGCTCATTGATTACCTTAACACACTACACAGGCCTGGGGTTGGGTCGAAGTAGTATTTGGAGTCAGATAAATGGCAGCTAGCCACCCACAGCGGGGGCCAATGTCATGCAAATCGTGCCGCATAAGTTGAGGTTGGTCAAGCTGTGATTAAGAATGATTTTAGGCGCTTCGTTTTTGGCCCTTGCTGAGTGGTATAATGTCACCGAATTGTTTAATGGTTTAAAATATCAATTAGACAAAAGCCTCCAGTGTTTCTATCCTCCATGGACGTTTAATGTCATAAGAGGTATTTTGGATGAGGAAGGTCAAAGGGCTAAACTGACAGAATGGCACGGATGCAGAACAATCAGAATTCACATGATTTTCCTGGAGTCAGGAAAACTGGAGTCAAAGCATTTGGTCCTTAGATACTTTAGTTCTCATGAAGATACTGTAAATGTTTTATGAAGCCATTTTCAAGACTGATCATTTTGTACCTGATTTTTGTAAGTATGTAATTGTTTTAGAAATGTCTAAAATATTGATACGGCAAAGATTTCTGAAAAGAATCGCTGATTCCAGAGCTGTCTATCAGGCAATACTGTATCAGTAAGAGATTTCTTTCTTTGTCACATTTAGTAGTGGAAAATACCAGCTTTTCTAATGATAGCCAGAACTTCAGCTTCCCAAGTCACTAGCTTTCATGCTTATTCACAAGGTCAAGTGAATAAATTACCTCCAAGCTAAATCGCTGCTAAAAAGGTGAATGCCCTGTCGTTCCCGTGAACATTGGGCGAGTGCAATGCCTGATCCTTTAAAATCGACTGATAACTTGTCTCGGAATTTGGAGTTATTGCTACATCCCCGGTCCTGAATTCACAGCTAGTCATTTCCACATGTTTGGGACATTAAAGAAGTTTCTGGGAGAAGACTGTGTACTAAGAAAACTTATTATCTTGATGATATCAAAGTGCTACTGAAATGCTGCATTATTGTAGTAAGAGAGTATATATTATATATATATATATATATATATATATATATATATATATATATATATATGTTATACTGTATAACTATAACTATAACTATTACTTTTTTTAAACTACTGTGTCCTGTTATTCTGCACAATCAAAAAAACAATCAAAATGTTTTGACTTGAAATCCCCTTGTCATACTACAGGTCTTTAAAGACCACCAGTGGCTCAGTTGGTAGTTGTTATCACCATTCCCAAGTCTACACCTAATCCTGAGTGAACATAACGGTTGGTGTGTGTAAACAGTCTGACTCCGTGTCCTAGTCTGAGAATGTGTCCATTTTTCATCGAGTCCTGTATGCACGAACATCCTGAATGCGGAAATGCCCCGAATGTATGGGAGGTCTATAAACACATCAGCAGTTAACATTTTTTATTCGTCAAAAGGACATGTCCCGTATCTGTCAGGGACAGATGTTCGCTGATGAATGATATATGCGCGCTCAGGACGACATGGCTGACTGCTGTGGGCGCTGATGTTTAGAGTCTATTAATTTTACAGTGCAAGTTGGAATTATCCATCTGCTTAAAGGTTAACTGCCTCCTTGCTTGTGAAGAGCGCGTTGCTCAGTCACGGCCCATGTTGAACGCGTAGACGAGGCATGGACAAAGTTTATTCGAGTCTACCGGGCACATCGAGTGAAGTAACAGCAAGGGCCCATTAATGAACGTCAATCACGGCGTGTCGTGCCTCTGTTTTATCGGCTCGGCGCGGACATATGCGTCTTTAAGAGATGTATTAATAGGGAGACAAACAATCCACTTAATGCCCAAAGTGAAGCGGAGAGGCGTTTTTACAAGTCTGCAGATGAGCTTCTCTTTCATAGATGCTGTCTGTGTGCTGATTTAGTGCACCGGCTGCCACTCGCCTGTCAGTCGGCCAGAGTAATCTCTCTTTGTCATCTGCCAGAGGGGGTGAAGTTCATCTTTGCAATAACGTTAAATGCGCCGGTGTTCCCTGTCTCATGCATATGAATGGATAGATATAAATAGGGAAGTTGAGGAGTAGATAGATCGTGTGGGTGTCACTTCAAACTTCCTCATCATCCATAATAAAAGCATGTTGTGCCATGCTTCACAAGGAGCTTATTGCTTTCTTAGAATCTTCTAGTTCAGGACCTCTTTTAAGGCCTTTTGGACTGCACACAATAGCAGACATTTTTACACCTTAAAGCTGCAACAGTGATTTTTCCATCAGATACTTAATGACGTGCTGAACTAACATCACTGAGTGGATATAATATGGATATCTTAGGTTCTGTCTTCATGTAGTTTTTTTTTTTCTTCTTTAAATTTAAGGCAGACTTGAGCGATGATTGATCTTTTTATGTTCTTCCTACTGTAGATCACCTGGTTTTCCTCCAGATTTTCTTAGGCAAACAAGCCTTTTTCAGTCACTTCTTTCAAGGTTGGACTTTTTAAAGGTGACACATTTACCATCATCTCTTCATTTGATCGAAAATGAACTAGAACATCCTCTGTTATGTTCTTTGTAGCAAAAACAAAACTCCCAAGATTCTTCATATCATTTGCATCCTGCTCTGATATGCACCATATTGGATAAATGTTAGAATAAATGTGGGCCATGGTGCCTGTCATGTGAGAATAATAAGCAAAATAATAATAAAAAAGAAATATATCAAGCCTTAGCTAATGATGGCCATGAAACAAGATTTTTTTTAAAAATCCAGCAACAGAGGCACTAATAAAAAAAGAGCTTTCTCTGAAGTGTGTTTCTTTAACACCTCTCGGCAGACTCCGCTGTAACGCGGCACTATTTTTATTGACACCCTTTGAAAAACAACAACCACAAGGCAAGCTGTCACTCATGTTTCCCTTTTTCGCTCTCTTCAAATCTGAGAGGCAGGGCCTGCTCTATCTCCAACATGTCTCAGTCACTGCTGCCTCCACTCCCGGGCTGACACGTCCCTTCGCTGCTCGTTGTCACCTCACATACACACATATACACGCACACGCACACGCTCTTCGACGTGCAACACTTCCAATGGCGCACACGCCCACACACACACACACACACACACACACACACACACACACACACACACACACACACACACACACACACACACGCGCGCGCGCGCGCACACGCACCACCACAATGTGTGACAACTCCAGCGCAACACACAAAGCTACACGCATACACACACAACCACGTGGCGAGTTAATTCCCGCCCGCGTATGTTTCTTTGTCCACATTCGGCTGGTGTTAACCCAAACCGAGATGCCAAGGGGGGGGGTGGTGGTGGTGGTGTGTAGTGCAAGAGAGGAGGGAGGGATGACAAAAACGGAAGACAGACAGAAAGAAAGAGGAAAATTGAGCTTCAGCATGTGCCAAAGTCGGCGCTGCCAGTCAGCGACACGTATTTTGACAATCATAGGCTGTCATCACTCTGTGATCAGAACTGTCAGAGCCGAGGCGGCCAGGAGATGAGCCGAGAACTGGCAATCCTCACTTTTCCTCCTCACAAAGCACTGTCAGAAGAGTCACTTCTGGTATTTATACACACATACGTACACACACCCAGCAAGTCGACAAATCAAACATGTCACCCGAGCCATGTGCGACACACAAAGAATGATGAACAGATCGGGGGTTTGAAAGTTGGAAAAGGCATATCTGTCTAAAAATAAGCTGTAGCATGACATTGTTTCGCACGAGAGACACATTTTAGGCAGCATGCTTAATGTTTTAAAACTGGCCTTACGTATATGTATAGTGTCTCTGTGCACTTTTACACAAGGTCCGTGTGTGGGCGTCCGCATGGTTCTCTGGTTTTCCTCCTGTCTTTATAAAACATACCAGGAGATGGATGATGGAACAGTGATGCTAAGCTGCCCTTATGTGTAAATGAGCTTGTGAATAAGTGTGCATGGAGCATGCGATGAACTCGTGTCTAGTTCAGGGTCTACTTGCCTTACAACCGTAATATTTTTGATAATGGATTGATTAACCCTATAGTGGTTACTGAAGATACTCACTCACTCATTCACTCACTCATCGTCTACACCACTTTGTTCTGTATTCGGGCACGAGGCAGGATACACCCTGGACATCCATTGCGGAGCACACACATACACACACTCATTCACACACTATGGGAACGCCAATTAGGTTAACCGACATGTCTTTGGACTGTGGGAAGAAACCGGAGTACCTGGAGGAAACCCACCAAGCAATGGAGAACATGCAAACTACATGCACATAGAGATGGGAATCGAGGAGGTTATTGAATATAAATTATGAAAAAGTGTTCATGTGGTGGCCTGAAAAAATATATTGAAACCAAAAGTTTATTTTTTCTTTGCAAAGACCATACTTTGCCATTAACATAAATGTCTTTTCTGTTGATGATGATCTAACGCTCAAACCAAGGAAAAGCCCTCAAACTCTCTTAAAACACTGCCCGACCCAAAAGAAAAATGTCACTCTCTCTTATATTTAATTGGACCACCTTGTGATTTGATTACAGCTGTGGCATCCTTTCGATATGCCTATGCGATATCACGACATTTATTTTGGCCCAGAGTAGAATCATTCATTTCTCTCTAACATCTTGTTTTGATGATGGGAGAGTTGGACCACTTCTCCAGCACATCTCAAAGGGGGTCAAGGTCTGGACTCTGTGGTCGCCAATCCATGTGTGAAAATGGGATCAGGGAAGAAAAAAAAATAAACATGATCAGTATATTCAGGTAGTCAGCTGACCTCATTTTGGGCACAGAATGTTGCTTAACCTAGATCTGAGAAACAAAAACAACCCCTGATCATAACACTGCCCCACAGGCCTGTATGGTAGGCACTAGACATGATGGGTCTGCCTCTCTTCTTACCCTGACGCACCCAACAATCTGTAACAGGGTAAATCTGGACTCATCACACCACAGTACATGACCGTTTTCCAATGCTCCACAGTCTCTTCATTATAGTGCCAAGCAAACCGAAGCCTGTTTTTCTATTAGCCTTATTTTTACGTGGTTTTCTTAAGGCTACACAGCTGTTTAGTCCCAATCCTTCTTCGTATTGTGAGTGTGGAAATGTTCTTACTTTCCTATTAAACATAGCCATGAGCCACTGCAATCCTTCCAGGTTTTGATAATGCCATGGTTACTCAAGTATGGTAGGTTCAGCCATTTTTTGTTGCAAACAAATATCAGTCAAGTCAGCATTAGCTTTGATTTTGTTTTCATAAGTGATTGGAAGTTATGATGTTCCATCTCGCTTCTATGCATTCAGCCGTTCAAATTGCAGCAACATATCTGCCATTATCCGCCTATTCTTAGCAGATGTAGCCTTGCTCATTAGAGGCTGAGACTCCACCGAGGACAAACTGTCACTTGAGCTGATCACCATATAAAACAATAAAGTACTCATCATGGTAGCATCAGAGTTAGAACAAGGAATTCAAAACGACAGCTGTGATTTCTAAAGCCCTGCTTGCCAGGTAGCGATCATTTGTTTAGCATGGCATACATTAGCATTACTTTGTTACCTGGGATCTTCATAGTGCTCTGGGAGAGACGGGGTTAATTTATCTTGTCTACTCCGAGGGCCTGCGGGCGGCAGCAACTGGGTTTTGATCTACGTGATAGACACATGCTTAACACTCGCTGGACAAGCTTGTAAGTAGAGAAACAGAGATAGACAGACACAGCATGGGAGCGAAACAAGGAGGAAGAAAGACAGAGAAAGGGAGATGCACCGTGCCATCTTGTTCGTTTCTCGATGTTCTGTGGGCTTTGTCTATCTCAAGCAAGCAAGTCGGCCCTGGATTTTACTCTTTAGAGAATAAGGAAAGGTAGAGCCCCATTTCCTTCAACCTCTCAGTGCAGTCATGTGAATAGAACATCATGCTCCGAGAGAGTGAGAGCAGACACAAGGAAGGGAGAGAGTGGGTCGACTAAAAACCCAAATGTAAAATATAATTTTAACACTAGAGACTTGAACACAGAGCCTTTGTCTGGCTTGAACAGCTACAGATTTAAAAAAAAAAAGAAAAAAAAAGAGAAAGGAAATGCAATATTTTAGTCAGTTTATTTGCTGTGAAAGCCTTTTAGAGCCATAATGTATTCATACTGTATCTTATACTGTAAACACTAAAGATTGATAACAGAAAGCAAACACACATTTAAAAAAAACATTTCTTAGGTTTTCCATATGTAATATTTTAAAAGATTCATGATGAATTAATTTTTATGCTTTTGTCACATGCAGAACAAGTGACTTTACTCATCTCATCAAATGTTATACAGTATTATACAGTTATGCTGAATTTAAATTTAAAACTATTACTGTACTTACCAAAGTGCACAGAAGTGTTTTCAAAAGCATCATTGCATATGGCTTTTGTTTGGATGTTCCAAAGACTTTTACACATTACTGTAAATAAAACAGCTGTTGGGTTTTACTGAGCGTGCTGGAGAATGAGTTCTTTTGATAATTTTGTCACACTCGCTCTTTTCTATTTTCATGCAGGGCAGAAAAATTCATAATCACAAATTCCTATCCTATTGTAATTATATGCGCCTCACTTTTTATTATTTTTTTTAGGTCTTATTTTTTTAAGACCGACTAAAAATAAATGATCAAACCATTCCTTTAAGTGCTTTGTTTAATGGTTTATAATGGCTTATAATTTGTTTATGTCTACAATACAGTTCTTTCTATCAATCAATTTCTTGTTTTCTTCCACATTTTGGTCAGTCTCCATAAGATCAACAAGCTTGATTACTTTGCGGCCCCTTTAAATACATATAATGCTAATGTTAGGTACAAAATTTTGGTAACAATAAAACAATGAAATAAACACTGAACACAATAAACACAATTTCCTATAAACATTTTCATGTTTATAGGAAATCGATGGTTTATATGAAAACATTGATATGATATGGATATGATAATGATAATGACATCTCCCCTGATATTCACATATTCATGACTTCATTTATCAGGAAATGATCATGGTGAGTGGAGCTCAAAAATTATTCATCCTATTTAAAGCAATAATGTGGAATAAACATTTTATGCAAGCATGGGGCAGTGTGATTCCTGTCCCAGAGGGCCTCAATTAGCTCTTGTTGCAGTTCGCATTTTGACCACTAGGTGCGATAATTCTTCAATAGCGCTAAATGGGGCAGTGAGCGCACTGATTCACAACTGCAGGACATCTACAGTACAAGATGTAGTATGTCAGTGATATTTAAAATGTGTCGTGTTGTGTTGAACGAGGAGTCTTGATCACGGCTGAAAAAGCAGCACTGCTTTATCTGTAATGTAAATCTCATGCTGTGTAATGAGTGACCTTCAATATGAGTTACTAGATGTTTTTTTTATTTTTTTTTATTAATGGAGTTATGTGAAACATTAGAAATAAAGTTACAGTAGTTTTAATTGAATGGGGATTTTGGTTGTTCTAAAAACAGGTTTCAACATGAAAGCCTGCAAGAAGAGTGGAGGATTGAGGACAGAGAGATGTTGGGATATTCCTGAATATGGCACAGATGGCGTTCCCACCTGAACCTTACATTTAGTGACCATAGTTTGCTGTGAAGCACACTTTCAATTGCCCTGAGGTGCTCCTATAAATGTTTCATTATTGCATGAATTTGATTCAGACTCTTTAGTTTGAACCTGCTCCCAGGTGAGAGGCCTTAAACAAAACCATGTGTGTCTGTTCAGTAACGTGCGTTTTTTCTTTTCTGTTTTTCTTCAGCCCGACTCGAAAGGTGTAGGCAGTGTTTAGCCTCTTCGAATGACAAGAGCTGGTAACTTTAATTAACAACCTGTCACATTATCTTCTCATGGTGAACAACATGTCTTAAAATCAGCCAGCTTCAAGGACTCTCTCAATTCACACACGATAATTAATTAAAAAAAAAAAAAAACTTCTGGCTTCTCCATTTAACACTTAAGTCGTAGAATAGGAAGGACATGTGAATAATGTCAGGCAGAAAAATCACACACATTGCACATATGTAAAATATAAAAGTGCATTTTGTCACATGATGCCCTGAAATTGTCAACACACACACACACACACAGACACACACACACCTCTTCAGTTTTGCACGTGCTTGCTTTGTGAGTCTGATGTAACATAAGAAGAAATCACCTCCCACTTCTTTATCACACTTGAACTCGTCTAGGTGTCGCAAAGCCTCCAGGTTTCTTCTGTCACACAAAAACCCAGGCAGCGAGGAGCTGGCGCTTCACATGTTTATCAGAACGAGCCCCGATCTCTTCTTGATGTCTAATTAATGGGGCAGATTCGCACCACAATAAATGCGTATGCAGATGAGTTGTGCGGCTGGCACTAATTTCGTCGAGCGGCGATAACAAGGGCGAGTTAATCTCCTCTCTTTTAACCCCGATTTACTTGATCCACCATAACAAACAAACAAATAATAATCCTATTATTGTCTTAATAGCACATTTTGTTCTCTGAAGTGTTTCTGACGGAACGTCGCCTGTATTGTGGCTGACAAAACTCGAAATCAATTTCCCGCCATTGTGGCGCTGGTGTTTTATTCTCTGCAATGTTTGTTTAATGTGCATTCTCTCTCGCTCACTTTTATTTTATTTTTATTTTTTTTATCTACTGCTGTCATTTTTGCTGTTACTTGGACAATAATGAATGATGCGTGCTTCAGCTGGTGTTAGCATTAAGAAGCTTACAATGCTGTCACATGCTGCAATGAATTCATAGTTGGAAATGCTTCTGTTTTGTTAATAAGCAAATCTGTGGAGAATTTGAATGGCAGAAAATCACAGCTCAATCAGTGTACAAATGAATGACTTTAAATGTACTGTACAAATATGGTGATGAATTTGGAAATTTGGTTTATAAGTTATCCTTTTCATGCAGAAGGTTTCAGATTCTAATCAGCTACCATTTGCCAAAATGAGCCTGACAAACTGGTAGACCATGTTTGCCAGCTGGGGAATTACTTTCTGGCCAAAAAAAAAAGATTTCATGGAACACCTTTTGCTTTGCACGGTGTGGTTCATGTGAAAATGATTCCTCGTGCTCCAAGAACCACACTTTCCCAGTTTGAGTCTTGAAATATGCCCGTGCTATCAGGGAAGAAAAAAGTCTACATGTGATAACCTCGCCATTCAGAACATTCAGGTCATCAGCTGACTTTATTTTATTTTTTGAGCCTAGACCTCACCAACTGAAGCGACCCCAGATTATAACACTGCCTCCAGAGGCATGTACAGTGGACACTATGCATGATGGGTGCACGGCATCATGTGCTTCCCTTCTTACCCTGATACATCTCTTCTTAGGGTCAATCTAAACTCATAAGACCATATGACCTAAAGTCCAATCTTTTTGCTCCCTCACAAATATAGGTGTTCTCTTTCAAAAGCTACACTCGATGCTGTGTGAAAACGCTATGGGAACATCTCTTTGTTCTACAGTTGTAAAGCCTGGATATATCAAATACGCCAAATATTTTTGGCTTATAACCTCGGTCAGGTGACGTCATTTGATAAGGTGCACCGGCAGGTTATAAATAGAAGTGAACGGAAACATCCTCAGATCTTTTTGTCTTCAGGACTGCTTTGTGTTTGTGTGTGTGTGTGCAAACAGATAACGAAAAGGAAAATAACAGCGTTAACTCACCGTTATGGCGGAGTTTGTTAAGAGATGCGTGCCTCCGTGTGATAGATCTCTTTCGGAGGGCGATCTCCACAAATTTTTCTTTTAAGTGCTTGTTGGACGAAAACGCTCGCCTCGGGCTTCAGGGAGACTGTGAGTATTGTGATCTCCTCCCTATTAAGGTGCTTTGCGGGCGGCTCGTTTTCTCGCGTGTTGATCTGGCAGACGCGCACGAGATGGATTTCCCCCTTTCTCTCGCGCTCTCTCCGGATTAGGAAGTTTTAGCATCTGCTTCTCAAGCGCACTCCGGTGCTTCTTGTGAAGGGGCCTCAACATCTCTCTCTCCCCTTCTTTGGTGACCTCCATGACGAGTTAACTCTTTGATGGAGCAAGCTGTACTCATCTCGTGTTTTTGTGCCATCGACTTATTCGAATATCACTGATGTGAAAGCGTGTGGTTATATGATGATGCCCCAGATAGAAGAGACGCTTGCGGGCTATCTCTTTCCTGACATCATACTGAAAAAAATCATACCCTGAAAAAGCCCACACTCCCCGCCAAGCTGTGGAGCTTGATATCTTCCATGGTGGGGAAAGCTTTTCAGGCAGTGGGTCAGGCTGGTGCTACACTGCACACCATGGCAGTTTTGCAGGCCTACCAGGCGGACCTGCTGAAGGACTTGGTCACTGGCGGGGCTATTGATGAGAGGGTGTTTGCAGAGCTATGCCGAGTCACAGATCTGTCTCTCTGTGCAACCAAGCAGACAGCCCGTGCTGTTGGCTGTTCTATGGCTGCCATGGTATCCACGGAGAGGCACCAGTGGCTGAACCTCATGGGCATCAAGGATAGAGATCGTCCTGTCCTCCTTGATGCCCCCGTCTCACCTTCCGGCTTTTTTGGTTCACACTATTAATTCCGTCACCACTAGGTTTTGGGAGGCGAAATTATATGAACAGGCCTTTGGGAGGTTTCTTCCCTGCCGTCCTCGAGTCGGGACCATCAACCACCCGATCCCCACCAGGTCTGGCCCTCATTAGGCGTGAGGTGCAAAACGAGAGTGTGACCAGAGTGTGGGTTTGGGGCTCGCCGCTCTTCTCAGTGTGCCTCAAAAAGACCGGACCTGAGGAGCCTCCTCCCTACAAAGAGGAAATCCTGAGGGTCATGCACCCAGGGCCGTTGGGGTGTCTCTCTTTGGAGAAGCTGGCAGCATGGAAACTACTGCCAGGCGTATCTCCTTGAGTACAAAGGACTGTAGACACAGGCTATAGAATTCAGTTTGCACATCGTCCTCCAACGGCGTGATCTCCACTTTCGTGAAACCGGAACGAGCACATCTGCTGGCCCAGGAATTACAGATTTTGCTGGGCAAAGGGGCCATAGAACACCAAGAGAGATGGGGGTTGAGTCTGATTTTAGATCTTCGCGGCTTGAACTGCTATCTCAGGAAATCCAGATTCAAAATGTTGACTGTCAAACCAACACAGTCTGGACGCGATGGCCCACACATGGCCCCCCAGATTACGCCTTTATGCGTTTCCTCTGATAGTTCTGCTCTCTGGAGTCCCGGCGAGGGTCCGTCAACAGGGTTTGCGTCTCTTATTGATAGAGCCCCATTGGCCGACCAGAGTGTGGTTCTCAGATCTAATATCTCTTCTTGACGGCTCACTCTGGGTGATTCCAGTGAGGAGGGATCGTCTGTCTCAGGCGCAGGGGACAATATTTCATCCCCGGCCCGAGTTCTGGAACCTTCACGTCTGGCCCCTGAAGGACCAACTAAGAGATGCTGGTCTTCCAGTCAGCGTAATTGAAACTAGTGCCAGGGCTCCCTCCACTAGAAAAACTTATGCCCTCAAATGGAGTGTATTTGAAAGTTGGTGCATGGCAAGACATGCAGACCCAGTCCACTGCCAGATTGTTTCAGTGCTGGAGTTTTGCAAGAAAAGTTGTCCTTTGGCTTATACCCTAGTACTCTCAGAACGTACATAGCCGCTATTTCGACTTGTCATGTTCTGACCGATGGGCTTTTTGCCTGTTTTATTCGTGGAGCTGAGTGGTTGAGGCCGCCAACTAGAGTGTCGGTCTCTTCATGGGACTTAGCTATTGTCCTCGAAGGCCTGGTAACACCCCTTTCGAACCACCTGTCAGGCTTCTGTCTCTTTAGATGGTTTTTCTTATGGCTATTACTTCTTTGAAGAGGATTGGCGATCTGCAGGCTCTGTCAGTCTCACCATCCTGCCTAGACTTTGCCCCTGGACAAGTCAAAGCTATTCTGCATCCTCACCTGAACTATCTTCTAAAGGTTCCATTCTCGACTAGTCGTTCTTGAAGCCTTCTGTCCTCCGCCTTTTACAGCTCCGGAGCAGGAAAGACTTCACTTACTATGTCCAGTACATGCTCTTCAGACTTACGTCCACCACACTAGCCAGTGGCATAAGTCAGAGCAGCTTTTCATTTGCTATGGTGGCCGCAACTGGGGGGCGGCCGCCACTAGACAGATGCTGTCACATTGGGTAAGAGATGCTATTGCCCTAGACTATGAGGCGCATGGTCACACTTCGCCTATGGGAGGGCTCATTCGACCAGGGGGATTGCCTCATCAAATGCTCAGGCAAGAGGCGTCCCCTTGCAGCAGGTGTGCGATGTGGCAGGCTGGTCCTCTCCGCACACGTTTGTTAGATTTTATAGTCTGGATGTCAATGCTACTACGGGCTTGCGAGTCCTTGAATCAGCATCAAATGGGGTAGGTCTGAGACCTCCTTGGCTATTGTGCGCACGCGCTACACTTCCAGGGGGTCCAGACACACACTGTTCCCTGATAAAGTGGGAACGAGATGCTGCACTTCAATGCTGCACTTCAATGCCGCACTGCTGGCGTGCCTGGATGTCCTTTCAGACAAAATTGACCTGAGGACCCCTGTCTGAGGTTATAAGGCAAAAATATTTGGCGTACAGTGGAACCTCGGATTGCGAGTAACGTGGTTATCGAGTGTTCCGCAAACCGAGCAAAGATTTTTACTAAATTTTTAATTGGAAACCGAGCAAGTATTAGTTTACAAGCGCCGAGTATCATGTATCACGCATGCGACTCTTATTTTGACAACGAGCGTCACTCTCTCACCTTTTCACCACCCCCCCCCCCCCCCCACGGCTTCGCAAACACACAGAAACTCTGCTTGTCTCTCACACACACACAACACACACACACACACACACATGCACAGATGCTCTGTCGCCTTTTCACCCCCTCCCCGGCTTCACAAACAAACAGAAACTCTGTCGCGATTCTTTTCAAAGGTAAGGTGCTGATTCCCTTAGTATGCGCTCACGCCAGGTCAGAGAGATTTCTTTTTTTCCTGTTAAAATGGTGTTTCCGTTGTGTGTGTGTTTGTTTGTTGTGAAACTTAAAAAGCGAGGTGTGGAGAGGGAGGAGGAGTGTTACTGTGTAAAACGAGGCAAGGGAAGGGCTAATTCCACACACACACACACACACACACACACACACACACACACACACACACACACACACACACACACACACACACACGGCGCCTGCACGCACCAACGGAAACATTTATCTGTCGGGATTTATTTGTACTTTTTTTTTTAAGGTAAAGTGCAGATTAATTTGTTTTATTTTCATTTTATAGATTGTATTACTCATTTGTATTAATTTATTTTTTGGGTCTGTGGAACGAATAATTTGAGTTTTCATTATTTCTTATTGGAAATGATGATTTGGTTTTACGAGTGTTTTGGAACACAAGCCCACTTCCGGAATTAATTATGCTCGTAACCCAAGGTTCCACTGTATTTGATACACAGAGGCTTCACAACCGGAGAACAAAGAGATGTTCCCATAGCGTTTTCAAGCAGCATCTCATTCCTGCTTTATCAGGGAACAGGGTTACAGCAAAGTAACCCGAGACATTTTTTTCTGCAAGTATTTTTTTGTATGGACACACAGTCCCAGTTCCTGGTAGTTCTCATCACATTGTGTGCTTATGGAAATGCTCTTACTTGTACTTTTAAACTTTTTTGCAATGCATCTTTACTAAGTGTTCAAGTGGTCTTCATTCTTTTTTTTCCTGATCACATTTCTCCTACGAAGTTGAAGATTCAGCCAGGTTTTCATAATGTGTTTAACCATCCTTAACCCAATTCCAGTAATTTCAAATCTCTTTAATTGTTTTTGCTGCTTGATGCAGGACAATGATTTGGCACTTTTGAAATGGTGACTGCAGTGTCTTTTACAGCTGCTTTTATAACAGTATTACTAGCAAGAGCTCAGAACCCACCTCAATTCTAGAGCTATTATGCTAGAATCAAGGTAGGACTATATTTCTGATTGAATATTAAAAGAAACAATAATTTAGTGCAATGTTGGCATTACGTTTCAAACTAAAGATTTATCATCATATGCATAACAAGAAACAAGTTTCCATGTGCAATTAAATTCTTTCTTTGCCTTCCACTATGAAAAGGTGTTCATGAATGCCTTTATTTTTGACTCATAATGCACATAATCGCACACCACAAAAACTTTTGGGGACTTAAAATTATAGCCTTAGTTCTGACTGGTAAATGCACTGACACAGGAGACTCTTTCTAAATGTTGCAATATCAACAACTAAGTTTTTATATCAAAATATTTATATGGATTAACGACCATACAAGCTCTCTCTTGAACAACCAGAGCAGATTTTATAGAAAATTTATCAACACTTTCTGACCAATCAGAACAGAGAACTGTGGTACTTTCTAAAGCAGCTTCTCTTCCAATGTAGATGTTACAATTGGATCTAGATGACCTTTTTAAATATTTTGTATAATTATTCCTATAGCAATAAATGCTTTATCCTGCAAGAACTCCATTTCCCAGAATGCCCTGCTGGAAGCCCCACTCAAGCTCTACAACATCGTAATCACACAGGTGAACATACACAAAGCTGATGCCAATTAACTTTAATCACCAAAGATATATATTCCTCTCACAGCTTGGCATGCCTTTTCAGTTTGAAGCCTGTTCTTTTACTTTTATTTATATGATTTCTGATATACATGCACCCCAACTAATTTTTTACTTTTTTTTGTTGTTCTTTGATTTTTTTTTTATTTAATGATATGATAATATTAATAATATAAAAAATACAGGTTCCTGGATTAAAAGCTAAAACAAAATAAAAAATAAAGGAAAGAACTATTTATCACTCTAACATCATACTAATTGATCAGACAGTAAAATTATAGAAATGTATAAACATAGGAAAAGCTGTCCTACACCTTTGCAAGCCTTTTTTTTTTTCAACAAAAAAATTCCTCACTTTCAGACTGTTCAACATTTTCAAAATGTTTTAGAAAAGAAAACCTGCTGTATTCTGAATATCATAATGTTCTATAATTTTATAATAAATGTGTGCATGAAGTTTGCATGTTCTACCCCATGCTTAGTGGGTTTCTTATGGGTACTGCAGTTTCCTCCCACAGTCCAAAGACATGCACATTAGGCTAATTGGCGTTTTCAAATTGCCCATAGTGTGTGTGTGTGTGTGTGTGCGTGCGATGGATTGGCACCCTGTCCCTGTACCCCGCCTTGTGCCCTTGGTCTCTTGGGAAAGGCTCCGAGCATCCCTGCAACCCTGTATACAGTTGAGTTAGCATATGCATAGTGTAGAGTAGAATAGTTCTGTGCTTTATTTATAAAATAAATGAAGCCTAAGCATTACTTTCCATGAACATAGTATTTTCCTCTTGTTGTGTACAGTATAATAGCAATGTGTGTTAAATCTTCAGTTGAGTTACAGTATTTTTCAGCCTCTCATTTGTGCCTAATTTAGCAAAAAATATTTTACTTTTAGCTGGTTTGCTTTGAATTGCTTGTATACTGCAGCAGAATTTTAGATTTTTTTGTTTTTGTTTGTGAGTTTGTACCTGGCAACCCATGAATAAAAAAATAATACAGAGACACTATAGCTACAAAATGCAATAGAGACTTAAGGAGTACTGTAATTGATCTAATAAAAATACGCACACACACACACACACACACACACACACACACGCACTTTAAGCCCATGCATGCACTCGCGTGTATTCACAGTATGATGTGTGTAAAGTGTGATGAGTGGCAGCATGACGGCATGGCAGGTGTAAGAAAGGCCCGGTGTTTTCAAGGGCACAGTATTTCCAGGGAAAGGATCCTGGAGCACATAAGATTGGCACAGCAGCTTTGAGCGCAGTGCTGGGCTCTACTTCCTGTCCGAGTGGCTCAGAGAGGGGGACGCTGGCACGGGCATGGCACACAGCTTATTTATAGAGCAGAGAGAAAGTGCTGCCAGGGCAGAAGCTGTATGGTGTTAGCGTGGCATATGGACCGATCTGTTTCTGGATGAGATTGTTCTTGCACGGAAATATCGGGCAGTTTTCACATTGTTTCAGGATACCCTTGCTGTAAAATTTTTACTTAATTACTTGGTGGATTCTACTTCTGATGCCTTCTGTAAAAACCTGGTGGATTGCAAACATTTTACAACTGAAGCTTGCAAGCCTGCTGCCAAATCTTGTGTGCTGAAATCACAGAAATGAGGCTGCTTTGATGCTCTCCAAAATTATCCAAAGCCTCAAGTTATTGAACATTTACACCATTAAGGTCTAGGGTGTTTTAATTGAGGTTGGAGTGTGTTTAAGTAGGTCAGAGGGCGGGCCTGTGTGTCATGTTTAAGGAAAGAACACAAGGATACTGTTAAGACTCCAGCCTAAAGGCAAATCTCATATCAGCTTTCTGTTTAATAATGCCTCCTAATTACCATAATGGCCCAACTTATCTGATGCGTTTAATTAAGACTGCATGTCTGGTACCCACTTAAAGGGGGTGAGCGACTAGTAACCTTGTTCATATGGAGGAAAATCCACTCATGAAGAGTTCTGCCACAGAAGCTACAGCAAATTCTGTAAATATACAGTATATGAATAAAAAATATTTATTGGAACGTTTGGCTTTACATTCTTAAAAATCATTTAGATGGAATGTATGTAAGGCTATATACTGTATTGTAATTTTTCTTGTTCTGACACACAACTGATTTTATGGTTTTAATCATTTCATTCATTCAGGGTGCAGTGATGACCCAGGCGGCTAGAGCTCTAGGTTGATTATTTGTGGACCCGAAGATCCAGGTTCAAGCCTCATTGCCTCATTGGTGGGTCGCTACACCCTATACTACCCAGCCACTGCATATAGTGCTGGTCCCAAGCCTGGGTAAAATGAGAGGGTTGCATCAGGAAGGGCATGCAGTGTTGTAAAAAACAACCTGTGTCAAGTTGTGTGCGGATCGGATGGTCTGCTGTGGCGACCCCTTGATTGGAGCGGACAAAAGAAAGTTAAGTCATTTTATTCATTTGTACTCAGTAACTGCTTCATTCTGATGGGCTTTACAGTACATCTAAAGCCTAGTTTAGGTGCAAGTCAGTAATACATCCCAAAAGGGACACCAATGCAATACAGCGCACTACACAGATCATTTAATATAGAGTTGGCCTTCCACCTACTGGTATGTTTCTGGGAGGTGGGAGGAAATCCAGAGAGCACTCAAACTGGCAAGAGGGGAACATGGAATGCCACACAATACAGTAACTGGTGGATCAAATCAGGGACCCTGGAGTTGCGCTGCCCACCTCACAGCAAGCAAAATCCTGTTAAGTCCAACTAACATCCATTAAGTACATTAACTTGCTTTGGAATGTAATTTGCTTTTACAGTATATTATATAAAAACATACAACAGTTAGTTCCCAGCAAGTAATCTGTTTGGATGAGGAAGCATTCCACGAGTAGTGATATAGAGTGCACATGGTGAACTAGCTCTCCATTACACACTATTTGGGATTTACGCCAGAAATTCCAGGAGTTAGCTGATATTGCTAAAAATTAAATATAAAGTTGAAATATAACTAAAAAATTAGCAACTGTCAGTTGCTAACTGTAGATTGTCGGCTCTGTCAGTCATGGTTAGTTAGTTATGCGACTGTAGTAGCCTAAGGATATGTGTTGGGAAACAAAATAATTGGTTAAAAAAAAAAATCATAATCTGTTGATTTTAAATTGTATTTATGGAACTGTTGTATAAAAGCAATATCTCACTTAAGGTTGTGCTGTGGTACTGAATATCAGCATGGCTGTGATATTTTCGATTATTGGTCTGCATCCTCATGTCCATCACCACATTCGGTATGTTTAGCACTTTCTCTCTCTCGTGTAATATTACTCAAGCATAGTTATCACTGGTTTTGCACGTATTGCAGATGAGAGTTTTTTTTTTTTTTATGTCCAATGATCCTAAAATTGATGATTGATCATTTTTGTTAATTGTGCCAATAGACCTAAGCTGTATTCAGTGCACATACAGTAGAAAGACACACACTGCTCAGACAAATAGTCATATGTGCAGCTAAATTATTAGTGACAGAATTGTGACTGTAGGCTTTTTTCCCCCCTTTTAATATGTGCTGAAATGCAGAAATATAAATTATATACCTAATATATAAATAACCCCTAGGCTGTCTGAAAAGCATTTGCTGGAAGTGTTTTTCTGCTGTCTTCAGCTGACACGGAAATGCTTTACTACTTTTTTTTTTTTTTTTTTAAGTTTTTTTTTTTTTTTAACTGTGTCTTTAATATCAGTCTCTAATCTTCATCATTAGTGAACATTTCTTAATTGTCAGAGTTTCTTCACAGACATCAGACTTGGCTTAATCCGATTGCAATGTTGTTGGGCTAATTTGTTGGCGTATTAGCGTTGATGAGCGGCAGTAGAGGACAGGGCCTCGGGCCAGACGAGTGATTTGGAGCTCTTTGATCCGAGCAGCACCCTGCTGATAGCGCTGTGGTGTGGCCATATGGAGAGAATGGCCTGGGCCTTGGACAAGCACTCGGCCCTAACGGAAACTGCCCCATGACCACCTAGAGGGCAGGAGAACAACTTATTCTTACTGAAAGTATATTTAGAGTACATCGATGCCAAGAAAGGGATTTTTGTCCAGTAGGTGCTTTTAGTTGCTCCAGATTTAGCAGTTGGACATCTCTTCATAAGCGTGATGTAAAACACTGTCACTTTTTGTGAAAGGGTAAAGAGGAGCACACGCCTTATCTGATAAGCATGCAGGCAGACACTGTGCCTTTTTTTCTGACCCGCAGATATGCCATTTTGTCAAGTCATTTCATATGCTTAGAGGACAATGCTAAAAAGGTCTACAGCTTAAGGCTGTCCTTCCTTATGAATATGTACTTAAATTTCAGTTATGCCAATTTAGAACTGTACTTGCCCTTGATGCAGAAAGCTGAAAGATACAGTATGGCAGCAAAGGTTTTTCTTTTTTCCGACTTGGTGAAGAAAAAAAAAAAGTTAACTAAAGTTAACTAGTTAAAAAATAACTCCCATTTTTGGAACTGATTCTGCTCCTAGCGCTGCTGACATATCAACACTTCTTCAACTTTGGTATGTTCAATATGGTATAAAAATTCTTTTCAAGACCCCTGTCATATTACTCAGAGAGTATTGATGCATTTTATATAACTGCACAGTAGTTCTGGCTGTTCTATAAGACATACAGTAGGTCTGCCCCAGAAAAAAAAAAAAAAAAATTTAGAAGAGTACATCAATCAAGGGAAACATTTAATATTGTAATTGTGTTAAGAATTGTTCATTCATTGTTCAAGGCATATGACACCTGAATAGTTTTATTGTTTATTGTTAAAAAAAAAAAATCTGTAGTAGAAATCACAGCTATGTAGTTAAAGTGAGTCCATTTCCACATGTCCAATTTAATGAGAACTCAAATGATTGGGACTCAACAGCTATGTAGCCATAAGGGGAAAAAATACTTTTTTGTGTAACTAATCAGAAAATAATGGGAGCATAGAGATTGGACTTTGGAGCAATGGAAAAACATCATGTGGTCTGGTGAGATCAGATTGACCATTTCAGAGTGATGGGTAAGTGAGGGTAAGAAGGGAAGCACATAAAGTGATGCACCCATTATGCATAGTGGCCCCTGTACAAGCTTCTGGAGGTAGTGTTATGATCTGGAGTTGCTTTAGTTGGTCAGGTCTAGCCTCAGCAGCATTACAGTATGTTGCAATAAAATGAAGTCAGCTGATGACCTAAATGTATTGAATGAGCAGTTTCTGAATATCACATCTAGTTTTTGTTTCCCTGATGGCACAGTTATATTTCAGTCCTGAAATTGTGAAAGGCCCTGGGAGCATGAGGAATCAATTTAACATGTGAATTGGCCACCACATTGTGCACTTTAAAGTTAAAGGTGGTTAAAGGCAGTCTTGGAGAGTGCAAAGTTTGTTTTTGGGGCCAAACAGTGTGTTAAAGGGCTTGTTGTATTATCTACAACAATAATATCAATACATCATAACAATAACAATAATATCATGGGTACACAGGGACATGCATAGTGGACATGCTACATAATTTAATTATAACAACAACAACAACAACAAAACAATAATAATAATAATAATAATAATAATAATAATAGTAATAATTGTTGTTGATAATAATAACAATAATAATAATAATAATAATAATAATAATAATAATAATGATTATTATTATTAATTATATTATTATTATTAAAGAGCTATGTAACATTGTGTCAGTGCTTTGTAATGGTCATGCTGTTTATGGTTTTCTATTGTTTATGGTTTTCTGGCTATAATGACAAGCTGAGAGGGTTTTTTTTTTTGTCTGCTTTCTTAAAAACACAAGTTATAATAGGAAGTACCATGGAGTTAAATGTCAATTTAAACAGTTACAAAGCATAATGTATTCATGAATTAATGCAAAAAAATTGTATAATATTATAATATTTTTTTATTTAATCTGTTTATCTGTGAATTGTTGTATATTTGGCTGAGCTTGAGGTAACTTATATACAGTACTTTGTGCTTTGTTTCATCGCAATCGGCCCATGGGGGAGAGAAGATATGCTACTTTGAATTTTAAATGGAAAATACCCCTATATCATTAAAAAACTCGATCTTAAAAAAATCAGCAGTTAATCTTAAAAACTCAACCAATGGCGTTGTACATTTTTAAATACTTGTGCTTATGAGGCTGCAATTGAAATCTACTTAATAAACGCAATCTCACATTTCCATTCTGCACACTTCACGAGAACACAAAAACTTTAGTTAATTTCAAAATTCAACAGATGGCGTTGTACATTTTTAAAACCATGCTTATGAGTGTCGAAGTCGTGGGCACATCTACGACTTAAATGAATGAAATACATTTTAAGTAAATGATGTAGATTAAATGAAAAAATATGTGAATGAATGGCTGCAAAATGCCTGAAGGTACAATTTAAAAATTGGTTGTTTATGTACATCCTCGGCAGCAAATTAATTTCCCTTCTCGTCTATTCTAACCACTCAACATTCAACATAATTTGTATACTAATCACTTTGTCATTATCTGCATCTGTTACTCTCTGGTTCATGTCTTTAAGTTAGACTTATTTATGCTTGATTGATTCATAGGGCACTCGTAGGAAACAAGAAACTCCTCGGAAACTGATCAGGTACAGGCACTGGACTGAGAGTCCAAACTTGCTTTACAGAAGCCCTAAGAGCAATACCTCAAGACTGCATTAAAATACAAGAATGTCTGACTATTTGCACAGTACTGTATAAGCATAGGGTGAGCGAGTTCTGTCTGTGTTCTTAACAAGAAGTCCGGATGTTGTTGGCATTTCAGCTTTAAGCTGTGTTCTCTCTTTGCATTCAGCGTACAAATATATAATTCAAATAAATGGATTTTAACCGACACCCGACTATGCATCTTATTTTGCTAGGTTTTATCATGTTTTAAAGCTGAATAAGCTGTCTAGTGAAAATTTAACTGTCAGAAAATCTTGCCTTGTGTGTAGTGAAGCGGTCCAGTGAGCTCCTGCAATAGTTCCACCATAAAAAGGCAGGATTTAGGATATAGATTTATAATCTATAGATTTTAACTTGTTTTGCTGTACTAAATTTTCAAAAGCAAATTCTTTTCGCCCTTTGTTAATATAAAATACATTTATGATAAACATTAACCCTTTGCTTTTGAAGGAACTAATTATTTACTGCATTACTGTGATTGAGTAGTTTTTTGTGTATTTTTTTAATCTGCAATTTTACTTTTACTTAAGTAGGTTTTGTTTGAAGTATTGTACTTCGCTACATTTTACATCATATTCGTTACTGAGGGAAAAATAAATGAATAAAAGAATAATAAAAATAATGCAACAGGGAAGAAAAAAATCACACCCAGAAACCACTGCACTGATTGGCGGCGAGAGCAAATGCAGTAAACTCACGAGAACGATGGAGACGGACGAAACAGATGCCGGTGATGCAGACCCAGCTGAAAGCGAGATGCCATCAAATTCTTATGAAGCAAACCCCTGGCCATATGTAAGTGACCACTTTGATTTAAAGCACAAGAAAGGCAACAGCTTTATTATGCAAAGGTCTTCCTTCAATTAAAGACAACTAGTTTGAGATTTATATCTACTTGTCTTTTTTGAACTACATTAGAATCCCCCGTCCCGCCCCTGCTGTTAAAAAAAAGAAACTCTGTACTTTTACTCTGAGTAGATTTTCTATGAGCTACTTTTTACTTTTACTTGAGTAGATTTTTAACTACTCAACTTACTTTAACTTT
This sequence comes from Clarias magur, assembly GCA_013621035.1. Lineage (NCBI taxonomy): Eukaryota > Metazoa > Chordata > Actinopteri > Siluriformes > Clariidae > Clarias > Clarias magur. The sequence continues at coordinate 209,679 of QNUK01000319.1, read as the reverse complement.
ACTTGTACTTCAGTAAAAATTTCACAGTACAGTAACAGTATGTGCGCTTTTTTTTTCTTTCAAAATTTAATTACTCTTTCCACCTCTGTTGCTTTCAATAACTTGCATATTTATGATTCAGACACAGTCTTGCATACTACACATACTCACAGTAATTTAGTTAGAATTAATGTTTTTTCAGCCTTAACAGTTGGAAGCACTTATGCAATATTTATAGAGTAGAGTGTAGCCTGTCAATCTGTTCTTCAGTTTCTGAATAAACCTAGGTAAAATATTTATACTTCATTTGGCTAAATAACATAAAGTACAAGATAACATTTTATTCTTTCAAAACCATCTGTTAGCTTATTCCAGGAAAACTTACAGGGTAAAATTGTTGTACTTACCAATACATGCTCAACTGCTACTGTAGCTTGTAGGACGCTCAGCTGACATTAGCTTAGCTGAGTATAGATGGTATTGAAGAACCATTGAGAGTGACTTTTGGTTTCGTCTATTTTTGTGTAAACACATTCAATATAGAAAGTCACTGATTTGACTGATTTGGGCTCTTTAGTTGTATCGGGTATGTGGATGACAACACAAGACGCATAAATCTCTCTTTGTCCACACTGAACTTGAGGGCTATCCTCATAAGATCAGCAAAATCATTCCCTCACTCTCACTCATCGTCTATACCGCTTTATCCTGTGTATATGGTTGTGGGGAGCCTGGAGCCAATGCCAGGAGACTCTGGACAAGGTACTAATCCATTGCAGGTCACACACTACGGGCAATTTGGGAACTCCAATTAGCCTAAACTGCATGCCTTTGGACTGTGGGAGGAGTCCTGGAGGAAACCCACCAAACAGGGGGAGAACCTGGACCCTGGAGGTGCAAGGCGACAGTGCTAACCACTAAGCCACTTTGCCGGCCCGATCAGCCAAATCAACAATCTGCAATTTTTGTTATTCCTGTTGCACATCAAGTCACTGATGAAATTTCAGCAACTTTCTCCCACTGAAGTGTACACTAAAATCTTATTTTTGGAGAAACAAAAACAAAGTATGAAGAATTGTAGTGTATATACAGTAATGTGCAAAAGTATTGAGCCACCCTTAATTTATTTATATTTTGCTTCCAAAGAGTCAGACTTTCTTGTGTTTTTTTTAATTATATATATATTTTTTAGAATAGTTCTCCAGGCTTCCTGAAGGCCTTTTTGGCTCTCATCCTCATCAAGTTTTCTCATTTTCAGTCCAGTCCCTGTACCTGACCAGGTTCAGAGGAATATATTTTGTTTATTAAGATACACAGTAACCTATGAATCATTCAATCGTCTAAAAAAAAAATAAAACATCTAAACTAAGGCATGAATCAGTGAGAATCCAGTGTAAATGATGACAGATGATCAGGCACGGTGATCAGTATACTGGTAATTCTAAATGCTGAGCAGCTGGAACAGACTAGATGGGGAAATGAGGCTGCTGCTGATGTTGTTACAGTACATAGACTCTCATAAACTCATTTTTAAATTGTATTATCTTTAGGCACTTTAAAATATTTGTTCCCATTTCTTTAATTTAATCTTCCCAATTTCATTTAATATGAAGAGGTGTATTGGATTGGCTCTAGACCTTTTGCACACCACTGTATATAGTAGAAAATTATATATTAAACTGTCTTGCTGTCTCTCAGCTTCAGGGTCACCGGTTCAGGTTACTGTCTCTATGGGGTTCTGCAAGTACTCCCTGTGATCTCATGACTTTTCTTCAACTTCTCAGACTTCTTCCGGTCTTCCAAAAAAAAAAAAAAGTGTTTACATCTTGTTCCCAGTGTTTCTTGGAAAGCCTCCAGATCCACTGTAACCCTGATCACGATAAAGCGCTTCTTAAAAAAGAATCAATGAAGGACTCACAAATGATCAAAAATCTTGATACACTAATACAGACAACAACAAAACGATGAATCTTTAAAATGTGATTTCCTTTTCAACAGATACAGTGTAAAGCATACTACTGTATGTTATTATTCAGGTAAAATTGGGTTTATATTGCATTTATATTCATATACAGTGTAATACATATATATATATATATATAAAATGTGGAACAGAAAAATACTTCATAGCCCAACCTCTGATACTAACATAATAATAGACACTCTAAACTTCTGCTTGAGTAGTTTTCTCATGGTCTACTTACTCGATTTCCAGAAAGGTGTCTTTACTATAATTAAATTGGGTCATTTACATTGGGTGCTTTATTCCCTACTGGTCTACTACCCCTGTTCTATTCTAAAAGGTCTGTTAGACTTCTTGTAAATGTTCTTTCTTTGCAACTGGGGTGACAGCATTCAAGTTCTAACAGGATAAATGTAGCTATTGACACTCATCCATAGCCTAGTACAGTGATGTATGAAAATTGCCGTGAACATTGCGCTATTGTGTATTAACCAGAGGTGAGCAAATGGGCAACAAGCAATATATGCTGTATGCTCCGATGCAGTTGTCTGATAACGTTCAATCCATCACACTCTCTCTCTCTCTCTCTCTCTCTCTCTCTTTCTCTCTCTATCTCTCCCATATTGTTTGGGATTAGATGATTCTACGTATCCTCCAGACAGAGAAAGAGAGAGAGAGAGAGAGAGAGAGACAGAAAAACGTGTGAAAATTACAATACATCAAGTAGGAGTTATTACAGAATCCGCTCCCCTCCTCGTCTCACTTCAAAGTCTTGGCAATTTTCTGATCCATGTGACATTCACCCTCCTCCAGGGTCAAACAACATCTTGCAGCCTTCACAAAATGATTAAATATTTTAAACAGCTCGCGCCCGTACCTCCGTGGCCCCCGGAGACTGATGCTGTTATCGCTTTTGTCAAAGCCACTTTCCATCTGCATTTGTCATTCCTGCTTCGTGTTTATGAGTTATCAATCGCTGTGTCAGAATGCAAAATAACTGATGTACTTTGGGCGGTATTGGATGCACTATCTTGGGCTTTTAATCAATGCATATTTCTTCACACTTCCCTCATTCGCTCCGCTCTCATATAAATCTTCGGAGTCCCAAGCTCGTGTAATGTATTCGCACAGAAGACGCTCTGACGGCAGCAGTAGTTATATTATCAAGCATTACACCTCGGGGCTAACAGAGTATCAGGGGCTTTCACACATAGGCAATGCTGGGAATTACAGACAGGAGGAAATGACTGCTGCACACACACGAGAAAAGGATTGCCCCCGCCATACATAAATCAACTGCAGTGAAGGCTAATCGTTCTCACTCAGATATGCGGCATATACTCCGTTTTTAGATTTGTCTTGCCCGGGAGAAGATTCCAGGCCGTGTGAGGCCTTTATCAGTGGTAACAAGGTTGTTAATGTATCTGAATGTGCTGTACATCCTCCATCTTGGCTCTGGCTTTGACAGTTGGGCTAAGAAGATGTAGTTCAAATGGAAACAGCTGGCATGTTGTCAAAGGTAGGGTACTAGGATATGCAGACCTGTTTTTTGATTGGAGCAGCCAGACAGGGCCAACATGAGAATGTATTTTCTGGTTAATTACAGTCATACAAAAATTATCACAGAATGAATTTTCTTAAGGTTGACTCCTATCTTTGATTAAAACAATGCTTTGGGCTTCCCCGACCTACACCACATGTCCGGATATTGTAAAATACTTTAATCATTAATGTTCAGACTTTGTGCTATTAACACTTTCAAAGAGTGTTTTATCACAGTTTAACCATCCGTTTTAGCCACAAAGCTCCAGTTACACAGGATGTGATGTAATGGACAAAAACATAACGGAGCATATACTTTAAAAGGAAAGTTATCAATGATGACGGAGTTACTGTTACCACCCCGAGGTTCACTTCTTCTTTCTAAGAACAGCGCACACCAAAGTGTTTCATTTTTACATCAATTTGCTAGCAATTTTACTCACTCACTCACTCACTCACTCACTCACTCACTCACTCACTATACTGCTTAATCCTGTATACAGAGTCACAGGGGACCTGGAACCTATCCCAGGAAACTTAGGGCAGCAGGCGGGGTACACCCTGGACAAGGTGCCAATCCATGGCAGGGCACACAGACATACACACACTCACTCACTCACACAATACAGGAAATTTGGGAAGAACAATTAGCCTAATCTGCATGCCTTTAGACTGTGGGAGAAAACCAGAGTACCTGGAGGAAACCCAACAAGCACGGGGAGAACATGCAAACTCTATGCACACAGGGGAGTGAATCGATCCTGGCCGGGAATCGACCCTGGACCCTGAAGGGGACAGTACTAACCACTAACACTAAACCGTGTAGTTACAATAGTTGCATTTAATGTTAGTTTCGTTAGTTTCTTCTACAAACAGGATTTCTTTTTTTCTTTTTCTTAGTTAAAAGGAAATACTGATATATAAAATGAGTAGTCTCAAAATTGTTGTCAAACTGTTCAGATAAACAACAATCATTTGTGACAGCAAAACCCCTGGCAGGTGAATGGGATAACAGAGAACCCAACAATCAGTATGGACTACTGTAAGGATATGAGCAACTTTAACAATGGCCAAATTGTGATGGCATGGTTTATACCCACGGAATGTGATGATACAGTCAAATAATTATGATCCTTGGAGGCCCACCTTGCAAATTACAGTACCTGAAGGATCTACTGCTGATGCCTCGGCGCCAGATCCCATACTGTACATTTAGAGGGATTGTGGAGACCATGTGTTGATGATGATGATGATGATGATGATGATGGGTAAGAGCGGACTTTGCTTTCCAATCTAGTTCCAACAAGGACTTCTCTCCTGCCACTGTTTTTGTAGTAGCTGTCACTCTTTTCTTGTAGTCCTCCTTGTCATGATATCAATATTATATTGAAGTATTGCAGAGCCCTAGAAGAAACTGTATTAAAGAAATGCCAGTGTGTTCCTTTAAGCTTTTCAGGAACAGAGTTTGCTGCCACTAGTTGAACACTAGGCCATGACACACACACACACACACACACACACACACACACACACACACACACACACACACACACACACACACACACACACATGTACACTCACACACATTATCCTAGCATTGTAGAGGGAATGAGTGTGGCTGATTTCAAACAACACATTTGTTGATCGCTCATATTCCTGTAGTGTATATGAGACATGAGGAAAATTATACAAAACGTATACCACCAATCACCACCCAAATCAGCAATGTATCCAGAACCAGCCATTGCTCTAAAAAGCTTCCAATCATTATACAGTACATGTCCTCTTGATCTTGATGCTATTATGGTTTTCTGTAGACATTTCTGTTAAAAAAATAATAAAAAATCCACACATGTTCAAATTGAAGTCATAAATTACACACTCATGACCTGTACACAGAAAATGAGCCACTTAACTGACACAGCTGTTCTGGTGTGCTCCATAAACCTGCCCTAAAGCCATTATGGAGTCAAGCCCTGAGCATTACTGTCCTACACCCTCACTAAGACAGCGCCACTAAATTAGCATGACAGTCATTTTTTTTAAAGAGGAAGAAGAAAAAAAAAAACCTTTTGAACCTTCAAGCAAGAGTTTTTGATCAATTAAGAGGTAAAGTGTTCATTTCGCACCCTGGAACTGTTGTCCGTTGGCATCCTTCGCTAGCGATTGATCCCTCGAGTGCTCCCTTTAACCCTGGAGTGATGGTAATAGCAGGAGGAGATGAGAGCATTAGGGGGTGGCAGGAGACTCGGTGTGTGTCTGAGGGGGGTAAACGGGTGGGGTGTGGTTGCAGGGACACCCGCTCACACACTCGCACATGCATGCATACACACCCCCTGGTGTCAGCTCCTTCTCGAGCCTCTCCTCTGAGGCAATTTAAGTAGAAATTAAGCTTGTCGGAGCGCCATAAGACCACCCTGACAGCCCCAGACGCAGAATAAATCACAAATCGCTCTTTCATTGTGAGGAAAGCCAAATGCCTGGGTTTGGCATGATGGTTTTTACATTTTAAAGGAAAAAAGGTTTACCTGATGCCATTTTCCGGCACGGCGATCTGTCACAATGTGTTCAACTCTTAAGTGACCGTTTTAAATCAAGGTATGGACACAGGCGGCTCAGGAAACTGACCTGCTTAAGGTGTTGGAAATGGGATGCTGTCTGCAAAAGAAAAAAAAAAAAGAAAAGAAAAGAAAATCAGAGGGGCGACGGGTTTATCACAGCCACCAATTTCAGGCTGTTTCATTGCTTCATGACAAAGATATGACAATTGCATAAGTGCACATTCACATCATAAAATGGTTGTACAAATGAATAAACCTTTTGTCAAATGTGTTTTACTTCCCGTTTCACTGCAATTCTTTTCGATCTGTTTATCTCTCCTCCCTTTTTTCCTTTTTCTTCTCTTGCTCTCTCATTCTCTCTCATCTAATAGAGACTCCTTTTGTTAATTAGTCTGTGTGTTTGGCCAGTGCTGGAGCAGATCAGATTATTGTCCCAGACAGACTCAATTAGCACAAGATGGAGTAGTGACTGCTGTCGCTTCATCAGGTATAAACCAATAAGCACCCAGGCCGCATCCGTGCAGGCCGGCCAAGAGACACCTCAAACCCTGCCAGAGACTTCCAGCAGAGCGAAGACCTGACTGCAGCAGAATTAACTAGGCCAAAGTAATGTCACAGTCAATACCAATACAATCAGGGAACCAAACATTATGCGTTCATGGGTAATAGATGAACCCAATAAACTGCCAAATCCTGGACGAGCAGGAAAGACAGAAATGGAGATTGACACATGATACATACTTGTAGGATAGTAGACACATTGCAGTCTCACCCCTGACTAACTCCTGGGGGCAAGTGTCCTAACAATATACTTATTATTGTTAGGTCAGTGAAGTAAGAAGTAAGACATCGAGATACGCCAATTGTGCTGGAGTATAGTTAATCTGAACTCATCGGGCCGCATGACCTTTTTTCCTTTCTCGAAATTCCAGTGTCTATGCTCAGATTAGTCTCACTAACAAGTGCTTTTCTTATGGCCACACAGCTGTTTAGTTCCAACCCTATGCATTTTCTTCATCATTGAGTAGGTCCTGTAGAAATGTTGTTACTTTCACTATAAAATAACGCTGTAATTGTTTTCTATGATGCAACCTCAACCATTTACAGTAAGTAATCTCTGGTCACTCTTATTCAGGATTTTTTTTTTCGTTGCCTGACAACATTTTTTCTGTACTTTTAAGGTTTTAATAACGCATTGGATGATGCTTAACCCAGTTCCAGTCATTTTGCTGTGTATACTGCTTAACATAAAAAATAATACATTTAACAATCAATTAAGTTTGTTTTTGCCATCATATATGGTATAACGTGTTCCCTTACCAACCTGTTTTTTTTTTTTTTTTAACGTGTTTAATTTAACATGACAAAGCTGCAGCTTTCAATGGTACTGAGGAACAATAAATTGTGTCCTCCATCCTGAAGACTTTCCCTTGGACAAAAACCTCCTGACTCTTTTATACAGTACTGACACAGGAGACTCCTTCTAGGAATTTGTTTTTATTATTATTATTCAACCGAAAACAACACATTTTTAACACATTTAATTTTAGTCTTAGATTATGTGAAGTGTTTGCAATACAAGTCCCTGGTACTAAAATATGCAGTATACAGTATGTACTGTATTTACACATTCATACGAGGGTTAAATATGGTACTGTATATGTGTTCCTATGCCAGTTGTAGCAGTTATTTGGGATTTTAGATATATACAGTACACTGCTGCTGTGATGATGCAAATTGTTAGATACACGCTTGTCATGTGAGGCGAACTACTGTAGCAATTCCAACGAATTCTTTAATTCATTTATTTTCTATACTGTACCTCCTTATCCTGTACTGGGTCACAGGAAGCCTGAAGCCTAAGCCAGGAGACTTTGGGTAAGGGACAGGGTGTCAATCCTTCACAGGGCACACAAACACACACACACTCGGACTGTGGGAGGAAAGGAGAATACCCAGAAGAAACCCATTAAGCATGGGGAGAACATGCAAACTCCACGCACAAAGACCCGAGGCAGGAATCGAACCCTTGACCCTGGAGGTGCGAGGCCACTGTGACTGCGACTACACCACTATACTGCCTTTTTAATGTTCCAAAATGACACTGTTCCCTCTGCATGCAGGTTAGAGTTGTTCTGATTGATTATTAAGACTATGTTCATAACTTGAAAGGAAACTTTATGATTTTTTATTTTTTTTTGACTGACTAAAAGTTGAATAGGTATGAAATTAATTCTGATCAATTTTTTTTATTCCTACTTTTTAAATTTTTTTTTGTCAAACAAAAAGTAAAATTGATTATACAGGAACTTGCTAGCAACGTGATCAGAATTTTTTTTTTTTTAAGTAAACAGAGCATTAATAATACAGTATGTTTTAGGCATTGAGGAATGTTATAACAAATTCAACTGAAGTGATTGATAAATAGCTTATAAAGTGTTACAGTTCTACACACACACTCACACATGCACGCACATACTCCATCTCAATGATATCTGAGACATTGTTGTATGATTTATTGTCACAGAAATGTAAATGCTATATTCCGGGCAGGTGTCTTATATTTTCTGCCCATTTGTTTTGGAGAGTGAGCGAAGGGAGGCGGCATATTTAATTAAAATTCATGAGTGAGGAATGTGCTGAATTGCATTGGCGATCATGGATATCTTTGGGTTCAGTCTGCTGGAGGGGAGGGATGAGTGATGGCGGACGGGGGAGAGTGTTGACAAGGGCGAACTCGGAGACATCTTGGTTGCATCATACACATGTATGTACACATCTGAACTTACAAATACACACAAACACACACACAGTACAGTAAAGGAACATTAATTAGGGCATCTGTTCATAATGGTGCATAATAGTTTTGAAAGACTTGTGCAGGTCATCACTGCTCAACACTACTCAAAGATTCTCTGAGCTACTGAGTTCATGCATGCTAATCATGCTTGTTAGCAAGTTTCTGAGAATGCATGAAGGTAATCTGCGGTACAATTGTAGTACCGATATTATTAGGAACTATAGCTTGTGTTTTTTAGTGTAGAGATGGAATGCAGGTTGTGTAGAGATCAATGAAAGCATTATGATCTTTACAATCAAATAATTATTGTTAAAGTATGGTAACCACATTCCACATTAGCATAATAATCATTAGTGCTAGTGTTTCAAGCCTCAGGCTTTCACACAATACAATACGACTTTAATTCATCAGGCAACAATTTAATATTTGGCAATGTCTCTGCATCTGCTATGATGTGATACAGTTTATTACCCTCTGTTTGATATATCTCCAGTTTTTTTTTTAGAATCCAATTTATGCCTAATTTTACTCTACCTATTTATTTAAACTGCAGCTTAAAATATGACTTTTATAACCATCAATTGTCTTTGCTTTTTTTTTTTTTTTTTTTTAACAATCAGTTATAATGAATAATAAACAATTTATGGTTCCTGCCTTGACTCATAGAAATCATTGCCTTTAAAGTAGATGCATTGACCCAATATGTCCATGATACTCCAGGAAAATGTACTGAGGAAGAAAAAAAAAAAAACTAAATAAATAAATAAAAAGGGAAAAAAAATTATGACCTCTGTATCATTAAGCAATTAAGTAATGTATAACAGTTGTGCGAGTTATCCCGTTCCACATGTGCCAGCAAAAACTGTTCCGAGAACAGTTCTACAATCCATGGTTATTATATTCAATTATTAGATTGTAAGTGTAAGATTACACTAACCAGCCATAATATTAAACCCATTAATATAAAAACCACCAAGGTTTTTCGGACCCCCCTTGTGCCACTAGGGCAGAATTGGCCCCTTTGGGTGTGGCTCCACAGGGTCTCTCGTCCAAATCTGCCCTAGTGGCACAAGTGGAACCCAAAACCTTGGTGGTTTTAATGTTAATTAGTTCATGGTTGTTGTCTTGAACCTGAACATTGGCAGAGGATCCGTTGGGTGCTATGGGTTACTGGGTAGGGATCTCAGATTGGTTTCTGGATAGCCATGTAGCCATGGGCACTTTTAATTTAGGGCCCCGTGTGTGGCAGGCTGTGGTGTGCTGGCGCCTTTCTCTCATGCCAGGCATTCACTTTTTTTTTGGTGATTTGGTGACAATCTAGCCTTTGGTCCCCACTGGCCTTGGGTGCTCATGGTCCTGTCACCAGTTTATTGGTATAGCATTTAATTAATTATAATGTGGTAATGATCTGTGATGTTAATGTTATGGCTGATTGGTGTATACTCAGCTGAAGTAATTACAAGTGTTTTCATTAGCATACAGTATCTCTGACTCTTGATTTCATAAATTCTAGAACTGGATGTTTCCTGCATCAAGTACAGATCCAGTAGCAACACGTATATGCCATATTTCAAGAATTACAAAGATACTTCATAAACAAAGATTGGTGTATGCATTTGTTTACAATGTGGAAAATATAAGAAACCAATGTGTGTGCTAATTTTACAACAACATTGAGATTAAGGCTTCCAAAGAAATATCTGATGACAGTTCTAGTCTAAATTACTCTTTGTTCCTGCTCTGAGCATTTTTCCTTATAATAATGTCTACCTGCCTCGTCAGGAGCTTTAAAAAGCCTCTCTGAAGCACAATCATCTGCTAGTAATGTTGGATTTTATCCATAACATTCTTCATCAAACGTGAGAAGGCGAGGCAGTGAGTTTTAGTACCATAAATGAACATCCAGCATCTCGCAATCCCATAATGCTGATTGGTGGACTGTTTTATTACGTGTTACTGATGCATGTTTGATGGGAATGTTAGTGGGTCACGTTGTCCTGCTCTCAAGGTGATGAAGCTCACACTGGAATCAGATCATTCCACACATCATTATCAGCTGGAAATGAAGAAAGTGCAGATGCAGTGAGGCTCGGTCGAATAGGGAAGTCATCAGCATTATGGGATTGTGAGATGCTGGATGTTCATTTAAGACATATTCAGGGATTCATGCTTACTCATTTGATGAAGAAGGACTGGATGAAAAAGATCTCTGAAGAAACCTGCAGCAGATTGAGGATGCTTGAGGATATTAATCACAAAGATGATTTGTTCATTATCAACTAAACCTGCTTATCACATAGTTTTTTCTGTTAATGTTTGTTTGATTTTTAAATCTTGTTTATATAAAATAACTATGTAATTATTATGATTATGATTATTTTCTTTGGTAATTGATGATTATGAATTATAATTGGTTGCTGCTGTATGTTATTTATACTTGGAAGAAGTTAATGATTGTGTAGGATTACAACTATTACTACCACATTTACACATACATGTGCAAAAGTCCTGAGCCAACCCTTATATTTATAGTAAATGAAAGTAAGTGATGTAAAAGTAAATAAAAGAAATGTGAACACATTGCCACAGTCTGCATGGTGCATAAAGATACCATTTAAAAATTGGTTGTTTGTGCAGCAACCTTATTTCCCCTCTTGTTTGTTCCAAACACTCAGCATTCAGCATCACCAGTACACTGATCACCGGCCTGATCATCTGTCATCATCTGTACCTGTTTCTCACTGGTTCATGCCTTAAAGTAGATGTTTGAATAATTCATAGGTCATGCGGCTTAACCAACAAAAAAAATCATCTGAAACTGGTCAGGACTGAAAATGAGAACCAAAAAGTCTGGAGAACTATTCCTTAAGACCACATTAAAAAGTACAAGAAAGTCTGCCCCTTTAGAAACAAACATCTGGATGAAAAAAAAAATGAGGTGTGGCTTAAATACATTTGCATTGCACTTTTGCACAGTATTTGATTAGTGGAGATGTGATACAAACATTAGGCTTAAGTGCTAAAATGAAATGCAACGATATGAGGCTGAGTTATGGCAAAAAAATAATTCGCTTGTTAGCGATCTAGAAAGTGATGGGCATGATGGTGCTGATGCTGGTAATAAAAAAAAAATGCTGAAACTTTAAATGTGGAAAAAGTGTGCAGATTACGGTATAAGAAAGCTGAACAAATGATAGGAATAAAGTGCTGCTGCATTGTTTCCACTAGTGCCATTGTTAGTAGGTGGTCGAAAGGCGTTGTAAGTAATGTTAAAAGAAAAAATATATATTATTATTATTATTATTATTATTATTATTATTAGTATTATTATTATATACTAAATATTGTATTTAACTGTTTTCCTTTATAATAGTGGATGGAAGCAAATGCAAAGTGACAAGACATATATATGAGAGATAGTAACTTAAAATAGAGTTCATGCTCTTCTGGGTGATATCAGATAATAAGATTATAAATGATTATTGCATACAGGTTTAGAAGATTAGTGAGTAATGTGTTAAGGGTTTTGTTATGAATTAAAAGACACATGACAAAGGACAGTATTTACTGTAGGATTACAGGATACATTTACAATATGTTCTACAGTATTCAGGTGGGATGATCAACTGAATCAAGGCTGAAACTTACATATGCAGCATATTTATTTATTTGTTTATTTTATTTATTTTGACCTCCTGATCAAAGAGCCAGGACCTATAATTGGTGTCTCAAATTAGATTAAAATCCAATATTTCTTTCTGGTTCAATGTCCACTTTTGTAAGCGTACGAATGTTTTGCATTTAGATTCGTTTTGCAGTCAGTGATTCATAAAATACACATATGCACATCACAGTAGATGAGTAATCACTGCAATATAAGACGGTTCTAATTACATGGTGGATGCTGTTAAAATTACATTATAAATTCAACTAAAGAAATAATACGATTACTACAGTAGTAGTAGTAGTGTGTGTGTGTGTGGGGGGGGGGGTAATAATCAAAAAAGAATGCAATCATTAAAGCAAGCATGAGATTTAGGCTACTCTGTTAGATTACAACCAGTGTTTAGTTTATTAACACTAATGAATTAACAGTATGTAGTGTGTGTGTGTGTGAATGTAATCTCAGACTTTGTATACAATCCCAATCACTCAGAATGATCCTGATCATCTATACTTCTGTCATTTAGACGAAGGTTCAGTCTATATATTCGTGCGCGCACACACACACACACACACACACACACACACACACACACACACACACACACACACACACACACACACACACACACACACACACACACACAAACAAACCAGTTCAAGGTCAGAGCTCATACAGACACACAGATTTCTAGCATGGCGACTTGGCATGACCTTCACAGCAGGTGAAAGTAAAGTAACTCTAATCCAAGACAGTCCAGTGAGTTCCTTCCTTCTCTCTCTCTCTCTCTTTTTTTACCTTCAAAAATGGGAAAGAGCCGTTTGTTTCCCATCAGCAGTCAGTCTCACCTAGTGACTCTAAGCAGCTGGCCTCTCTCAGCTGCATTATTCATACAACACACACTCGGAGAGAGAGCGAGAGAGCTAGAGGTAGAGGGAGAGAGTGCCGCTCACCAAAGTTACAAGATTTATGGCCCTCTGTTTAGGATATAATTCAAAGTTCATACTCACATACATCATATTTTGAAGCACATAGATTATGAGGGGGAACACATTCATCATGCTGCAACACGCACACACACACATACACACACTGCGCTGTTTGCACCAGGGCCTAATTTCACACGGATGCGTCTGGTCTGTATGAAACAGATGAATGCTTTAGTCAGCTTTGTATCAGCTTTGTCATGAACCTATCGCACTGTAATGAGCCCACGCTTAAAATAGACCAACTCCGCGAGATAAGGCTAAAATGGAACGGTCGAGATGAAAAGCTGCATCGCGACACGCTTCCCTCTAGTTCCTCCTCTTACATTCTGATAAAACATCTTGGCTTTTTTGGTTCTATTTTCCAGGTTTTTATGTTGGATGGATAGATTTTTGGGAACTTTCTATTTTTAATAATAGCTTGTAGCTGAACCACTTTGTCACTCCATCATATGGGCAAACAGACTAGTATTTATCAGTCACCGTCACCTTACTGTGATATTATAACATTTTCTCTCCTGAAGTGGAATATTTCACTTTTCCCTATATTTTATTCTATTTATAAGTTCTAGGGTTTTATCCCCGAAAAAGAAAAAGGAGAAAATGTATTAATTTAAAACATTCTTTGAGACACACCACTTTCTTTTTATGTACGGGTGTAATTTGTATTTTAGATTGCATTGTACACTTTACACCATTTCAGAAAAAATATATTTTTACTCCTAATACTATTAGAAAAATGTAAACCCCATTTTTTTTCCACCAAAGGAGTCTAAGAATATGGCTGCAGGACTCAATTTACTTTGCACTTAATTTAATTTAATTTTGAGTAATTAGGTCTTGTCTTGTCTTGGACATCATTAGTCTCAGTCTTGGTCTCTGTCTTAGTTTGTAAAAATAAAACACTATCTTTCCTTTTTTCCATAAAAAATTTAAGACGGGGTTTTTATAGGTTTTGGTCTTGAGTTTGATTCGGTCTTGCTTACTGTACTGTATATGGATTCCAGCTTGATTTGCTCTTGGTTAATCCTGGTCTTGGACTTGACAATAGTGGTCTTGATTACAGGTTTGTGTGTATATGTTTCCAAAGAGGGAGGCCAGCTTATGTTTTTACTACAAATGCAGCTTTGGTCTTAGAATATGCACATTATGTCAAATCCACTGATTACATACATTATTTGTTTGTTTGGTTATTTGTTTGTTTTTTCCGTTTACATGCAAAAAATCTCATTAAAATCTTTAAGCACTGAAATGTTTTTAATGTGCATGGTATTATATAAATTTGACAAACAAAATATGTAACTATTTAAAAAAAAACTTGTATTTTTTTGTAATAACGTATGCTAGAAATGTAAAAATCGTTGGCGTGACAAAAAAAAAAGAAACAAAAAAAAAAAAAAGAAAGAAACAGGTACACAGAAATGTATCTGTTTTGCACAGATATTTTGTTCTCCATTCTACAGACAAGATCAATATGCGCTGAAAAATATATTAGTAGCATTATGGTCCAGTGATATGTTTCAAATCTGTATTAGAAATGCACTACATTTTATATTCCTCCAAGAGTTTCTGTGGGTTAGCATCTGTGGGTTAGGAGGCATTTTTACGTCCATTTTCTCCTTTCCAGAAAACAAAATACAGAAAACAAAAATCTTACAATCAGAACAAAAACAAGTAAACTGGGGAAAAACTGTTGTATAACAGTAAAAAAAAAAAAAATTATATAGATTTTACTTTTTGTCAGGCTGGGAAGTAATACAAAACTATAGCATGTTTCAGTCATTTTTTTGGGCACTATTTTCAGACACACTGTTTCAAAGACAAGCAAATGCTTTGCCAGAAGAACAGTTGTGATTGTTCCTTAATAAGCCATGTGGATTTTATTGACAGCGCTCTGAATGAGGCTAATAGTGGCAGACACAGAAATGTTCAACACAAGCTTAGAAAAAATCCCCCCATTAGTCACCGCTGCAACACAGTCAAAATAAAAGAAAACCGCCATGTTGGCAATAACCCTCTCACCCGAAGCCCTCGAGCAAGCGCTCCTTCAAAGTGACTGAAAAAGAAAAGAACATGTCTTCTGTCTTTCATTTTGAACAGGGAAAATAAATTCTGTTTTGTTTATCCCCTCCCGGATAATTGCTAAATTATGAATAATTTCCTATAAAGCTAAGGAAAAGCTGAGCAAAATGATGGAGGCAAGGAGAAAGAGAGAGGTGAGGGGAAATAGAAAAAGAAATACAACTTACTAAAAAAAAAAGAAAAAAAAAAGATTTAGCTTGCGGTGGTGGGACACACAGATCTGAAGTCCCATTAATTACAAAATACATTAATATTTTATTAGTCCCTTATCGGTAATTAATCATACACTTTGATGTAACGCTCAGCTTACAAAAGCGTACAGAAACGGTCTCGCAGACGTCTGCAGAGATGGCTCACACTTTCACCAGATGCGATAAATCCCCCCACATGCTTTAAACGTGCTTAAAAAAAAGGAGGAAAAAAATGGAGGTGGGGGGAGAAAAAAAAAACATGACATGACATAAGGCAAAAGAAAAAAAGAAACCACAGCGGCTGGAAAGGTACCAGTGACAAGCAGGGAACAGCGAGGACATGCTGGATGAAGAGAGCACGAACAAGGAGACTCTCTCGGATCTGATTTAACCAAGCGACAGAGGACACCCAATCACAGTAAATATTATTCTTTGTGCTCCGCTGCTAATTAACATGCTTAATTGCAGCTGTCAAAAGGCTCTCCAGTTTATCAGGGGGATGTGAGAGGGAGGAAGAGCGAGCAGGAGAGACCAGTTACAAGGCCGGAGCCTGTACACAGGCATTGTGAATACATAAAAATGTGGCCTTAGATAATTTGATTTTCAGTGGATTGAAAAATATTCCATCTGTTTTTGTGATGTGGTGGAAGTGTGTATGATCTTATACATAGTAAAGGTGAAAGAAATAAACCGATTCTCAGTCTTACGAAAAATATTGATGGAAGATGACAATATTTAAGGAATCTAAGGAAGATGACAAATTTTCTGGTACAATAGGAATTAAGCTAATATACTCTAAGCCGAATTCGACCAAATAAGATTTACATTATGATGTATTTACATCCCACCTGTCAGTCATTTTTTTTTTACTCATCAGAACACAAATGTGGGGAACCTTAGGCTTAACAGCAGGTAAAAAATAAAAATAAGATCAAATCAAATCAAATAAATCACTGCAAAAGGAAGAAAGGAAGGAAGGACGGGGTGTGAAAGGAAGGAAAAGTAATGGAGATGTATAAGAAAGGAAGGAAAAATAAAGTGGTATAAAGTAAGAAAGGAAGGAAAATTAAGGGGTGTAGAAGAAAGGAAGGAAGGAAAGAATGTAGAAAAAGGGGATGTAGAATGAAGAAAGAAAAGAAAAAAGGGTGGATAAGGAAGGAAGGAAGAAAGGAAATAAGGAAAAAAGGGTGTGGAAGGAAGGAAGGAAAAATTATGGGATGTAGAAGTAAGGAATGAAAAATGAAGCGGTGTAGAATGAAGGAAGGAAAAAAGGGGACGTACAGTATAAGGATGGGGAAAAGGGCTGTATGGTATAAGGAAGGAAAACAGGAGTATTTAAGCAAGGAAGGAAAAAAATAGGGTGTGGAAAGTAGGAAGACAAAAAGGGGTGTAGAAGAAAGCAAGGAAAAATAAAGGGGGTGTTATAAAGGAGTATTGAAGGAAGGAAAGAAAAATAAAGGGGTGTTGAAGGAAGGATGGAAGGAAATGTGGAAAGGTGTGAACAGGTGTCAAACACAAGTCCACAGCAGGCTTACACTAATATTGAAAAGTTTGAACTATCTAAAATTTATAGCAAAAGCGGCAGCTATTGTACAGCAGGTGAACCGATCTCATAAGACTTTATACACTTTTAAAAATATCTGAAGGCTACTTATTTTAGGCTGTATTTGTGTGTAGTGTGGAAATTAATTCTGGCAAATTTAATGTGGTCTGATGTGGTTTGACATCATGTGGTTTGACCCTGCTGGAGTAGGAAAGGAAGGAAGCTGCAAACAGTTGTGGAAAGAGTGACATTTAATACTATTTTAATTAAAGAAATAGTGTTTAACATACAAATTAATCAGGAAAAAAACAAAACAAGCTTTGTGCGTCCAGTACAGGTTAAAGATATAAACTACTTTTTTTTTCTTTATTGACTTTATTTTATTTTTTTCTTTATTAAACTTTATAATAAATGTAGAATGAGATGAACTGTGCTTTTAAACTAGTTGGCCAAATTCTATCGCAGGATAATGCACTGCCAGCACAGACAGAAAGCTAGAGATGGGTGAGTGCTTGCAGGATTCCATGGCGTGTGGAATAAACCTGTTTGGTACAAAAAAAAAGTTGTCTAAAAATGTAGGGTTGTTTCCCATGGGTCAGGCAATGGAAGGCTACAGTTCAGTTTTGCACTACTTTAACATGCTCTCTTTCTGAGCATGCTAAACCTTTCTGGAAAATAGCAACAAATCGATAGGTTGTTTGGCATTTCTGTAAGCTGTGTGCTTTCTAGCATTCACAAGACCCTGCAGGTTGAATATAAAGTTGGAACATTAGCTAACTACCTGTTTACTGTCCAAACCCAAATTCTACCAAATACAACTTAACCGTAATCCTTAGTTGAATTGAAGTCATGATCCTTATACATGAACTGAGTAAGGTGAAGCGTTCCAGGTTTTACACACGAGGAACGTTTTTGTTCATGAAGTTATGTTCATATTTTTTTGTTTGGTTCCATTTACACAATATAGAGCTTGCAAATAAACATTTAAAAAAAATTATACTCAGACACAGAGCATAGAAACGCTGTTACTGTGATTTATAACTTGGTGCATGTCCGAGGCCATCACTGCAAAAAAAAAAATTCAAATTGAATTTGGGAAACCTAGACAAATGTTGTCCCAACAAATGCAATATATTGCATGCTGAATATTTTTTTTTCTTTTGTATATGAAGATCACAAACAGGAGTTAGGGTGAACTTGGAATATTAGTATTTGAAAACAAATATATTTTGTCTCTCCATAGAAATACAACACCTCCTCACCAAGAAATGCTCGTTATTACATATTTATATCATAGTGCTTTTGAATTCATAAATTTGATCTGATTAATTTTGTAAAATTTGAAAATGTTACTGTTTCTATAGTAAGAATGTACACAAGGGCATGTTTGGTCGATGCTTCATATAATGTTAGTCTAAAATCGATTTTAAAAAGCATATTATAACAGAAAGGTTCACTGCCTGGAAATGGATTAACTACCCAATGCCTTACTGAAACCTGAAAACATAATGGTGAACAAATATACCAATGTATCTTTACACAATTTGGCTTAAAAAAAAAAGAATGAATACGTCCAGAGATTACTTAATCACTTGATGAAGTTGCATTGTTAAAAAATGTAGATTGTAAAAATTACAGTGATTGTTCAGTAATGTATGTTAATTTACACACAAACAATATGATGAGATTGGGACTAACCAACTTAGGACCATAAGAAAACCATTTGTTAGTGAGACTAATCAGAATGAAATGCATGAGCTTGCTAGGGAGCATGACCTGCATGTACTGAATGATGAGGGTATCACATCAATGCATCTTTCCCCCTCATGGCATATTGAGTCCTTCATATTAGAGGAATAATTTGCATATATGAGATGGACGCCACGTTCAACTCTGTAAACAAAGCTAAAGCCTTTTTAATACTTTATAACTTATAGCTTATAAATAGCTGATAACATTGAAAACAATTGTGGCGGCAGTGAAAAGAATTTGCTCATCTTGCAGAATGCTCGCAAACCAAGTTACTCTCAATCCGAGGTTCCACTGTATCCTGTTCTACAAAATTCTCACATTTACAAAGACACCTGGGTGGCCAAAAGGTCATATCTTGCTCACCCTCCCAGGCTGCAATGAGGTTGCGTGTACCCAGTAAGGTCAGTGCACTCTTTTAATAGATGACCATGATCACTCAGTTCTCTCCTCAGGCTTACAGCTCCATGATGCTCGGTTCTGCTCAGTGATGGATTGACCCACCAGAGAGCCCACAGGCACAGCTCCACCAGGGGACCTCTGTCCATGAAACATCTGTACAACTCTACTCCAACAGATGTACTGAGTTCTTTGCTCTCATTGTCCTGCTCCCAAAACAGAAGAGCCACTTTACTGATCCATCAGAGACTATGACACGTAGATTTGTTCTCAGTGTGTGCACTCGCAGGGGATGAGTACACTCTGCATGGGGCTATGATGGCTCATTGGAGCTTTGCGGCTGCATTGACTCAAAGGTAAAGTGGTCACTTTCCTTTTGCACATTGCTCAACTAGGCCAGACGGTCTGCATACCAAAATCTCCTGGCTGGAAAATAGCTTGGTATGCAGAATCTTCTACTCGGACACTCTGAAACGAATGTGTCATCAAAGAGTAAAGATGTTTAGCCAAAATAAAGAGGTTAACCCATTCATGTAGGGGCAAAAATATCAAGCTAACACTTGTTTAAAGACTGAATATTTGTAGTGGTAGAAGTACAATTACTTCAAATATTTGAATAAAATTTTGTTACATTATAAAATAAATAATTTGGATTATCTGGATCATTCATAATTTTTTTTTTAAAAGAATAAAATTCAACCAGTCTTAATAAACAAATGTCAGCCAGTAGTTCTGGCAATATGAGCTAGCTTCCGTGGTAAATAAAACCCAAAACCAGATATTTGTAGGACTAGATTCAAATCCATGACTCAATTTTTTTATAATAAAGTAAGAACTCTTGAAATACAATACATATTTTCTCTTCCTGTTTATATAGAAGACAGCTTGCACACATGCAAACCATAGTGAAATGTAGAAATGTCAGAATAATCCATTAGAGACTAAAGGATCATCCAGTACTTTGTTCTTTTTGGACATCTGTTGAAGTTTCAAATTTTAATAAAGGTCACTTCCTGAATGATAATAATAATAATAAAAAAAGGAAGGAAAAAGAAGGAATACATGCATACTGTACTGTGCTGTACACACACACACACACACACACACACACACACACACACACACACACACACACACACACACACACACACACTGTATATACACCATTAGGCAGCTTTCTTATGCATTGTTGTACAGATCTGGCTGCTTTTTTTCCATAGCGACACCTTTAGGTGTTCAACGATTTTTTTTAAATAGAAACCCCTTTAAGCCAATTTTATACCTAATGAAGCAAATATTCCATGCCATGCTGTGTCCATGTTAGTAAATGTGACCAGCTAATACAACACACATACACCACAAAATGCCATTTTCTTGTTCTTTTGTGTCACCCATGATTGCAACAACACACCTCTATAACTCATACTCTAGCGCTATGACCGGCGCTGCAGAACATAAATTCTAGTAGGTTTAACGGAATTTATTGGGCCATATACTGTAATAACACATGGTTTTAATAACATCAGGACCTCATGTGCTTCTTGTGTCCCTTGTCGTCTTGAGAATGCACTACTGCAACTCGCTTCCGTTTTCCCCTGCATGCCTTCTGACCCAGCAACTGATCCACGCTGCAGCTGCATCTCCCTAAGCTCACTTACATCAACCCGTTGCTGCTTCCTCCAAATTTA
Organism: Clarias magur; assembly: GCA_013621035.1. Lineage (NCBI taxonomy): Eukaryota > Metazoa > Chordata > Actinopteri > Siluriformes > Clariidae > Clarias > Clarias magur. The sequence goes on along the minus strand of QNUK01000319.1, from coordinate 188,532 downwards.
CACAGATAAAAGACAGACCAGCTCTCAACTACCTGAAGGCATTTAACCCTGAAACTCTGCACCATAAGGATACCTCATTGCATGGAGATTGGATCAACGCACCATGCCTCAAGACAGAAAGGAAATCTTCATCACTACTTTGTTCTGACAAATAATCTCGATTCATATGATCATAACTCCTCTGTAATTATCCATAATACCTTTAGCTTTATTGCATTTTTAGACCTTGACCTGTTTGTACTAGCAGGAATTTTTTTTTTTTCAATTAGACTACAAAGCACTTCTGAATAAAATATAAAATAGGAAATCTTGTAAATGTAAAGATGTTAGTAAGATTTAGATAAAAATGATTTAGTGATGAGGTTCATAACTGTAATACCGTAATAAGTTAATAAATAACTATAATCAGTTATAATACTGGTTGATTATCTCCACCATGCTGCCAACATTTATATTAAAAAAATAAATTGCACATTGTCTCACTATGATTTAAGGGTTCTGGGCTGTAAGCATTTAAGGTTTGGTGACTTTCTCAAAGTGTAACTTGCAACGACTCCATCATTAAAGGTTACCGCCGCATGATCGATTAGTCATTAAGCCCGACAGACACTTTAAAATGAAACCATTTTGGGTTATGTCCAGCAGTTTTTCATGGTGTGTGTTTTGTTTCGTACACACAAACACATACACGGGGGCACACACACAAACACACACACACCACATACAGACACATACAATTGAATAATTTGATAAGTCTTTATTGGAACTCATAAAATATATGTCAGCTTATTACCAACCTCAAAAACAGTCACTGCTGACTGCCAAGTTTAAGAGAGAGAAGGGTGAAAGAGGTCTAATTTAAAAAAGGCATGTCAGTATTTCTCTTACTGGGAATATAATAATATTGTTTGAAAAGACAAACAGAAGAAAATTCACTAAAATATATAGGATACTGCTAAAACTTTTTTTTTTCTTTGGGTTGTTTTTCTATATTTTGTATTTTTATGAAACCCTCACACTGGATAATTAGATTCACTTGGGATTTGGATGGATGAGTTATCGAGTAAACATTTTAAAGCCTATCCTACATAACTGGAAATAACAGGAAATGTCTGCTTGCTGTAATTTTAACAGTGTTCAATTTGATACTAATTTCTCCAAAGTATAAAATACATTAACCTATAAAAATGTCATTTTATTACAATATGGATGCAGTTACACTGATCAGCGACAACACTAACACCACTGCCAAGTGAATTGAATAACATAGATTATCAATTGAATACTGGTAAACTGGTCTCAGGATCATGGGCATGCAAGGCTCACTCGTGCCCATGAGGACCAAAGGCCATCCAGTCCGGTCCAATCCCACTGAAAAGACAATGCAGCACAAATGGAGGGGGAACAAAGTCAAGGTTGTTGATCTGGCCTCCAAATTTCCATTCGTGGATATGTGTTCATTCCACAATGGCCCCGTCTGACAACCTACAGCATCCAAAGGATCCACCACTAACATCCCAGTGCCAGACACCATAACATACTACTGGAGGACACACACTACTACTACTACTATTATGATTATTATTATTATTATTATTAGTAGTAGTAGTAGTAGTAGTAGTAGTAGTATGATTATTATAAATAATATTTATTATAATCATCATAATTGTAATAATCATAATAATAATCACCCTTGTCCAGGGTGTACCATTCATTTTCCCCTAAGTGTCTCCTGGGATAGGCTCCAGGCCCTCTGCAACCATGTATAGGATAAAGCGATATATAAAATGTGAGTGAGTGAGTGAGTGAGTAATCATAATAATCATAATAATAACAGTATTAATCTGAGCTATGTTTACTAGTGAAGGTAAGAACATTTCTGCACACAGTGTAAGTAGAACTCACAGGATTCGGTCCCGATTAGTCCATGTCAGAGTGATAAGGGTAAGTATGATCATTCTTTAATTAATAAAAATATAATTGATTGATGTGGTGTAAGAGGAATAGAACATATGCTATTTTAGAAAATAATTAAGCTCAGGATTGTGACAATGAATTTGTTTCATACCGGGCCGATCATGGGACTGCAATATGGATCGTCAATTAAATATTAACTAAAATAATTAAATTAGAAATAAAATATGAAGATGAAAGTCCATATTTCAGTTCTATGAGCAGAGCTTGAATGAGTCAGTTATTTTACTTGTATTAAGTGCCATGATCCAAATTTATTATTGTTATCAGGGTAAGAGAACTGCTTCACATGCAGCAGCTCTCTCTTTCTCGCTATCTCTCTGTGTCTCTCAAAAGACATGCAGTTGACAATTCGATTCTGGCCCGCTACTATGCCAAGTCCCACACACTTGGCTGAAAAAAAGAAATTGTGTGTGAGAAGTAAAGGTGCTGAAAACGAAACGAGTTCTCCTGCTTTCAGCCTTTTCATACAAACCGTTCTCCTCATTATCTGATACGTGCTTATGTTCCTTTTTCTTTCAACAAATGTCAGCGTATAAGCTAATACCCGGGTGACTTAAGGACGTATAAGGACTCACTTTATATTTCTCGCTAAATGTGTGCACTTTTCTCTCGCTGTGTAAACGGCAAACAGCTCAACATCCAAATGAAGCCTAGACACATTACCCAGGCAAATATGTTCATTTACCATAATTTGAGTGGGTGGCATTAGAGCAAATCTACAGCACCGCAAGCACACACACGCGCGCACACACACAGAGCTCAAATGCAGCCATTCACAAGATGATCTGCACAATGCACACAACATTTGCTGCTTTCATCAAGGTTGTGTGTTAAACATCAGCAAATAGGAAATCTGTTTTCTGGCCCCCTGAACCATCTTTGTGACAACTGGTCATTATATTCACATGCGTTTGCAACGCGCACACACACACACACACACACACACACACACACACACACACACACACACACACACACACACACACACACACGTGCAGTGTGCCATTTTTTCTGCATATTATGTCTTCCAGTTAAATCTCTTTATCCCGCTCTGTTGGAAACAATCATCAACTTCGATTAACCTCCTCCTGCACCAGAATGATCTGAGCTCAGCTTTATTTCCATTTAAACCAATCAGCAAAAATGTTTGGATATTTAGGTTAGCTTAGGCAATTTTTATTTCTCCGTTCAAATTTTCCACACCCGAGCAGATATGCTGTAATGGCTGACTCATTGTGATAATAAATTATTAGGTATTATTTGTATTCGTATGTACAGTACTCAAATGCAGACTGCTAACGTTAAGTGGAAAATAAATAATAACTCATAATTTTACACAAAAATGTCCATTAGTTAATCCTGACAATTGCATTTGTCTAAAATGAACCGATACCAAAATGTCCATGGATCACAGAACAGTGACTATTGTGACTATTAGGCATGATGATAGCAGATTATTACTACTGTAACATTCACATAAACTGTTTCAACTATGACAAGAGCATACTGAATTCTCAAATTTGATTGGTCAGAACAGCAGCTCTAACAGTTCCTGTTGTCGTCAATGTGGTCTATCTGATACGTTATTATTTCTGTAGTAACAGCTTATTTAAACTTGAATGGTTTAAAATTGCTGTACATGACCAAACGATTTTCGTTCAAGTGAAACTGGGACTTCTGATGAATTTTCTTGTGAATGAAGGTATAAAACTGATCAACATTTACACATGGCTTCAAGCACAGTTTAGTGAAGAGACTCTTAGCTGCATTAAAACATTTATTTGCACGGTGCAAACATTTTAAAGAAGGCCATACATTTGTGAATGAAGATCCCGGCTAAGGTGGCTCAGAGCACCCTGCACTTGTTCCCACAAACATTCAGTGAGTGGAACACTCTCAAGCCAATTCATGACCTCATATTGCACATTTGGAGTTATTGCCACATCCCCGTACAGTCCTGACTGAGCTCCAAACATTTCCACATGTTTGGTCCATTAAAGGAGTGCCTGGGAGGCCAGTGTTTGGGACATGAAGCAGGCAGTCTGATTATAACTCATGTATACTGAGAAAACTTTCTATCTTGACTGGATCCAAACACTAGTGAATCTCTGGGATAAGTGCATTAGTGTATTAGGGGATTTTATAGTGAAAGAAGTTTTTACTTTCATAACTGGTGTTCTTTTATTCTGTCCCTGTTTGTCTTGAACAACTCTTGTAAACAGGTTGTAAGGAGTTTATTTATTAGTTTATGTAATATTAGATTAAGGCTGTAAGTCTTCCAACATGGGAAGGTTTCCAGAATAGAGGACTTTGATGTTTCACATAGTGGGACAAGCTGTATTCTTTTTGTCTTATTAACTTCTAGACCAAAACAAGCAAGGCTTTAATGTAAGTAAAGGAAATAACTTACTTCATTAATGTTTTACAGTGTTAAGAATAACTACAAATATAGATTATCAAATTTTTCTTTTACTGTTAAATAAAAGAAAATCATACTGGCACTTTATGGTGATTACTGTACCACCCTGTCTATCATTATCTGACCTCGTCTTTGAGTCTTAGCTAATTGTTTTATTCGACACTTATTCTACTCCTCACATTATCCTCCTCCTTTTAGAAATAAATATTACAACAATATAATTCCTATGATGCAGGATAAAACTTTTGAGATAGCGATGAGGTTAATGTGGGACGGCCACAGACCAGGGTACAACCACGGTCCCAGCTGGTAAGCCTTACCCCAAAGCACCCTCCTAAACTACCCAACAAGGAAACACCAACCACCACTCAAATGTCCAGGCACTGTGGAACCCGAGGTCCCCTTAGTTGGGAAGAAGAGCGTGCTTAAATGTCAGCTGTTCTGTTGGAGCCTTAGAACAACTGAGCGTCGGGGAGGGTTTACTATAAATCAGGAACACTCAAAGGCCTTATGTAAGGGTGCCAATTTTCAACCACTCAAACGATAAAATCACTTTGCCCAAGACAACTGCCTTAGGCACCATCCAATATGTCACCAAGGTTCTTAAAACAAGTCATGAGTCATGAGTGGAAGCCACCAAGGCAGGGGTAAATACCATCATGTCACCTAGGGACCCCCCACTCTACTGAGCAAAGCTCAGGTACAGTGGTTTTGGGCTAGTACAGGGATGGATTGTTCAGTCCCGGTCGCCTTATGCTGCACCCGTGATATATGTTCGGAGAGGGATGAGTTGTTGCGTCTATGTATCGACTATCGCCTCTTAAATAATTGGTCAGTACCTGATGGACATCCCCTTCTTTGAATACGGACCTCACAGACTCACTAGGAGGATACAGCTGGTTTTCGATCAGGGCAAAGTTTATCATCAGGGCTTTATTGCAGAGGGATTGAGATACCTAATAGAATTGTGCATCCCCTAGCTTCATGATGTGCTTTGTTTTTACAAGTCTTTTGATGAGTAGGAATGTTTCGGAAGGTTCTACAAGCCCTTCAACACCAAAGGGTAAAACTGAAACAAGAGAACTGTGAGTTATTCCACAAGGAGGTCGGATATGTTGGTCGGGTGGTGTTAGCAGAAGGAGTAAAGATGGGCCCAAACAACTTAGAAGCCGTATGGGCACTAAATAACAAGACACTGCAAACAGTTGGAGATGTCAGAAAGGTTCTTGGGTTCCTGAGCTACTATTGGACCTATGTGCAGGATTTCTCACGCTTTGCCAAGGCCTTGTATGACTTGCTTCAGACCAAGTTCGAAACCCCCAAGCTCAAACAGCCAGGAGGAAGACCATGGCATTACCAGTTGTCTTACCAAACCCCACTGGAATGGAGCCATGAACATTAACAGGTGCTTGAATGTCTGATAGGTATACTGACCAAACACCCGCTATTAGCGTACCCCAACTTTACTTGCCCCATTATACTCCACACAGATGTGTCTTAGAGAAGCCTCTGTGCAGTCCTCTACCAGAACCAAGATGGAAGGCTGAGGATGATTTGTGATGGATCACGTACCTTAACCTGCACAGCAGGCTTGAATTCCTGGTCCTAAAAGGGTGCAGTATGTGATAAGTTCAGGGAGTACCTGTTCTATGTACCACATTTCACAGTCTTTACTGACAATACTTCACTGACATATGTTTTGGGGACAGCCAAACTTAACACTATGGGTCACCATTGGGTGGTGACCATTGGCTTGCTGACTTTCACTTCCAGAGGGCAGATCCTGTCAGTGGGAATGGTATGGTCTTAAAAGAAAATCACACATTGTTAACAGAGGACCACAAAGGAAAACTTAACACAAATTAAGGAGGCTCTTAAGAGAATGGAACAAGTTACAAATAGAGGATGGTTTGCTCTACCAGCAAACCACCATTCAAAATCAGTTGGTTCTCCCCACAACCTACAAACAGACATTTCTTACTCACCTACACAACAACATGGGCCACGTTGGAATTGAAAAAGTTTTGAGTTTAGCAAGAGAGTTTTTAATTGGCCTTTCATGAAGAGAGAGATTGAGGAATATGTTACCAGAAAGTGTCCTTGTATCACGCAGAAAAAGCCAGCCTTGCATGACAGATCACCTATGGGCAACATCACAAAAAGCTCACTGCTTGGGCTTGTATGCGTCTCTGGTCTGGCAAGACTGCCCAGACCGGCTGTTTAATGACTATATTCCCAGGTTTGGGTATCCTACCAAACTCCATACCCTGCGTTCACACCAAATGCGGCGAGAGCGTCACAGTTCGCGCTTGCCGCCCTGCCGCCAACGCCTGTCGCCGCTCTTCGCCGCTGTTGGCCGCTCTGACGTAGACCGAATGCCTTGTAATTAAAGGGGCTGCAAAGCAATCAAGCTTGTTGATCTTATGGAGACTGACCAAAATGTGGAAGATAACAAGAAATTGATTCATAGAAAGAACTGTATTGTAGAAATAAACAAATTATAAGGCATTCGTATGGTGTGACTTCTGTTCATTGTGAATTGCTAGTCTAATTTAATATATAATATATATAATTTTTATTATATTATTTTTCTTATTATTATAACATTAGAATCACTTACTAGACTTTGTCTTTAATTAAAATAACATTAATAATTAATAAACACCCGCTATCGCAATAATCAACCTCTCCTCTATTTTGCTTGGAAACTAATGTCGCCGGAACAAAAGTTACAGGACTGCATCCTGCGGAATCCTCTCAAGCGGAGGACCTCCCTTTTAATTGATTGCCACTCAACCACGTCATAGCTCATTACCCTAAATTTGAGCTGATTTCAACTCCCTTCGCCGCTCTCGCCACGCCGCTCTTCGCCGCCCCTCGCCACTGGCTCCCATTGAAAATGAATGACTTCCGGTGTCTTTGACGCTCTTGTCGCGTTTGGTGTGAACGCAGGGTTAGGCAGCTATCTGGCATTGGTCACTCCAGGACAACTCCCTACCATTCACAATGCAATCCTGCTGAGCAACTAAATGGCATGCTGTTACAAATGCTTCGAACCTTGGGAAACAAAGAAAAGGAAAATTGGAAGGATCACTTGCCCCATCTAATTCATGCATATAACTGCACCAAGCACAAGTCTCCAGAATTCTCTCCATATTACTTGTTGTATGGTCGCCAGCCTCGTCTACCTATTGACCTTCTTTTTGGGTTGGGGCATATCACATAGCGAATGCAAACAGTTAGCAGTCTATTTCAAAAGGGAAGGGGCACTATGACGAAAGGTGCAAGGGTGTGACTTCACCCTGGTTACAGAGTCCTCGTGTGGAACCTTAGTGAGAGGGTTGGTCCAGGCAAACTACTACAGACTATTTACATATTGAGAGAGCAAGTTGGAGGTAATCCAGTCTACAAAGAAAGCTCAGAGACAAGAAGTCAACCTGTTTGCATTTTACACAGAAACCTGCTGTTACAAGTAAATGATCTTTCAGTGGTACCAGACCAGAACCCAGCCGCAAAAACAGCCGAGACATGAAGGAAAACTCAGCTTGCAGGATCCCCAAGGAACACTGAACATAATTCAGATTCAAGTGATTCTGAAGAGAAAAATGTGTTCCATTATTATCTGCAAGTACCTGTGGGAAGCCAGAGAGTTCCGGACAGCCTTATAAACAAATTGTCATTAAGTCACCAAAGGGAAGAGAGCAAAGCAAGGCTAGCCATGGAGAGGAAGTTCAAATTGTGCCTGAAGAAAGACAGGAGAATGTAACCAATGAGGTAATACTGTCCATATTCTTGCTTAAGTTCTGCCCCCGATCCCCATCCATCACCCCATACTCACACTCATGGATGACATACCAGGTGTTTTGTTTTTAGACCCATTGATTTGAGTAGTGCAAAGGAAAAGAAGTTGTAATGGTATGAAATAAAAAGGTTTAAGTGTCCTTTTTGGTCAGGTTTCTGGAGCCGTAGAGGTATCAGGAAGTATGTGATGCACACAACTTGGGTGATCACTTTTGTGTTGTATTTGTACTTGTATTTTGAACTGGGCTAAAGATTTTTTTTCTTTTTTATCAAAAGGGAAGAAAGGTACTTAGGAAGAGTCAGTAAAAGCTTAAAGCTCAAGAGTAATCTCTATGCCCACTTGGGAAAAGCAAGAGTGATACATTTTATTACATGAGTACACTAGGAACCGGAAGAGTGGAACAGCTATTATCAGGAAGTGTTGCACCCGGATTTCTTAAAGTGTGGGTCGCTGCCCTCTCATGCGTGGGCTTCTGCCCTCTCTTCAGAAGGAATCTGGAAAGAGAAGCAAGTGGTTTGTGTCTTCATTCTTGTGCACATTTCAACCTGTTTTTCAGGGGAAGTCATCGACCACAACATCTCTTTGTTACTGAGGTACTCGTTGCCTGTTGTGCCTGTAGCGTTAGCATAGCTTTGCCTTACATTGTTTTGTATGAGACGAAAATAAATCCAACCTAATTATTCCTCAAAACCATATTTATAGTCTTGAACTAATCACTAATCACTGATTCATGTTTGCTGCTCATCTGGATTTTTGTAAGCAAGTAATTTATAGCTGTGCCTTTACAATGTCGTTCAAACTAAGATTAATGCTGAAAATAATGTTCAGTTTGAAGTCCTGGGATTAATCAGATGCAGTGGGGGGGGGGGGGGAGAAAAAAATCTAGTCAAAGCATCAAAGGGCTCCTATAGTACATCACAGCTATATATGATGTGTTCGGAAAGCAAGTGTCTTCCTTTCCTATAGACACGACTATGATGTTGAGAGCGATAGTAACATTTTAAAGAAATATTTATCTGCATGAGCTTATAAGAAGTTAAGGGTTCTTTATTATTTTTTTGACAATAAAGAAGAATTGCCAGTCTTTCTTTCCCAGGCCAGGTTTGAAATCTTAGCCACACTTCGCCTGTCGAGAGATAGCGTCTCGTCTCTAATTAGGGGGCAAAAACTTGCGAAATTCCTTAGCGCACTTGTCTGAAATGGTAAGCGAGCACTCAAGGCCATTTCACACGCTGCCTTAGAAATGCACGTTCCATCCTTCCTAGCCGATCTCGCTCCCACTTCAAAATATTTGCCGTGAACGACTTGTGAAGTGAGGGCTTTGAAATGTCTAAACTGCACCCATTCATTGCAGTCTATCAGCGCGAACACATCAAAGTGCAGCGAGTCTCTCAGATCTGCTTGGCTCAGTCGAACAGCACTGTATATGGATGTCGGCGTGCGTTATTGGTATTCACGACACGTACTTCTAAACTGGCCCAATATGCACGGCTGTTATTTGTAAATACACTTCAAACATCTCGACAGTAGTTTAGTATGTGGAGAGAGTGTGGCAGTTTTTTTTTTTTTTTTTCTCGACAAAATATCTCCATTATTGGATGCCATCAGAAACGGAGCCAAATAGTTTAGATCAGTATTTATTCCATAACACGTTATTTGGATCAAGTTCTTCTGCCTGTTTTCTCCCACCAGACCACTGATGAGAATTTTCATTGTCCTCCATTTCTCTCTCGCGCGCACTCTCTCTCTCTCTCTCTCTCTCTTCCTCTGGTTGCACTGGATAAATGCAGTAATCTCACAGGGAAACAAGGCTAATCTGCAGAACAATGCAGAAACTAATAATGTCTCCCCATCAGAGACACGTCCTCTCATTGGATTTGCTCACCACGTAAACGCACCCCTTGATCTGCCGGGGTGGAACGAGGAAAGAGGATAGACAAGGCTACATTTCGCACACTCTTAGTAAAAAAAAAAAAATTCTTGGGATAGTTATCAGTTAACTAAATGGTAATGGCCAATCTTTTTATTTTTTTTCCTGAACAACAAAAGATGCCACATAGAACTCCGTCTTTCATCTTATCTTTCCTCCCATTTTGGAATCTATCCCATGAGGTACTAGGTGGCAATACATGCAGGATGGGATGCCAGAACATTATACAGCACCACATACATTTATACCTAGGGGCATTTTAGTGTACCCAGTTTATAAGGTGGGAGGAAACTGGATATTCTGGAGGGGAAAAAAAAAACCCACAGGCAACTAGGGAACATAGACAATAGTCTGAGAGATCGAATCTTGGCACATCAGAACTGTGAGGCAGCAATACTACCAACTATGCAACTCTGCCACCAAATGATACATGGGAATACAAAGCTATGGTAAACTGGAATATTTTGATGGTAAAGGTATATATTTTTGAACCTGGCCAATTAATTCAGAGGCATGAAAGCATCATTTTTCCTACATTTACTTTGCACATGATGGCGTTCATGTTAAACCAGGATTAAATTCCTCATTAATGAAGATGCATAAACAATTGACATTTAAGAACTGGAACATCTTATCCATGGAATTGACAGATAATTTGGAATTGGAACGCCTGATCCTTGACAGTTGATGGATAACTTATTGCCAACTTGTGGAAGAGGCTCATCTGTCTGTGGGAGTTATTGCCATATGTCCCCCATACAGTCCTGACCTTGATCCAATCCATTGCGACATGCATAAAACATTAAAGGAGTTCCTTGAAGGCTGGCATTTCAGACGTGAAACAGGGAGTCGAATCACTGCATTGGCATACTGAGAAAACTTTGTTCCCTGATGGTATCCAAGCACCAGTGAAATGCTGGGATAGGTGCATTAATGTAGCAGGAGATTATATAGAGAAATAAAGGTAAATTTCTATTTCCATAATTGTCTTCTGTTATTCTGCCCAATCAAAAGTCCCGGTTTGATTTGAACACCTGTTATAAATCTTAATGTGATTTGTAAGTTACAGTGTTACATAATCCAAATTAAATACCCAACAAAGTTAGTTATGCAAGGCTGTGTGTGTGTGTGTGTGTGTGTGTGTGTGTGTGTGTGTGTGTGTGTGTGTGTGTGTGTGTGTGTGTGAGTGTGTGTGTGAGAGACTGGGTGTTATCAAGTGCTCATCATCCAAGACCAGACATTTCCCTTCTCATCAAGCGTGTTCCTTTGTGCCATCTCTGCTGTTCCTTTCAGGCTGTTAAGACAATTAATGAATAAATGAATGACAATCAGTGGATGAAATGAAAAAGTGACAACAGGTTAAAAAGGTGGAGGAGATGGAAAACAGACAGGATTTGTGAGGACTTATTGGAAGAGAGCGGGAGTAAGACAAGGGTGTGGGAGGGAAGAAAGTGAGATAAAAAAAATGGAAGGGATATAGAACGAGAGAGAAAAAGTACTGTATGTGTGTCTGTCTGTGTGCGAGAGAGAGAGGGAGAGAGAGAGAGAGACAGAAAGTAAGAAATAAAGGCGCTTCAGTGCTTTCTTCCAGGTGCCTCTATCCGCATGATTTCATCCCAGCACCACAATCAACCCCCTTAATGAAATATGTAATTAACATATTATAATTGTGGTAAGGATGGTTTTGACAGAAATCATTTTCCATATCTAATTCTATGCTAATTTAATCTGTTCCTCACTCCCCGACATGACCCTTGGTGATTAAGTTTCATGGCAGATTTTCTTCCTCTTGCTGCCACTATGTGCGTACATGAGGCAGAAAGAATGGGAGTTTATTTACGTGTGTGTGTGTGTGTGTGTGATTTCCAGGCTCTTGACGGACGGGCACGGGTGACGCGGGCCTCTCAGACGTGGCTGTCAGTGTGCGCGGTTGGAGCAGATGGCCCAGAATGGCAGGAGACGGAGGAGAGGCAGCGGGCGGGCGATATGTGTGGTCTGCACTCCTCCACATGAGCAAAAGGAGGGAAGAGCGGGGGAAAAAGGAGAAGAGAGGTGAGTGAGAGTGCAGGAGAGAGGGAGGGAGGGAGGGAGGGAGGGAGGAGAGAGGTGGCTCACTAACCAGTGTTAGAGAAGAGGTTGCACTTTGTCAAATGTTTCCTCACATTTGACATTCCGCTGTGTTAATGTCAGATTTAAAGACGGCCGTTGGTGACAGTCAGCCGATGCCGGCACAGCTCTGAGAAAAACACTTCCTCCATGTTTGAGGAACACCTTTCAAACTCCTCTTTCGTTTTGAATGATCCTGTTTAGGTGGTTATCGTGTGTTACCTCGTACTTAACAACATATTTAACAAGAATCTTCCTATCATTGAGGAAACGTTATTTGGACATGTCGTGTAGTTTACCATTTGTTCTTATGTAAAGGTAAAGAGGTTCATAATATTGACATGATGGAACTCTTTTCTTTTCTTCTTTCATTTTTTTCTTGTACGAGGTGTGTTCAAGTTCAAGCGGGACTTGTGATGAAATGTCTCAATAAAATACATAAAATCGGTTGACATTTACAGCACAGTACGATAATGAGACTCTTAAAACATTTTACTCGTGTTAAAGAAGGCTGTATGTCCATAAATAAGGATCCTGGCTGAGGTGGCTCAGAGTCCACTGCGGAACATTCACCGAGTGGAGCATTTGATCCTTAAAAGTTGACCGACAATAACAATTAACTTATCATACAGCAGCACCACTTGAACACTACAGGAACTCCACCATTACAGTCCTGACCTCACTTCAAGCCATGTTCAAATGTCTGGATCATTAAAGGAGTTCCTGGGAGCCCAGCGTTTCAGACATGGAGCAGGCAGTGATTTTATGTCCCAGTGGTATTCGTTTTAATCCCAGTGCAGGGATTAAAACTAATACCAAAATGCTTAATCTTTAAAGGAGCACAATATGACCAAATTTATATTCACTCCAGTTAACGACAAATACTTAAATAATACAAGATTTCTTACTTATTACTTAATAAAACTCTTACTTATTTTTGTCCTCTCTTTGTGTGTCCCCAATGTCATCAACGTTTGCAACTCCTCCACTTAAAGGTTGCGCAAAATCTGCTGTATTTTCTGTTTTATCTGCTGCTTAAATAATTCCAAAACTTTCTTTATTTTTTATATTTTTTCTATGATGAGGTTGAGGTCCAGTGAGGTCCAAAAGTCAGGCCAGTTAAAGGCGAAACACAAAGGACACGAAACACAAAGGCAATCTCAGAGTCTTAAGAACACGAAACCACAGGGTTTTACTCATCCACATGTAGAAGCTGTTGACATTACATAATGTGGTGTTGCTACTGAATGATGCAACAATTTTGAAATGAAAGCGCTTTATAAAGCAGCTCATCTTGTTTTGCCTTTCACATGGAACCACTTTTTTCCCTCATCTCTCGCCCAGTGTAAAGCCAAGCCTCATTTCTTCATATCGTATGAAATTAAGTAGATTAAATTACAGAAATTAAAACAAATGTTTTACTGCATGAGGCTGTAAAGTGTCTAAAGATACAATAAAAAAATTGGTGGTTTATGCAACAACCTCAGCAGCAACCTCATTTCCCCACTCGTCGGTTCCAACAACTCAGCCTTACCAGACTGATCATCTGTCATCATTTGCACCTGTTTCTTAATGTTTCATGCCTTAAGTAAGATGTGTTTTTGGTTTGAATGATTATAAAGTCACTTTCATAAGCCACACAGCTTAACAAACAAAAACCATTCATCTGAACCTGGTCAGGTACAGGGACTGGACGAAAAATTAGACAAAAATTAGGGCCGACAGGTCCAACTGGAAACTGGGTGTACAGATACCCAAGACATTAAAAATATAAGACTGTTTGGCGAATGGGAAGCAAAAAAGTAATGAGTGGTAGCTCAATATTTTTCAACATTACTATATAAGTGTGAGGCAAGAGATTTCTTTTCCCATTGCAATTTGTTATAATAGTTATAAACAGTTCAAAATAATATGAACGTTACCAAGAAACCACCTGCGTATAAACATAAATATCTCCTCATAGAGAACTTTATAATATCAGCAGCTAAACAATATTTCTTTCTTTCTTGATCGCAACTTTCTACTATAGAATCAATGATGCACTAGAAAAAACACAAGCGTTCAGTTTATAAGACAGAATCCCCCCTCTTATAACATAAAGCAATTTTTTTTTTATCTTAAAACTTGCTTAGATTTCTGTTTTGTTCACTATGTGGTCCAAACTGACACTTATTTACTAGGCAAGGTACATTTACTGTAGGGCAGGGTACCAGTCCATTGTAGGGCACACACACTCACTCTCACAAACTCACACACACACACACACACACACACACACACACACACACACACACACACACACACACACACACACACACACACACACACACACACACACACACAGACAGACACACACACACACACACATTATGGGCAATTCGGAAACAACAGCCTAATCTGCATGTCTTTTGAACTGTGGTTGGAAACATGAGTACCCGGAGAAATCCCATGCAGCACAGGAAGAACATGCAAACTCCATACGCACAGAACTAAGGCGGGAATCGAGTCCTCATCCCTGGAGGTGTTCACAAATATATAACAAATATTAAATATAATTTTTCACTTAATTCACTTAATATTTAGAAAATGAAAGTTGCATGTTTGTCAGTTATTAACAATGTCATCCAAATAATTTTACTTAAATGTTATTTTAAATGTACCTAACATCCTAGAAATAGTTGTAAAATGCACTATGTAGTTTTGAAATTCTGTGCATCAAAAAAAAAATAATAATAATAATAAAGTTTAAGCTCATTAAACATGAACAATCCATCATCCTTTAGCCTGTGGCTCAAGCGAACTCAAAAACAGCAATAATTATTATAACAATGCACATTCTCAGTATGATAATGTCTGTTTGAACATAAAACACGAGCGAAAAAATGGTCAGAATGGATTTTTGTGATCTCGTGCAATGAGAATTATTGAGTATCCAATTGACATTTAGCCATCACCTTTTTAACACCACATCTATTAAAGATAAAACCAACATTGCTGTTTTTCTCATATGTTAAATCATATCGCATACTAGTGAAAGTGAGTGAAGGATTAACTATGCGAGATTGGTATTGGACCTGGAACAGGGGAGAAAAAAACGAGAAGCTATCAGTCTATCTCTTGTTGCACAGATGTCTGAGAATGAAAGTGCCCCCCCCCCCCACACACACACACATGAAGTGCCTCCTCTCATGTGTGTCGCAAAGGTCAAGTAACTAGGGATGCGAAGCGGACTAGAATTAATGCACAACAGCTGAGTGCAGAAGGAATGTGGCGATGAGTGACAGCATGTATGCCACTGCATAATGAGCAGATCTAGCCCTTAAATCTCAGGCTCCACTGCAAGCTTCAGAGCCCTTTATGCCCTCAGGTGGGCTAACCTCCCCATGCGGACGCAGACCGCATCCAGTGTCTGCTACATTGAGGTGTGGGCATGAAACTCTACAGGAAGCTGATGGGCTGCCTCCGAATGCCTGCATGGCTCCTTCAGTGGATAATTTGAGACAGAGTTGACAGTGTGGTAGTCCGTTTGTCCTTGACATGCCAGCGAAGAAACAAATCCCTGTTGTAGCTGTTGCTTTTGACCATGTATTAAGTTGAACTGAAACTAGAGCAATCATATAGAAACCGATCACTCTGAATCTCCATGGACTGGCACACTAACATCAGTTTCCACAGACCCCTTTCACACTTCTCTGGGTTTGGCTACTGGAAATAGTAGTATCATGCCGCATTAAATTTATAAAGCGAATATTTGTAAGAACTGCATAGCTAATTTAAAAGTAGATTTTGACATCACTAGCTGAGTTGAGGGGACGGTACAGATTTGAAGTAAAAATTTCAGTGTAAAGGAGTGTTTTCATTGTTGGCTTTCTTTTTCATAGTCAGAGTTCTGAGTTATGGCTTGAAGCAGAATGAGGCATATCTATACATCCACTGCAACAAAGGTTAAACGAAAGAAATTCAATAAACCACCATGTAGGAGAATGTTACCGAATGAAAGAAACAGTGCAAGTGTCATTTAGTGAGCAAAAATGCCTCGCCGTGTGAACAAAGCTAATCAGACAGTCAACTAAAAGAGTTTCGCGCTATTCTTGTGTGGCTATTCATTCCTTATAATCAACCAGTAGTATTTAGCTACAGTATGATTACCACCATGTTGTTGAATACGCTTGCGAATGAACAAACCAAACACTAATCATTTTCATTGTAAGTGTTAAATCTCAATTCATTTTCGAAAAGTAAAAAAGTCACAAATTGTTTACAGTGATCAGAACATCACTGGTTCAAGCCCCAGCTCTGACACAGTTCTGCTGTTGGGCCCTTGAGCCCTGTCTGCTCCAGTGTGTATATATATATATATATATATATATATATATATATATATATATATATATATATATATATATATATATATATATATATATATATATATATATATATATATATATATATATATATATATATATATAGATAGATAGATAGATAGATAGATAGAGAGATACTGTGCTCTGGCCCCAGTCTACTAACAGTAAAATTTTACATTACAGTAATGTATATGTAATTAATATATAGGCTTAACTTAACTTTACACTTTGCAAAGTTTTGATTTTGTAAAATCTGTTCCTGTGCAATTTACATTTCTGTTTTAATTCTCTTGTAATACAACTTAATTTCCAGTTCATTGTAAAGTCTACCTTAACTTTAAATGTATTTGCTAGTATACCATTTTCATTTGTAGTGTAATTCTATTTTCTGTGTAATAGGTCAAAGACAGTCATATAAGCATTTCACTGCATGCCATACAGTGTACAGTATGGTTGTGTATGTGGCAAAGCTTAAATTTGAATTTGATTTATAATTTTGTATCGTCATTGTTGGAAATGGAACCAATGTGAAATAACACAATATGTGCACAATATCAGCTGCCTACATATTCAGCTGCTTGTCATCAGTCTTAAAATCAGTGTTAATATGAAATTATCCAGATCGCTGAAAATGAAGTCTTTATTGAAGAAGTCTCAAATAATTCTGAATATAATTCGAAGTGGCCTCAGCAGCCTTTAAAAAGTAAAAGTGGAAAGACTTTCTCTTATAGAAGACTAGTGCTAATAATGGCACTGTTTCTAAGATAAACAATTGCCTTCTTGCGTCTACTCTCATCACTTAGTTGTGAAAACTAACAAATAAAAAATAGGCCAACTGTATCATAGCAGGGTTGCTGAGTGTCTTATGTGGCAATTCTGTGTTGAAGTGCTTGGTTTCAGTGAGAACTGATCATGTGATCCACTTCCATGACACATCTTTGGAGAAACTTACCATGACATGTAGTGTCTCATGCAATTACAAACACCAGGTGTGACAGTCTAATCTGTCAGTTCTGATTTGTTCTGGTGGTATGAAACCACTCGGGAGGCTGGATCAAAAATCGATACATGATGTTTATTAGTAAAAAGGTAAATCAACAAAATCCTAACATTCATCTCAATAAGGCCATGAAGACCAATAGCCGAAGTCACGATCAAAATCCTGATCAAACCAGGAAGCAAATTTAAAATTTTCAGAAAGTTGATTCACTTGTAGTTGGCACAGGGTGTGACCTGCCATCCTTGAAATAATCCCTGGAACCCGACTCCAACTCTAATCTCATGTGACATCTTTGAGAGGTTTATTACTTCTTGTAGTTCCTGCAGATGACCTGTATGAATCATTCCTAGCTCACGTCTCTTGTGGTGTGGTATTACTTTGATTAAATCTCTTTAGTATTAAGGACTCATAAGCAAGTATGAAGCCAAAACTGAAATTTGTAATGTGTGTATTTAAAAAGTAGTTAGTAAAAAATGTAAAAAAGATGCACTGTGAATGAATGTAATGCATTGGACACATTTGCCATGGAACTGCTTACAAGGATAACCTCCAGTACATGACATTTTTTAAACAGCCTGTTGCGTAGCAATAGCAACAATCTATTGCTGTACATAGAATATATTGTAATGTATTAGGTCGAAGTATTGTGGAGATCCGGCACTAGACTATCAATCTACAGGGTGGGCCATTTATATGGATACACCTTAATAAAATGGGAATGGTTGGTGATATTAACGTCCTGTTTGTGGCACATTAATATATGTGAGGGGGCAAACTTTTCAAGATGGGTGGTGACCATGGTGGCCATTTGGAAGTCGGCCATCTTGGATCCAACTTTTGTTTTTTCAATAGGAAGAGGGTCATGTGACACATCAAACTTATTGGGAATTTCACAAGAGAAACAATGGTGTGCTTGGTTTTAACATAACCTTATTATTTCATGAGTTATTTACAAGTTTCTCTTTGTTCACAGCCATTGACATGTCGAAGAGGTTAACGTGATGAGTGGATCGAAATTGTGTTGATATCTGGTGAACGCAGTAACCGGGTCATTGCAGCAGATGTCAATGCAAGACACCCTACGAGACCACCCATCTCCCATGCTACAGTTAGCAAACTGCTTGCTAAGTTTCGTGAAACTTGTTCAGTGTTGGATTTGCCAAAATGTGGACGCATGAAAACTGTCACTAATGAACAAACATCAGTGGCTGTCCTAGCTTCATTCAGCAAGAGCCCACAGCGTAGCACTCACTGCATGTCACTGAAGAGTGGCATTAGTCGAACATCCCTTCGGCGGATATTAGCTACTCACAAATGGCACCCTTACAAACTCCAGCTACTGCAGCATCTCAACGAGGATGACCCAGATCGGCGCACACAATTTGCAGAATGGGCAAAACAAAAATTGGAACAGGACCCTCAGTTCACGCAGAAGATTTTGTACAGTGATGAGGCAAACTGTTATGTGAATGGTGAAGTTAACAAACAAAACCACCGCTATTGGTCTGACACTAACCCACATTGGATAGATCCCTCCAAGACTGTTGGAACAAAAAAAAATGATGGTATGGTGTGGTATATGGGGTACAAAGATAGTGGGGCCATTCTTCATCAATGTAAACCTCAAGGCCACTGGATATTTGAAATTGCTACATGATGATGTGTTTCCCTCTTTATGCACTGAAGTTGGCATGTTCCCTGAGTTTTTCCAGCAAGATGGTGCACCACCACATTATGTGTGTCAGGTCCGAGCATTCCTAGATGAACAGTTTCCTGAAAAGTGGATTGGTCGTCGTGGGCCAGTTGAATGGCCCCCAAGGTCTCCCGATCTGACCCCCTTAGACTTTTATCTTTGGGATCATCTGAAGGCAATTGTCTATAGTGTGAAGATACAAGATGTGCAGCACCTGAAACTACGGATACTGAAAGCCTGTGCTGGCATTTCTCCTGTGGTGTTGCTATCAGTGTGTGAAGAGTGGGAGAAGAGGGTTGCATTGACAATCCATCACAATGGGCAGCACATTGAACACATTTTATAAGTGGTCAGAAACTTGTAAATAACTCCTGAAATAATAAAGTTACGTTAAAACCAAGCACACAATTGTTTTTCTTGTGAAATTCCCAATAAGTTTGATGTGTCACATGACCCTCTTCCTATTGAAAAAACAAAAGTTGGATCCAAGATGGCCGACTTCCAAATGGCCACCATGGTCACCACTCATCTTGAAAAGTTTGCCCCCTCACATATACTAATGTGCCACAAACAGGACATTAATATCCCCAACCATTCCCATTTTATTAAGGTGTATCCATATAAATGGCCCACCCTGTATATAGAGTTTTATGCAGAAGTTTTTTTAATTGAAAAGATCTCTCTTGGAAATGGAAAAAATGCACAATATTTTCAGCAAACATTGATGCATAGGTACTTCTTATGCAATAAATTGAACAAAACATTATTATGGCACTGTGCAAATGTTTGGGTACTCTAAGAGTTCCAGAGTCTCAGATTCTTTTTACAAGGTTTCAGACCTTAATCAGCTCATTAAACCTGATGCATGGCAACAGCTGTCATTAGTAAATGCCAATTTCAAAGCTTTACAAATACTTTGACTCTTCAAACCTTGTGCACACACTTGCAGAAAATGAAAGTTATTGATGCCCACAATAAAGGAGAAGGCTACAAGAAGAGAGCAAAGTGTTGTCAGCTTGCAGTTTCCACAATGAGAAATGTAATTAAGTAGATGGCAGTTCAGGGGAACTGTGAAGGTCAAGATGAGATCTGGAAGACCAAGAAAACTCTCAGAGAGAACTGCTCAGAGGCTGGTCAGAAATACAAATCAAACCCCCCATTTGACTGCAAAAAACCTGCAGGAAGATTTAGCAGACTCAGGGGTTCATGGAAGACCTTCATGGAATAGTCAGCAGAAGAAAACCTCACCTGCGTCCGCATCATAAAATCCAACGTCAGAAGCATGCAACAGAACATCTACATAAGCCTGATGCATTTTGGAAACAAGTGCTGTGGATTGATGAAGTTAACATAGAACTTCATTGAAAATTTGGGGTAGATCTTAAAAGAGCTGTGCATGCAAAATGACCAAAGAATATTACAGAACTAGAAGCCTTTTGCAAGGAGGAATGGGAGAAAATCCCAAGTACAAGAATTAAAAAACTTTTAGCTGACTATAAAAAGCGTTTACAAGTGTGATACCGTATTTGCCAGAGGAAGTGTTACTAAGTACTGATTATGTAGGCTGCCCAAACTTTGCACAGTGTCACAATAATGTTTTTATTTTTTATCTTTGTTCAATTCATGACATAAAAAGTAACTATGCACCAATGTTTGCTGAAAATATTGTGCTTTTTTTTTCCATTTCCAGGAGAGACTGTTAACATCTTTTCAATTTAAAGATCACCAAAATCTGTTATTTATCAAGGGGTGCCTAAACTTTTGCATAAGACTGTCAGTAATCATGATTAAATATTTCTTTACCGTCTTTACCGTGTGAGAACAATGAGGTATACCACCACACCAAGATAAAACTATATTCAGGTTTACAAATCTTAGGACATAAGGGATCGGAATCACCAGGGACCAGCCAAGATGATATTATTACAATATCTAGGTGCACATTCAATTTGTATTGCAATTCTGTAAGTATCACAGTTTTCTAAATATCATAGTTTGATTCTTTTTTTTCCAGATTTTATTATAATTCTAAACACTCACTCACTCATCATCTATACTGCTTAATCCTGTATTCAGGGTCACGGGGGGCCTGGAGCCTATCCCAGGAGACTTGGGGCACATGGCGAGGTACACCCTGGACAGGGTGCCAATCCATCACAGGGCACAGACACACACACTCACTCATTCACACACTACAGGCAATTTGGGAACGCCAATTAGCCTAACTTACATGTCTTTGGACTGTGGGAGGAAACCGGAGAACCCGGAGGAAACCCACCAAGCACGGGGAGAACATGCAAACTCCATGCACACAGAGACGGGAATCGAACCCAGAACCTGGAGGTGCAAGGCGACAGTGCTAACCACTACACCACCGTGCCGCCTATAATTCTAAACAAATTTAGCAAATAATTAGCTCGTACCATACAGGATGCTATCCTCCCTGCCAATATATGAACAACTTAAAATGCACAACCTGCAGGATTTTATAGAAACTGCAACATTTTGACTAAAGCAAACAATGATTGGCATATGATTTGACACAGTTGTCAAAGCAGAAATACATTATCACTGTACATTGTACTGTAACATATTTGTATATCACGCTCTTGGTTTTCCTTCATTGGTGGTTCACTTTTTTTCAAAACTCAAAAGATGCCCACACCAGACAACAGGCTTTTTTCTAATGAAAATGTACAACAAATCACCTTGAGATACATTGTCCTTCATATTTATCAAACTGAAATTGTGACCATGGGCAGTTAATGTCTGCAGATCAAATAATACAATATATTCACACTTTAACAGTGATGCTGCAATGTGGTCTTCATATGCTTTCATGTATTTCTGACATTTTGTTGTACAAATGGATTTATATGTGTTTCTGCCACACAGCAGTTTCCCGGGTGCACAGAAAGACAAAATGCAACATCGCCGCTACCTTTTTTATAAAATAAAAAAAAAAATGTTAAGTGTTGTCAACAGGATGACTTTCTTCATGCTGTTTTACATACAACCATGACACAAAAACGTACACATCTCACATTTTATACAGTTCATGCCTTGATGAGGACGTTCATCAGCACAAATCCGGAGAGGAAAACCACATTTGGAGCTTACTAATGCATTCACTAAGATTTTTTTTTTAAACTGGCTTAAGATAAAACCTAGTATTTCTTGTGCTGAAAATGTGAATCTGCATCCATAAAATTTTTTAAAACTTAAATCTAGGAGTAGAGTGATTTGTCACTGCTGTGTTACAGCACCACAGACAGCGCTCCTCTATCCCCTACCACACATCAGGACTGAGGACATTCCCGCGGTTTTGTCCCTCTACTAATAACAAATGCTGATATTCCTATACCCCAAATTGCAAACACCCTCAAATTAAAGATGAAATCCATATATGTCTACAAGTATACTGTGTTAGTCAGCTAAATTAATTATCATAGTTTTAAAGAAGTAGCTCTTTTTTGTTTACAAACATTTCTTTTTTATGCTTATGACCATTTTATGATACCTTAAGCCGTGGGTATGTAGTCATCCCTAGGTATTGCAGAAATGCATGTTTGATTTGCATGAGTTTAAATGCCTCTATAACTGTAACAAACTTATGTGTATTTTTTATTATTTTCTTTTCAAGAGAACTTTTCTATAAGAACTGTTTATGCATATATCACCTGTCAGTAATCTTATAATGACAGAACTACTCATTCATTCTTTAATGCTACAGGTTTTGGTTTTGATGGTTAAAATGCTTCTCATTTTAACATGTATAAAAGATGAAAATAATGAAAATAAAGTGTAGCAATGTACTGTATGTACAACATCTGTATGACATTGAGATTATATTAAGGCTGCAGTGCTTTTGGGAAACAAAGCCAGATTGCTAGAGTACACCAGAGGAAAAATAAAGGAAGAAATGTGTCACACTTTTCATGTGCGTGTGTTTTTTTTTCTCATGCCATTATCATTTTCTGGGTCAAGCAAAAAATATACCAAATATACACAGAAAAGTGTTATTTAAATACACACTCACACTACTCTTCAATGAGCATGAAGGTGCACAATAATGTGGCCCATCTGCTCAGTTTGATTGGCAGGTGTACATGGATGCCACATCAGCTGCCAATACCTGGAGACAGCAGTGTCACAGCGGGATGTGTTCTATTCGCTCACTCTGTCTTCACACATGAAATAACCGTCTCAGGTGGCACAAATTGGCTTGATGATAAAAAAGAAAACATTTATGGTTTGACGGTTCTCCAGGAGGCCTTAAGGGCACAGCTTTGATATCAAATGGATCCCCAGCTATGATTAAACGTTGCTACGTGAGACCAGTGTAATACTAGTGAACAGAAAGCTCACACATAGACAGTAGTGCTACATGAGACCTTCATACGCCTTTCATGATTATATACGTAAAACTGCATGAATATTTCTCTAAGACTAGAATTCTATGAAATCGTGCACCTTAGGTTAACATTTATGAACATATCATGATGCTGTAATGACTGTTCTGAGCATTTTCCCTGGCTTTAATGTTTTTTCATTTATGACAGTATTATGATGCCCTAATTCAGGTGTCATAGCCTATGAAAGCTGACCAAATCAGTTTTTTCATATATAGCTGACTCATATTGGAATAAGCTTTTATTAGAACTCATGTGACTTTGGTATAAATGGTTTATATGCATGTCATCTATCCCTACAAAGACCAGCTTCATACGGTATAAGTTTTTAAACCAGATTTCTTGCATTAACAGCACTAGTTCTGTCCTCTGTCCTTTAACATGCTTGCCAGTCAAGAGGGATACAAACACATGCACACATGCAATAGAGGATTGACATGTTCATCAACATGTGAAAATATGTATATAAGTCCTAGGAGAACACCCTGATATAAAGTAAATATGTGGTCCTATCACTGACCCCCATGCATGCTGTATGAGCGGGCACATCCACACTACTTCACAGAGCACAAGGCGTTCGCATGATCTATGGAGATCCAGAGAATATAAGGAATGAGAAACAACTCAAGGAAACAAAGGGGTGGAGGGGGGATTATAGGCATCTGGCAGCGAACTACAGGAAGTATTGCCATATAAAGATTAATTATTAAGTTAATATAGTTAGAAAGATATTAGAAAACACTAAGACGGCTGTTCATTCACGATTCAATTGACCTGCATTTTATCAATAATCGTTACACAATTAATAAAAAAAAATTACTTGTTGACCTGATGCAGGGAGATAATTATATAATCAACAAATTCATTTTTCACTCCCGATGGACTGCAAATCTTCAGAAGAATATTAGCTGTATAATTGCTACTGTAAATATGCATAGTTGATGTGTTAATTTATGTTAATTAATCTACAAGTCATTGGGGTGTAGAGAGAGGGGAAAAAAATGATCAAGTGACACAGAGATGTACTTAACAGTGAGTCGATCTCTCTCAGGAACGAACCAAATGAAATCTCAGACACATGCGCGTGTGTGTGTGTGTGTGTGTGTGTGTGTGTGTGTGTGTGTGTGTGTGTGTGTGTGTGTGTGTGTGTGTGTGTGTGTGTAAGAGAGTGATTCTTTGTCAGACAAGTTTCCCTGGAGTTCAGAATGACAGGTAAGGAGCATAAGTAGTGGATGAGTGAATAGACAAAGAAATAGAGATGGTGAGATGGAAGTGGGGAGAGAATGGAAGAGAAATTACAGTATTATAAACCAAATTCTTTTTTTTCATGTGCTGTGTGTGTACTGGTGAAAAACACTTGCATAAATGTACTTTGTTACTATACTTAAATATTATGTTGCAGTGTTTACACCCTACTTTACTTGAGTATTACTGAAACTGAACCTGTACTTTTTATCCCTAATGTTATTATTTAGACTCTTGTATACAGTATTTAGGAGGGTGGGCCAGAAACACAGACACAGGACTCCGGGAACGACACAGAATTGGTGCTCTTTAATTAAGTGGAGAGTGGGCCTGAGTATCAGTTCAGGAGAACGAGGCTGTACGTAGGTAAGTGCTTGCTGAGGCATCGCTGATTGTTGGTGGCACAGAAGAGGATTATAGTGTTCAACCTTACTGTAATGGGTGTCAAAGGGTACAGATGACCCCGCCCAAATCCGAGTGGAAGCCCATGCAAATGTTTATGTTTGACCCTTAAATGGGATCAAGTGACTGTGTCTTGACCATCACTTTCCACTCGAAAAGGAAAGGAAATTGGTCCAAAGACTGGACTTCAATGACAGCAGCTATTTTCCTGCAAGAACAGTCAGGTGACTTAAATTTTGGACCCGAACACTAGTAAATAAAACATAACATGTCAAAGAATAGAGCTGCAAAGATAGTTACAATAAAATCAGCCATATATATGGGTAAGCCATTATTTATATTACAATCATTTCACTTTACAGAAACATAATCTATACAGTATTTTAACTTTACAAACAATTCCTTTACCTTCTGCTTTACAATCATATTCAGGCTTCTTGTTCTTCCGCAGTGTACTCTTGCTCTCATGGGGTCGGTTTCCTGTTTGTGCAATGGATGTTCTTCACCTTTGAACTCCTGGGACAGAACAGGTTCAAGACATGTCTTATATGCGGTGGTGTGTACCAGGAAGGCATGGTTGAAGTCCAGTTTCTGTGGGAGCAGGGAGATGGTGGGGGCATCCTTCAGCACTTAAAATGCCTGCTCTGTTGTGTTGGTCCAGCGGGCCCAGTTGGGTTGACCCTTCCTGATCAGGTACGGAAGGGGGACTATAATTGGTATAGTCCGGGGTGGCTCAGTGGTTAAGGCATTGGATTAATTATCAGAAGGTGCCAGGTTCAAACTCCAGCACCACCAAGTTGCCACTGTTGGGCCCTTCAGCAAGGCCCATAACTGCTCAGATGTGTAATGAGATAAAAACATAAGTCACTCTGGATAAGGGTAGCTGTCAAATGTACTTAATGAGAAATTAGGTATGAATTAGGACTTAGCCAGCCCCAAGAAGGCTCATAACTACTTCTTTGTTGTGGGCCAATGGTAGGTGCAGACAACTTCTACCTTTTTTCCTAGAGTTTCAGGAAGCCTCACCCAATTCAATCTGTTAGCACCAGATAATGAGCCTCAGTCAGCCCCAGATGGCACTTCCTCAGGGTTGTGGTTAGTTCAGTCTTTCTAAGGTTGCTCAGTACCCTTTCAGGATGGTGCAGGTGGTCAGTCCAGGAGCAGTCCAGTCCAACGGACGATAACATCCTGGAACTTGTCAATTAGCTCACTCAGCTAGATGAGTGCAAGACTGCCGAAAGATGCAAGACTGCCCAGTCACTGGACTGAAACTACCAGCACTGGCCTGGCCACATGTACAACTATTGTTGGTATTCTTGGGCTTGTTCCATATGATTGAGGACAAAAATGGGGAGACTGGGGGCTGATTTTTTCCTGCATGCTCTGAATGCAGTTGACTAGTCTACAACATGAATGTGAAATGTTGGTCATCCCAGACCTTTTTCAACACATTGAGCAGTCTTTTTGGTTACTTTCTTAAAAGGACTTTGAAGGGGGTACAACTCAGTGGAGCTTTGGGCAGCTTTGTGCATGGTGCAAAGGAGGGTGACAAGGGGTCCTAATTTCACCCTTCTTCATCAATGACACATTCTTAGCATGTTCATCAGTGTGTGATTAAAGCTATCCCGCAGGCCATTAGTCAATGGGTATACAGTAGACCTGCAACACTTGCAACAGCTGACAGAGATCTGCCATTAGTTTGGACCCAAAGGGCGTACCTTTGTCTTTAAGCAGCTCCTTGGCCAGGACCACCCAGCTTAACAGCAAGACCAGTTCTTATACAATGTTCCTTGATGTGGCCTTCTGGAAGGGGATTGAATATGGGTAATAGGTGATGAAGTCTACCAGACTATACTTAATAGACTATACTTAACTTAATGTCTGTTTTCTTTACTAATACTTAATATAACTTGTTAGGAAGCAAGTGAAACTCTAGGGTATTTGCTTCTGATTAACTATAAACAAATTACAGTACATAGAGTGAGCCATGTATATGACCCACAAATTATTATTTAAAAAAAAGTGCTTAAGGACATTAGAAAAAAAAAATATATATATATATATATATATATATATATATATATATATATATAAATTTCACAGGAAGTTTTTAGCTGAATATTTCCATTGAAGACTTTCACTCAACTATAAATTCTCTTTGTCCACACCAGTATAGGTGAATCTGTATGTTTGTGATATGCAATATCTTTAACGCATCAGTAATCACTGAGGTCTTTGTCAGATGTCAATCATACATTTCCTCGCCAGCTTTTTGTCCCTGCCCCTGGATGTCTTCATAATCTAAAATAGCCACTGTATTAACCCCGCATATACAGTGATACGCATCTAAAACGGTTTTGTAGCCCTGAGGGTGAGCGAAATGACTGAAGTTATCAAACACCACTGCCACCTCATGAGAATCCGACCTGTCACAAACACACTGATTGCTCCGCTTCTCACCACTGCCCTCCGATGCCCTGTACATCTGCGACACGCAACATCCCTGTAAACCAGAACTTCCAGCACTAACTCTTCCATCAAATGACAGAATGGCAGTTATAATACACCGTGACTTAATTTTACTTGAGTTCTGATTAATGGTTGCTGTTTGATGTTTTAAACTTCACGTGATAATCAGAGACAGATCGACATGGATGGAGGGAGTGTCTCATTTTTTAAAAAGCAGAACCTCATTTACCCCCACCCACCCCTTACCTTCTCTTCCATCATGTGATTCAGGGGTGAATGAATAATGGTTATGAAGATTTTGAATAATGTCATAAAATCATGCATGGTGACATGTAATGCTGATGTGTATCCAACAAATGCAAATCCCTAAACCTAAAAAAAAAAGTATATGTTCATGATTCCCTTTAAACAAATATCGAATGATGTGCTATTAATAATTCCATGATAACATAAATGAATTTGTACTTTTTTTTTCTATATTCCTGTATGTATATATGGTGTGTTCAGTTGAGCTAGAGGCCTGATTTATGATATAAACAATAGTCTGGGACTGTTGTCATGTTGTCATGCTAACATAATTGTGTTGGTGGTCTTTCTTTTCCATCATTAAACTCTAACACCTCCCCATTCCATATGTTCTAGAAAATCCCTTTTTCTGATGGCTTAGAAACGCTGTACGCAGACCTGTAGGTGTGGACATCACAAGCTCAAACTCCGCCTACTGAGAGATGGTGCATCAACAACCATCCCCTATCAGCTACTATCTGGAGCAGCTCGACAGACTGCCGGGGGCCCATGGGGCAAATTCTCTGGCATCTTTCCCTGTGATGGACCTCCTGGAACAGAGAAAATAGAGCGCGAGAGAAAGAAACCCTACTCCATTTTGTCCTCTGCCGTCTTCAGTGCTGTCTGCCTCATCTTAGCATGATTGATTTTAATAAGTATCGGTGATTGCTGGCAGTTTTGTTACCCTACATACCTCATTTTTCTTTTTCCATCCCATCAAACCTTGCACCATCTTCATTTCCAAACACAAGCCCATCCTTCGGTGATGAAGTAAATGTGCCCTTTCACAGGAAGTGCAGATAATGCTTTGTTGGAGCTGAAAGTAGATTGAATGCTGGATGGCTCAAATTAGTCCCCCTTTCCTCATAACCACCTCTCTCGTGATCTGTTGCTAAGTAACAGTTGACAGACAGGGGATGACAGGGCAGTGATGACAGCGTTTGATGGCAATGTGTCTGTGGCTTGATGGCTGCGAGCTAGCTTCGCCTCATTTAAGCCAGAGAGAGAAAGAGAGAGAGAGAGAGAGAGAGAGAGATGAGTGTATGTGCAAACAGCCAAGCCAAATGCGACAGAGCCTCAGCCAAAATACAGCAAGTCACACATGTTAGATGTGAAAATGTAGTCATGCTACCATATGATACCTTTTTTTTTTTCGCACGATAAGAAAACGTATGGCTTTAAGAATATCTGCATGGGAGCATATTGGGTTATCATGGGAGCATAGCATCATAACATGCAAAGTAAGAAAATCATGAAAGGACAAATTTAAAGGAGAAATATGACACATGCAGGGTGAATGAAGAGGGAAACAATAATAATGATGGTATGCAAAAAGAAGAGAGAGACAGGGATGATAGGAGAGAGGGAATAAGAGGAAAGACGAAGTCTTGGCACGGTATTGGCTAGAGAAAGGTTTATTATTCTCGCCAACACTCAATCAAATGCTGGCCCTCCGAACAGAGACTAATGCTGGAGAATCCTCCTCAGGGCTCTCTGTCTCTCTCTCTCTCTCTCTCTCTCTCTCTCTCACTTACACACATACACACTGTCTTTCTTTTCCCCCTCCAGTGTGTGTGAGTGGTATCCATCTGTCAGCTGTCAGTGCTAGTGAAAGATATCCAGAGCTGTCACATCTTGTCAGTTCTCAGAGCTGAGGCCTATTGCAGCTGCTGGGGCCAACACACACATCACACACATTCACTCACACACACACATTCACTCACACACACACACACACACACAGACACATGCACGCAGTGTCCTCGAACCAAAAAACGAGCAGGAGTGAGACACAAAGATAGATGAAAGCCAAATGGAAAGCAGAAGTGTATGAGAAGAAAGAGAAATAGAGAAATGATGTGTGATAGAGAAGGGGGGATTAGCAAGAAAAACATTACGGATACTTAGCTAAGAAAGAGAGTAATGATGGCCAGGGTGGGACGGAGACTTGGAGCCAACATAAGTCAGAGGAACATACTGTAAATAAGTCAGAGGACGTGATGGGGACAGATGGGGAAACTGTAGCTGAAGGAAAGTTAGGGCTGAAACTGAGGTCAAGAAAAAGATGTTATTGTAGTGAATGTACATGGTTAACATGTATTATGTGAAATGTACAAGAATTTTTTTTATTTTATTGTAATAACAATAAAATACACAAAAACTGAAAAGAGCTTGTGCGTAATGGGTAGCACTGTGGCCTCGCACCTTCAAAGTGGAGGGCTTGAGGCTTACCTCTGGGTCTGTGTGTGCGGAGTTGGCATCTTTCCCCCCATACTTAGTGGGTTTCCTCCTTGTGACAGCTCAGATTTCCTCCTACAGTTCAAAGACATTCAGATTAGCCTAACTGGTGTTTCCAAACGTGTGAGTGTGTAGGTAAGGGTGTGCTTGTGCTATGCGTTGGACTGGCACCCCGTCAAGGGCACACCATACCTCCAGGAGTGTGTGAGTGAAATGTTGAGAAGCAAGTTATCTCTTGTTACTGTATCACTTACTGTACATCATAGCAGCTATGAACCTCTATGGTTGTTACTTTATAAAGTGGTTTTACTTGCTACGGAATGTTTTCTATATTACTACTATTATTAATTATGTTGAGCATCTACAATACAAGTTTCTGCAAGGTAGCTGTTCCTATGATAAGCTTAAAATATTAGATAAGTGCATCAGTAAAACCCTGTGATTTGAACTACAGTCATGAGGACAGACAGAGCTGTTGTTATAGAAAATAATCAACATGTTTCAACCAATCAAATTTGAGAATTTAACATCGCTGCTATATAAGAGGTAGTACATTGTGTGTGTGTGTGTGTGTGTGTGTGTGTGTGTGTGTGTGTGTGTGTGTGTGTGTGTGCGTGTGCGCATATGTGTGTGTGCCTTGTGAAAACCCGATTTTACATTTATCCATCAAAAATAAGATTTCAAAGGATATTTGAAATCTGTTTGTGCGTGTGAGAGAGTGTGTGTGTGTGTGTGTGTGTGTGTGTGTGTGTGTGTGTGTGTGTGTGTGCGTGTGTGTGGTTGACACTGAAAGACTGAGAGCGCATGTTGATGAATGTGTATGAACGAGTATGCTGGTGAAATTCAGGATTAGCATATGCAACCTCAGCAACACTCTGATATTAGCCATCCTGACGGGAGGAAAAGCAGCATGTGTTGGTGGTTTAAAAAGTGTTTTTTCAAAGACTGAGACCGTGTGTGTGTGTGTGTGTGTGTGTGTGTGTGTGTGTGTGTGTGTGTGTGTGTGTGTGTGTGTGTGTGTGTGTGTGCACTTATGCATGTACCCGGAGAGATCTGAGGCCTACGTGATGCACAGGCATCTGCTCAATGTAAAACAAACCCCTTCTGTTTTGTTCTTCAAAAAAACACGTCCTCTGTCTTCAAGGCGCGAGACCAAAGTAGAGAACGCACCAAAGGTGTGCATGAAAACACAAGCTGCAAACAGGCATTCATGCTCACTAATTCCCTTTTCCTACGCAACGGCATTTAAGGTTCAAGAATCCCCCCTTCTTTTCTTTTTTTTTTCTTTCTTCCTCACAAGCCATCCGCCTGCTCTCTGATAAATGCTGAGACAAACTCAAAGGCAAACAAACAAGGATTCAAAGCCAGCATTTTGCTGCAACTTAAAGAAGCTTGAGCTCGTGACAAAATGTCACCTGGGCTTGGGGGTTCGTTAGTCAAGATAGACTCGCTGTTTCAGTTATCCGGAGGAATGCACGGTTTGATTATCGTTACAAATATTTGAAGTTCTCAGATGCTAATTTTAGAGGACTTAATGTTTGCCAGGTATTTTTAAGAAATACACAGCACAGGGATTAATTAACACTTTTGAAATGTAACACTTTCAGTGCCACACTGATCAGCCATAACATTAAAACCTAAAACATTATTCCCATTATTCTGTAGTTTCAACTTGTGCCTCCGGGGCAGCTCTTGCACCTCAGGACAGGGCATGACTACACAAGACTTCTTGGGGTGTGCTGTGGTGTTTGACACAGAGAATATAGGGGTGGAATAATTTGGGTACTGTAGGTTGTGGGGTGGGGCCTTCTTGGATCAGACTAGTTTGTCTGGTAAACTCCCTGGATGCTGACCCGGGGAATTTAGAAGATTAGTCAATAACCTTAGCCTCCTTGTCTGTGCATGGCAGGCTGTAATGCACTGGGTGTTCTGATACCTTTCTATCATAGCTTTAGACTTTTTTTTTTAATCAATTTGTGCTACAGATGTGTGACAAGCGATATTCTAGTTTTGTCGCCGCACCTCACGGCGACGGTATGCTGTCGCTGGCTTTTACCACTGAGTGGCGCTATATGTACATTGGCTTTTCTGTGGGATCGGACCAGTCAGGCTAGACTTTCCTTCGCAGACATAGCTGTAGCTGGGCCTTGGGTGCCCTTGAATCTGAAGCCAGTTTACTGGTATATAAGTGATAATCTATGTTATTCAATTCACCTTGCAGTACTGTTAGCATTGTGGCAGATTGGTATATATTAAAAGCTCTCTTGTATTTTTGACAGAATGCAAACTATTATAATTCAAATGGTTACATGGTTTTCATAGCATCTTCTATAGTCTGCAAAGGTGAAAAAAAAATAGCTAGGCTACTGAGACAGAAAGAAAAAGCACCAATGGGATGCTCAGACCAATTGTGTATTTAACCTAGAAACCTAACATACCAATATAAGGTGGTAGTTCTTGTAATGTAAAACCAGTTTTGTTTTGTGGCTGACATTTGAATTCAAATTCACGGACTTTTGAGAAAGGATATCCTTCAACAGCTTAGGATCTTTCTGAAGGACCCAGCCCTGGAAGGCTGGCAATGCTGGACTTGATCTCACAATGAATCCACTTAACCACTGCAGCACCACTGAACATCCATCCATGTAGCCAACAAAACCAATCTATTTAATCCATTCATCCAACCACCAAAATAACCAACTCCATTATTAATAAACACATTCAATACATCCATTCACCCATCCATCCATCCATATATCCATCCATCAAACAAACAATTTCATCCACCCATCCAATCCACTTTTTCAGTACAATTAAATTTAATTCACCAAATTTTACATAGTAAGTTTTACTGAGCGTCCCAGAGGAAACTTGCAAAATGTAAAACTCTACATAAACAATAAACCAGTCTCGGGATGAAAACTATAAAAAGGTATTGCTATTTAGGAATTTAGGAATATCAGACGAGGGATGGGAAGACTGTGTATCACTCTTCTTTTTTTTTCCTTTAAGGATTTTCACAGCATTGTCTTTACAATCTTGACAAAAGGTTTAATGAAAACACCTAATAAAATTTACAGATGTGTGCGCTGTAGTGCGATGTGTGTGCAGCTGGCATTCAGAAACATTCAGTACAATGGTTATAAGATCAAGGTTTCACAATGCTGTAAAGTGCATTACATTTAAGCATGCCTATCAAGTGAATTCTCACAGTTGTTGTGAACAACTATATGAATAATAAAAGTTAATAGCATGCACGAAAAAATCTGCTTGGGCATCCAGGCTACTATTTTGTCCACCTAAAAATACAACGAGAAAATGTGTCACTGTTTGTGTTTGTCTTTGTAAGTTTGTATTCATGTTTGTGTTCCATGGTGGCTTCATCATAACTTGTGTGTCATATCTTGTGTGTCTTTCCAGATATTCTTTCATCTATTAAACAGGACATCAGTGGGAGAAATGTATTTTTTATGTACACAATGACAACCCTGAAGGATTAAAATGTCATAAATCATGTTTTACTTATACTAAGCAAACTACTCCAACTGAGCCTTCATTCAAAACCAGAACATGTTCTGAAGTCAAAAACTTCACCCTTTGTGTCTGAACAATGCTCAGAAGAGACATACGCAAACCTTTAGTGGGAGGAATGAGTGAGACAGAGACTGAAGTGTTCAGAGAAAGAAAGGCGCCGCAGGAAAGTTCCAGATGCAATCGCTTTTTTGTTTGTTTGTTTGTTTGTGTGTACGTGTGTGTGCGTAAATGCAGTTGTGATGAAATATTGATGCTCCCTTCCAAACTGTCTTGTAAAGTCATCCCGTCTCTTTCGGGCCTTCCATCTGCAGCACCTGAGGAAGAGGCGAGGAGAACACAGCTGACAGAAAAGATGAACTCAGGCTTCTAGCGCCAGGCTGTCAGAAACGACACTCCCCGCTTTACAAACAGACAGTATCGCTAACTTCCTCTACCTTTCTACCTCTCATGCACCCTGTCTCTCCCCCTCTGGCTAAGATGCAGCATGAAAGGGTCTGACAGATGGTAATGGATGGCATGTGAATTCTGAGGATGTGACAAGATTTTGGATGTGTCCAAATTATACAGTTATGCAGGATTTTTTTTTTTTTTTCGTTTATTAAGAAAGAAAATACAATGGCACGGTGTGATGTTGCTCAACATAAGCGTAATTATTATTACTAAGCCTGAAGTGGATCATTGGTAAAGGAAAAACTAATTAATATTGTCAAATTCTCTGTCATATGAGTGTTAGACCCAATAGTTGATTATTTGCCAATAACAGCATGCTTTAAGTGTTTTTCCTACTTACATAAGACAACAGAACACATTGCATCCATTTACACTGATCAGCTACTACCAAGGTGAATTAAATAACAATGACATTTATATACCAGTAAATTGGGGACAATATAATGGCCAGCCAAGGCTCATCTATACTTGTGGCCATCCTGTGCATTCCAATACCACAGAAAAGCTAATGCAGGACAAGTTGCAGGAAAATGTCAGTGCTGGCTATGGTAGAAAGGTATCAGAACACCCAGTACATCACCGCCTGCCACATAGGGGGCATAGCAGGAGCAAGAGTACAAGGTTGTTAATCTGGCCTCCAAATTCCCCAGATCTCAATCTGACTGAGCAGCTTCATTATGGAATGTGTTGGACAAACAAATCTGATCCAGTAAGTCCCCGCCCCAAAGCTCACAGCCATCAAAGGACCCAATGTCCTGGTGCTAAACAGGACAGACCTCCCAGTCGTCTTGTGGAATCATGTCCCAAGGGGCCAGAGCTGTTTTGTTGGCACGAGGGGAGCTTAAACAATATTGGGCTTAATGCTTTAGGTTTTACTGCTATGGCTGATCAGTGTATAGTTATTTTATGCAATAGGATATCCAGAAAGCAGAGAGTTAGCTCCTTTTTTCACACTTATGTATTTCACACTTACCAGCACATACTGTTTTTATTGTACTGTAATTTATTCAGTATATCCTGTAATCAACATCAGTCGTTACAAAATTCAACTTTAAAGCTTTCAATGTAACCATAGCTATTTTAAGGACGGAGACAAAGAGCAAACCTGTACGTCGAAAGACAAAGACAATCTAATGTTAATGAAAGCTGACAATCTGCCATTAACAAGGGTTGAAGCTCTGCTGTAATGAGGAGTCACATTGAGTGCAGCGTTGGAGCCAAATTCGTTCATCAATATCATTTGACTTTGTCTGGAGGGAAAAAACGTTCTGCTTTGCCTGAAGTGTATGGCAGCCATTACTGGCTTCTTAATGGCATCACAGAACATTAAAAAAAATACTGAGGAGTTTTTTTTTTTTTCTTTTATTATTATTATTATCAAAAAAATAATTCTGGGGTCTCACCCCATCCATGTCCACCTAATATCCAGCAAGCTTTGCTTCCTGTTCTGAAAATATACAAGACTTACAAGCAGGAAAAGCAGACGATGTAATGGCAGGGTTCAGAAGGAAATAAGAAGTGTATGAGATTATAAAAGAACTGTAAGAACAGGAGCATAGTCAAAAGAAAAGAAAAAAGGGGCAAGTGCTGCATGGCTGTAGAGCGTACCAGAGAAAGGTGAAAGCTGTTTTGTCAGGAGAATAGTGACAGCCAGAAAGCATTGAGGGGGTGACATGCTTGTTACAGCACTCGATAGTGACATCTGTCATGCAAGCTCTCCCATGACTCTTCCGTACTTCTCTTCTGCCTTCGCCTTCAGAGACAGAGCAAAGTGTTCAGTGTGTTTGAATGACACAGTGACCGACAGCTTTAACATCATACTTGTCTCTCAATCTTTCCCCTTTCCTTCAGGTCTTTATTCAGAAATTAATGATCACTGATGGGGAAACTGTAATCATTCCACTCCTTCATTCCTGCTCACAGGATGTTTGTTGACTTTGCTGATAAAAAAAGCACTGGAATGTTACATGTCACGGTTCAACTGCAATCATTGTAAGATGGTTAAACATTAACACACGTTCAATAATGTCTCCATTAGTTTTATAAAAGCTTAACGTAGAAGTTTTAAAAGTATTATGAAGTTTACATTTAAGGATTCTTCTAATTAAGTGCCAAAGTATTTGTTGACATAAAGGTGACAAATCATTATTCCAGTAAATAGCCCGTTTTTTGGTCCATTTTGTTGTTTTATAGATATAGCACTTAGGTTATAATAGATACAGTATATAGATTAAGATACAGTGGAACCTTGGATTGTTCCAGAAGTGTGCTTGTATATCAAAACACTTATATATCAAAGCAAATTTCCACCATAATAAATAATAACTCTCGACGATTCCTTCCATAACCCAAAAATATTCTTATAAAAATAATTAATACAAAATATAACGCAAAAATAAAACAAATTAACCTGAACTTTACATTAGTGTAACCTTATTTTCGAAAGTGTAAGAACTCAGAGCCGACAGTTCTGTAACGTATGCCTTTATTGACAACAACAGAAAGGAATTAAATAGTTATAACAAAAACTAATGACACACATGCTCTCTTTTTCCTGCATTCTGCTGCTTGTTCTCTGTAGTGATGGGTCGTTCATGAATGATTCATTCTTTTTGAAGAAATCTTTAATGTGACTCACAAAAACGAGTAGTCACAGAGAGTAATTTGTTCATTTTCTACTGGGTGTGCATGCGCAAAGCATCGCAAAACCTCCATAGGTAATGTACAGGAAACTGAAATGAGTAGTTATCTCTGAGTCTTTGGTCCGAGTCGTTCGTTCTTTTGTCACGTGACTCCCATAGACGCTATGCAGTGCAATAGATTCGAAAGATCGAACGACTCGGACTAGTAGATATGATGGTGAACTGCTCATTCTGTTTATCATAATATGTTCTTAGCTGCATTGTAATATTTTCATTACTGGAACTATGGCGAAAATTTGTGTATGTAGATGTGTTGGGGGTCTGTTTATTGAAAATGTAACATTTTATTGTATTTGTGTTCAAAAGCATGAAAGTAACTAAATGACTCAAAATAAGATTCATTTGATGAATGAGATTCAAAGAACCGAGTCATTAAAATGATTCAAACATTCCATCACTAGAAGTACTAGTTCTCCGCTCTTTTTGAACATGCCAATACTTACCATTACAATCACTACTGTCATCTAGTGGGTGGGTGGGTTTATTGTTCACCTACCTAATCTCCTTAGTTGTTTTCTTTTCTTGATGCAGCATAATAATTTGACCCTTCTGAAGTGGCACATTGTTTTTTTTTGCCCAGGTAGTGTAACATTTGTGTTACATTATGTTGAATGCCATTTTCACATGATTCACAAGATTTGTCTGCCTTACATGATTCATTGTGTAAATTCACAATGTAAGTTATATAGCTTTTGTTTTTTCTTGTGATTTATCTTTTTTTTTGGGGGGGGGGGGGTGTCATGTGTTTTTTTTTTTTTAATCAAAATCATCAAATCAAATATATATCTCCACTTTTTTGTTTTTGGTTATTACATAATCTCATTAAAACAAAAAATAAGCTTGTTTAATTCATAGGAACAGTTATAGAAGTTAGAAATGTCTCTTTTTTCAGTTTAGTTATTCATATGTAACTGAAAGAAAATTCAACTAAACAGTCAATGATCAGAAGCTTTAGGTAGAAGATATAGTTTTATTTCAGTTCACTGAATTCAACAGCTGCTCTTAGATTTCCATTATAAATATGTTTCTAGTCTGTACAGGTGAACTGTTGAAGATCTTATTCATGGTAATGGAAGGTTCTTATAAATATATATGTGCTCCTTTAACCTTACATACCATAAAATAAGTGGCTAATCAACCATTCTGTGTGTGTGTGTGTGTGTGTGTGTCTGTGTGTGTGTGTGTGTGTGTGTGTGTGTGTGTGTGTGTGTGTGTGTGTGTGTGTGTGTGTGTGTGTGTGTGTGTGTGTGTGTGTGTGTGTGTGTGTGTGTGTGTGTGTGTGTGTGTGAAGAAGTACTTTTTCTTTTTTTCTATCATGTTGATGGAGCCATCTATAAAAGACAGATCCATTTGCATTACAGTAATTATTCTTCAATCCAGGTCACCTTGTATGCTAGAAGTGTTTGCACCATACACACATACAGTACATACACACTCAAGATAAAAAAAAAAAAAAAAACATTTTGTCCTTTGCTCAAGTTGTACTAATAGTGAAAAGGTTTTTTTCTTTTCTTTTTTTTCCCAGACAGCTGAAAGTGTGATTGCTCATCCGGAACACGAGTTAATGCATTACTTCAGCACAATGTGTCAGTCAACTCTTAATAATGCGCTGGTTTTATATAATGTTATAATTTCAAGCATGAAATCATTATTTGTGGAAATTAGCATTGCAATGATTCTCTCTCTCTCATTTGGATAGCAAATGCGATAGAATCAGTATTATGAAATAATCAGTACCTTCAAAATGAAATGCCAGTTTGTTAATCAATGTCTACCTAAAATAATAAGTAGATAGATAGATAGATAGATAGATAGATAGATAGATAGATAGATAGATAGATCTCACACATTGTTAAAGCTGATTTAACTGGAAAAATATATATAACTTATCTTTTTCTTTAGTATCACATAATGTTTATCTATGGAAATTGTACTAATTCTTAGATTAGATAATCTAACATACTCTGACTTAGCTGTTATTGACCAGCGTGTCGGCTTTCTTTCAATTTGTATGTTAGAGTAGTAGAAGACATTTCAGGTGCTTTGTCACGGGTGTGGTTTTACATTAAACCAATGCTTGCTCTCTCTCTCTCTCTCTCTCTCTCTCTCTCTCTCTCTCTCTCATGCACATACACACAAACAGACACAACCTCTCTCTTCCCAACACAAACACACTCAAGTCAGCACCCTCTCATTACCACTAGTGCTGTTTTCTCTCTGTGCCCCGGAGACGTTCTGATCATTTACTGACAACATCATTATAAGGATCAGAATTTATTGATCCTTCCATACTGCTGGGAAAAATAACACACACACACGCACACACACACACACACACACACACACACACACACACACACACACACACACACACACACACACACACACACACACACACACACTCACACACACACTCACACACACAGCTATTTATGCCTGTTAAAGTTTGGATTTCTTTGCTTAGTTTTGGTGGGAGTGTATAATGATATTTCTGTATGCCATTTCATATGCCATTTTGAGACTCTTCTGTCATTGTAAGCAGCAAGAATAGTTCCAAACAAATTAATCATCATCAAAAAATCCTGTTACAGATTAGTACAATGAAGCAGCATTCAATTTCAGCTTGAACAGAGCTCCAGTTTATAAGAAACAGCTATTTAATCTTAACTCTACACCATATGTGTGGCCACATGGTAAAATGTTACACCTGTCCTGGAAGTTTTGTTAAGGAAATGGTTGGCTCATTGTGGTGGTCATACTGTTTACAAATGTTGAAGTGTTTTAGACAATTATTGATAAAGTAATTTGACATTCAAAATTTAAAAAATGAATAACATTATACAATATAAAATAAAAATAAAATAAAATAATAATAAAATAATAATAAATAAAATAATAATAATATAGTTTATCCATTTCACAAACAAGTTAAGTAAACTGGAATTCTTACCGTAATGGAGCAGCCATCACATTCCCCGGATATGAACCGTATTGAGCTGTTGTGGGAGCAGTTTGACCGTATGGTATGCTGGAAGAATCCATCAAGCCAATCCATCTTGTGGGATATGCTCCAGGAAGCATGGGGTGAAATCTCATCAGATTATCTTGAAAAAATTGACAGCTAGACTGTCGGCCTTAATTGCTGCAAAAGGTGTTTTTTTTTTGTTTTGTTTTTTTTTAAGAAGGCAAAGTTCATTATTTCCATCAAAATAATTACTTATATTTTGCTATAATTTCTATTCAGACTAATTTTGTGTGTTTTTCCTTGGAAAACAATAAAATTTCTAAGTGATCCCAAACTTTTGAAGGGTAGTATCATTAATTTAACAAAAATATTTTAAATCATTAATATAACAATATATATATATATATACACATGTGTGTATGTATATACATTTTTCTTTAATTAATGATTTAAAATCGATGAGATATGACCCGGTGGCATGATGACATAGAACTGTGGTCTTGCACCTCCATGGTTAAGGGTTCGAGTCCTTCCTTCAGGTCAATGTGTATGGAGTTCTCTCTATACTATATTAAAGTGCATGTTCTCCCTATACTTGGTGGGTATTCTGGTTTCTACCCAAGTTTGCCCGTAGTGTACGAGTGTGTGCATGATTGTGCCCTGCAATGGATTGGCACCCCATCCACTGTGTATCCCGGTGTACCACACCTATTGCCCTGAGTCTCCTGGATAAGCAGTATAGAGAATGAATGAGTGAGGGTGAGGTATGAGCCAAAACATAACATCATGTGCTGTAGTGCTAATATCAATCCAATCAGTGTCTCTCTTGCCTGATTAGCAGGGGGGAGTGCTAACTATTGACTAAGTGTCTTGTGCTGCACTGAAAATAGCAAACACAGCAATCATTTGAAAGTGATTATGTCTGGAATGTGCATTGGCAACTGTAATGCTAGATGTATAGCTAGCAACATCAACACTTAATGCAGCTCACCACTTCAACAGAAAACTTACAGCACAGCTACACTAAAGTAAATGATTTTGAAGCAAATTAAATAAACAGTTAAACAATAAACTAAGTAAAGTAAATCAACATCGCTCTACTTATTTCTATGTTTTTAAATGTTAATGAGAAATGCCTGCTTTAATGTTTGTCAAGTCTAGATAAATTAGCACAAATGAAATTACAGCATGTTAGTATTAGTGCTATGACACTATATGTAACTGTGTATATTGGCCTCTTTAGTTCTCCAAATATCTGTATTAGTACCTGTATTCGGATTTAAAGCGAGCATGACTT
This sequence comes from Clarias magur, assembly GCA_013621035.1. Classification (NCBI taxonomy): domain Eukaryota; kingdom Metazoa; phylum Chordata; class Actinopteri; order Siluriformes; family Clariidae; genus Clarias; species Clarias magur. The sequence goes on along the minus strand of QNUK01000319.1, from coordinate 147,242 downwards.
TAAGTACAAGGTGCGTTCATGTCAAACTGGGACTTTTTATCATACAAAATAACAGAACACAGTTATGAGAGTAACAATCTATACCTTTATTTCTCTATATATTCCCCTGCTAGAGGAACATACTTATCCCAGCATTGTCTACTGTTTGGAAGCTATCAAGAAAGGTTTCTCAGTATGCCAGAGCCATGACTGGACTGCCTGCTTCAAGTCTAAAAACGCTGGCCTCCCTGACAATGTCCTAAACATGTGGAAATGGTTAGAGCGAGATCAGGACTGTATGGGGGCTGCCAGCTGAGGTCCTGTAATGTGCAAGTGGTGTTTGTGAATTATTATCTGTACAGTTCCAACAGACAGATGTCATCTCTTACTCAAGATGTATGTGTTTGAGTCACCTCGGCCAGGACTGCCATTTAGGGACACATGGCCTTTTTAAGACATTTGTACCATTTTTAAATGATTTCTCAGACTGTGGCTAAGAGTCTCATCACTGTACTGTACTTGAAGTCTTCTATAAATGTCAATTGGTTTTATGCCTTAATTCCTAAGAAATTTAATCACAAGTCCCAGTTTGATTTGAACTGGGAAAATAATGGTGGTGGTGGTGGTTGGTGGGCGATTATGGCATTTATGTGGGGCCTGGCATGTGTGAATTCTGGACCTTATATTCCTATATTTCCCAGGTTAAAAACAATTATGAACAATAGTCTAATATAATGCACACGCACCCTGATCAGGCAGTTATTAAGGATGCCGTAAATGCATCATATACAGTGTACTCTCAAGTGAACAAACATGGTCCTCCTTTATCCTGTAAGCTTCACATCGAAAATACATGAAGGTTAATACCTCCTGCCAAATATTGAGTGCACGGCCTGTTCATATCTATATTTTTATGATAATATCTACCTGCCCTTTATGTAAAGTAAATATTAATACTTGATTTTCAATTTTTTTTTTTTCAGGTAACAACCATGTTGGTCATGTTGGTCACTGTCAGCCTAATTTTGCTCATTAATGGTATTAACACTGTTTAACTTCTAATTAAGGTTTTATTATTATATCATTACCATTAATTAATTCAAGTGATGGCTAATGTATTAAAATGTCAGTAATTAAATTCAGTCTATTTCTAAGTAAGGAGTTTATTTACAATTTGCAGCATACCACCTCAATATGCACGGCATGTAACACAGTTCAAGTAGGCCTTAGTCAAAAAACCTTTGTAGGCTGCAATCTGGACTCACATCCCAACACTTTCTCTGTCTCTCACACTGTTTGTCTCTCACCCCCCCCCCCCCCCCCCACTCACACACACTCACTGTCTCACTCTTTCTCATTCGGCTCTCTAAATCTGAGGGAAGAGAACACATGCCCTATATAGAAATCCCAATGGGAGCATATAAATCACTTCTTCTCTCTGAGATGCTGTTTTGTCATGTTTTATATCATTCAACTAATAAAACACAACTCCTTTAAAAAAAAAAAAAAAAAAAACTAAAGACTTGAGTCCCCAAATAGCTTTGTTCTAAATGTATTTCAAACACAACTGTTTGCTTTCAGAATGTGTTCTTTTTTTTCTCAGACCTCCCCCTCTATCTGTCTTTCTCTACATCTCTAACATTGTTTAATGCTGTTTAATCTCTTCCCGTTTCTTTTTCTGTCTTTCTCCCCATGCATTAGATACAGCACCGAAACACAGCGAGCTTGACATTTTCACTACTACAGTCCTGCCAGATAAGGAGATTTAGCTGGCTCTGTCAGAATAAAAAAAGCATTTTGAAACATTTCCTTGTTTAGAGTTGAGTTTTGATACTCTCTATGTGTTACAGATAAATTAAAGTTGTCTTGGTCTTCTCCATCCTTACTGATGAACTTGCCTGAGGATAATCAGTAATATATCAATAATATAATCAGTAATCAGAGTCCTTAATTTACCGTCTTACTATATATTGTGATAGATCAGTATTTTGTTTTTTTAAGATTACGTTACACATTTCCATCAAATTGTGAGGATTGCTTAAAGCTTCAGATTTTCTTGCTGATTTCCTGAAAAAGCTCGATTCACCTTGAGCAATTCACTCAGTTGTGGCAAATCTGCTACCATAATGAATCTTCAGAGCATCTGCTACTTTACTGCACAAGATTTGCCGAAATATGGGAAAAAGTAAAAAAAAATAAGACATACGGTTTATTAAATATTGACAGAGGGACAGGCATGTATGGGACATTTGATACTGTAACATACCACCAAAGTTATACAGGTTGTTTGTTTGTACTGTGACCTCCGAAATACTGGTGGATGGATGGATGGATGCTATGACATTTTTTTCACATTTATTTGTTATTTATATAGGTCATTGTTTTAAAGCAGCTTCACAAAATTAAAAGAAGATAATTGAGTACACTGATAAACTGACATTATAGTTATAATTTATCCATATTTCCTTACATTCTTCTAATCTATTTCCATATATCGTTTATTTGTGTAAAGCTGCTTCTTGGCAATGACCATTTTTAAAAGTGCTATACAAATAAAATTGAATTGACTTGACTTGACTTCATTTTAGAAAAGGTAAATTGCAATATAAAAGATATAAGCAATTATTATTAATAAATATGACGTTACATTGATTCAAGACCTTTAACTTGCATATAAAAATAATAAAATAGTAGAGGTGGTCTAAGAAAAATAATATGATGTCTGGGTTTCCTATTGTTTATGTACAAATATTAGAATTTGTACACCCACAACTGTACAGGATCAACTGGAGTCTGAGAAATATTCAGGGATACAGTTGCATTTTATTATCCCTGTAGGTACAGACGAGCCCTCAGGTCACAAAAGGTCTTTAGAACTCAAGACTTCTTTAAAGGTTTTTAGGTTATGTTCCCAAAATTAAGATTTACTCTGTGAAGGTGCCTTCAGTATTATTTTATAGGGGCCTGATTTTGTCGTGAAGGCGTCTGGGGTTTTAGGGCTTTATTGGGTCCCTGATAGGAGTCTAGTTTGTATGGTCCTGAAGACTTTTTGCTGTCCTGCCTGTGCCCAGTGGGATGACATAGTGGAATATTTTGATACTATATAGCGTAAAAGGTGCGAGTCATCAGAAGAAGTGCAACAGCTAGAGACCTACAGTACTGCACTCTTGAGCCTTTCCATTCAGCTGCCCTGCTATATTTAGCTTGTATCCTCATCTCAACTCTATGGGTTAATTAGTCGATAAATTCAGCTGCAAAACAAATCAAGGCAAATATGACATTAAGGGGTTTCAACATAAATAAAAAAATCTATGTTTCATGTAGGTAAAACTACAAACTGCAAACTTACAAATAGCAAACTTTTATGATAAATATTAATCTCTTCATTTTGCGCTCTTTCTAAATACGTGGAAAGTGTGTGGGAGAATGAAACAAACGTATACCTTCTCTACCTTCTCCATCACTATGACCTTTTGTGTACAGAGCTTAGGTGAGCTGTGTCGTGCCTGCTGTATCTACGACTAAACAGAGTCCTGAGAGCTTTATTGCTAAGTGGGCCTCGGCTTGTTAAAGTGCCTGGTGTCTGTGTTTAACAGGACCATTAAGAATGGACAGACGGATCAATAGAGAGAGAGAGAGAAAAAGAGAGGGAAGGAGGGTGAGGGAGGAGGGGACATGGCTCTCTGTCAGGGTGATGTGTAGTTAGTGCCTGATTGTCCTGAGGTGTCAGTGGATCTAAAACACACTAATTCCTCTTTCCCACTAATGTTCCTTAATACACCATAATACACCTGAGTCTGCTGCAATTAAATCACATCCTCTCAGGGCTGTATCCAGATCTCTGCGTAAACCACACAAACATATCCGCTACATAACGTAAGAACAGAGGTTTCTTTCTTGTTTTGGTCACTGTACTGACCGGATACACTACCGTTGTATAGCTGTTTAATTATTTTCAGTCGATATGATGAGAGTGGATGTGTAGAAGTTGCATGACTACTGGGTTCCTAAGGTAGAACAATTCTATAAGATTGATACATCTCTTATAGTTGAACTTTAAATGCCATGCCTAGATGGTATGGCCTTGTTGAAGGATTTCTTTTTGACCTCTGTTTCACAGACGTCAATGTCTATCTGGGCTACGCTTGCTATTGTACCCCAGCAAGCGCGTAGTGATTTTCTTATTCAAAGGTACGACTGCATAATGATACATCTTTTAATTATGTTACCACAACATTTAGCTAATTAAGCATGCTCTCAGGTCTACCCGGGATTTGTGATGAAATTCCTCGTGAAATGAAGATGCAACACCAACTGACATTTACAGATGACTTCAAGCACTGTATAATGATGAGACTATTATGGCGTTTTGACATCAGGGCCCTGGATTGTTTCCACTTGAACACTTGACCCCAAGGTTCATTTTGATCAGTGAGAACAGAATCATTGTAGGCTTGGGAACCGAAATTTTTGAAAAAAAATGCAGCGTACTCAAGCACAGATCTAATCAGATATGGAATCCAATCGTAGCTGAGAAAAAAGGAGATCGGTGTTTAGATTCAACATCATCAATGCCATCGAAATCTGTGTGTGTGTGGTATGCACCAATATATATTCTTCTTTGTGTATAATGGTGGCTCATAAACCAAGTAGGTTCATACTGCCATCTGCTGTGTTGGAGAGTGTAACTACCATACACACCTGAGATTCGATAGCAAAAACTTGGGCCAGTATGGGAAGGGGGTGGGAGGGCAGACTATGGGTGGCAATTGTGCCTAATGTAAAAAAAAATGGCCGTACGTTCCCAATTGAGGTGCCTCAGAGCCCACTGCGAGAACTTTTTGCCACCTTGCAATAGAGATGCATCTGTTTGTGGGAACTGTAGACACAATCATTTACCAACACCACTTGCGCATTCCAGGAACTTGTCTGGGAGTTATTGCCACAGTACAGTCCTGACCTCACTTCTCGTTTCTAGCTTGACGGTATCCAAGCATTAGCGGAACAAAGAGACGAAATGCATTAGTGTAGCAGGGGATTATATAGAGAAATAAAAGTAGTTTTTGCCCTCATGATCCTGTCTTGGAACAGAGAAACACTCATATTATCAGTCAGAGATTGCAGAATTAATAAATAAATAGTTATTAGCTATTATGTATATAGTTATTATACACTATACCCTTTAGTCATCATCACTGAGCATCAACATGTCCCTCCTGCTCTGAAACGTTACCCAGGATGTTTTTCTTGTATTTACACAACTAATAAATCTAAAGCCAGTTGTATGTGTGTATGTGTGCGTGTGTGTGTGTGTGTTATTATGTGACTGTTGGTGTGGATGTTTATGGTAAATGTCAGGCTGATGTATTTATTTCTCGATCTCTCTTTCCTTCTCTCCGGGCGATGTGTGAAGTAGCGAGTGTATGCCTGCGGCGAATCCCCCTGGCGAAAACTGTGTGGTGCTGTCTTCCTCTGCCAGGCCTCCATTAAGGATGCAAGGTGTGTCAATCAGTTCCCCCACGCACAGCCTTATGGGAAGACAGCAAGGAAGAAAAGACTATGCACCTACATGTGGCACATCCAGTTCCACACAAACTGAATCTCAGTGTTTCCAAATAGGAAGAGAAAGCCACACATGCACACACACACACACACACACACACACACACACACACACACACACACACACACACACACACACACACACACACACACACACACACACACACAGTGTATTATTAGCTTGGAAGGAATCGAGAGCATTTGTCCACATTTCATATATGTTTTTATAACCTCACCTCTCACTCTGGCAGTATCACTCCTTCTCTCTTGCTCATACACAAACACTGAGCCCTAGATAAAACTGTTATCATTCTCGCCTACATACTGACACTGGTAATAAAGTGAGAAATAAGTGACCACTGCATCTTCACAGTCATGACCTGGTCTAGTCTCAAGGTTTGGCCCAGCTATAGAGCTTTTGCAGTCATGTGACCCACCATGATGTCAACAACAACACTGTTTGGCGGAAATACTGTTATTAACTATCATTAGGCTATTATGTATTTTTGTTGATAATTATGTTTAATCTGTATTTCAGAGTCAAAACAAAACAGAAAGATTACCCAATGCTTCGTCACACAGATAAAGATTAGCGTAACGATTGACAGCTCGTGTTATTGTCATATGCAGTGTGTTTGTCGCAAAAAAAAAAAAAAAAAAACATCGCAAAAAAGCAGAAGAAGTGTTTGAAAATTGATGAAGTAGGTAATGAAGATATTAATTTGAAGACATTTGATGTGTTATCATAACATGATTACTTCAGAACGGTTACAAATATGTGATTCCTCCTGGAATTGGTGGCATTTGCTAGCGATAGTGTTGGTTCATTCAGTGCTTCTGTTGCAAGTGAGATAATGCCTTAGAATATGCTGTGCTTTACGCTTCAGAAAATCATGTGCAGGTAACGATAACTAATGCTGACAATCCCTGTCCCACACATCAAGTAGTGCTCTTCATCAGGGTATTAGAGAGGGTTTAGGATTTAGCCTTGTGTTAGAAGCTAGTTAGCTGTATAGCTTGTATTAGCCATGGCTAAAACAACACAAGAAATTACAATGGAGAAAAAAAATTTTTAGAGGACATAACATTATCAGATGTGTTTTCTTCCTGAAAGTGCTTGTGTGACTGGTTTTGTATGTGGGTTTTGGCACTGGCATCTGGGAAATAATGTCCATTTTGCCGTTCAGAAGTGGGCGGGACCATGGCGGACAGATGTTGTGACATTTAGGAGCAAAAGTTCTTCATCTTCACCTTCTATATTGCTTATCCTGTAGAGGGGTAGAGGGTCGCTGGGGCCTGAAGCCTACAGTATCCCCAAGAGACTTTGGGGGGGGGGGGGGGGGGGTCTTTGTTTTAAATCTAAAAGGGAGATTTTGCTAGAAGTCTCCGGATGGATTTTAGTCCTGATAGTGAGGTAGAGTGTATTTCATTATGTGGTGATCCACCATTTATGGAAGGAGACTAAGAGGCATAGTAAATGACTTTTTTATTTTTATTTTTTTAAATTACTCTTTACTATTTTATGAGCTTCAAAGTTTCTTTGTAATAAGAAAAGTTGCACTTCTTTGTTTAATTAAGAGGAACAAAGAAACATTGGTCAGGAAATTACCTTTCCCCCCCTCTCTATAACATTACTGATGCCCTGTTTTGTGGATGATTGAATGTAACTATAAATGGATAAAAGGTACAACATGTGGTTATTTTAATAACAGGAAAAAAATAATTAATGGCATGTTTTATTTGTGATTCTTTGGAACATGCTGTTATTGGAACATAATCAACTTCTGGGTGGTAACAGTGAGTCCGTGTGAGCCATGTTGGAGATACATTACACCACCAAGTTGCTCCCAAGTGTTTTCCTGCTTTTTCTCCCAACTGGTCTTGCCAATCCCGAACACCTTTTCTCCTATGACACATCAGCTTATGTATACCTGGGTTGAGTGATGGCAATCATGTGCTTCCTCCAAAACACACAAAGCCAATCTCTGTATCTGTTCAGCTGGCTGCATCACTGGGCAGAGTAACAGACTTGGAGTAAAGCACAATAAGGCTTCTTTTGAATAAAATAGTTACCCGCGACTCTCACCCAGTACTGTCATGTTAATGGACAGAGGAGAGAGTCAAGCATCTCATCCATCCTGAGAGCACAGACAGTTTTGCTCTCTTGACTCCCATCCATGGATTGCTTGCAGATGCTATTGTTGTGCTCCTCTGGACAGCCTTGAACATTCAAGAACACCTTAAATGCAACATGGTATTGGTTCTACCAGTTTCTGGAACGGTAATGGAGGAATGAGTTATTGGTGCGGGTTTGGGGAGCACTTTCTAACATGTCACTCAAATTGTTTTGTTTTTGTTTTTTTTTTTCAAAAAAAGAGGATTTTTTTTAAAGTCCAGCTACTGGCTTGTTTTCAGGAAAACAGGAAACCTGTGAAGAAACCCACATGGACACACGCAGAATATATGAAACTGCAAACAGAAGTGTGAGGCAGCAACACAACCCTTTAAAAGCTGTGACTTTTAGTTGTACAGTTATCATACTTTCAGCATAATTCCACCCATAGGTGAGAATCAGTCTTGTTGTTAAGCAGAGTCGTAGTGCTGTACTTATGGTGAGATATTCTAAAAATGAAATGAGGAGTGTGAAGTCCCTTGTTGAACTTGGCTTGAAATACTTTTAAAAAATCTGTTGCATAAACACGCTTGGACAGTTTTTTTTTTTTTTTTTTTTTTGCATTCAGCGAGTGGACAGAGGCTCCGTGATTCAAACTGCATGAACTTTCTTGAGAATAACTCACATTCGGATGTTTGCGTAGGTGGCAGAACTGGCAGTTTGCATTTGTGTGTTTTCAAGAGCATTTTGTGCTGTACGTCGTTTCGAAATGTCTTACCAACTGTCAGCTGTAATTTAGTCAAAAGCTGTCAAAAAAATGGAAATTGTGATCTGTGTGGCCTCATTCTGCTTCAGGCTGGAAGCAAAAAAGTGAAGAGCTCTTTTGCTACCTTTTTCTTTCCATCCTCGCTGTTGTTCCAGGATGGATGTAAAGGTAGTACATTAAAAAAAAAAAAAAACTTTCTCTTGTGCCGTTGCCAGTGTTTAGCGTATGCATACACCAGCTGTGTGGGTGACTCCACTTCCCAGCCTAAGCAGAAGGTCAGGTGGCCCTCTGCAATGCATGCTGGGAGCGTAGGAGTATGGGGGTGTTTGATGACTATTTTCTACTTTATTTTAAAAGCAATGTCAAACGTTGTACTGAACATCAAGATCGATGGTCCACAGTCATGCAGGAGGTGTGGAATCTGACAAAGTAAGAATGTTCTTCTTTCTACTCGTAACTTAGTTCTCTATTTTTACATTGGGTTTATCATCCGTTATTAACTCTTCAACAGCACTGATGGATTTGAATACCTTTATACTGTTACAATAACAAGGTTTTATTATTCCAATAAAGCTTCCTAAATTAATATTATTTGCTGTTAATATTTATGGATCATGATTTTTAGCATTAAAATATACTGTTTGTGGTGTAAATACTACAAGCACCACTGCTGCTGCTACTACTACTACTACTACTACTACTACTACTAATAATAATAATAATAATAATAATAATAATAATAATTTTAATAAAAAGAAGAAGAAGAAGACCATAACACCAAACAGCAGAGTCACTGAAAGGCTCTCCAATGTGCCAAGGCATGGAAGAAGAGATTAACTGAACATGGATGTATAAAGACTGTAAAAGGACTGTAAAAGATACACAGGTACACTGACTGGATGTCATAAAGCATCACAATACAGGACAGGGGCATTCTCAATTGAATTTTGCTCCATCAAGGGAAAGTGTCAAAATATAATAATATATTATTAGTAATAATAATAATAAACATCATCATCATCATCATCATCATCATCATCATAATAGTTATCATCATCCACCAAATACGCAAATGACAGACATCTGGATTATCCTTTTTTTATATATGAGTACGAATGGCTACAATATTAATACTATTAACTAATACAATGCATTAAAATTTATAATTATAATTTTTTAGTCCATATGTGAAGCTGAATTATGGTTTGTTCATGTGTACACCTGGAGTTGTACAAATTTTAACATATAGTAACATTGCTGTCATTTAATTTATGCTCATTTATGTCCCGATTTCCACATACACAGTCAAGTCATGTTTATGT